>JADWQK010002424.1:0-1222654 GCA_017933935.1 Sesamia nonagrioides | reverse complement strand
TTGTATTTAGCGTAGCCTTTTATAATTACATACATTCAATTAAAGCGAGCCTTAACCTGACCACAAAACACTTATTGGAGACCATTCATTTCGTTGGAAACCGCGTACAGTTCCCGTCGTGGTCCCATAAAATACTCTACGAGCCAAACTGAGACCAACCTGTTGCTTCAAAGGTTTTACTTAATCTTTGTGTGACAGAATATATAACTGGAACGATCCTTTATAACATTGGTTTCCCTTTTGATTTCTATTTTGGAGGGTTGAATTTTCGGGATATTTTTTTCGAGGAATTGACGTCTGATGGTTTTTCTATGCAAGGACTGACAAAAATTTTAGACTGACTCAGCATGATGCTACAAAACAAAGTGATTCAATTAAGGTGCTGATTCCTTGGGACATGGCTGCGGTGTTATCCTCCCATATTTATAACCTTTGCGTGTAACATACACTAAGTATCACGTAAGTATATATGTAATATACTCGGTTTTATTTAAAAGCGACTTACTCCTGAGTTTTAAGTGAAAATTTGTGTTGTTGGTTGTGAATATTGGCATTTTGCACCAATAGGTTTATGTAATGTGTCGTATCTTAACGTGGCATTCGTTACTTCATTTTAAAATCGCAAATGAAAGTGAAACGTGGTCCCTCACTACAGGCCTCTTAAGAAAGCTTAAGGTCGCACAGAGAGCTATGGAGAGGGTTATGCTGGGTTTTTTCTACGTAATTGAACCAGGAATGAGAAGATTCGTAGAAGAACTAAAGTTGCCGACATAGCCCAGCGGATTAGCTCTTTGAAGTGGCAGTGGACAGGGCACATAGCACGTATAGCCGATGGCCGATGGGGCAGATAGACTCTTGAATGGCGACCACGTACCGGCAAGCGTAGCGTCGGACACTACTACGGACTAGGTGGAGTAGGACTAGGTGGTCGGATTACTTGACCAAAATCGCAGGGAAGCGCTAGATGCAGGCGTCCAACCATTCTTTTTGGAAATCCTTGGGGGAGGTCTATGTCCAACAGTGGACTTCGTGTGGCTGAGATGATGATGATGATGATGTAATGAAAGTTGTAATGTATTTACATATTGATGCTACTCGTGAGTACAGCTCCGGCCCGCACTACAGTCGATCGGTTCTGTAAAAATTACACCGTGAAAAGTTGGATAAAGTGAACTGTTAATAGTGTCAACCCTTTAGCTTTAGTGAGTGTGACAGCTCACTCCCCGTTCAAGTCACCTAAGTTTTCAGTGAGATATGGATACAGAACCGCATTGGATTTTCGTGTGAAAAAGAATGGGAATGAAACTCTTCAACGAAAGTGCCTTTTAATACCTACTCTTATAAAATGTTTTAATTTATTTGTATACCTAAATACATAACTAATGCAACTAGCCTTATTTGTTGTGGATGGGAAATCATCAAATCACCTCTGCGGAAGGGCGTATCAGACTTTTACTGACTAAAACCCACTAGTGTCCCTTCACTTGCTTATGCGCCAGGGCCACGGTTTCTTTTTCAACCGGTCTGCAACCCTGACTCAGGAGGCATCGGTCTTCGTGGACCCCGTCAAGATGTGCACAACGCGCTGTCGACCCGGACCTGCTCCTTACCAGTCGGCGAGCTGCCCACTGCTCGTCGCTGTGCAGGAAATCGATGTTGTCTGCCAACCAGGGCGTCATCTGCGGCGGCTAGAGGCACGAGGGCGCTGGGATTCCCGCTCCCACACGCGCTCCGCCTCCTCCTTTGCCTGCATCACTGTTTCGCAGGAGGTGACGGTATGCCATGCACTCTCGCTCCAAACCCTGGCCTGGACCAGGGCCGAATGCAACTAGCCTGTGTTGTGTGGGACAATACTATGCGCAATGGCGCGTGCCATTGTAGTATAATTAAATAGTAATAGTATTAATTTGTAGTATAATTAAATAGTAATAGTATTAATTTGTAGTATAATTAAATAGTAATAGTATGAATTTGTAGTATAATTAAATAGTAATAGTATTAATTTGTAGTATAATTAAAAAAATATTGCAAACGACGACGACTTTTTCTAACATTTTGACAAATAAATTATCAGTAAGGTTAATGGTACAGACGACAGCACATAAAACTACTACAATCTGAGAAATTTCTTAGATTTTTAACTTTATCGCTAAAGTAAGGCTCAGGGTTGATTGGGAATATTTGACAATTTCGGATATAGATCGCGCCAAACATCTAGTCCGCTCTGAAGTTGCTTCGTGCAATTGTATTGCAGGTGTATTTATACATATATATATGTTTATACATGTATATATGTGTGTATAAATATATATATTTAAATAGTATGCGCAAATGCACAAATGCGCGAAGCAACTTCAGAGCGGACTAGATGTTTGGCGCGATCTATATCTTCACCTGCTGTCGCCTATACATAATATATGGCATAAAAATAACAAATTATGTAATTAAATTAGCAACTAAGTCTAAAAGACAAAGGCAAATTAATACAACCTAACTGGATTCTCGTAAAAATAAAATAAAAACAACGAAATTACCACTTTTTTTGTTCCCTTATTATCTTGAATGTATGATGTGCGCTATGTTTAAACAAATAGAGATGTTTCATTTTAAGCCACCACTCTGTACAGTAAGGGTCAAAAGTGCATTACACATTTGAACGTTATGGCCATAACAACAAGTGTCTAATCTGGTACTCCACTTTTGACCCTTACTGTAAATATAGTGGTGGCTTGTAGAATTTTTGAATTGGCATAGAGAAATATGAAAAGAACAGATTTTCATAAAAATACTACCTAATTAATTTGAATGAAAGTACAAGTATACTTATATAATTAATTAATTGGAAAGTTTTTAGTGACATAAACCTTTTTTAAGGTAGCCATGACAGTGGTTATGACATTTGATTGACGACTTTGACAGTTCTATTTTACCGTTGTGTTCGTGGTGCGTTAATTTGAGTTGATTGTGTTTCAGAGCTTTTATAGTAATTGTTTTTGTTTTGCGACAATGTTTACTAATCGATATTTGCGTCTCTCTTCTTAGATTACTTACATGTTAGTGCAGCTAGACAAGTTTCTAATATGCTGCTGTATGTTCAGAATTCTTTTTTGTTGTTATTCGCAGTCATATGGTAGATAATATAAATACGGTAGCCTTAGATACATGACACGTCAATCAAATGTCACTGCTAAAATCTTATTTTGCTTATTGCGACCTCCATATTAATAAGTAAGTAGTTGTGTTGCATTCCTTGACCGATTTAAATTGAATCTACATAAAAGTAAGCCAAACTATAGGAAATTAATATAAAAAAAACAGTTAACTATAGTGTACTGATATTTAAATTAAGTGTCAAATATTTACAATCAACCATGACCCTTAAACCTTTAGATATAAAGTTGAAAATCTGGTAAAGAAATCTGACAGATTAGATAGCGTGATGTGCTGTCGTCTGTAGATAGTGCTGGCCCTGACTCCATACATTTCTGAAACATGTCCTTTGTCTACTTACTTCCGTAACTTACTTACTTTCAAGTAAGTAAACTTACACGGACTTTATGAGACATCCAAAGTTTAGACAGAGATCTCCCTCCTTTTACAAAATAGCGGGCTGTTGGAAATAATCTGAAAAGCATAGCTGTCATAAAGTACGTTTATAAATATAAAATTTTTATTCTCCCTAAGGGATTCCATTCGATTGGCGACGAATTGCCTGAAGGTTGTCGAGTCTGTATTGATTGAACACCAATATATATTATTAAGAATAATTCCGTTTAAATCTGGTCTTACTTAAATAAAGAAAATAATGAAACGTAAGAAAATACGTTTATTTGGCCTAATATAATGTTTAGGTCCCATGAAACAGAAGGCGAGCCATTGCCCTATGAAGATTCACAGAAGAACCTAATAAAACTTGGCACTATTCTAACTCAGGACTTCATGATTAGACATAGCGCTTGTGACCACTGAGTAACGAGGCATTCGAAGCCTTCAGTATACTTGATTATGAACTCTATAGTCGTATCTCTACGCAGGATAATTTTAACGCAAGCCAATTTGGACTTTACTTCTTCAAGTTAAAATAATTCAGTCCGGTGGCCCAGTCATAAAATGGGGCTGTTAATATAAAAGGTTATGTTCTCTGAGGGAGTCGTCTTCGGCTGCTCCCGAACATTATTGGTGGCAAGTAAACCGCACAATACCGTTATGAGGTATAACCCTTGTTTCACGCGGTGCAAGGTACGGGAAAAAGAGTTTTGGAATATTATAGTTTTTTTTCTAGAAGTTACCACCCACCAGACAAAGCCTTGCCGCCAAGCGATTCGTCGTGTTCCGGCATGATGTCTGGTGAAGCCGTACGGAGGACGGGTCTGAGCAGTTGTGTTGCGAAGTGTGCCGGGTACGATGCGTCAAATGTTGTTGTGTCGTGAGTTTGGTCGTGGAAGGTCTCCAGATCAATCTCCCTCTGGCGCAGCATCGTTGGTCGTGTTGTTGAGTTTAACATTGTACCACCTCGCACAACTGCCGTCTTCCTTCCTATTCACTAAGTTTTTTTACCATTAAAGATTGCATCACTGCTTACCATCAGGCGAGATTGCAGTCAAGCGCTAGTTTATAATTATTTTAAATAAAATTGCATTTTTTGTGAGCGATATTGTACCATCTTGGGTTAGTGACACTCGACTTCAGCCGGTCGATAACGCTGAATCGCAAATACTCGGCTGGAGTAGGGTAATTGCGTGAGACACTATCAGTGGGCAATGTACAGATAGCAGCACATCAAGCTACTAAAATCTGACAGATTTCTTTATTAAACTTTCAATTTTATCTATATAGCACTAAGGCTCAAGGTTGATTGGGAATATTACACATCTTCGGGTAGCTTGACCTGCTGTCGTCCGCCCTAACCACTTTCTCATTATCAATATGTGCTTATAGGTCCCTCATCATCACAGCGTTAATCCCAGTCGCAAGCCTTTTCAGCTTTGGAGTCTGGGGTTCGCTTTATCAGTCCAGCTGCTGATATTTCTAAACTTCGACATTTACCGTGAAGCGATTGCCATCTGACCTCCACAACCCGAAAGCGACGTCGAAGCATTGCAGTTAGACCAATTGTTGGACTTTCTGAGGGCTCCAACAACCCGTAACGGCTGCCACTAGATGTTCGTAAGGCAACCGGGACCAACGGCTTAACGTGCTTTCCGAGGCACGACCAGACCAGTGCAAATATATTCATACATACAAATAGTTGCACTGTGCGCGGGGATCGAACCCGCGCCACCTTGCGCAGCGGCCGCGTCCGCTACCGCTACGCCACGGAGGCTGTGAAAAATATGTGCTTATAGGTATTATATTATATTATATTTCGTTTATTACGGATCGTATGTACACACAATCCATATCCACCTTATATATGACGGCACGATAGAAGTGTACCTACGCTTATTTCTACAACCTGTGTCTATTACTGTAAATTGAAACATTTTGAAGCATATTGTTAATCCATTGTTCCATTTATGTTCGAAAAAATTTATCTGCTTAACAAAGTAAATGACGCAATGGATATTATTGTTGTTAAGAGAGTCCATAGACAATTATTTATTTATTTACATATACTTTATTGTACACACGCGCGGCGAGACTTTAGACATGATTAGAAACATGGCGATTAAAAATACGCGCGGATTGTAAGAGGACAAGAGTAAACTAATATTAGTTTAGTCAATATAGTCTTCTATCCTTTTCTTAATTAAATAGAATGAAGAAGATGCACTGATATTAAATTTAGTTTAGGTTGTGAACACGGGCATCGGCGCCAATGTAGGTGGGGAGACCACCAGATAATAGGGTAGTTGACTAAAAAAAACTAAATAGTCCGTCAGTCAGATTTCCAAAAAATACTCAATACGATTTTTTTTTCTTTTTTCATATAAACAAAAAATGAAGACGACACAGTGCGTAGAAAACTCGTGTGACGTTATTGCACGCTACACTTTTTTGCGAGCAGTGACGTCACCAGCCACCACTCCTGATCTTTGATGCCTTTTATATTTGTCAAGTTTTATTGATTTGGTAAAACAAAGTATACGTATCCAATATTTTCTATAATCTGAATGACGGACTAAATAGAATATTTTTTTTTTACCCAGGAAACATTCCTGTAAGGGCCCTTTGTCCTTACAGTAACACCTGTAATTCACTGGCTCACCACTACACTCGTATCGCAAGCAGCACACGTCCAACCTTGACCAGTGTCAGTGACAGACTGCTAGATTGACAACTCGTTCTACTACGAGTGTATATGAGACAATGTTAGTATTACCTTTTAGGAGATACAATCACTACAATCCCTATTACGTTCCGAGGTCTCCCCGCTTCCCGCTCCTAATTCACACCATCTCTAGCAGCATAAAGATGTGTATTATGCCCACTTGTCCTTGCTGAAACGTTTCGTAACTCAGTAAGGCTGCAAAAGGTTTCTTTCTGTAAGCCCTAATGAATAGAATTCAGCATTTAATGATGGGGCGAATTAATGTGCCTTTTGCCTGTATTGTGCCTTTTGTCTGTTATATGAAAACCGACCAAATCAGGTAGAGGTTTGTGGTAGGTTATTTTGTTTGCAAGGAATTAATGTATAAATATAAAAATTGCTTTATACAACGTGTAACATAAAGGGTATATACATAACAAAGGCATGGCATCTTTACATGATATCAAACGATATTGGAAGGGTTTTTTAATCCTATCTCTTTATGTTAGGAAGTTATGAGGAAAAACACTGCCAGGTGTGCCACAAACAGTGACAGGCTACTATCATACTAGTTGCACAGAGATATTGACAAGTAACGTGACGGGTAACGAGTAGTTATTAAGGTATGTAGTGTGCTGCCATGTTTGTTATGATTTGATTTTAAGAAACACACGAAACCGAAAATTTGGTACCAATTTTTTTAATATTTTATTTTGAGTTGAAACCCTTCCGATATCGTTTGATATCGTCTAAAGATGCTATGCCCTTGGTATGTATATACCCTTTTTGTTACACGTTGTATACGTAGGTCAATTATATTTTTAGAATCTTTTAACGCGTATAGTCAAATGTTTGAAAAAGTGGGTAAAATGAGTTTAGAACCCACTGGTTTTAAACTCATTTTAGCCACTTTTCAGACACTTTTAAGACGATTGGAAAGTAAACTTTATGGGCTAACTGATCGAAGCTACAATGAGTGCGATCAATCAAGTTTAGTGGTGCCCGCGTGCACACGACCGTCGCATTCATTTTGTTCGGCGAACCGAAACTTGTGTTAAGCCTTCTGGTTTTTCTGACAAGGGTTTTTCCCAACTAAAATGTGAAATATTAACGCGGTGATGTTTACATATAGCGCGACAGACTCCGTGGCGTAGCGATAGTAAACGCGGCCGCTGTGCAAGGAGGCGCGGTTTGATCCCCGCGCAGTGCAAATATTTGTATGCATGAATATGAATATTTGCAGTGGTATAGTCGTGCCTCGGAAAGTCCCAGTTGCTATACGAACATCTAATGGCAGTGGTTACGGTTGTTGGAGCCCTCAAAAGTCCAACAATTGGTCTAATTGCAATGCTTCGATATCGCCTTTGGGTTGTGGAGGTCAGACGGCGGTCGCTTCACGGAAAATACCGAAGTTTAGCCAAAATCAGCAGTTACACTAGTAAAGCGGACCCTAGACTCCAAAGCTGAAAAGCTTCGGATGCGACTGGGATTAACGCTGAGATGATGATGATGGTTACATAAAGCGCGACTGATCGCTTTTGGTTAGGACATGGGATCGAAATGTCACTTCGGAAATTATTGGAATTAGCCGCAAATTTCGGCAATCCTGTGTAAAAATGTTTGAAACAATTGAGAAACTCCATGACCCAGTGAGCTGGCAGTTGGCGCGAAATACCGACGTCATTTAGAACCCTTCACAGCCAGTTCATTTAAACTTGTGAAATATTCGCACAACTTCATAAACTTCTGTTTTTCATTGAAAACTCTCTCCCTTCGAGTTTCGTTTGTTTCATTAAGATGGGGTTATTTTTCAGGCTCACCTTTGTTGTAAGGGTGTTGGAATTTCAGAAAAGATTAAGAGGGAAAGGTTTTAAATGTCTTTTTTTTTTGGAAAATAACCACAAGTTGATAAATGCAGTCACGGTCTCGCTACGAAACGTCAAATTAGAAATACGTAAATAAGCTTTTGCCATCCGTCTGCCTGGCCTTTTCCTGGGGCCGGTTTCGAGTCCAACCGAAAGCAAATTAATACCAGTATTTTAAATGAGTCGATTGCCTCTGCAACTGCGGCTGCTGCTTTGAAATAGCCTTTGCATCAATTTGTTCTAGAACGATCTTTTAACCTCTGAATGTTACAGCATGTGTTCAGTAGTGAAATTGATAGCAATTGTGTTGATGAAACAAGACAGACACCTAAATCAAAATCAAAATTGTTTATTTCAAATTAACCAACAGTTGGTGCTTTTGAATAGTCAATGTCGGTCAGTCCAAGAAAAGTGAAGCTATATTGCACGTTCCAAAGCGTAGATGGAGAAGAACGTGCAAGAAACTCCATGGACACTCTTTTAAAATCATAATATGGATTACATGTCTTCGTTACATATTTCTGTTGCTTCTATCATGTGAGCACAATGTATAATTATAAAAAATAACGAAAAGATAGAAAATTAATTAAGCCCACTGGCAGCTAAGAGATGACCAGTCTCCACTGACGGCCCCCGTTCACGAGCATGACGCGCGCATCAGCCCCACTTAGCTCAACCATTTTGAAGGGAACCAAATGACCCAACAACACGCGCCACCATCAGCAAGACATGTGAGTGAGCATGACAAACTTTCAACTGCCAATCACGTAATGTCAAATAAGTTATACATGAAAAAAAAACAAACCATAGTCCATGGTGCCTCACATTCACAAACTTAAAAAGTGCTTTTACATTATACAATACTATATTATTTGCAAAATCATGGTAGCAAAATCTTGTGCACAATTGAAATAAACAAATAAAAATAAAAAAGGAATATTTGGAAAACAACAAAAAGGGGGAATGGTATCTCTTCCAAACCTACAAAATTATCTGTGGCTGTGGAGCAGGACTGGCATTTAGCCAAGCATTTTTATCAAGAATATAATCTTCCAGTTTATAATATGCTTGTTTACACAGCGTGCGTTTAATGCATGTTTTAAATTTAGACTCATTGAGTTGTTGAATCGCTAGCGGTATTTTATTATAAAATTTTATATTCTAAAAAGATTATTGTATCATTGTAACTACATTCGATCCAGCCGTCCCTTGCTGTCCTCTCTAGTGACGCCCTAAGCCGAGGTTCGTACCCCACAGGGGGTGCCCTTAGTGCGTAGTCGCCCAATTTTAATTTATTTTTAAGTGCCCCTGGCTGGAGGCTTTAATTTTAATTAAGGCATCCACAGGAAAGTCCGGTTAAGTAGTTACGGCCTCTAATGGCCACATACGAGATGCCATATATAAAAAAAATCATTGTAATGCATGTTTAGTATTATTATTTTTATAAAAAATATTGTGTGGTTATTCAAAAACTAAACTAAATTTTAGTTCAGTGTATCTATTTCATTAAGGAAATTACAAAAGACAAATGTTCGTTTAGTTATCTCAAATTAAGGTATGTACTCCATAGATAGGTATATTATATTTGAATAAAAAGATGGCCACTAATACGTCACTAGGGATGTATCTAACGTATGAAAATTAAAAAAAAATAATTAGTCCGTCTTATAGAGAATAAAAATTACCATAAACTACTGAGATATGGCGTATTAAAGGTACGGCGTGGGGGTTAATTAATCGCATGACGTCACGCCGTGGTACAAAGATACCACGGCGTGACGTCATGCGACATTCCAAATCAATATATCTTCATAAGTACATATTTGAAAGAAAAAAAAAAAATTACGTGTTAAATTTTTTTTATAAATTTATCTGATGAACATTATATTATGTTTTTAGGATACAACCCAATTTACGTCTAGAGCTGACTGAATATCACAGGATTTAACTAATCATCATCATCTCAGCGTTTATCCCAGTCGCATCCGAAGCTTTTTCAGCTTTGGAGTCTGAGGTCCGCTTTTACCAGTCTAACTGCTGATATGGCTAAACTTCGACATTTTCCGTGAAGCAACTGCCGTCTGACCTCCACAACCCAAAGGCGATATCGAAGCATTGCAATTAGACCAATGGTTGGACTTTTGAGGGCTCCAACAACCGTAACGACTGCCATTAAATGTTCGTATGGCAACCGGGACCAACGGCTTAACGTGCTTTCCGAGGCACGACCAGGCCAGTGCAAATATAATTATATTCATGCATACAAATATTTGCACTGTGCGGGGATCGAACCCGCGCCACCTTGCGCAGCGGCCGCGTCCGGTACCGCTACGCCACGGAGGCTGTCAACAGGATTTAACTAATATGTAATGAAATGAATGAAATGAAATGAAATCGTTTATTAAGCAAGTAGGATCACTGATCACTTTTCACTCACGTCATGTTTATTTTATATTTTATTTTTTTAACTAGATGAAGCCGGCATTTCCTAACTGACTACCTCTGAGAAGAAATAGCCGAAACAGATTTAGGGATCTTCGTCTGTTTTCAAGTCCAGACATTAAAAATGATATTGCTTAATAACAATGCTTAACAGAGCGAGCAGCTCAGTCCCAAGCTTTTTTGTCTTCTAAATAATCTGTAATTTTATAATGCCCCTTTTTGCAAAGTTTGGCCTTTATATGGTTCTTAAATCGTTTAATGGGTAAGTTTGGAATGTCCATGGGAAGCTTGTTGTAAAAGTGTATACATTGACTCATGAACGAGTTGCCTACTCTGTGGAGACGAGTGTGATGTACAGCAAGATTGTGTTTGTTCCTGGTATTTATATTATGAATATCGCATATTTTCTTAAAATTTTGTATTTATATTCTGTCATTTTCTTACGAAGTAGGAAGGAAGAGATGAACTGAACATAACTTTAGTTTTGTTCGTGAACAAAAGAATCGGCGACTTTTAGGAAAAAGTAGTGTATTAACGATTTTACTTTTTTTTTCCAGGTAAGTGAAGTCTCAAGGGAAATAAAATCTTGGCATAACTATATAGAGGTAAGTACATTATTTACAAAAAGGGCCGGGCATTGTGAGTTTAATTTCTGACCGTTTTAGTAGGTACGATGATTCATTTAAATAAATTACATTTAGGTACAAAAAATGGTCGGATTTTCCTCTAACGGTCTATTCGGTTTATTGGAAACATCCAATAAACCAAATAACGTTTTCTTTAATTAAATTCTTTGAAAAACAATACGACTTACAAAATATCCGTTCGTCGAGATTTGTCGATTTTTTCGCGATACCCTCAATTTTTGCGAAGTGATTAATTCTCATAAATTTTTATAATCATCCGGGTTTCAACGGGCACCAGTGACCTGGATAAATTATTTATTGCCCTGGTACTAAAACGGTACTTTTAATTATTTTTTCGAAAGCCTTATTATGTTTTAGAGCTGACAACTACTATAATAAATAAGCCTTATTCAATAAAAAATATAGTTTGAACCAGTTTTTGAAAAGTACGGTATTTTTGTCATATTTACTGAAATTCATAGATTATTTTCTCTATAATATATTTAAGAAAATATATAGAGAAAATAATCTATGCAAAAATATTCTTTCTTTTTATTATTTTCTTTTCTTTCTTTCTTTCTTTTCTTTATTTTTCTTTTCATTCTTTCTTTTCTTTCTAATCTTTCTTTTCTTTATTTTCTTACTTTCTTTCTTTTCTTTCTTTTCTTTCTTTTTAATCTTTCTTTTCTTTCTTTTCTTTTTTCTTTTCTTTCTTTTTCTTTTCTTTCTTTCTTTTCTTTCTTTCTTTTCTTTCTTTCTTTTCTTTCTTTCTTTTCTTTCTTTCTTTTCTTTCTAATCTTTCTTTTCTTACTTTCTTTCTTTTCTTTATTTGTATAAGTTGCTTGCTTTATGTTTTTGACTAAATTTCCAAAGTAATAAAGTGAGTTTTTGTCTGAAATGCTTGAAAAACTTAAAAAGCTCAGGAAATCTTTTATTAAATGCTTTACAAGAGCATGCGAACCTGCAGGCGCGCGGTGTCGTTTTGATAAAAGCATATTTTTGTGTGCTTAGCAAAACTTCAAGGTGACAAGGATCAACTAACAACAATATAAAAAAAGCCTAATTCATCCATACTAATTCATCCATATCCGTCCCATCATTAGAACAGATTTCACTTTTAAAAATGACTATATTTTGAAATTTGATTTAATTTTTTACGACATGTTGTAACGTATTCGTGTCGTGCATAAAAATAATTATATTTTTCGACCATTAAGTGTGCTTCGTAATCTGATGAATAGACCTTATAATCTTGCAAAAAATAAATTCGCCTTATTATGAATGCCACTAATATTTTTCAAAGTTACTCTAATAAAACATAATTACCCAGGGAAGAATGGGAAACAAAATAAGCAATATTTCTTTATTAATTGTTAGTAATTATTATAAAGTATTACTTTATTTTGTACATAAATTATTTTGTGAACTTCTTTCTATGTTAAATTGTTTTTGCTATTAGCTTTGAATGTTCATTATTTTAATAAGCTGTCAAACGCAAGTTTTTTGTTCATTAACTTACTTTTAGAATACTCGGTACTGGTTTTGATTGCCATTTATTTGAATTATACAATGTTATAATTTTGTTTAATACGAAACCTGAAACACGTGTCCAGTATTTTTATGTAAAGAATCTATGTACAAAAGGAGATGTTTCATTTTGGGCCGCCACTAAGTACGCTATACAATATGTTAAGAAAACCCTGTCCGACCCGTGAAGGTATTGTTAGGTATCGATAACTGATTCTACTAATGCCTACAAAACCTGGCTAAACTTAAAAAAAAAATCCCCCTAAAAAATAAATAACTTAAATAAAATAAATAGGTAATTTCATGGCAACACAGGCACAGTTCATAGCCTCAGTTGACCTCATGCATGTAGGTATAGGTAATTTATTCACGTTTATCGAGTCTCGAAAGAAATAACGATACTTAGGCAGCTCGTGAAAAGAACTTTTTTTTTAAGTAGGAAGGTCGTCTGACTCTCCAAATGTATCATTTCATTCGATGAGCATAATGGCTGTGCGGAGATGTTGTTCCAATTTCGTTCACTAATAACGATACAGGCCCAGCAGGCACCGTCGCACGAGATTAGCACGGACATGCACATAAATAAAAATCAAGTGGTGTCAAATCCGCGCTGGCCACAGTTGGTCCACCCTTACCAATCCACTGCTCGCCGAACTGATAATGGAGGTTCTCACGTACAGGACAAAGATATGGTGACGCACTGTCATACTGGAACCACATTGACCACATTGACCACAATCACCTGATCACAAAACAGCAGTTGCTACCTTCCATCAGCATGTTACATTACTCTACATTAGGAAACGACATGATCACACAATACACGAATAGTCTTCAGTAGAGCGATGTTTACGCACAACTGATAATTTAAAGTAAAAATGATTTTTATTTTTTAGAATTGTACCTACGGGGCTGACCTCGCGGCATCCTTTGAGTAAATAGGGATGTGTAAGTAATCAAAATATTGATTTTCGACGGAAACAATTTACTCGTCTATTTTTGTTATCGATTTAGTATTGTAGTTTCTCATTCTCATTCTAGATTCAACATCGCATGGAATTGTTTAGAACTTTTACAAAACTTAAATTAGTTAGGTACACTGCTGTAAATGAAAATCATGCCAAATTTTTAATTTCAGTTTCTGTCTCAAAATCGATGATATTGACCGTTAAAATATTTGTAAAATTTTACTAAAATTGTGTTTCATAAGTCCTTCTCGTTTCTGTTTACTAATACTCGTGTTATAATAATGTTATTAGTAATTAATCGATAAACAAACAAAATTACTTTTACCATTGGGTAATCTGTGTTTTTAACAAATCATTCAACCAGATACAAGTTTCGATTAATAGCGATAAAAAAACGTTATTGCGCAAAAATTAGTGCATCATTAATTATTTCTTTTACGTCGCCGACAAAGCTCACGCGCGACGCCGCCAAAGAAATAAATAATCTAACAAAACAATAAAAGGAAAGCCGACAATTATACCGCCTAAAATGGTGTTGTCATTTTTTTAAAAACACCAAATTTTGGGGAAGTTAGCGTAAATTCGCGGGGAAAAAAGATAGTTTCAAAATTGATTAGTATTGTTACTATGATGATTATGCAAAATTTCAAATTTTATTTGGTCATGTGATTGCCTAACCTTTATTATCTTTATAGGTCGGACAGGGTTTTCTTAACATATTATATAGATAAAAAGGAAAAAAAAATAAAAGATTTTCATAAAAATACTACTAAATTAATTTGAATAGAAATATAAGTACATAAAATTAGTTATTTGAAACGTTTTTTTAGTGAGATAACCCTTTATTGAGTTAGCCATGACAGTGGTTTTGAAGTGTACAATGTGCTGGCCCAGGCTCCATACATTTCTGAAAAATCTCCTTTAAAAAAGATATCAACCACATCGTTATGAGCTTGTTATCGTACTTGGTTGTTCCAACACCATATACGAAAAACGAATCATAATGACGTCACGCAAATCCTACCTCTCACAAGCAGAGTTTACCATATAATTAGCACATACAGCTTCCCAACATCAACTGTCAGACAAGTGCCCACCAGACATAACTCAAGTCAGATCAAAGGATACCTTTTCTATAGAACATGATTGAACTTTAAATATATCTCCATATATTTTAAGCAAGCTGTCCTTGAAATCAACGTAGAATCAAATTTGGCCGCAAGTAACCTTCAGTAAACGAGCAACCTCTTTTATTTTAACGGTTATTGCAATGAAATATGGCGTCTGTAAGACAGAGTTGGCCTCTAAAACTTGGTTATTGTTATTTCGATATCTATTTTCATCGTATCCTTTCGTGCTTGAGCTATAGTCTTCCCAATTTAGTTGATGTTTTTATGTTTACTTTGAGGTAAATTTTCTCTCTAACGCCGAAAACAGAACTGAAGATGAAACATAATAATTAAGTCAAGATGCAGAGAAGTGTGCAATCATAAACGCTTTGTTTAGTAGTTTTGGCGGGAAAGTCAAGCTGAGTGTCTCGCTCATTTCTCATTGGACGTTTAAAATTATTTATAGTGTTGTTTAAAAGCGCATTCAGTGTATAGTTTATAAATAACATTGAAATATTGTAGCATAGTGGCCACATCATGACTTTACCCCAAACCCCTCCTAGTCGGCTCACGCGGGAAACGAAAGGAGATAGGTTAGGTTAAGTGTTAGGATAAGTTACGAAGTTAATATCCATTTATGTATTCGACTGAAGGACTTGTATCCATGCTCATGAAATAAATTATTAAAAAAAAATGTTTAGTAGCAGACAATCCTTACAATGAAGCCGATACCTTCATTCATAAACTATAATATGAATATTTGCACTGGTCTGGTCGTGCCTCGGAAAGCACGTTAAGTCGTTGGTCCCGGTTGCCATACGAACTTCTAATGGCAGTCGTTACGGGTTGTTAGAGCCCTCAAAAGTCCAACAATTGGTCTAATGCAATGCTCCGATATCGCCTTCGGGTAGTGGAGGTCAGAAGGCAGAAGGGTGTTAGTATTCATGGTGATTATATTTATTTATTTTTCTTCATAGGGACTTTTGCGCATAGCGTATATGAGTCCCATGGTAACCTAAACAATTGCACCTTCTTAACTTCACCATTCGTACATCATCATCATCCTCTTATCGTCCCACTGCTGGGCACAGGTCTCCTCCCATATAGAGAAGGATTGACCGTAATCACCACGCTTGCTCAATGCGGGTTGGCGATTTCAGACTTAACATTCAGGTTTCCTCAAGATGTTTTCCTTCACCTTTCAATCAGTCATTGGTGTCCAAGATATACTTAGAGAGTATCTACATATAACTTAGAAAAGTTACATTGGTACTTGCCTGACCTTAAATCGAACCCGCACACTCATACTTGAGAGGCCGGTGTTTTAACCACTATGCCACCACGACTTCCTTCCTTCCTTTATTTATTCTATTCCATAATAAAAATGCATAGTTAGTAAGTAAACATTAAAGAAACCTGCATTTTTCTTAGATTTTTGTAGAACTTCACGCGCCCGTTCAAAATTTAATAACATAAAGTATATCCTCTTTCCACTACAAAAGCTTCGTTTCACCTCTTGTATCAAGTGTTATTCTTTACAAACTTATTCAAGGATGTCCTGTGCTCTTGATAACAATGGATTCCTAAACAATAAGCCCTGGAGAGCTGTAGGGCTCGCAAGATATTCACGAGGGCCCATTGAATTGCCGCCAATTAGTGCGTGGTTGTACTTGAACGGTACATGAAGCTGAAGACATAGGAATTCGTGTAGGTACCTAGTATTATGCTGGAGTAGGATGTATTATAAGCATTGATTAATTTTGATAGGACTTTCATGTTGGTAATTGAAGTCAGGTAAATAGATACTTTTTATTATGGTAACTACCACACCAGTGTAGCTGTAGGTACGTTATTAATATATATTTGTTTTTTTAATAATTATAAACTAGCGCTTGACTGCAATCCCGCCTGATGGTAAGCAGTGATGCAATCGTTGATGGTAAAGCGCGTTAGTTTATTAAGTCTATTCACTTAAAAAACTAAGGAATAGGAAGTATGACGGCAGTTGAGCGAGGTGATCCAATGTTAAACCCAAGACCAACACGACCAAACAATGCTGCGCTAGAGGGAGATTGATTTGGAGACTCTCCACGACCAAACCCGACACAGCAACATTTGGCGCATCGAACTCGCCACACATCGCAACATAACTGCTCAGACCCGTCCTCCGTACGGCTTCACCAGACATCATGCCGGAACACGACGAATGGCTTGGCGGCAAGACTTTGTCTGGTGGGTGGTAACTTCTTTCTTCTTATGTAGTTGTAAATATATATGTTAAATAATAATATAATATCTACAACGTTTTTTTTTTTTGGTTATGGGAAACCTGAATATAGTTTGTTCAGAATAAGCAACTGAATCGATTCCAACCATTTTTACATCATGTTGTATTTTTTCCCAAATACATTTAGAGTGAGACCGCCGAGTGGTTACCGAGCGTTTACGATAGATCTCAGCTGACGCCAGAAGTCAACGCCCTCGCTAGCCCTCCCGTACGTACTTTTGACCATATTTTTGTTGGGACAACCAAGTCGAATAGCAAGCTTATAACTTGATGGTTTTTCAAAATTTTGTACATAGATTGTTTACTTAAAAATACTGGACACGTGTTTCGGATTTCGCATAAATAGTTATATAAATAGTTGTATATGCGATGCCAATAAATGATTGCTAAATAGCAAAAACTAAATAGTGTGTGTGTGTGTGTGTGTGTGTGTGTGTGTATGTGTACTAAATAGTGTGTTGTTAAGCCTTGGTGGCCTAGTGGTTAAAACACCAGCCTCTCAAGTATGAGTGCGCGGGTTCGATTCCAGGTCAGGCAAGTACCAATGTAACTTTTCTAAAGTTAGATGTACTTTCTAAGTATATCTTGGACACCAATAACTGAAGGTGAAGGAAAACATCTTGAGGAAACATGGACTTTATAAGCCTGAAATCGCCAACTCACATTGAGCAAGCGTGGTGATTACGCTCAATCCTTCTCTGTATGAGAGGAGACCTCTGCCCAGCAGTGGGACGATAAAAGGCTGATAATGATGATGATGATGAAATAGTGTTCACAAATTTAATTTATATTTTTTAAAGTCTTGCCGCCAAGCGATTCGTCGTGTTCCGGCAGGATGTCTGGTGAAGCCGTACGGAGGACGGGTCTGAGCAGTTGTGTTGCGATGTGTGCCGGGTACGATGTGCCTAATGTTGTTGTGTCGGGAGTGTGGTCGTGGAGGGTCTCCAGATCATCCTCTGGCGTAGCATCGTTGGTCGTGTTGTTGGGTTAAACATTGCATCACCTCGCTCAACTGCCGTCTTCCTTCCTATTCACTCAGTTTTCTTGAGTGAATAGGCTTAATAAGCTAGTGCGCTTTACCATCAACGATTGCATCACTGTTTACCATCAGGCGGGATTGCAGTCAAGCACTAGTTTATAACTAATAAAAAAAAATAAAAAAAAAAAGTATCCAGTGTGTCTCTTCTTTCTATACCATTAATAAAGTCAGAGAAGGTAAAAATATTAGTTTAATTCTTCCTCGCAATAGGATCAGATCCTTCTGATAACTTACGTCAACAGAGGGTAACAAGGAAGTTATTAAATAATAATAAATTGAATGAAGAAGAAGAATTTCTGAACCTTTCCAAATGAATATTGTTCTCACTTTTGCAAGCGTGAAATAATATAATTCATTGAGTTCGCAGGCAAAGTCCGCCTCGATTAAATTGAAACGCCATTTTGAAGGTACCTGCGTTTTTCTTCAATAAATAAAGTCAGTAGTAACTGACTGTGCCAGTTAATTGTTAAATAATTAATTAATAACACTTACCATTTCCTGAGAACCTCATCGGGGATCTGAAAATTAAAGAAATGATTAAGTTAAATCCCTTTATTCATAAACGTTGTTTAAAGTTTTCTAGTGATCAGCGATTCTTCAACAATACATTTTTGATGTTTTAACGTCATTTAAATTTAGTCATCTTTTATGGATAAACACGTTAGTGTTTAAGGGGACATTTCATAAACGATGACTATAGTTAAGTGACGTGCACACGTCTAAAATGTAGTGTTAAACAATCGCTAATCACTAGTTAACTTTAGGCAACGTTTATGAATGAGGGGGTCAATGTTTATAAATGTGTACGGTTATACTAGCCGCAACCTGAGGTGGGACGCGCATAAGTTCTGATCCCTTGGAATTATCGGGTTAAAGAGTATCTTAGGTGTGATTCCTAGTTATATATATCTGTGTGTCAAATCAAATCAAATCAAATCATTTATTTCAAATAAACCAGTTACAGGCACTTTTGAATTGTCAGAAGGTCGGTCAGTCAATAAGATGAAGCTAGTCGCCCATTCCAAGGAGTAGGTACCTATGGAGAAGAACGGGCAAGAAACTCCATGGACACTCTTTTAAATTTTTAAGCTATTGTTACAAATATTTGATTACATCATTCATGTTGAAATCAACCGCGTGAGAACGATGCAGAAATATATTGTACGCTGAGAGCGTCCATTATGGAAAACATACAAAAAATCAATTCAGAAATTAAAATACGCCGTGGCAGCTAAGAGATGACCAGTCCCCTCCGACGGCGTCCGTTCACGAACATGACGTATGGATCAGCATCATTCAGCTCAACCATATCGAAGGGAACCCAATGACCCAAAACACACGCCACCATCAGCGAGACATTTGAGTGAGCATGACATACTCTCAACAGCCAGAGCACAATTAAGTCAATAAAAGAGACTAACCCAACAAATAAATGCCTTACAGCACATTCGTACATTGTGCTCACACGTTTGCCATGCAATTATACAATACTAAGAAATTGAATCTACACAATGCTAAGATGGTTTTGTCCAGGGTTCAGCAGCTCCAACAGTGTTCCCGAATCTGTGGAAAGTTTAACTCCTGTGCAGCTGCAGCTGTACAAGTGCCGAACACCTCTGTCAGCGATACAATTCCGTAACGTACAATATGCTTGGCTACATAGTGTGTAATACAGGCTTTGAATAAATAATATAAACAATTACATATTAAAACTACAAGAGGAAAAATCAAAGAACAATCATTGTATAGAAATCGGACGCAGCTCAAGCCCAAGCCTTTTTGTCCTCAATATAATCCTGTCAAGAAAGAAAGAAAGAAAAAAATGTTTATTCGCGGTGAACACGACCTAAAAAATGTTTATTCGCGCTGAACATGACCTAAAAATGTTTATTCGCGGTGAACATGACCTAAAAAACTACAAAAACAAGAAATAGTTGAGGGAACATGCGTCACATCTACACAAAACGGCTGTCGCTCAACATTATGCTGCGACCCAAAACAGAGCCCAGCGCTGGTTTACAGCGACAGCCGGTGCCGACGTACCTAGAGACGTCACTCGGTGCAGAAAATAATCACAAGGGACACCGAACTGGTACAATAATTTAATTAAAAAACAATTTTCACCCAAACCCGTTTAGCAATTTGTTTTAGAAACATCTATACTAGCGTTCTCGTTTACGATATTATTGTAATAGAATGGAATATTAGGACTAGTAGGAAGTCGCGCCTCTAACCGCCGCCGCATTAGAGAAAACATCGAAGTCGCGCCTCTAGCCGCCGCCGCAGGAGAGAAAACATCGAAGTCGCGCCTCTAGCCGCCGCCGCAGGAGAGAAAACATCGAAGTCGCGCCTCTAGCCGCCGCCGCAGGAGAGAAAACATCGAAGCCACCAGCCACCGTCAGCGAGAGAGAGATATCAGCACATCGTGCCGGGGTCCACGAAGACCGTTACCTGGGTCAGGGTTACGGGTTGGTTAAAAGTTAAAAGAAACCGTGGCCCTGGTGCACAGGCAAGTGAAGGAACACGGGTAGGTTTTAGTCAGTAAAAGTCTGACACACCCTTCCGCTCCGCCCAGAGCGGGGGAGGTCATTTGAATGATTTCTAATCCACACAATGGACAAAACCATAACAAACTTACACTTCTGTGGTTGTTTGACCTCAGAGGCCGAAACAATAAAATGATAATAATTCTGAACAGATAAATCAACAGAATTACTTGGCTTTGATAAATAAATTGAGGTTGTTAGCTGAATAGCCCTATTTATTTCTATTATATTTTGTTTAATTAAAATGAAAAAAGAGACCACAGTGTAACCAAACAACTACCACTTTGCTACGGGTTTATTTTATTCAATATAGAAAAAAAAAAAAGTAAGAAAATACATATGTTTGATTGTCCCGATGATTTCCCATCCAAAAAAAAAGGTTATAATTATCCGAGAACCGAGACAAGAGACAAATTTCTCGGTTGGATTTGCAGCCAATTCTAATAACATTTAAACAATAAAATAAAAACTATAGCAAATAATATTAAAATTTTAAACAACATTATTGAACAGGGTAGTAGGGATGTTCCCTGGGTAAAAAAAAAAATGATTCTATTTAGTCCGTCATTCTGATTATAGGAAAATATTGGATACGTATATTTTGTTTTATCAAATCTATAAAAAATAACAAATATAAAAGGTATCAAAGATCAGGAGTGGTGGCTGGTGACATCACTGTTCGCTAAAAAGTGTAGCGTGCAGTGACGTCACACGAGTTTTCAACGCGCGCTTTATCTTCATTTTTTGTTTATATGAAAAAAGAAAAAATACGTGTTTAGTATTTTTTGGAAATCTGTCTGACGGACTAATTAGATTTTTTTAGTCAAATACCCTATTGCACAACACTGAACACACCATCTGTAGCAGTGGGTTCCATTTTGACTGTTCTACATACAACATTTATTTCGTTAGGTACTCTTTGCCTACGGAACCCTAAAAACTCCTCAGGCGAGTTAAGTTAAAAGGGCATAAGATCTTTACCTATACTTACCTGACATTGAATTTTAGCTTCCAAGTATCCAATACGGTCGCTTACCTGTCATATTCCTTTCTACCCTCTAACACTCACAAAACAAGTGGCAGTACTCAAGTCTAGACAACTTAATTATACTTAGTCTAAAATAAGCTGTCCTTTAAATATGCTCACACTATTAATATTTGAGACCTGGAGTCTCTTCAGCCTCCGTGGCGTAGCGGTAGCGAACGGCTGCGCAAGGTGGCGCAGGTTCGAACCCCGCGCAATGCAAATATTTACATGCATGAATATAACTATTTGCACTGGTCTGGTCGTGCCTCGGAAAGCACGTTAAGCCATTGGTCCCGGTTGCCATACGAACATCTAGTGGCAGTCGTTACGGGTTGTTGGAGCCCTCAAAAGTCCAACAATTGGTCTAACTGCAATGCTTCGATGTCGCCTTCGGGTTGTGGAGGTCAGACAGCAGTCGCTTCACGGAAAATGTCGAAGTTTAGCCAAAATCGGCAATTAGACTGGCTAAGCGAACTTCCGTCATGCAAAATCGTACATCACGCAAGGAGAGTTTAATGCAACTAGCCAGCTGTCCGCCAGACACAACATGACATGTGTCTAATCTGAGGATTTCCCTTTATAGTTATCAAAAATATTTGAAGTTGTAGCGAATACTAAACTTTATTGTTTAGAAATTAAAGTAATTTTTCTATAAGCTTGTAACGGTACCTACAAACAAACACCGCGTCATACTGACATCACACGAATTCTACATCTCGCAAGCAGAGTTTACGGTGCAATTTGCATACATACAACTTCCCGACATCAACCGTTCGGCACGTGCCCGCCAGACATAACACCCGTCTGGTAGGAGGATCCTCCCTTTTCTATGGAGGATGAGTGAACTTTATACCATGGCTCCACAAGCTCATATAACGCGAACGCCATTATTTTAACTTAGAATATAGAGTATAAAGTTTATTGTATCCTCTCGACTATAGTACTGTGATTATACGCTCACTACATTAATACTCTTCCTTTGTTAAGTTTATTTTCTAACACAATTTGATCTTAGTGTGTCTTAGTCATCCGATATCCAAGCGTCTCACCATCTGTTCGTAGGTTTATAATAATGCCCACGTTCATCAACAATAGTACAAGTGTGTGTAATTGAGGTGTTATGTTTGTGTGCTTGTATGTAAGTATAATCTGTATGGTGTCTGGTGGAGTATTCTATTCTATTCTATGGTATGCATCACAGAAATCGTAATAACATAGTTTGTTGTTAGATTCGTCCAAGAAGATCATAAAAAAACACAATTAAAATATAGAGAAAAAAAAATGAATCAGAAAGTTTTGCGAGGCCAAAAGGCCCTATCTCAATATGATGCTTCGAAATTTAAATAAATAAATGACGGGGCGTTCATTCTGTTCACATTTTCTTTATTTCTATTGTTTTCTAACTAGACTTTATGATAAAGATGTTTGTTGCCGGATGAGCAGGCTAATTGCGTTATCAGTAGCTTGTTGAACTGTCAAAATAAAACCCATTGTTTCATTTTGACAGTTCACTGAGTTATTTACATTGTTGAGCAAACACGTTTTCGAAGACACGGAGCAATAGGTTAGCAATATGATTGGAAATGACTCCAACTAATAGTAATACTGTGTTGTGTAATTAGGGTGCTGGATTAAATTAGCTTACTGATGAATATAACAGCCTCTGTGGCGTAGCGGTAGCGAACGCGGCCGTTGCGCAAGGAGGCGCGGGTTCGACCCCGCACAGTGCAAATATTTGTATGCATGATATCCATTTATGTATTCGACTGAAGGACTTGTATCCATGCTCATGAAATAAATTATTAAAAAAAAATGTTTAGTAGCAGACAATCCTTACAATGAAGCCGATACCTTGATTTATAAACTATAATATGAATATTTGCACTGGTCTGGTCGTGCCTCGGAAAGCACGTTAAGATGTTGGTCCCGGTTGCCATACGAATATCTAGTGGCAGTCGTTACGGGTTGTTGGAACCCTCAAAAGTCTAACAATTGGTCTAACTGCAATGCTTAGATATCGCCTTCGGGTTGTGGAGGTCAGGCGGCAGTCGCTTCACGGAAAATATCGAAGTTTAGCCAAACTCAGCAGTTAAACTGGTAAAGCGGACCCCAGACTCCAAAGCTGAAAGGGCTGCGGATGCGACTGGGAGTAACGCTGAGATTATGATGATGATGACTGATGAATAGAAGACAAGGTTTGCGGTCCTGTGCATAGACTTACGAATACGATTTAGTTGATTCAGATGACAGCCTTCTGTGTTAATTGGGTAATTTGCTCACCCTTATTTACTTACCCTCTTATTTACTTAACCTCTTATTTCTCACCATCTTACCCGAAAGACGTCCACTGCTGGACATAGACCTCCCTCCTCCACTTATATCCAGTATTAATAGCTAACAACAAACCTAGGGAAACGTCAAGTGTAGCAATCAACTTTAAAACCCATAACGTAAAATTGGGATTAACTTAAACGTAAACAACAAAATACACCGTAACATTGTAAACTTTGCAATTTACAGCGCTCATTACATTCCCCTTTTCACGTAAAAACGTAAATTTTCTAAACGGGGTCAAAATGACACGCCGACAGATAATATCCTATTTTAAAAGCAAAAAACAATCGCTTCACAAATTGAGTAGATTTTACAAAGGGTGTTCTGAAATATAAAGCAGCTCGGTAACAGGTATAAATATTTATTGCTACAGAATTTTTGATATCGAAACCAACGAGCCGTAGAACTAACTTCGTTTATCATTGTTACCCTACTCCCTAAAGGGACAAATTATTAATACATGCTTCCAAATCCCACCTACCTGTGCGTGTTTAAACTCAGATTAATTTAATCTAGCCACCCTTTTCTTTTCTCGCTTTTACGTAAAGTTTGTTGGACGGGCTCAAGTGGCGGTAATACCGTTTTTGTTTGGTTTTCTTCGAGAATATGAAATTAAGGGATGGAGTTTTAGGGTACAATAATGTTTTGTTACGTGAGACGGATTAATGATGGAAATGGTGGGAAGATTGGAGGAGGGAGAACTGTTGTTCCTGAGAATTTGCCGGGAGTTAATGATTGAAGGGCGTTGGAAACCGATTTTATTTTGTTGATGTTATTTTTTAACCAAAAACAAAATGAAAAATGACAGCCGCTTCGTGTCAGCCCGCCGCGCAGCACGGAAAAATTCTAGTGTTTTCATACCCACTTGTTAAACTCAGCGCAGAGTTATCACGGAAAAATCATTAATTAAATATTAATTGCAGTTATCTAGGACAGACACCGAGTTGCAACTCTCCTAATTTTTAGAAATTTCACAGCCTCAATCTAGAGATTGAAAATGAAGGTAGTTATGAAGGATCGATCTTTCATAACTGCCTTCAATTTCCCTAAGTTTTTGATATTGATTGACACTGAGATGAGATTTCGTTTTGAATTATCATCATCAGTCTTTTTTGGTTTGCTCATCTGCTGCTGGACGCCGATCCCTCTCGGGTAATCTCAATAGATTGTTTAAGCGCCTGGTCAATGGCTCGTAGCAGCAATTCATATAACCATAACCATAATTAATCAGCCTATATCGTTCCCACTGTAAAAACACAAGTCTCCTCTCGATGAGAGAGCGTGGGCCGTAATCTACCACGCTGGCCCAGTGCGGGTTGGTAGATGTCACATGTCTTCCAAGTTTACTCTACTTCCAAGTTTCCTCTCTTTAGTTCTGGACATGTCGGTTTTCTTACGGTGTTTTCCTTCACCGTTTTGATATAGTAGATTGTTAACCGAGGGTGGAAAGAATTAATTCCCGAGGTATTTAGATTCTTTTACCCGTGTTAAACACTCTACTTTTCATTTCGAATATGAGGAAAATAACTATTTTTTACATTCCGTCACAGATACATAATAAATTAGTATCCCGCTAATTTGTGTCGATTTTTTAAATTTTAAACATGGAACTCACCACGTTATTGTTGCGATCATAGAATTAATAAGTAGGTACTATCGTACTTTTTAATTCTATGGTTGCGACCTATTTCGCTCAATGAAGTTTGCGCTAAGTTCACACTGGCTGTTTATAAACTCACATTGCCGCTGCATTTTCTTTATTCGTTTTTTTTATACAAATTTCTTCACAGTTGACAGCAGTTCTATTTTTCAAATTCATTCCGACCCTTAGTTGGGAAGTAATTTGTATGACTTTTTCCCGCTCTAGGGAGGGAAATAGCACTTTCTACCCAATAATCAGATCAAGAAAATACTACTTTCCGAATATGAGAAATGAAAAAATAATTTACACAAAGTACCTAAAATGCCTGTCAGGTTCGAACCTACGACCTACAACTTGTTGAGTCGCGGCCAATATCACCAGGCCACCGCTGCTGGGCCAGGGCACCGCTCAATTCATATAATTAGCTTTGTTTGTTTACCTTCTATTAGTTGTAAGTCCTTTTTCTTGAAACATGCTATAGAAACCTCTTGTAGATAACTCCGAATTAAATTTTATCTGCTAACATTGAGTATACATATTTATTCTTCCGGTATATTCCTTAATTCCTGTACATTGCGACTAGATTTTTAACATTTTTATCAACGACAATTGACCTTCAGACTACCTACGGTACTTGTTTCTCCATCCCCATTTTATCAAAGCTTGTATTTAAAAATCGACTTCAACTTCAACTCTTGATCAATGGCCCCTGAGGAATAGATACCACAATTTTGCCAATAACACGTGTATCAAATTATAGAAAGTCTTTGACATTTTTATTTCACAATAATGGCGGATATTGCCACTGACAGTCGAAAAAGAAGGCCGCGTGAACCGTCTACTAGGGAGGTTTGAGGCAAAGTCATGATGCAGTCACTATGCTGTGATATTTCAATGTTCTTTATGAATTATTTACTGAATGCACTTTTTACTACATAAATCACGCGCTTTCATTTAGTAAACGACACAATAAATAATTTAAAAGTCCAATGAAAAATGAGCGTGTCTTGTCGTTAATGACACATAGGGTGACACATTGTGTCACCCTATGTAAAATCGATATTTATGTCTGTAAGGACCTTTGTCCTTACAGTAACACCTGTAATTCACTGGCTCACCACTACACTCGTATCGCAAGCAGCACGCGTCCAATCTTGACCAGTGTCGTTAAGAGATTGCTAGATTGACATTAATACTTCGACTACAAATGTACACGAGACAATGCTATTATGTACCTTTTAGGAGAAACAAACACTACAATGTCCATAATCTATACCTATGGTGTATGTAGTACATAAAAAAGAGTATTCTATTCTATGACTAGGCTTCTTATCTAGTATCTTTTACACATCTATTCTTTTTACTATTTTTTTACTTTACTTCTCCTAATCCTTCTCTAAAAATCACTTAGGTACATACATAGCTAACACGACGCAGAGATGAAGGTCAGAAACTACACAAGATAACTAGTACATCGTTGAGAAGAAGTCCTAACAAAGTTATTTTCGGGATGCTCGTAACAATGTGTTCCTAACAGTGTAGGATAAAATGTTATTTGATTACATTTCTCGTTATTTTGAAGGACTCGTCTGGTCTTTTATTACAGCGTTACAACACAGCAATTTTATAAATAAGTTAATCAATATATTACTTCCATCGTGTCAGGCTTTCTAGGAATCTTATTTATTAAAATGTTAGAGGTTTCTTCGAGCAAAAACTGTTAGCACCACGCAATATCTGCTAATAAAATTCTCATATATTACTTTATTATCTTATTAATCAGTATTCAGGACCACGAAAATAAGTATATAACATAAAAAAAAATACATTAAACACTAAAAAAATATACAATGAGCGCGCTCATTATAGGTACCTACGCATAGCAACGTTTATTTTGTTTGTCATGGTAATTTTGGTGATTTGCAACTCATCTTTTTATTCTGTTTTTAGTATTTGTTATTATACTACTACAGGATTCAACTGAAAAGTTATTTTCTGTCCTTTTCTTATTGAAATGGAAAGAAAAAGATACACTGGACTTGTGACCAAGAGAATTGGCGCCATTATCTGTGAAAATTACTACTACCAAACTATCATGGTTCATTGGGACAGACCATGCTTGGTGACAGGCAATTTTCGCCCCTTATGTGTTAGTCTTTTTGGTATTCTCTACTCTACAATTGGTATTCTCTACTCTGCAATTGGTATTTTGTTTTTGTTTTGATTGATATTATTTTGTAGTCATCTGACAGCGTCGCGGGCGGATTAATTTGAAATGTCATTGCTACTATCAAATAATGTGTATTGTCTTTGGTGCTGGCCCTGAAACCAATAGACAAAATTGTCAAATGCCACATTATTTAGACTTAGATACGAGGTTTTTAGATATACTTCTCGGTGGTAGGCAACAACATCAGCCGCCGGCATAAGTTACCACCCACCAGACAAAGTCTTGCCGCCAAGCGATTCGTCGTGTTCCGGCATGATGTCTGGTGCAGCCGTACGGTGGACGGGTCTGAGCAGTTGTGTTGCGATGTGTGCCGGGTACGATGTACCTAATGTTGTTGTGTCGGGAGTTTGGTCGTGGATGGTCTCCAGATCATCCTCTGGCGCAGCATCGTTGGTCGTGTTGTTGGGTTAAACATTGCATCACCTCGCTCAACTGCCGTCTTCCTTCCTATTCACTCAGTTTTTTTGAGTGAATAGACTTAATAAGCTAGTGCGCTTTACCATCAACGATTGCATCACTGCTTACCATCAGGCGGGATTGCAGTCAAGCACTAGTTTATAACTATTAAAAAAAAAAAATACTGTATTCTCTGTATTGTATATTTTTTGTTTTGTTTTTGTTGAATAAATTATTTTTCTTTCTTTTTTTTATTTTCTTGTGTAAAAAATAGAGATTCTATTACTATCAACCAGGTTGAAGTCCAAGCCGCGGGATGCTACTGAGAAATTCTGAATGATAATACCCCGTAACACTTTGCCCGATCTAGAAAACGATCCCAGGACCTTAATCTCAATAGTGACGCTTGCGCAGTAGTCGCCAGGAAACCAGGCTGACGAAAAATACATTAATTAATATGGATTTAAACGGAATGGCCACCCAATTGGCTGCATTAGTGGAAAGTACCTCAGAGCCGTCATACAACTCCTACACTATAACGAGGTAAACATGTTCTGAATAATTTCGATAAACTTTCAGACGAGGGGCAGACCTTCTGAAAGTTTTGCGAAGGGTTCACGTGAATAGGTACCTATGTAGGTACTAATGGAATAGCTTTTGTGGCCCTCACTCGAGAAGTTTTCAGTAAGGCGTTGTTTTTTAACTACGCTTTACGTATTGGTTTTAAATATGTATGTAGCTTCTACTCAGAGGATGAGTATTGGGAAGAATACCAATAACAAATGATTTTTTTTCTATATTGCCAGGACGAACTTCTACTAAAGGTACAAAATTGACATTTGACAGTTATGGTATGCAACAACAGAGCAAAATTTATCTCCTCCTCAAGTCGTTCTCCTCATTACTGTGGGTCGTGATGTCTCTGTGGAATTATCCTCTTCTTTACAATAGTTCGCCATCTGTTACGATCCCTGGCCACGAGTAAAGCATCATGCAGGCCGGTGTCCAGAGATGAACGAATTTGGTCAGTCCACCTTATTACTGCGACCTCAAGAACGTCGTCCATCCACTTTCCCAGTATCCATCAGATGTTCGAGGTTGTGTCTATCCTTTCTGGCAATATGGCCAAAATATCCTAAATTTTTTTGAAGGCAGACAAAGGAGAGGAACAAAATGTATAATTAGTAAAAAAAATAACTTTGGGGAACGCTAGGAATTACTCTTGTATCTTGGGTGCGTTTGCATATATTTAAGCTCACATACTCGAAACACGCAGTACAGCAGGTCACATAGTCACTGTGTCAACCGTGTCGTCAATTCTAATGCCATAGCCTTACCTAGAAAAATGTTCACGGCCATCGTTTACTCCATTTCACCTAGATATTAAGGACTTAGCGCTTACCTGTTTCATGACAATATAGTATTTTACCTACATAATTCATAGCCTTTCATCATCATCATCATCTCAGCGTTAATCCCAGTCGCATCTAAGGCTTTTTCAACTTTGGACTCTGGGGTCCGCTTTACCAGTCTAACTGCTGATTTGGCTAAACGTCGATAATTTTCCGTGAAGCGACTGCCGTCTGACCTCCACAACCCGAAGGCGATATCAAAGCTTTGCAGTTAGACCAATTTTTGGACTTTTGAGGGCTCCAACTACTCGTAACGATTGCCATTAGATGTTTGTATGGCAACCGGGACCAACAGCCTAACGTGCTTTCCGAAGCACGACCATAGCCAGGATAATTCATAGTCTTTGTCATGCTGTAATCCGATTAATGAAATCATAGACTTCACCACTGAGTCAACATTAAGCATCTTCCATTATTCTTGCTGCCCAACGAAGCTCAATATAATATAACTTTGAGCAATAGCAAAATTACATGATAATTGCATCAACATTTCTCCTGCCGAGCGAGGAATAATCTACCGGTGAGGATTTAAACTGATTGTCCTATGGTTTGCAGTACAAACGCGGTAAACAACATTATTTTTCTTTATACAAAACCTTACATTTATATTTTTTTGACATGAAATTTATAATTTAATTCCTTATTATTCATAATGTTTGCACGCCATATTCGGTGGCAAAGATCCTGGCGATGTAGAAAAAAAATCATTTGTTATTGGTATTCTTCCATCGGGAAGAATCGAAGAAACGAAATCGGTTCGGAATCGGTTTCGAATCGGGAGTATCGACTCATCCTCTGAGTAGAAGCTACATATATATTTAAAACCAATACGTAAAGCGTAGTTAAAAAACGAACGCCTTACTGAAAACTTCTCGAGTGAGGGCCACAAAAGCTATTCCATTAGTACCTACATAGGTACCTATTCACGTGAACCCTTCGCAAAAGTTTCAGAAGGTCTGCCCCTCGTCTGAAAGTTTATCGAAATTATTCAGAACATGTTTACCTCGTTATAGTGTAGGAGTTGTATGACGGCTCTGAGGTACTTTCCACTAATGCAGCCAATTCGGTGGCAATTCCGTTTAAATCCAAATTAATTAATATATTTTTCGTCAGCCTGGTTTTCTGGCGACCCCTGCGCAAGCGTCAATATTGAGATTGAGGTCCTGGGTCTGATCTTATTGATTTTATTATGTTATCCTGCATTCATTTATATTCTTGTATGTACACACATGTTTATACAAATAAATTTATTTTTATCTGAATATAGCTTGTTCAGAACAAGCAACTGAATCGATTCTACTCATTTTTACACCTTATTATATTTTTTCCCAAATACATTTAGAAATTGTTGCAGTGTGGTTACCGAGCGCGTAACACATCTGACGAATCACACAACTGAGATCATAGTACCAGGCGTGAGAGACAGGTCAACGCACCGCCCCCTCACGCCGCGTCGCGGCAGGCGTGGGCGGGCGAGCGGTGCGTTGACCATATTATTGTTGGGAGAACCAGATACCATATTTTTTTGGGAAACCACAAAGTTATGGGCTTGCCATAACTTTGTGGTTTTAACGTTGTACTTATATACATTTATATTGTCAAGATCAGATTTGCGGCTAGATTAGAAAGGATTTTGGTTAGAGGAAATGGCCTTCAGATAAATTATTTTGTATCCACTCATTATGTGTAGGGTCTTCGGCAAATTGTTGTAAAACAAGGTCACACAAGATCTAAATTGTCTTGAGAACTCCTTAAACACTGACTATAAACTGACTAAGCAAGCAAGATGGGTTCCGGGATAATGTCAAGTAAATTCCCTCCATAATATATGTAAATAGCGATCCCTTTCGTAATTGTGTGACATCAGGGAGGACACGGTCCGCATTCAAGGGTGGCTCGAGTCGTCGAGAATATTGAAGGAATTTGTGATTCAGAGAATTTACGAACGATTAGAGACGATATTTCTCGATATAGGATGAAAAGAAGGGTAAATGCAATGGTGGGGAATGTACCTATAGTATATATTTTTCAAGCGGCACTTTTAGCATGGTCCAACTAGTCAGAATAATATTACAAATGGGAAAGTGAGTTTGTTTCTTTGTTTGTTCCGCTTTCACGCTGTAACTACTGAACCGATTGCTTTGAAATTTTGTAGACGTAAAGTTAGAAGTCCGGATTAAATAATAGGGTACTTTTTATCCCGGAAAAAATTGATATTCCCAAAGGAAATCCAAAAAGTGCGATATAATCGAACTCCACGTTGGCAAAGCCGCGGGCGGAAAGTTAGTATACAAATAAGTTGATACTGATGCAAAGATAAATATAAACAAGTTTATATCTGTCTAGGATGAAAACGAATGATTGAAATTAATCACCACGCTTGCTCAATGCGGGTTGGCGATTTCAGACTTAACCAGGTCCAGGTTTCCTCAAGATGTTTTCCTTTACCTTGTAATCGATCATTGGTGTCCAAGGTATAGGGAGCGGGGGGCACATTTTTACAGGGGTAAGAAGTTACACGCGTTTTTTACCGGGATTTTAAACTCTTTGATGGACATAATTGGACTCATTTGTTTTCTTATAACATCGTGCATTAGATAAAAACAATCAGTGACCCGCCAAGCGCTGAGCTGCTAGGTTGTGTGCATGTGTCCCGATTTCAACCAAGTAAGTAAAAAAATCCTTTACAAAATTTTTGATTCCTGATGACCATATTTTTTATTTTGTCAAAATTTTTAACCTTTAACGTTCATAATATATCTACCTTTAATTTATAATATTGTTTTATTGTACTATCGATATCCATTAATAATGACTTCAATTTATATTAAAAAACGTGCTATGGGGCAAGTAGTTACAATTGTTTGGGGTAAGTTGTTACATGTAACCGTGATTTTCTGCAAAAAAAACTAAAATAATTATCATAATAGATATTATAATTACTCATAAATGTTAAAAGACTGTATAAAGTGATCTCTATTGTTTATATCGTTTTGAAATACTAATAAAAAAATGTGTATCACTAATGAATTTGTTTATTTATCTACCGTAACATCCGTGCCCCGATGATGTAACAACTAGCCCAATTGCGGGGTAAGATGTTACAATCTACTTGTTTAGTTTAATTCTCCATTGTGAAAAAATTACATAAATTTGAATAATTTTTCAGTCATATTTTAATAGCTAAATAGACATACTAACATTACAAGTAATCAAATGTATAATTTATTTGATAGCTTTAGTCATATTAACAACTATCTAAAAATTGTAACAACGTGCCCCCCGCTCCCTACTTAGAAAGTTAGAAAAGATTAGATTAAACTTAGAATAGATTAGCAAAGCTTTCTACAACAGCACTATTAAATCTTTTGGTTGTTCTAGTAATTTGCAAGGTTCCCGTTGATTCAAGAGAGCATAGGTATTCGTACTTTATGGTTTCAGCTGCATGCACAAAGCATAATTATATTAAACTAACACCGCCCCGCGGCTTCCTCCGTTCGAACCCAAGAGAACTTCGGAATAAAAAATATCCTATGTGTTGATTTAGGTTACAGACGGTTTCTCAAATTACATCTAAATACCTACAGAAAGTAGGTACCTACAGTATTTTTGCATAAAGGACAATAACAAACACCCAACCATCCATCTATAAAAACTGTCTCGTTTATAATATTAATATTATAGGACTAGAAGGAAGTCCTCCGTGCGGTACTGGGCTTAGAATAGTACCAACCTACCAACCCATATCCTCTCGTGGGTGTCGTAAGAGGCGACTAAGGGAACTCTCACCAAGGAAGCGGGCAGCAGCACTTCTCCTGTGGAATATCAAATTACTGCGATCCCCAACCCGCCTGCCAAGCGTGGTGATTATGGCAAATCCCCAATGTAATAGAAAACCTTGGGGGAGGCCTTTGTCCAGTAGTGCACCTCTATAGGCTGAAGAAGAAGAAGAAGGAAGTAGCTTAATCCATACTATAATATTACAAATGCGAATGTATCTCTGTCTGTCTGTCCGGATTTCACGCCAAAACTACTGAACCGAGTGTAATGATATTTGGTACACAGATAGTCTAGGGCCTGAGAAAGGACATAGGCTATATAACATCCCGCTATGACCAATAGGAGCAGAGCAGTAACAGAAAATGTTGCGAAAATGGGAGCGAACGCGGACCTACACATTGCTGAACTGAAGTTCACGCGAACGGAGTCGCGGGTAACAGTAAATAATAATAACATCGGTCAACCCAATACTGTGCCCAACTCCACAGACACTGTGAGAGCTGCCAAATAGAAATGTTGTATCAACATGTGGCATTAAACAATACATCACAATATATGGGTGTGTTTAATGAAGACAATGAAGACATTGATTTATTTGTACCATCAATATGTGTGGACCTAGATATCACATCTTTCGCTGACATATGTATAAACAAAGCCGTCATGCGCCACTTGTCTAGTACGGATACGCCACGATAATACATCGTAAATTGGGTTGTATCCTAAAAAATAATTTAATGTCCATCAGATACATTTATAAAAAACATTGAACACGTATTTTTTATTTTTTCTTTCATTCAAATAATAGGGAAGATATATTGATATGAAATGTCGCATGACGTCACGCCGTGGTTCAAAATATGCCACGGCACGCGGCGTGGGTAATTAGCCCCCACTCCGTAGTTTTTGGTAATCTCAGTAGTTTTTGGTAATTTCGACAAAATAAAAAATAAGGGTCTTAATTTTTTTTTATTATCTGTAAGACGGGCTAATTTTTTTTTTTATTTTCCTACCTTGGATATATCCCTATTGGAAGGATTTTTTAAATAATAATACAGTGTTTACCTATTAGAATAGACTTGATAATTGCAAACTCACGTAGGTATAGTATATTCACGGCAGTAAAATAATTCTTGTATGCACGCATATGTTGCACGAAAAAAAAAATTAATGTCGAAGCATTATGCTGGAATAGGAGCCTTTTGGCCTCGTAAAGAATTTCCTGAAATTTGTTATTTTTTTTATATGTAAGTTGTTTTTATTTTTAATTGTGTTTAATTTAGTTTTATTATCTTCTTTATTAAGGAATTGCATGATTTAGTTCCCCCATCTCCGTTCCACCATCGGAAGCCCCGTCGCACGGCGAGTTTCCACCCTTACGTCGTTAACACCACTGCGATTCGGACGAAGCGTTTCGTCTCCTCTTTCATACCGCCTACATCGAGGGACTGGAACAATTTGCCAGCGTCGGTGTTTCCGTCGGACTACAATTTGAGTGTCTTCAAGGTTAGAGTGAATAGGCTCCTAATAAACTAATGCGCCTTACCATCATCGATTGTGTCACTGCTTACCATCAAGCGGGATTGCGGTCAAGCGCTTATAATTTATAATAGTAAGTCAGAATAAATATTTTTCGTTATTTCTAAAATTGTTAATAACCTTATGAACTCTTGTCTGAAATAAGAGTTGTCTATTCTCTTTAAATAACATTAATTGCGTTATTTACGTGATTCACGATACATTTTGGGTAACATATTAAGAAATTTATTGGCATATTCCTTCAAAATGATCTGGGTTAACACTGATAATCTGCTCTGCAATTAGGATGCTGGAATACAACCGTGGATACTCAATCCTTTCATCTTACATGAACTCGTGTTTAATATCATGTCTGTTCATTAGCGTTGCATTAAGTTTCTCGGTTGATTAAACAACGTATTTGTCTAATGACTTCAATATCCTGCATAGTTCTAGCTAGAGCAATGTCGGACGTACCTAAGTGAATGGATAGGTTATTGAAATACATGTGTTACGGGCTGGGAGCACTAAAACGCCGGTTAAGGGTTGCGAAGTTTATTGGCAACGAAGGTACAGTCGATCGTAGGCAATGACAAGTAGAGCGTAGCTGATGTCGCACCGAAGTCTTCCCTTACGTCCACGAAGTACGTGTCGTAAACATACAATAACACTATCAGTTGTTACTCCACGTAATACTCAAAGTTCTCGTTACTGTTGTCGCAGTAGGTATTCTCAAAGATCGCTTCTTATCTGTCGCTTGTTCTCATATCGCTAGTCGAATGCAGACTGCCCGCGGGCTGGCGTCACGGGCTTTTATATAGTTCAGCTGATCAAATATTCCAGATTCGTCTAGACGTAATAATAATAGTGCATAACTTCGAGTACATTCAGTAGGTAGCTACGATAATTCACCTGAGACGAGTTTCTGGAAATTTCGATGTCGACACTTTGCCAACAAAATTGTTGAGACCTGTACAATTCGATAGGCCATCCTAGGTCTAGCAATGCGTTTTTATAATGCACCCTACAATTTCTAGATTTCGAGTTATAGGGCTTAAAAATACGCACTGCACGTCACGCGATATTGAACCTTATGCCATTGACATAAGGTTCATTTGTAACACATGGTATATACCTACATACTATAAATAGCTTCCTGGGGTAGTCTGCTATTTTTATAAATTTGTCATACCAACACGATTTCATTGTCATTGTGCAGCTGCTAAATTCATAATTATCGGTCAGTCGTCTCGTAATGGAATGGTGACAGAATGACATTGCCGTATTGCTATTATTATAGAACCTAGAAAAAGAAATTATTTTATAAAAAAGACTACTCAATTTGAACTTTTATTAATCAAATCAAATCAATCAATCAAAATCGTTTATTTCAAATTAACCATCACTTGGTACTTTTGAATAGTCAATGTCGGTCAGTTCAAGAAAAGTGAAGCTAAATTGCACGTTCCAAAGCGTAGATCTCTATGGAGAAGAACGTGCAAGAAACTCCATGGACACTCTTTTAAAATCATAATATATGGGTTACATTTCTTCGTTACATATTTATGTTGCTTCTATCATGTGAGTTAATATGGAATGCAGTGTCAGTGATTGACCACTGGGGAGTTAAAATGACGCCATTTTCTTATTAGAATCATCATTATCATCATCACACTTTTTATCATCCCACTGCTGGGCACAGGTCTCCTCTCATTCAGTGAAGGATTGAGCGTAATCACCACGCTTGCTCATTGCGGGTTGGCGATTTCAGACTTAAAGTCCAGGTTTCCTCAAGATGTTTTCCTTCACCTTCAGTCATTGGTGTCCAAGAAAGACTTAGAAAATACATATAACTTTAGAAAAGTTACATTGGTACTTGCCTGACCTGGAATTGAACCCACACACTCATACTTGAGAGGCTGGTGTTTCTAGGCTAGAAACTGACAACAATCGATCATTAAGAATGAGATCTTTGATCGACTATTTTGACCCTACATTGTAATTGCAGATTAGGGCCTCTGGTCACTCACTTACTACCTTTACTGGTCAGGTATGAGACGAACGATTCTGTATAAATGTCTCCGTGAGTTGAGTGAAGTGATCATGGAGTGAATTAAACGATTATGATTTTAATTGATATATATGTTACCGGCCAAACCCGATTTCAGGACAAACTAATTGCATATTTATTTTAACTTTCTAGATAAACTGTAATGTTTAGACTAGGCCATACCAGTTTATCCTAGAGTGCCTTTTTTTTTTTTTTTTTACGAGTGAAAATGCATTTACGCACCGTACCTTCGCTAGCTAGGCGACAGGCGTGTGTGGGACTCGCCCGGCCGGAGCCGGGAATACCCACTAAAGACACTCGGTTCCCTCGAGCCCTGCGTTGAGAGTGACCCGGGCTCGGCCCGGAGATCTAACTCCGGGCCACTCTCAGGGCTTACCGGCCTAATTTAGGCCGGTTTCCGCGCCTAGGGAGGATTACCCGGGAACGGATAATCCCCAGACGTGGTGACCGGTGCAATGCGCGTGGGGAGCTACCCACACACGCTGGTCACACTCGGGGGCTAAAGGAGACGGGGGTACGTCCCCCGCCTTCTTCGCCCCGCCCGTCTACGCCGGAGGGGAGCGGCAAGAGCATCCTCTTCCCGCTCCCTCTCCGCTGCCTCCTTCTGCAAGAGGACGGTCTCGCAGAAGGAGGCGGCAGCCTCCCATGCACTCTCACTTTCAACCATGGCTCGCACCATGGTTGCCAGGGAGAGGCGTCCGCCTCCGAGCGCCGCAACGAGGTCGCGGCGCTCGTTTCGCCAGGCCGGGCACTCCACCAAGGTGTGCTCGGCCGTGTCGTCGAGAGAGTCGCAGTGGTGGCACCGCGGCGACTCCTCCCGACGGGCGACACGGTGCAGGTAGTGACCGAAGCACCCATGTCCGGTCAGAACCTGCACCAAGCGGTAGGTGAGGCTGCCATGCCGGCGCCCAACCCATCCCTCCAACACCGGACGAATCGCTCCAATCGTCCGGTGGCCGGCAGCTGGTGTGCGGAGTGCCTCCCTCCACCGACTCAGGGCCTCCCCCTGAGCCGCGATTCTGACCCGCCTTACCATCCTAGAGTGCCTAGCCTAAACTGGTTTATTCTATCGGGCTTAGGACAAATTAGTTTGGACTAGCCTAAAGTGGTTTATCCTATCGCGTATAAGAAGAACTAGTTTAGCCTAGGCTAAACTAGTTCTATCGCGTATAAAAAGAACTAGTTTAAACCTTTAGGTTAGGTTAGGATAAACCAGTTTAGGCTCTAGGATAAACTGGTATGGCCTAGTCTAAACATTACAGTTTATCTAGAAAGTTAAAATAAATATGCAATTATGCATTCGTATTAATCAATAAAACTTAGATACCTACACGCAATGAGGAACAGGATATAAAGTTCAATCATCCTCCATAGAAAAGGGAAGGTCCTCTGACCAGAAAGGTATTGTGTCTGGCGGGCACTTGCTCAACGGTTGATATTCGGAAGTTGTATGTATGCTAGTTACACGGCAAACTCTGCTTGCAAGATGTAGAATTGTCGTCAGTATGATGCGTTGTTCGCATGTGGTAGTTGTAGATAATGCTACATCACATACAGAGAATATAAGTCTCAAGTAATGGCATATCAAAAAGATACGGTTCATGATTATTAGTAGATTAAAAAAAAGCTGTTTCATGGAGAAGTGGAAATACTTACGTAAAGTGCAACCTAAGTCGTGAAAATGTATGGACCAGCAATTTTTTTGGCCGAGGAAAAATTTACGCCCAGATATTGGCGGATTGATAAACAGAACGCCACCCTGTTTATTTATATTATTTTATTTGATTTTATGATCGTCAAGTTATAAGCAAACTAACGGACGGACAGAAAAACTTTACATTTGTAAGGATTAACACAAAGAATTAAGTGCTATTACCAAGTGCCAAGTGCTCACTGCAATTCGTATTTTGAATAATATGTTGTAATCAATAAATGCTTGGCACAGCTATATTTCAATCCTACTGGCTTGTTCAAGTTAGCGGCGCTAATAACTCACGACTTGACGGGGGCCAACTTGGCATGGGTATGTTAGGGTGTGGACATACTAACGCTGTACCCACGACCCACACGCCCAGGAAACACGCGTGTGCGGAGAAAACAAATGAAAGGCTTGATAGTCACGAGGTACTGCGATGCAACCTCATGCCAAGAGCAGTGGTAGTCTATAAATACCTCACGGTGCTTACGCACGGTTACTGCACGGTGCACGGCTTAAGGACGCTGCCTCGAATCTTACGGGCAGCAGGGCGGCGGCGGCGGCCGCGGCGGCGAGTGAGCGGCAGGATCTTATGCGTAAAATCAAACGGACCGGTTCTCGAAAACAGCGGTGCGGCAGCGGGGCGGTAGCGGGCCGCGAGCGGTGTACTTCTCGCGCTCGTATCTTGCGGGCAGCGGGCGGGAAGCGAGCGGTGATCGAGCGTTAGGAATAAATTTGAATCAAAAAGATGTTGCCGCCATTGTTCAGACATTTCTTTCGCGAATAAAAACAAATATCTCGTCGACACAATCGTGAACACAACACTACACGGATATAGTGACGCGCGATCTGCCCGCTAGTTTCGAGAACGGGTCTTCGATGCCCCCGCGCCGCTGCCGCCGCCGCCCCGCTGCCCGCAAGATTCGAGGCAGCGGCCTAAGTGAAGTGAGCGTGTAGTGAGGTTAATGATTCCAACGAATGTATCTCAAATGTGCCAAAAACCTGAACTATTTGTAAAACGAAATCCGACCCTGGTCCAGGCCATGGTCCGGAGCGAGAGTGCATGACAGTTCGTCACCTCCTTCTGCGAAGCAGTTATGCTGGCAAAGGAGGAGGCGGAGCGCGTGAGGCAGTGGGAATCCCAGCGCCCTCACGCCACTATCCGCCGCAAGAGACGCCTTGGTCGGAAGACGACATCGAACTCCCAGCCACCGCAGGCGCGGGCCTGCGGGCGTTGAGCAGTGGGCAGCTCGCTGCCCGGTAAGGACCAGGCCCTGGTCGACGGCGCATTATGTTTCACGCGCGCCTCAAAGAGATGTCAGCACATCGTGACGGGGTCCACGAAGACCGAAGACCGTCACCTGGGTCAGGGTTGTGGTTTGGTTAAACAAGAAACCGTGGCCCTGGCCGCCGCACAGGCAAGTGAAGAAACACGGGTGGGTTTTAGTCAGTAACAGTCTGACACGCCCTTCCGCTCCGCCCAGAGCGGGGGAGGTCATTTGATGATTCCCCATCCCAAACAAAAACAATAACTGATAAATCGGACCCCAGACTCCAAAGCTTCGGATGCGACTGGGATTAACGCTGAGATGATGATGATTGCATCACTGCTTACCATCAGGCAGAATTGTGATCATGCACTAGTATCATCATCTTCATCATCATCATTTCACCCGAAAGACGTCCACTGCTGGACATAGGCCTCCCCCAAGGTTCTCCACGACGACCGGTACTGTGGCTCCCGCATCCAGCGGTTTCCCGCGACCTTCACCAGGTCTTCGGTCTAGTACTAATATATAGGTGGAAAAAAAAATTATACTTATTATATTTAATAAAATGCTCCTGGCGCACGTAGCTAATGGTGTAATGTGTCCCCAACCTTACGACGGGGGTAAGGAATGTTTGTACTTGTGTTAGTCCGCGCTAAACTGTTCAGATTAATGCAAGTTCCGGGAGGGTAGTTTTAGTTAAAATAGGCATGGATATATATATAAGTATGATAAATTATATGGAGGGTTACGTCAGTATGGTGTATAACCATTTAATAAGATGATGTATATTCCTAGATCCTTGTGAAAATATCTTAGAATATGCATCATACATATTTTCGTCAATATATTGTTACGGGCTAGGGGTACTTAAACGCCGGTTAAGGGTTACGAAGTTTATTGGCAACGAAGGTACAGTCGATTGTAGGCAATGACAAGTAGAATGTCGCTGACGTTGCACCGAAGTCTTCCTTATGTCCACGAAGTCCGTGTTGTAAACACACAATAACAGTACAGATGTTACTCCACGTAGTACTCACAGTTCTCGTTACAGTTGTCGCAGTAGGTATTCTCAAAGATCGCTTCTTAACTGTCGCTGTTTTCGTATCGCTAGTCGAGTGTAGACTGACTGTGCGCCGGCGTCGCGGCGCTATATATAGGCCAGCTGATCGAACATTCCGGAATCCTCTAGACGTAATAATAATACTGCATAACTTCGAGTTCACCGGCCATGTAAGTACCTACGGTAATTCCCGGAAACGGGTTTCTAGAAATTTCGATGTCGACACTTTGTTGACAAAACTGTTGAGACCTGTACCATTCGATAGGCCGTCCTAAGTCTAGTAATGCGTTTTATTATTGTACCTAGAAAATGTCTAGATCTGGCGAAATAGGGCTTAAAAGTGACACACTGCATGTCACGCGATATTGAACCTTATGCCATCGACATAAGGTCCATTCGTAACAATATTAAAACTGTATGGCACCGGTATTTCTTAGCTTACTGATTCCTGAAAAGAAATGCCGAAGGAAAGTTGGCAGTTAAAGTCATCATCATCAACCTTTTTATCGTCCCACTGTTGGGCACAGGTCTCCTCTCATACAAAGAAGGATTGAGCGCAATCAACGCGCTTGCTCAATGCGGATTGGCGATTGAAATCGCCAATCCAATCTTTAAGTCTGAAGACTTAAAGACCAGGTTTCCTCAAGATGTTGTCCTTCAATATGTAATCAGTCATTGTTAGCCAAGATATACTTAGAAAGTACCTACATATAACTTAGAAAAGTTACATTGGTATTTGCCTGACCTGGAATCGAACCCGCACACTCATACTTGAGAGGCTGGTGTTTTAACCACTAGGTCACCACGCTATTACACAACACAGTTAGCATTAAATTTACTTATTACTTTTCTTTTGAAAAAATAAAACAGTCGCCAAGGTGTGTGCCCATTAAGACTGATTTACACGGTGCAATTTAATTCCCTATGGCTTGAATTAAGTTGAAGCAACAATAAAAGTTGCATTGTCTAAACACCATTTAGACGATGCAAGTCATCTGTTGCATCAATTTCATTGTATGCAATTAAATTGCACCGTGGAAATCAGTCTTTATAGTTCGAATTGTAACATCCCTAAATTGAAAAGCATAAATGTGACGTAGCAGGACATCAGTGTGGCTACCATGAATTTTCATTACGAAGACTCGATTATCGATATCGACCGCGTTTGACTCATCGATTGGCCCGCTTCAAGGTTGTAAGAATTTGAAGATGGCAAGCAATGATGCAAAAAAAAAGTTGATGGTAAAGCGTCCTAGTTAATTAAAAGTCTATTCTTTCTAACCTCGAAGACACTTAAAATATAGTCAGACGGAAAGACCGCTGCGGTTTTTTTTATAAATTATAAACTAGCGCTTGACCGCAATCCCGCCTGATGGTAAGCAGTGATGCAATCGATGATGGTAAAGCGCACTAGTTTATTAAGAGCCTATTCACTCTAGCCTTGAAAGCACTCAAATTGTAGTGTTACGGAATCACCGCCGCTGGCAAATTGTTCAGTCCCTCGCTGTACGCGGTATGAAAGAGGAGGCGAAACGCTTCGTCCGAATCGTAGTGGTGTTAACGACGTAAGGGTGGAAACTCGCCGTGCGACGGGTCGTCCGATGGTGGAACGGAGATGGGGCAATTGTTCCAGAAGTAATCTAATTTAATGCCTATTCGCTTATTTAAATGTGGCTCGTTTCATTCCTATGAACCCGAACACATTATGAACTCTCCTAGCCTCAAGAATATCAACGTGTATGTGGGTGATTGCTCACGCCTCAGTGCGACGAGTCTGAGTAGAATTCCAAGCAGAGTTGACATGAAACGTATTAACGCCTTCGAGTGATGAATACGAATCGCGTGTCGCGAATAATGTACGGGAAGCCACATTTTCACGATTTTAGTTTATTTTCTAAAAGAAGGAAAAATAGCTACTTTTCTACGTGAAAAGGTTGGGGATGAAATACCGGTATTTCTACTTATTTGTTTCAACATATGTTTTGACTAAGTTAACTATAGATTGTTTGACCGCAATCCCGCCTGATAGTAAGTAGTGATGCAACCGTTGATGGTAAAGTACGGTAGTTTATTAAGAGCCTATTCACTCAAAAAAACTGAGTGGATAGAAAGTAAGATGGCAGTTAAGCGAGGTGATGTTATGTTAAACCCAACAACACGACCAACGATGTTGCGCCAGAGATTGATCTGGAGACCCTCCACGACCACACTCCTGACACAACAACGAGCGCATTCCACAGAAGAATGGATTGAATATGAAATTAAGGATTAACAAAGTCAGACGTATGTGAAGGACTGAGTAAGAGAAGATTGTAGAAGAACGAAATCTTAGTATGTGAAGAAGATAAATATTGGGAGTGAGTCACAAGATAATGAGATATCCTTATCTTGCGGGTGGTCAAGCGCTAGTTTATAATTTATATATAAAAAAAAGAGTACTTTATAATATTCCCACGAGATCGAAACTTTTGCAGGTGAAACCGTGTGGCGTGGCTTGTGATGCCATAAAAGAACAAAACGTAATTTCCTCTCACAACCACGACATGAATATCGACTTCAAAATCGAAGCTCAAATAAAAATCTATCAAAGCTCGATTGTGTATGCATGGAAAAATTGTAATATTCTCGAAGAAAGACATGGCGGAGAAAATAAATTAAAATGTATACTTGGCAAGGTTTCTGTATGGTGGTGCTGAGTCTTAGGCTGTGACGAGCTCTTAGCTTAGGGTCTAGGGTTCATTCATATTTATGTGTAAGGTTCTGATTGTATGTAATTTTTAGATTAAATAAATAAATAAAATAAATAAATTAAATAATGTATTAGTTGGCTGTTTCCGCTCTGAAGTCAGTCGTTGGCCGGTTTTTGATAGCAAAACGAATGCTTGGATCTTATTGGTTCAGCCTAGAACGGCGGGAGTCATAGCTGACTTCACAACGGTAATAGTCAACTGGGGGGTTGAATAAGGCAGGATATAGAAAAAGGGGGACACTTGGTTGGAGACGAGCGAACGGCTCGGTTGTCTTAGATTGTTAAAAAGTAATTTATGCAATGTTATTGGATAAGATGTGATTTTTGATTCTTCAGCAACTTCAGCAATATCCCACACTCCGCTGTATTTTATTAATACCACAATCATCAACTGATGATTGTGTGGGATATTGCTGAAGTTTCCTTCGAATTGAGTCCTTTCCTTATGAGATATATTTATATTATACAACGTGTAACAAAAAGGGTATATACATAATACCAAGGGCATGGCATCTTTAGATGATATCAAACGATATCGGAAGGGTTTCAACTCAAAATAAAATACTCAAAAAATTGGTACCTTTTCGATTTCGTGTGTTTCTTAAAATCAAATCATAACAAACGTGGCAGCATACTACATACGTTAATAACTACTCGTTACCCGTCACTTGCCAAAATCCGATAAATGTCTTCAATATCTCTGTGCGACTAGTATGATAGTAGCCTATCACAGGCGGTGTTTTTCCTCATAACTTCCTGACATAAAGAGATAGGATTAAAAAACCCTTCCAATATCGTTTGATATCATGTAAAGATGCCATGCCTTTGTTATGTATATACCCTTTATGTTACACATTGTATATGTAAAGAGAGATGAAGCCTGTATTCTAAAGACTGATTTACACGATGCAATTTAATTGCCTATGGCTTCAATTAAGTTAAAGCAACAATAAAAATTGCATTGTCTAAACACCATTTAGACGATGCAAGGCATTAGTTGCACCAATTTTATTGTATGCCATAGACAATTAGATTGCACCGGGTAAATCAGTCTTAATTCTGATTACTATTTATTGCGATTCGTACGGTAAAATTACAAAGTAAACTAAAGAATTATGAACACGGGCCAAGTGCGAGTTGTACTCAAGCATGAAGAGTACTGTACCGTTATCAATACAAGAAAAAAACTGTGACGGCATCATCTGTGAAAATTTCAACTATTTAGTAATTCAAATTTTTTCAGCGAACGCGGCCGCTGCGCTATGAGGCGTGGATTCGATCCCCGCGCAGTGCAAATATTTGTATGGATGAATACCAATATTTGCACTGGTCTGTTCGTGCCTCGGAAAGCACGTTAAGCCTTTGGCCCCGATTGGCATACAAAAATCTAATGGCAGTCGTTACGGGTTGTGGAGCCCTCAAAAGTCCAGTAATTGGTCTAACTGCAATGCTTCGATATCGCCTTCGGGTTGTGGAGGTCAGACGGCAGTCGCTGCACGGAAAATGTCGAAGTTTAGCCATATCAGCAGTTAGACTGGTAAAGCGGACCCCAGACTCCAAAGCTGAAAAAGCTTCGGATAAACGCTGAGATGATGATGATGATTAATCTCGATGAATTAATTCGCGAAAAAAAAAGATTATTTCAAAATTAATTAGTATTGTTACATCATAGTAACAATACTAATAAATTTTGAAATAATCTTTATAAGTAAATAAATAATCTTTATAAATCTAAATTATATAAACTTTCATATTTTATTGGGTCATGTGTTTACTTAACCTTTATTATCCTTATGGGTCGAACGGAAACCCCGTTCGACCCATTCGACCCCATCGTTTCTTTATACATATATTGTACTAGCGGCCGCCAGCGACTTCGTTCGCGTGGAGTTAGTTATGCTCCGCTCCTATTAGTCGCAGCGTGATGTTATATAGCCTAAAGCCTTCCTGGATTAATGGGCTATCCAAAGCAAAAATAATTTTTCAAATCGGACCAGTAGTTAATGAGATTAGAGCGCACAAACAAACAAACAAACTCTTCAGCTTTATATATTAAGTATAGATATGTATCAGGATGGACACTGCTGTTCGACTTAAAAGACCGTAAACCCTCAGACACCTACCTGTCTTATCTATCTACCTATCCTGTAAGACAATAGGAGCGTGAATATGTAGTGAAGCAAGCCTGGCCTCAATGTTTGCCTCAATGCTTCTAATATTCCAACCAAATTGGTTGAAGACATCAAAATCGGGACTTGCAGTAGATAGAATAAAACAATCCTTAACAGATGTAAATATATACTAATCTATAAAGCTGAAGAGTTTGTTTGTTTGATTCTTTGTTTGTTTGTTTGAACGCGCTAATCTCAGGAACTACTGGCCCGATTTGAAAAAATATATTTGCATTGGATAGCCCATTTATCCAAGAAGGCTTTAGGCTATAATATAACATCACGCTGCGATCAATGGGAGTAGAGCATAACTAATTCCACGCGAAAGAAGTCGCTGGCGGCGCTAGTAATTTATATAAAAAAGGTGTTGAAATTATTTACTCAAAGTCGTCTGTCTGGGTTCAAACCAATGAATGACTTTCAACTCGTAAGTTACTACGTTAGGTACCTACAAAGCTACAAAACTTGTCTTAATTGTAGTGAAGGATAGCAAATATTTTACGAACGCTCTTGAAGTTGAAAAGGGTGTAAATAATGAAGTTACACTTGCTACAGTAATCCGTTTAGCTCGAATCCTCTGTACACACTAAATGGCGCTTACGACGGTAAATGAAATTACGTTTGCATCATCCACGTCACTTTATGTCAAGCGACAACAATGCGGTAATGAAGTTATGTGCGGAGATATGACTGGGACTGTGCGATAATCTTCACACACTTTTTCTTACCAAGGAAATATTTTTCATAATATTTGTATGATATGTAGAGTGATAATAAACGAGTCAATCGCCCAGGTTAAGCTACACATGCCGCGGTCGGTTTTTGGATGGGTGACCATCTTTTTTTTTGGGGACGAGAAAGCATCTAATAACCTCTCCCGCTTATGGCGGAGTGGCATGTCAGACTTTTACTGACTAAAATCCACCAGTGTAAGGAACACTTGTCTGTGCACCAACTCGCGGCCCTGGGAGGTATCGATCTTCGTGGACCCCGTCACGATGTGCTGCCATCTCTTTGAGGCGCGCATGGAACACAACGCACCATCGACCCGGGCGTGGTCCTTACCGGGTTGGACGACTATCTTTTCATACCAAGACCCCTCACTGTACGGAGGGCTCCTCGGAAAGCAAGTTAGCCGTTGGTCCCGGCTTTCACTACATCTTTGACATTTATTACGGGTCTAGAATTCCAAAAGTCTTACTCAGTAACTGGGTTGTGGAGATCAGGTAGGCAGCTGCTCAATCTAAAAAAACCGGTATTCAGCAGCTTCTGGTTAGACTGGAAACCGACCCCGATATAGTTGCGTTTTTTGTTGTAGAGTTATGAGTAACTGACTGTTTAGTCAATCTCGAAGTTGTATGAATGCTAGTTGCACGGTAAATTCTGGTCACGCGATGTAGGACTTTGCGTAACAGTAATAATCGGATAAGCCCACCTGCTTTTCTTGACCGAGACCCAGATTGGATGTTCGTCAGAAGCGGCATACCACAGCTACCCGGGATACTCATTTGAGCATCATTTCCTGCAGCGTATGTGTGTATGTCCGCAGTGACATCTGTTGCCGGCATCCGTCATCTTGAAGACTACAATTTAAGTATCTTTAAGGCTTGAGTGAGCTTTACCATCAATGATTACGTCACTACTTACCATCAGACGGGATTGCGGTCAAGCGCTAGTTTATAATTTATAAAAAAAAAAAATCGGCTGCTCACACAATATCCACGTACCTATAATTCTACACATAGCTTACACTGTGAATTATAACATACATACATAATATGTAGGTTTGTATGCTACACACAGTTTTCGCCCGCAACATGGCAGCCGAGTGATTATCTGTTTACGAGCGGAATCCCGCGGATACGGCGAGCATTCGCGGTAAACGGCCCGCAGGCAGTTATTAGCTTCCCTGTTCAAGCTAGGCGGTGGGAGAGAGTAAAGCGTGTACTTACTAAGAGGGGGAGACAGAAGGATTAATGTTTGCAATTTCAGAAAAAATCCCTCAATAATCCTTCTGTGTCAAAAAAAAAAAAAATACATATTCGTGGGTAGCGGTATTTTAATAAAAGTTGCTAATTTGATTTATGTAGTAGCGGGGCAAACGATGGGCTGGGGCTGGTCACATATGCCGCAGGGCCGACAACCGTTGGGGTAAGCGAGTCCTCGAGTGGAGACCGCGTCTCGGCAAACGTAGCGTGGGACGCCCTTGGGCGAGATGGAGCGACGACATCAAAAAGGTGGCTGGTAGTGGCTGGCGAAGAACTGCTCAGAATCGAGCTTGTTGGCGTGCCATGGAAGAGGCCTATGTCCAGCAGTGGACGAGTAGAGGCTGATAATGATGATGATGATGAGGCAAACGCTGGGACGTTATTTTGTAATGACAGCACGTGGACAGAGTCGTTTTGGAAAGTGGGGATTGTCGAACGGTCACTTCGCTTGGAGACGCGGACCAAGGCACTTCTTCGGGGCGAAATTGTCGGCTTGCCTATTTTTATTGCCAACATTGGAGGGTATATGTACTCTTCGTGCTTTAATTCAAAACTTCATCTACGAAATGGACCCCTTTCCACCACACCAAGATGGTGACGATCCTATCGCTCCGCCGTCGATGACGTCATCAAATATATCAATAATTTGAAATAACTTCCGCGTAATTTATAAGGAACAAGTAGCAGGTGCATTTTGGCGACGAGTAAGTAATGGGTAGTTTGGACGCATGAGGAACAGGGAGTAAAGTTCAACTCATCCTCCATAGTAAAGGGAGGATCCTCCGACCAGACGGGTGTCACGTCTGGCGGGCACTTGCTCAACGGTTGAAATTGGGAAGTTGTATGTATGCTACTTGCACGGTAAACTCTGATTGCGAGATGTAGAATTCGTGTGACGTCAGTATGACGCGTTGTTTCATGTGGGGAGTTTGTAGGTACCGCTACAGGTAGCTCGCCTGCCAGGACCGCGGGTTGTTTGGAAGAGATGATGGGATCCCTGGCATAGAAAAATAAAGAAAAACGGGTGGATTTTATCTAGGAAAAGTCTGACACGCCCTTTCATCTCGCACCGCCCAGAACAGGGGAAGTCATTTGATGATTTCACTCAAGAAAAGGTGGTGCGTGCCTTGAGATTCGAAATAATCAGTTTGGGCTAAAGCACAAACACATACACAATCTTAATAAAACTATATTTGTATGTTTTTGAAGGAGTTTCTTCTCCGTTCTTTCTCGTATGCAAGGTTTTACATAAGGCGAAAAAAAAAAATGAAGACAGTTGCTCATATCCAAGCTGGAATTTACAATTTTGATTTTTCTGCCTGATTGACTCCTAGACAGTTTAATTAAAAGTGCTGCTTGCAGCGCTTGCAGCTGTATTATAGCTACATTTTAAATATTTCAAAACTATAATTCCAAAATGTACTGTACTACCTGTACTCACTGCAAAACACAGACCACAATATGACCAGAATCTCTGTTACAACCTTCATTGTGAGCTCGATACACACATCGCGAATCTCCAAAAGACAATCCTAAAATATTCACGTCACCCGCCTCGTAGGTAAATTACGACTACATAAATTACTCTCAGAGATATGTCTTGTCAAGGTTTCGTGATGTGTAAATCGACCCTCGTCTCAATGGAATGGATGTACCGTGATGCTACAGATCAGGTAAGGTAATGGGATAAAAATCTGTATGTTTCCAAGGCCTAAGAGTGACTGTCTTTAGCTGGGGTTAAACAAAAATAGAAATAGTTTCGTTGTAGAGTTTCTGGGTATTTTTCCTATATTTAAACTCAAAAGTTTCGGTAACAGTCGAGCGTGTATTGGATCACTTAGCTGCTTTCAAAATGTTTAAGCTGATTGAGCCTGATCTATCCCCGATCAGCTCATGTTCGTAAACAAGCGCCATGAGAAAGGAGCGGCTCCTTTTTTAGCTGTCGCGGCTCACTTTAATCCATACTAATATTATAAATGCGAAAGTAACTCTGTCTGTCTGTCTGTCTGTCTGTCTGTTACGCTTTCCCGCTTAAACCTCTCAACCGATTTTGATGAAATTTGGCACAGACAATCTTTAGACCCTGAGAAAGAACATAGGCTACCTTTTATCCCGGAAAAATTTGATGTTCCCGAGGGAAACCTAAAAAGCGCGATATAACCGAACTCCACGCGGGCGAAGCCGCGGGCGGAAAGCTAGTAATTTTATATTTGAAATAGTTTTTTTTCAGTTTTTATTTGCTATATCCAGGGCCCTTTTAACATGTATAACTCTACATTTTTCTCAGATTTAATTATAATTTATGTAACTAATATAAAATTCAATATGATTTAATTTCCTTTACCGTTATTCTCTATTGGAGCTAGACTAGCTAAAAGGCTTATAATAAACTGTACGATTACCTAACGGTGTGTGTCCGCCAAATATTAACTCTTCTTACAAAGTTATCAAAGAGTGCAAACAATCTACAGATATATTGAAAGTTATCTACAGCCCCATATTTTTAATCTCGAGTCCCCCACGCAAATACAAAAAAAAAACACAATTTCACAGTTTCTTTATAATTAATTCGCTCTGCGGTTGTGTTGCAGCGTCGCGTCGATCCGCCTGCGTACAGTCAGAGACAAAAGTCGATGAGTACTAGAGTAGTATACGGAATTTATTTTGTTTCTGTCAATATTGCGAGGCGCAATAATGACTCCATATAACGTTTGGTCGTCCAGGGTAGAGTGATTAGGGTAGAGTGGGTGGGTGTGGGTCAGTGATTAGCAAGTTTAAACAAATAAACAATCTCTTCAGCCTTCTTATCAGTAAATATAAATCAAAATTACTATTATATACATAATTTAGTCTGTGGACCAGATATACGCGAAAGACGCCTAAGTGTCGCGACACATCTGCGGAACGTACGGCGCCGAAAGTTCGGCTAAGTACGCTCGCAGTGTATTTCAAGTACTCTATGACACATCAGCCGCAATTACGCCGTGTTCTTTCTTTGGGCGTTTTTCCAGCTAAAACGCGTTTAATGTATTTTGTGATGCGTTGCGCGGCCGAAAGTTCGGCGGGCGTAGCTGAACGTTCGGCGTGTGTTGTGCATCGCGCGCGTGGCGGTAACGAAGAGCGGCAACGTCTTGTAAGCCCTCTATAATAGCTAATATTCTAATTAAATCCATTTTCTGGGCAATTCAGGTACGTCACAAAAACCGCACACCATAAAGTGTCGACACAGACAGACTGACGATGACGCCACGTAACTTTCCGTCGCGTAGTGCGCTGAACAAGACGCCGCGTTTTGACCGTTTGGTTTGTCATAACAACTGAATAATGCGACTGACACTTCAGCCGCTGAGTTTTTGGCGCCGTACGTTTCGCAGATGTGTCACTACACTAATGCCTCATGTGCACAATACAACACTGATTTTAAATGCGCGCAAAAGACGCTTACAACCCTGCGTGTGCAATACAACAATGCAGAATACAGAAGACTTTTTTATGACCATGCGTGAAAATTCGCGTCATTACTACGTTGGATGCGGGACAGCGACCACATTCTCCTGAGCTTTGTTGCGAGTAAGATTGTAGGTCATCTGATGGTCTCATCAGATGACCTACAATCTGTGCACAGAAAATAAACTAATCCCGAATGTCTCTAGAAGATGACCTAGTAGGTATAACTAATACTTATATGTATATGTATAATTGTTATTGTTGTTCCTTATTTGAGTATGTGTAATGTATATGCGATATATCGACATAGTTTTAATTATAAGTCATAATAGCTTTCCGTCTGCGGCTTCGCCGGCGTGGTATTGGGTTATATCGCGCTTTTTAGATTTCCCTCGGGAACATCATTTTTTTTTCAATAAAAGGTAGCCTATGTCCTTTCTGAGGGTCTAAAGATTATCTGTGCCAAATTTCATCAAAATCGGTTAAGAGGTTTAAGAGGAAAAGCGTAACAGACAGACAGACAGAGTTACATTCGCGGCCGCCAGCGACTTCGTTCGCGTGGAGTTAGTTATGCTCCACTCCTATTGGTCGCAGCGTGATTTTATATACAATAAATAAGCCTTCCTGGATTAATGGGTTATCCAACGCAAAAATAATTTTTCAAGTCGGGCCAGTAGTTCCTGAGATTAGCGCGTTAAAACAAACAAACTCTTCAGCTTTATATATTAGTATAGATTTGCACACAAAGTTATGGGTACCTAATGTGCTTGAAGTAAAGATAAATAAATAAAACAAAACGTCGGTTTTCGTAAATGTCATCTGAAACTTTCGTTCCGTTGACCCAGTTCCGTTGCTGACTGTACAGCAGGGGTTGTAATGTGGCCCGTAATTAAGAGTTCTGGCACCCCTGCCTTCCCGTGCATTTATCAGGGAAGTTCAACCTTCACACAACCCTCCCAATCATCAAGGTATTGCATCAAGCAGGTAATTAGTTTGAAACTTGATTGTAGTGCTTCACTCAGATTGTTTACGTACTCTATGTTGTAATTGGAAGGGGTGAATATTCATTTAAGCATGACAGCCTCCGTGGCGTAGCGGTAGCGGACGCGGCCGGTTCGATCCCCGCACAGTGCAAGTATTTGTATGCATGAATATGAATATTTGCACTGGTCTGGTCGTGCCTCGGAAAGCACGTTAAGCCGTTGGTCCCGGTTGCCATACGAACATCTAGTGGCAGTCGTTACGGGTTGTTGGAGCCCTCAAAAGTCCAATAATTGGTCAAACTGCAATGCTTCGATGTCGCCTTCGGGTTGTGGAGGTCAGACGGCAGTCGCTTCACGGAAAATTTCGAAGTTTAGCCATATCAGCAGTTAGACTGGTAAAGCGGACCCCAGACTCCAAAGCTGAAAAGGCTTCGGATGCGACTGGGATTAACGCTGGGATGATGATGAATATTCATGTAAGCTGAGGCAAAAGAAATATCCAAGTATCCGCATACTTGCTAAGGCAGAAGTAGTACCTACTTACTCTATCTGACTTTTGAGTTGTGGTGTGCAGAGCGGAAAGATCTTTACAAACAGCCCGAGTGTGCGTAAATTTCAGAATGTAATTGATTTTATTATTTACCTTTGACAGCTGTACTACGGAGTTGTAGTGAGGCCTATTCGTAGGTGCGGTTAGGACCAGAAGTGCGATTCTGTGATCATACCACTGGGGTGTGATTCGAACTGATGCTAGGGACTGGTAATTTGATTTTAGCGGTGAGGTTTTTAATAAAGGTGAAAGTACGAGCGGTGGGTAGACCCTTATAACAGGGATATCTCCAAGGTATGAAAACCAAAAAAATAAATAGTCCGTCTTATAGATAGTAAAAAAAAAATAAGACCCGTATTTTTTATTTCGTCAAAATTATTTTTTAGGATACAACCCAACTGATGGATCATGCCAATAACTATTATGAACGAAAAGTTTCGCTAGGTAATTTTGATTAACCCTATGTTTGTAATTGACCTCGTCAAAATCACAACAACAAGTAATGTTTCTGCACGAGTCGAGTATGGTGTATATACGTAGGTAGTAGGTACTAAAGTCTATTCTATTGTATTATACTCTGAATCTATTAAAGAACAAGCAAAAAGCCTGTTTCGACTTCCAACAGAAACTTGGCCACTCTTTACAGTGACGTGGAGGCGAGGAAAGACGGATAAACTTGGCGGAACTTGGAATGGCTCCTGCAGTGTGTTTGTCTAGGTACAAACGACAGCATGTCAAGCTACTACAATCTACCAAATTTCATTATTAGATTTTCAACCTCATCGCTAAAGCATTAAGGCTCAACGTTGATTGGAAATATTTGACGGCTTCGGGCAGCTTGAACTGCTGTCATCCGTACTTCAATGGAGATTGTTTTCACAGTGCCTTTTCTTTATCGTGGCTTAACTGTTTCTTGAGAATTCACACGTACCTATCTAGGTATTTTTCTTGTTAAACTGTTCGTTATTTCTGGCGTGTACCTACTAGGTTTCTTCTAGGAGTATGCCTGAAAGTCGTAGTCGGAAACTTTTAGGTAATAATTTAAGTAATTACAGTAACAGATAAATGTTTGGCTCCGTAGCTCGGATGCCAATCCAAACGACTATATTTTGAGCTGCAAAATATTGCCTATACAAAATGTAAAGAAAACCCCGTCCGACCCATAATAAAGGTTAGATAAACACATGATCAATTTTACACAATCATCATAGTAACAATACTGATGAATTTTGAAATGATTTTTTTTTCCGCCAATTAATTCCAACTTCTCCAAAATTTGGTAATGTTTTAATAACTGACAACACCATTTTTGACGATATTATTATGAGCGAATACCGATGCGACCGCGTGCCGTGAGCTTGTCCCCTTTCGCCCTCGCATGTATTGCCTACCGCACATGTATTCATTTACTGCCAGAATTTATTGCCAGGTAATAACAGACGCACGGTCGATCAGTTGCTTTGCAGTTTGGGTGATCATCTTTACATACTAAGACCTCTGCGTACCTCAGAAAGCTATTTCTGTTGCCGTAGCATAGCTTTGATCGCGGGCTTTCATCGCAGTGACCGTATCAAGAAATTCCGTAACGAAAACAAAACCTAACACCCTCCACTGCGACCGGCACAGGGCGCGGCGTCTAAAGTCGTTTTAGTTCGGCAGACTTCGGCACGGTGTTTGTGTGCGTGCGACTAGACGTAACGTATAGGTACGTGTAGACTAGCTGCTCATAAGTCATAACTGATTCTATCTCTTTTAGATACGATGCTAGGTGATGTAGCGCTAGCTTTTTTGCCGCGTCATTGTCATAGAATAAAGAGGGGAAGTAGGTTATCTGCGACCCAATCCGCGATTTAATTGCCTACTGTCATAAGGTTGACGACTGTCCGCGCTTCGTCGGTTACGGTTGTCGCCCAAACCGCTAACAAATATTTATAGACTAAGAGCTTATGTTTAAATTATTTACTTAGTATTTAGTTTACATATACTAGTCAGTTTTTCTTTTTGTAATTTTTATTTTTAGTTTTGTACACATAAAGAACCATATTTATTTTTAATTAATACAAATATAAATAATACAAACATAACATCTATTGAATCACACATTTAATACAAAATTACAAATTAGCTACAGAAAAATACCTACTTTCTTCGGTTTCGACTATTACGAAACGCGTTGTTATTAAACTTTAATGTGTAATATATCCGTATCCTTGTAAATAACTTTTAGAAATATAATTTGAAAAATATAAGTCTTTTATTTGTTCATAAATAGACATACCAACTTTGCAGTTTATGTGATCATTTTTTAAAAGCTAATGTGCCGAAAAGCCGTGACGCGCGAACCGCGCGAACCTCGTTCCGTGCTAGCCGCGACTAGCGCAGTCATAGGCACTCTAATATTGTGTTTAGGTGTGCGTGCGGCGACGCATAGATACTATGGCGCACACATACAAGCCGCGCGCGGTCCGTTTTGTATGAAGATAACGTACTTCCCTCTCTTTATTCTATGTCATTGTCGTGAAAAATATTTTTCTTTTTCTAACTTCTCTTTTATTTGTATACATTTACGCCCAAATAGTGTAACTTTCATGTAAAAAAAAACACAGAAAAAAACCACAGTAGGTATGAATAAAAATATATCAATAATTATAATTCGACCGAAAGAAATCGATTCGAAAGGAATCGTCGATTAAAAGAGCATTACCTTTCCTCTATATTGTGAGAATTTGTTTATTATTTGTATCTATTTATATATTTTAGTATTATGTATTTATTTAAGTATAGTTATTTTGTTCGTGTTTTCTTGTTTTGTAATATTGTTGTGTTTTGGTTTTATGTTTATTATTATTACTTTAAGTATATTTAATGTTATTACTTTTATACTTATCACAGTCATATTCTATTTCCTTCTTCTTCTTACACACTATTGTCTACATTACTGTTTTACTTCTCCTTTCGCAGGTCTGCTGGAAGAAATTTCTTAAGAAATAAGCAGCACCTTTGTACTCAGATCTTAATTTTGTCGTATTTTTATGTATTGTATTGTGTGTACATAAATAATAAAATAAATAAATAAATAATTGCATAATTTGATAAAAAAAATGCTATAATAATGCAATGGCTTTACCGCGGCAATCACCGAGTACCACCTTTTTTTTTCTTAAATTTGTACCTATAGATGTCGGCCAAAAACGATTTTAGGATGAACTCGTTTTGCATAGGCCAAAACCGTTCATCCTGTTACCGTTAGCATAAATCAGTTTATCCTAGGTCGAATCGAATTATCCCAGTTACAATTGAATCCATTCAATTCAATTGATTCAATTCTAAATTCATGGTTTTGTTTGTTCGAAATACAAATTATTTATTTTAAAGAATGAACATTTTACAGGTCCGCACTCTATATCACAATCTGAAGCTTTTTGAAGGACATTGTTAGCAATATTGCCATTATTTATGTACCATTAATATTATTATATACTATTGATTCATATATTAGAAAAATCTGTTCTTCTTCTTCTATTTCCAAGGTGAGATTCAACCTCAACTCTTGATCAATGGGCTCTGTGGAATAGATACCACAATTTTGCCAATAACACGTGTAACAAATTATAGAAATTCTCTGAAAATTTTATTTCGCAATAATGGCGGATATCGCCAATGGCAGTTGAAAAAGACGGCCGCGTGTACCGTCTATGAGGGAGATTTGAGGCAAAGTCATGATGTGGGCACTATGGTGCGATATTTCAATGTTATTTATGAATTATTTACTGAATGCACTTTTTACTACATAAATCACACGCTTTTATTTAGTAAACGACACTGTAAATAATTTTAAAAACCCAAAAAAGAATGCGCATGACACTCATCTTAACTGTCCTGTCAAAACTTCGTAGAAAAATCTGTCAGTTGAAACTTGATGAACTGTCAAAATCAAATCAAATCAAATCATTTATTTCAAATAAACCAGTTACAGGCACTTTTAAATTGTTAGAAGGTCGGTCAGTCAATAAGATGAAGCTAGTCGCCCATTCCAAAGAGTAGGTACCTATGGAGAAGAACGGGCAAGAAACTCCATGGACACTCTTTTAAATTTTTAAGCTATTGTTACAAATATTTGATTACATCATTCATGTTGAAATCAACCGCGTGAGAACGATGCAGAAATATATTGTACGCTGAGAGCGTCCATTATGGAAAATATACAAAAATCAATTCAGAAATTAAAATACGCCGTGGCAGCTAAGAGATGACCAGTCCCCTCCGACGGCGTCCGTTCACGAACATGACGTATGGATCAGCATCATTCAGCTCAACCATATCGAAGGGAACCCAATGACCAAAAACACACGCCACCATCAGCGAGACATTTGAGTGAGCATGACATACTCTCAACAGCCAGAGCACAATTAAGTCAAAAAAAAAGACTAACCCAACAAATAAATGCCTTACAGCACATTCGTACATTGTGCTCACACGTTTGCCATGCAATTATACAATACTAAGAAATTGAATCTACACAATGCTAAGATAGTTTTGTCCAAGGTGCAGCAGCTCCAACAGTGTTCCCGAATCTGTGGAAAGTTTAACTCCTGTGCAGCTGCAGCTGCACAAGTGCCGAACACCTCTGTCAGCGATACAATTCCGTAACGTACAATATGCTTGGCCACATAGTGTGTAATACAGGCTTTGACTAAATAACATAAACAATTACATATTAAAACTACAAGAGGAAAAATCAAAGAACAATCATTGTATAGAAATCGGACGCAGCTCAAGCCCAATCCTTTTTGTCCTCAATATAATCCTTCACACTATAAAATGCTTTCTGGCACAACTTACGTTTAATGAAGGATTTGAATTTATTCAGGCTCAGATCTTGAACCACCTCTGGAAGTCCATTGTAAAAATGTATACATTGGCATCTGAAAGAGCCACCTATTTTCTTGAGCCTTGTTGTAGGTACAATAAAAATGAAACTATTACTTATTAACAATATCTTGTTTAACGTAATTAACCTGCTGTTTCATCAGTGGATTGGCTGAATAAAGTCTCTCAAGGAGTTGCACCTTCTTACCAGACAAATGGACTGATGAAGTTCATTTGGCAGACGTAGGTACCACTTATTTATCAGCACAGCTTATTCAATTATCAGGGGAAGTCGAAAGTTTCGATGAGGTTTCCGTTTCCCTAAACGTTTATCGAAAACTTTAGCTAGTTGAGATTGTAACTTTGCAAATTGAAAAACAGTATCTTTTCCAAACGCAATAAGGAAAATACGAACAAGTTTTATTTGTTTTTATAACTAGCTTTTGCACGCGGCTTCGCTCTCTTGGATGTCGAATTATTTTTCGAGCTGGCGCTCTAGTATTGTTTATACCGTTTTTCCGACATCTTCACCAATTAACGTCATAATTTAGCCAATTCAGACAGAACTTTGATGGACGCCTAAACCTTCCTCGTAAAATTTAATGAAATTGATATTTTTTGAGTTTAATTTGTTTAGACAGACCCTGCTGGTAATTACGTAACACATTATCAGTGGGCAATGGGTTTCGTTTTGACAGTTGAACAACATTCATTGCGTCATTTATATTGTTGACCAGACCCATTTTTCAAAGATATTGAGGAATGGATCAGCAATATGCTTCAAAATGATTCCAATTGCTAGTAATACTGTGTTACGTAATTAGGGTGCTGGTGGGACTTTCTTACATAACATGTAAGGATAGACTGACATCATCATCATCATCATTTCAGCCGAAAGACGTCCACTGCTGGACATAGGCCTCCCCCAAGGTTCTCCACGACGACCGGTCCTGGGCCTCCCGCATCCAGCGGTTTCCCGCGACCTTCACCAGGTCGTCCGTCCACCTTGTCGGGGGCCTACCCACGCTACGTCTTCCGGTGCGTGGTCGCCACTCGAAAACCCGTCGGCCCCATCGGGCATCGGTCCTACGGGCAATGTGTCCAGCCCACTGCCACTTTAGTGTTGCAATTCTTCGGCTATGTCGATTAATCTCGTTCTTCTGCGGATCTCCTCATTCCTGATTCGATCGCGCAGTGAAACCCCAAGCATAGCCCTCTCCATTAGAATAAATCCATGTCCATACTTCCTTTTTTTATTAGCCTATCTACTGCTGGGCAAAGGCAAAGTTCTTCCAGGAACTCCTTTTCCGCGTCATGTCGATCCAGACCTCACAGTGACCTATGCGCCCAGGTCGTTCCACGATCTCGTTCTGTGCCGGCTTCGGCGGTAAAATCTCAACAGTCAGTATGTGGTGCTACAGCCAATGAATTATGTAACAATCTCAGCGTGAATTACATGAAGTGAGGTGGAGTAAGCCACAATGGATTTCCAAATCAATCAGTTGAAACCCGCTTCAATTTCCGAAAATCTTCCGCCGCCACTATTTTCAATATAGATGCGGCCACACTAGCGCGGCGCGTTTCGTTGACGCGGGTACGCGCCGCGTCATGGTGTAATGAATAGTTCTAGCAAATCACGCACCGAACGAGCCCGCAGTCATGTCCAGTGGAGACATACGGGATATCGACTGGGAACAGATTTATATTTTTGAGCATATTTTTTGAGTTTTATGATTTTTTTTACGTACTAGGTACTCGTTTAGGTTCGTGTTTCGAACGATTGATACACGTATTGTGTTATGCTTTAAATAGTCTTCTTCCTCAGCCTATAGATGTCCACTGCTGGACAAAGGCCTCCCCCAAGGCTTTCCACGATGGCCGGTCTTGTGCTGCCCGCATCCATCGGCTTCCCGCGACCTTCACCAGGTCATCGGTCCACCTTGTTGGGGCCTCCCTACGCTGCGTCTTCCAGTACGTGGCCGCCACTCCAGAACCTTACTGCCCCATCGGCCATCGGTTCTACGAGCAATGTGCCCTGCCCACTGCCACTTAAGTTTAGCGACTCGCAGAGCTATGTCGGTGACTTTGGTTCTTCTGCGGATCTCCTCATTTCTGATTCGATCACACAGAGAAACTCCTAGCATAGCTCTTTCCATTGCCCTTTGTGTGACTCTGAGCCTTCGTATGAGGCCCATTGTGAGCGACCACGTTTCAGTTCCGTAAGTCATCACTGGCAACACACACATTTAAATAGTCTTAAATGAGGAATATTAGTATATTGGCAATGATATTGTCGATGAGAATCAGTATTTTTTGAACGTCAACATTACAAAAGACAGTCCATATAACGCCCACACTTCACAACTTTTTAATGCGTTCGCTTGAATAAAGAAGTGGCGCGTACAAACTCCCCAGTAGCACAGCTGTCCGTTCAGGAAATACTTGAATGTATCCAGTACTGGGTATGTATAATAATTAGAATTAGAAGTCACAGAACTTTTTGCCATATATCAGTTTGCCACGCCAACACAATAAAAACTATCAGTATATACAAGTATACATACATACTCAAGCTAAAATAAAAAACTTCCAATAAAGAGCGTGACAGCTTAAATTTTTATGACAGGCAAGACAGCCTCCCTGGCGTTGCGGTAGCGAACGCGGCCGCTGCGCAAGGAGGCGCGGGTCCGCTCCTCGCGCAGTGCAAATATTCGTATGCATGAATTTGCACTGCAATATTTGCACTGGTCTGGTCGTGCCTCGGTAAGCACGCTTAACCGTTGGTCCCGGTTGCCATACGAACATCTAGTGGTAGTCGTTACGGGTTGTTGAAGCTCCCAAAGGTCCAACAATTGATCTAATTGCAATGCTTCGATATCGCCTTCAGGTTATGGAGGTCAGACGGCTTCACGAAAAAAAAAATGAAGTTTAGCCAAAAATCTCAAATTCCAAAGCTAAAAAAGCTTCGGATGCGACTGGGATTAACGCTGAGATGATGATGATGCTTATATTTTTATGCATGACTGGATGCTATTTACATAGCTGTCACTTGTCACAAATGATAACCTAGGACCATCAAAGTGGATAATAAAAAAAAACTAACAACAACAATAAAACTATTATCCCTATGTTTCCACGTTCATTGTCAGGGGACGACCGTTTGTATGTTATGTAATGAACAACCGCGCGGCAGGAGACCACGCGCTGCGTTATTAAGGAGCGGTCATTAAAGTAGCTATTATAATCAAGTGCGGAGACCTTCCCTTGATTTAATTATAGCTGTAGTACTTAAGTAGTAGATTGAAGGGGTTGTCTGTGAATTTCTTACCACCGATCTAAAAGTGCGCAGTTCTGCACACCTCCACTCTATTTCAAATTAAACCAATATCGATATTATTTCAATAGGAATTTTGTTGATTTCAGAGTGACATAGCATTGAAAAAGTTATAAAAATGTTTAAAGTTTTAGCGTTAGCAGAACTTGCGTGTAGGAATTAAAGTTATTTTTCCATTAATTTATATTTATATTAATATATCGCCTTCAGTTTATGGAGGTCAGACGGCAGTCTGAACTGCTCAGACCCGTCCTCCATACGGCTTCACCAGACATCATTCCGGAACACGACGAATCGCTTGGCGGCAAGACTTTGTCTGGTGGGTGGTAACTTCTGCCGGCAACCGATGTTATGGCCTACCACCGAGAAAAATATTATTTTACAATATCAAACTTAATTTGTGATTTTTTTAAACAATACTATAAAGTTTGTGTTGAATTGTAAGAGGGCCAAGTGCGCCATTTATTTTATTCAAAATAATCAGTATTAATTTTTATAAAAATAAAATTGAATATTTTTTAATTTTAAGGGACATCACGGATTGTACTAATCACTTTACTATTTAATGTGATTACCTAATCTCCACTCTGCATACAACGTAATAATTCACTTTATTTTAATGAATGTATTTGGTGCTGTACCGTTTTAATTAACTGTAAATAAATAATTGGACGAAGGCCTTCGGGATTCTTAAGGACAAAGTTAAAACATTGGAGAAAAAACTTTTCGTACGTATATTTTTAGGGGTCTAATGAAAAAAATGCAAAAAAAGTACTGTAAGATTTTTTGGGCGAAAATAAAGCGTTAAATAATAAATTCCTTGTTAATCTCTTTCAAATCTTTCTTTTTTTCCCTCTAAAAGGATTATATCAGCCATCTTTATGTTCACGGCTTTGCAAGCAATTAAAAGTTTCACTTAGGATAACTGAGTCCCGGTGTCCGGGGTGTCGGACCGAGCTGAGTTAGTACGGGATGCGACTTTACTCTTTAGACGCCTCGCATAATGAGAAGGTGGGTTTTAAATGGACTTTGGAAAGATGGTGTAAATTAGCATATTTATTTTTTTTATCATTGCCGACATCCTGTCTCCCCAGAGATGATGGGACGTGCCGCTCTGTAATATTATATAACTCGGTAGTCAGGCCTATGGCTTCAGGCAATCCCGTCCACAATAGGCTAATATAATAGGTAATTCTTCGTTTCAACTTCAACCAATGATATTATTTAATCGAATCCTTGTCTCTATGCCTTTGAGACTCCTTAAACCTGTTATGACCAGAATATTTTATGTTTTTTTTTGTTTTTTTTTTTTTTTATTGGGACAAAACCCGCCACACTGTTCCCAACCCACTGCAACTCCTGAAAGCCAGAATCAACAGTGGAGACCGCCAGATAAACGCCGAGCAATGAAGCTCGACGAGTCCCGGAGAAACGTTTCAACTGTCTTGGGTCCCGCAACGAAATTAATCAGAAAAGAATAGCGGAGGAGTAAGAAAAAAAGATATTTTTTTCCACTTCCCTCCATAATAAGCGGGAGACAGAATAGAACTAGGCCAATCGGCACAAAGGGACATTATTGCAACTGGGAGAAGCCCAGATTGCCAAGCACCACGGAATAACATTTGATCAAGTTAATGGGTCCTAAGTAGGTATTTGCTGTTACAATTGATTCCAATAATAGGTATGGCAAAAGCGCCTGAACGCACGGAAATTAGTTCTAGTTTCAACAAGGTCCGTATAATAAACAACTCCGGATGTAACTTGTACACTATCCAACATAATATTGCGTTCATTCTGCCAAAGAATACACTCCCACAAGATGTGATGTGCGGACTGTTCAAATTCACAGTTCGATGTAGAACACTGACATAAAGGCGAAGGAACAAGTTTAAAAGAATACAGTTTACTTTTAAAGTTGCCATGACCTGTGAGAAATTGGGCAACGCAATGGTCAACCTCCAGCCATGTCTTAGCCAGCCGATCGCCAACGGATGGAAAGAACAGATGGAGGTGCCGGCCCTTGATGGAATTATCCCACCTACTTTGCCATTCGGATAAGAGGTCCTCCCAGACGTCAGTCTGAGGTTTAAATAATCTAGAAATCCTATTGAAGTCGCGTTGTGTAACAAAGTTAGTGTCCATGGCCTCCCCCCTCGCGGAGTTGTAAAATATTGCCGTGGAACTAGAATATACTTACATATACAACTTCTCGACATTAACCGTCGGGCAAGTGCCCGCCACACTTAACACCCGTCTGGTTGGAGCATCCTCCCTTTATAAGGACCATGAGTGAATTCTACAACCTGTTCTTCATACCTTTAAACTTGGTGGAGGTGCTGGGATCTGTGGATGTCAGAATGCAGCGTTGTTCACATACATCGTTTGTGGATACCTCTATACTATAATCACTGAACATCAAACCCCATACTTTCCTTCCCCTGAAATTCATATAAGTAACTGCATTAATCAAAAGATTTCCCCTATATCGCGAAATAGAAGAATTGCTGGCCAAGAAAAAACTGCAGTGTCCTATTTTAGCTTTTAGTGAAGTATTGTTCGCGTGTTTTAATGCAAATAAGGATCACTATTCAGGGGATCGATATTTAGCGTCGCAGTGCGCATTATGGTGCAGCCGACGGTTAGAACACCATGCTGGAATAATTAGCGAAGTGATTTATTAAGTGGGACCGTCTGACTAGCATTAAAGGTAGCCAGGCAAATTATATTGTTAGTGGCAAATATTTGGACATTAATATATTAAGGTAAGATGTTGATTTTGAACATTAACGTACTAAAATAAGAAGTTGATTTTGAACAATAATATATTAAAATAAGATGGTGATATTGAACATTAACATATTAAAATAAGATGTTGATTTTGAACATTAACATATTAAAATAAGATCTTGATTTTGAACATTAACATATTAAAATAAGATGTTGATTTTTAACATTAACATATTAAAATAAGATGTTGATTTTGAACATTAACATATTAAAATAAGATGTCGATTTTTAACATTAACATATTAAAATAAGATGTTGATTTTGAACATTAACATCTTAAAACTAAGATTTTGATTTTGAACATTAATATATTATGGTAAGATGTTGGTTTTAGTTATCATGTTTTGGGGATTTTAAGCCCGTTTTGTAGGGTCATGGTATAAAAGGTCTCAGGATATGCTTATGGAATAATCTAAACTGGAATCAGTGCCACAATTAAGGGCTACGTGTTTTAAGATGCGATAATCGAACTGCGCCCTTTTTAAGGCTTTATGCAATGTTTTTATGTTTTTTAAGATTTAGTTAAGTTAATTTTTGGGTTTAGTTACTATGGGACTGGCATTCAGTCCTCTAAAAGTCCCTAAATAAAGAGAATAAAAAAGCAATATGCTGTTCCCTCTACCTAAAACAGTAGAAGATTGGAATATAACAGATCATCTAAGTATAGGTACCCGGAATCATCATCATCATCTCAGCCACATGAAGTCCACTGCTGGACATAGGCCTCCCCCAAGGATTTCCAAAAAGAATGGTGGGACGCCTGCATCCAGCGCTTCCCTGCGATTTTGGTCAGATCATCCGACCACGTAGTCGGTGGGTGTCCGACGCTGCACTTGCTGGTACGTGTTCGCTATTCAGGAGCCTTTCTGCCCCATCGGCCATCGGCTCTACGAGCTATGTGCCCCGCCACTGCCACTTCAAAAGGTAATCCGCTGGGCTATGTCGGCGACTTTAGTTCTTCTATGAATCTCCTCATTCCTGATTCGCTCACGTAGACAAACACCTTTTTTTTGTTCATAGTTTCTCTCTGCATAGCTCTCCTTGCAACCTTGAGCTCTCTTATGATACCCGGAATAAGATTAGATAATTTTAAACAAACCGTTTTTGCAGTCCGTTCAAACGATTTTGACTTTTATTTCGTAGGCATTAAAAAAAGTAGTTCCAATGCTATTTACTGTAATTATCATTTGTCATGCTACATATAACAGGCGGCACCAATAACCTAATATTGAAACTTAGTGGATCATAAATCGATTTGATTTGATTTTGATGAGCCTTTTCCTAACTGTGTATGTTGGGGTTCGCTTCCAGTTTAACCAGATGTAGTTAGAAAGAATAGTTTGAAAAAGTTAGAAACTAGGTTAGACACAATTTAGAATAAAAACAAGTTATATATAAAAAAGTAACAAAAATCAGAAAGTCCCTTACGAGGCCAAAAGGCTTATATCTCAGCATAACGCTTCGACATTAAAAAGTAAATGTCACAGAGCTGGTATTCTGATAGGACCTGGTGTTAGGTCACAGGCAATCAGTGCAACACACCGCATATACGTAACATATTATTAAATTAAATAAATAGTTCATATAAATTTACTCCGCGCGAAACGTATCTACCCTTATTTATCTATTAATGTCATAAACACTAAGATAATTTTTTCTCTGTGTCACACATACATATCATTTTCCTGTGCGTACACCAAGTGACTGCGTATTGACCTCCAACATAAATATGCAATATTTAAACCCAAGTTTCCTCACGATATTTAACATAAACTGAGACTACATGAGAGTTGAAAAGTTACATTCGTACTTGCTGGCAGATAACAACAGCCTGCCGATTGATTCTGTAAAAATCCCACTAAAAATCAGCTTAATGTGACCTGTCAAAAGTGTTAATGGAATGTCAGCTTACTAAGTTTTTACAGTGTGATGGTTACAAACTAAAGGTCGCACACTTAGACGACTCTGTCCCCACCCTGCAAAAAAATATCATTTAAATATGGGCTTTAAATATTTCTCTTTAGATGTATTTTACATTATCATCATAAATTAGCAGACAGCTCGCTGTCAGTGAGCAAACCGCCGTCAGACTACTCGGTAGTTAACGCCTCGCTGGCCGCACGTTGTCGACGAACGGTCGGTGCGGTGTCCGCGCGCTCAATGCTACCACTGCTGTTAGTTAGATCAAGATTTATTCGTATAATCGGCACAGCAAAGTAAATCCACCCCATAATTCAACGTCTGTAGTAGATTTGCATCGGGAACAAACTGCCTCTTATGCCAACACCTTGCTTCTACAATATGGTAATAGGCAGGAATATTCAGCGAGCAGTAGACTAACAAATTGAGACACATTACTTTTGCCGGCCTTGTTGGGGTGGTAGTGGGTTTGTTTATTTTTATTTTATGAAAAAAGAAAACCGGTCGAGGTATTTTTTGTGTTTTTTGCTAACGTTACACACGTTAGCTCTAGGTACTCATAAAAAATCAATAACTAGTAGTATATTTTAGGATAATGTAATATTGAATTGAAACACAATGAAATGAATTCAGGAATGATAACAACTATACAATATGTAAAGAAAACCCCGTCCGACTCATAAGGGTAATAAAGGTTAGGTAAACACAGACCAAATAAAATATGAAATTTTACATACTGAAATAATCTTTTTTTGCCGCGAATTAATTCCAACTTCCCCATAATACGGTAAATTTTGAAAAAGTGACAACATCATTTTCGACTGTTTTACTGCGATACGACCGCGTGCCACGTGCCCTGCCCCTGTTCACCCGTGAGTATGTTGCCTACCGCACATGTATTAAGGTACCGCCTTTTGCGAAATAATATTTACTTTTTTAGGGCATTTTTTTAAGTTTATCCCGGCTTTGTAGTCATTAGTTGAATCAGTTATCGATACTTAACCATAACTTCATGGATCGGACAGGGTTCTCTTTACATATTGTATAAACAGCTGTTTTTAGGGTTCCGTACCACAAAAGTAAAAAACGGAACCCTTATAGGATCACTTTGTTGTCCGTCTCTCTGTCTCAGCATTATGCTGCGATCAGAACAAGACAGAGCCCAGCGCTGGTTTTCAGCTGCAGTAAAGACGTAAAGAAAAATAAATATATAATCTAATTAAATGTGATAGAAACAAACAGGCGTAAAGCATTATTTATAATTAATCCATATACTGGCATTTTTGAAGTAATAAACAGTCGGTCAGTTAGTCGGAGAATTGAAGATAGTTGTCTATTCTAAAATGCAGTTGTATACAACGGAGAATAAAAGAACTTCAAGGACACCTTTAAATCAAGTTATTACTAAATTTTACTCCCGATTTATTTGAGAACTAAGTAAAATCAACCAAAATAATTTAAAAAACGAATAAAAATATGAAAGATGACCCAGTCTCAACCGACGTACATTCACGAACATGACACGTGCATCAGCAATATCTATCAGACTTTGTAGGAAACCGAATGATCTATATCTTCTTCTTCTTCAGCTTATAGTGGTCCATTGCCGGACAAAGGCCTCCCCTAAGGATTCCATTGCTTTGTTTGCCATAATCCCTACGCTTGACAGGCGGATCCACAAGACCTCCACAATCCAGTTATTGGGTAATACTTAAGATACCACTTATTAAAAGAGGACTCTAGTGCCGAGGAATTTGGAAAATAGGTATTTGAAGAAACTTTACTAGAGAAAAAGAAAAAGAGAAAGCACCACTAAAGTTCCCTCTCAAGAGAGAATTCTAGTGGTGCTTTCTCTATACAAACGTATTCCGCTGTTTTCTTCGTGGGTAATGCTTTTAGAGCATTTTTTTTTCTACAATTTTACACCGTGATTATACGTGCCCCTATCACTTATTTTTTTTTTCCTAAACTTAATTAATCAAAGAAATACGATACTTCAAAAGAGACTATCAGACTATCTATAGACTTCAGATAACTATTAGACAAACGTGATAAGTTTTTGACAAAAAAGAAAATTATAGATGCATGGGTATACTATTCCTCTAAATTTTGATAAAAAAAATAATGGAGATCTATCGTGTTTTGAAAAAGAAAACAGCGGAATAAGAAACGTCTTTTGGTTAACGTTTTTGTAAGTAAAATCAGCCTGAGCTGCAACTGTCCTTTTCGCACTTTACCGGGAGAGGGTGGAAGCAGCGCGACGGCACTAGAGTGCCCTCTACTGGATGCCAGACTATCTGACAACCCGTATCGAGTGTTGAAAGATATACGTAAATGAAAGCTGGGATTGGCAGCTGTTGTTGGTGTGTAAAGGTCCAGCGGTACTTCACACCGGGGCAGCTTCTAATGTTACACAAAGCATAGGTCCGTTTGTGTTTGGGCTGGTGCTGCAAAATGCCACCTGGCAACTTTGGATTCAGTGGAGAGGCGTGCAAAGAGGCTAATTAGCGACCCAGATTTGGTTCAAAACGGTCTCCAAAGCCTAGAGCATAGACGTAGAGTAGCTAGCGTATCGGTGTTCTATAGGATGCATTTTGGAGAGGGTGCGCGGGAATTGCATGACTTAATTCCATCATCGGACGATCCGTCGTACGGCGAGTACATAATATAATAGCACAAAAATGGGTACAAAAATCTTTTAAACCGCGTACATAATATAATAGCACAAAAATGACTCCGATTATGCTGGAGGAAAATTGTTATTAAAAAAAAATACTGCCTACATCAAGGGACTGGAACAAATTTCTGGTGGCAGTCTTTCAGTCAGACTTCAATTTAAGTGTCTTCAAACCTAAAGTGAATTGGCTTTTAATAAACTAGCGCGCTTTACCATCAACGATTGCATTACTACTTACCATCAGGCGGGATAGTCAAGCACTCCACTCAAAGATCCACGAACCAGCAGCGGAAAGCATAGTTTTTTTGGTGTGCCTGATAGGAGAGGCTTTCCACTAGTGATATGAAATAAAATCAAGAATTTTTAAACTCTTATCCAAAACGTGAATCTCTAACAGAAAAAGCGAAAGTTTCACTAAGGACTAAAGTCCAAAATGGGGTGGCCATCGTCCATCTTTTATTCATGATTTCTCTAAGCTCGCTCCTTATATGCGACCCGAGCAGATTTGAGTGGCCCCTGGGACGCGATCAAATTGATAGTCCCACAAATGTAGGATTAAGTATTTACTAAAGATTTGAAATTCAACCGGGATTAGGGTGGTGCTGGGTTTACTGGACTAACTATGTGTTGTCTGTTAGTTTAGAAATTTTAGCGTGCGCGGCGTATTTATTTGGGAGTTGATGTATCTCATCTCGTCCTCTTTAAGTATTTAAGTATAATTTGTGGAACCTGTGCTATGAGATCTATACATCAGCATCATCATCATTTCAGCCGAAAGACGTCCACTGCTGGACATAGGCCTTCCCCAAGGCTCTCCACAACGACCGGTCCTGTGCCTCCCGCATCCAGCAGTTTCCCGCAGCCTTCACCAGGGCGTCGGTATACCTTGTCGGGGGCCTACAAACGCTGCGTCTTCCGGTGCGTGGTCGCCACTCGAGAACTCGTCGGCCTAATCGGACATCGGTCCTACGGGCAATGTGCCCAGCCCACAGCAATTTTAGTGTTGCAATTCTTCGAGCTATGTCAGTTGCTCTCGTTCTTCTGCGGATCTCCTCATTCCTGATTCGATCGCGCAGAGCTATACCTTTTCTTGTTATTTTATGGTAATCTATCCTATCAAAATCAAAATTCATATATTCAAATTAGGCTGAGAATCACTAAGTATAATATTCTATCCTAATGTTTGAACATGCTGGTTCTCAAAATTCCACGCTCCTGACTTCCCATATCAACTATTAAAAATCTACGAATCACAACCAGGACCAAAGGTTATCCGAGCCACGGAGCGGTTTCAATATACTTATGGATGGCCACCCATTTACGAAGCAACCTCAGCTAGCGTATTTTAGTCGAAGATTGAACCGTGTGCCTCTTTATAAAGCCACTGGGTTCATCATCATCAACCTTTTTATCGTCCCACTGCTGGGCACAGGCCTCCTCTCATACAGAGAAGGAATGAGCGTATTCACCACACTTGCTTAATGCGGGTTGGTGATTTCAGACTTAAAGTCCAGGTTTTCTCAAGATATTTTCGTTCACCATACCATTAGCCACTGTTGCCATAAGCAAACACAAACAAACAAACAACAAACACAATTATCAAATTACATCAAATCAAGTTACATCAAATTATATCTAGTAAATCCATACTAATATTATAAATGCGAAAGTAACTCTGTCTGTCTGTCCGTCTGTCTGTCTGTCTGTTACGCTTTCCCGCTTAAACCTGTCAACCGATTTTGATGAAATTCGGCACAGACAATCTTTAGACCCTGAGAAAGAACATAGGCTACCTTTTATCCCGGAAAAATTTGATGTTCCCGAGGAAAATCTAAAAAGCGCGATATAACCGAACTCCACACGGGCGAAGCCGCGGTCGGAAAGTTAGTGTAAATATACAGTATGTTAAATAACAGAGGGCGTTCCCTTAAACTCATTAATATATATCATTAATAGATTAAAATAAAATTATCAGCATAGAAAAATAAGCATAAAAAAAATCCGAATAAAAAAAAATTCTAATTGGAAATAAATTTGAAACCTCCTGTTTTAAATCAAAATAGTAGTCGTCATGTATAAATAAATTGCGACGTTGCCATCTTTCATGTTCGCGTGTACAGTGTGTTTCTTTTACATGTCAATTTAAAATTTTTATTGAATATTTTCTTATTGGAAAAAAATTTTAAAACATTTTGTTTTCGAATGGAAATATTTTTTTTAGCATGTATGTATGCTATACTATTTCGGGTTAACGGGAACGCCCTCTGTTAGTTAACATACTGTATAAATGATGATTTTCTTTACCGTAAGTTAGTGGTGTTATTAAAAAACTTAAAGATTAGGTAGTCAGTCTCCGCCAAGCTTGCGAAATACTCATGTTAGTTCAAGAGGTCTTTAGAAAAGTCCATATTTATGTTTTATTCTTTGCGTATTTCAACTTGCTCCAATTTGGTTAGCATTTCTTTTTTTTTTTAAACTACGTTTTTTACTGCACCAAAATCTACGAAGAAGAATATTTTCTTCTACTCAAAATCCTGCTAGATTCTTCAAATTGATTTAGACATTATATTTTTGCTTCAATGTTTGCTGAATATGTGTGTACTATACTTCCCTGCACGAAAAGGAGACGCCTATTTTCATCAATCGGGCACATGTCAAGCACTGTGCCCGATTGATGAATTAGCTCGACGGTTGGTGTCGGGAAGTTGTTTAGATGGTAGCCGTGCGGTAAACTTTGCTTGCGCGATGCAGTAGTTTACGTGACATCAGTGTGATGCGAATGGCTTATCTCTGCCTCCTCGGGCGAAATAGGTGTGGAGTTATTTTATGTTACCATAACCTCGGCTGCCGGCACAAGTTATCACCCACCAGACAAAGTCTTGCCGCCAAGCGATTCGTCGTGTTCCGGCATGATGTCTGGTGAAGCCGTACGGAGGACGGGTCTGAGCAGTTGTGTTGCGATGTGTGGCGCTCAACTGCCGTCTTCCTTCCTATTTACTCAGTTCTTTTGAGTGAGTAGGCTTAATAAACTAGCGCGCCTTACCATCAATGATTGCTTCACTGCTTACCATCAGGCGCTAGTTTGAAATTTATAAAAAAAAAAACCACTCACACTCGTTTCTGATATGAGAACTTGTCAAATTCTCATGCTCTAAATTTTTATGAAAAGTTCTCAACAACTTCAAATTATAATTTTAATTGCATCCCGGCCAGATTTGACCAATGGGGTATTAATCGCTCGGTCTCAATCAAGTTAGTGTCCGAACTAGACAGAACTGCTACTTCGTCCTCTACTACCATATCCTAGACTTAGTAAATTTAGTTAAAGTTCAGTCCAGTTTGCTTGTCTTTATTGATAGGATTTGACGTCAAACTTGTATATGTATATTATACAGTATGTTAAATAACAGAGGGCGTTCCCTTAAACTCGTTAATATATATCATTAATAGATTAAAATAAAAATATCAGCATAGAAAAATAAGCATAAAAAAATCCGAATAAAAAAAAATTCTAATCGGAAATAAATTTGAAACCTCCTGTTTTACATCAAAATAGTAGTCGTCATGTATAAATAAATTGCGACGTTGCCGTCTTTCATGTTCGCGTGTACAGTGTGTTTCTTTTACATGTCAATTTCAAATTTTTATTGAATATTTTCTTATTGGAAAAAATTTTAAAACATTTTGTTTTCGAATGGAATTTTTTTTAGCATGTATGTATGCTATACTATTTCGGGTTAACGGGAACGCCCTCTGTTAGTTAACATACTGTATATAAGAAGTAAAACTAGTTCCTATCTGATTACTTAGAATAATTACAAGTTACAAGGCAGAAGTTACCACCCACCAGACAGTCTTGCCGCCAAGCGATACGTCGTGCCGGCATGACGTTTGGTGAAGCCGTATGGAAGACGGGTCTGAGAAGTTGTGTGGCGATGTGTGCCGGATACGATGCATCAAATGTTGTTAGTCGTGTAGGGTGTCCAGATCAATGTCCCTCTGGCGCAGCATCTTTAGTCGTACTGTGGGAATGCTTTTACGCACCATACTCCGAAGGGCGTGTGTGGAACTCGTCCAGCCGAAGCCGGGAATACCCACTAAAACCATAGCGGCACATCGACATCGCCTGAGTGGCGGGGTCATGGGAAATAGCAATGCCTGCACTACCAATCTCCCGCCTAAAAGGCAGGCCCACAGTGGTCCCCCCATACGGAGGGGCGGGCTGGGTACGTCTTCTTGTGTGAAAAGACGCAGCAGCCAAGGATTTTTTAGCGAGGTGTCCTTCTTCTTAGCCCCAATCGTTTGTCCGGAAGCAAACGGGGCCCCCAGCTTCTCTCAGTGAGGAGACCGGATTGCCCGACGGCGACCCGGAGTTCGGGTAACGTCAGCCATCTGGAGTGGTGGCCGACCCGCCGCACATGTGACCGCCGAAACGGTCCCCACATCTGGTTTTGGCCCGCGCCGCTAAACCGATAACCCCCATATCTGGGGGCCGTTCCCCTATCCGCCACCTGGGGACGCGTCCGATGGCAGGCCAGAAACTGCACACGGAAACATTGCATCACCTAGCTCAATTGCCATCTTCCTTCCTATTCACTCAGTTTTTTTGAGTGAAAAGGCTCTTAATAAACTTGCGCTATACCATCAACGGTTGCATCACTGCTTACGATCAGGCGGGCTTGCTGTCAATCACTTGTTTATAATTATACAACGTGTAACAAAAAGGGTATATACATACCAATGGCATGTCATCTTTAGATGATATCAAACGATATCGGATGGGTTTCAACTCAAAATAAAATACTCAAAAAATTGGTACCAAATTTTCGGATTCGTGTGTTTTTTAAAATCAAATCATAACAAACGTGGCAGCACACTACATACGTTAATAACTACTCGTTACCCGTCACGTTACTTGCCCAAATCCGATAAATGTCTTCAATATCTCTGTGCGACTAGTATGATAGTCGCCTATCACAGGCGGTGTTTTTCCTCATAACTTCCTAACATAAAGAGATAGGATTAAAAAACCCTTCCAATATCGTTTGATATCATGTAAAGATGCCATGCCTTTGTTATGTATATACCCTTTATGTTACACGTTGTATAAATACTAGCTGTTGCCCGTGACTCCGTCCGCGTGCACTTCAGTTTACAGCGCGCGGTGGTTCCCGTAAATTAAAAGGAGCCCAGTTGAAATAAAATAAGCGCCTGTTAAAATAATGGAAGCAATATGTACCGCGTTAGCTCCCGTTTTCGCAACATTTTTTGTTACTCCTCTGCTCCTATTGGTCATAGCGGAATGTTATATAGCCTATGTCCTTTCTCAGGCTCTAGACTATCTGTATACCACCACGGACAGACAGACAGAGATACTTTCGCATTTTTAAAATAATTTTAATTTATTATCTGTATATTCAGACACAAATTATTGTTAGTTTATATAACTATGACAATGATTGATAATTTTTAAATTATTGTGTATAAAAAAACAGTCTTTTAATATGAATATTAATATAATAATTAGAATAATTTACTTTACATTTAATATTTCACCATTTTATACCTAATTGTCTCCCTCAATGAGTTGCAGATGAATCTAGCCAGTGTTTACCATAGACAATTTGTCAAATTTAGCTAGTCCCAAAATCTCCTTGGTAAGTCTCGTCCCCAACCCAATTTGTCTATGCTTGAGTTAGATTTGATTATGGTCCGGAGCGAGCATGGAGAAACGGCGCTGTAAATTTAAATATCGTTAATTGTAACAGAATATTGTAAAAGTCAATTACTTTTAAAGGAGCAGGTAACCGTGGAGTTTATCCGGTTCTTCTTCATAATAAACGACCAGCTGAAACAGTATTTTGAGTTTAATTTTGTTCAATTATAGAGCGTTCTTTGGCGCCTTGTTAGATACTGGTGAAAATTACAGATTTTTCTGACGACCGTTTTTTTATTTATTTTTTTGTTTATGAGAAACCCGGAACACGTATCCAGTATTTTTAAATAAAGAATCTATGCACAAAATTTAAAAATATATAATGAAAAACCACCAAGTTATGAGCTATTCTACTTGGTTGTCTTAACAAAAATACGGTCAAAGCTCCGCTTGGGCGGGCGAGAGCGGTGCGTTGTTGTCTGGCGTCAGCTGTTGCGCCCGCGCATATGTTATGATCTATCGTAAGCTGTGTGACGCGCTCGGTAACCACACTTCAAAAATGTATAAATGTTGGTTGTTGAGAAATATAACATGGTGTAAAAATGATTGGAATCGATTCAGTTGCTTATTCTGAACAAACTGTATTCAGGTTTCGCACAAATAAAAACTAACTTTGATATGCACACATAATTATAATCCTTTCCAATATCGTTTGATATCATCTAAAGAGACTGTGTCCTTGGTGTGTAGGTATACCTCTGCTTGTCCAAAAAGACAAGAAAAAAAAAAAGAAAAATAGGTACAGACGTCAGCATATCAAACTACTACAATCTACCAAATTTATTTATTAGATTTTCGACTTTATTGCTAACGAATTAAGGATCAAGGTCGGTTAGGAATATTTGACAGTTTCCGGTAGCTTGACCTGCTATCGTCCGTACAAAGCTGATGCTTATTTCATAACAAATCTCTTGCAATAGAACAATATAGGTATAAAAAGATTTGGATAGTGCGTGAAAGAGCATGAAAGAGTAACAGAGAGAAAGAGACAAAAAATAACCTTAGTATCCGTTTTAATAAGACGGTACCACTTTTCTTGTAAACTGTAACGTTACTTTAATTTTTTTTTCAACATTATAAACTAGTGCGTGCCAGCAATCCCATCTGATAGTAAGCAGTAATGCAATCGTTGATGGTAAAGCGCGCTAGTTAATTAAGACTATTCACTTAAAAAAGACTTAGTAAATAGGAAGGAAGACGGCAGTTGATCGAGGTGATGCAATGTTAAACCCAACAGCACGACCAACGATGCTGCGCCAGAGGGAGACTGATCTCGAGACCCTCCACGACCAAATTCCCGATACAATAACATTTGGTGCATCGTATCCGGCACACATCGCAACGTCGCGTCGTACGTTTTCGATTCGTCGTGTTCCGGCATGATGTCTGGTGAAGCCGTACGGAGGACGGGTCTGAGCAGTTCTGTTGCGATGTGTGGCGGGTACGATGCGCCAAATGTTATTGTGTCGGAAGTTTGGTCACGGAGTGTCTCAGATCAATCTCCTTCTAGCGCAGCATCATTTGGTCGTGTTGGTCTTGGGTTTAACATTGCATCACCTCGCTCAACTGCCGTCATCTTTCCTATTCCTAAATTTTTTAAGTATTTTTCGATTGCATCACTGCTCACCATCAGGCGGGGTTGCAGTCAAGCACTAGTTTATAATTATTACAAAAAAAAATAAAAAATAAAAAATTGCTCTGACCCGTCCTCCGTACGGCTTCACCAGACATCATGCCGGAACACGACGACTTTACAAGGTACATACAGTACGTTTTCGTGTTACAAAAATATAAATCAGTATGCAAAGTACAATTCCAAACTACTAGAATTCCAAAACTCGTCCGCATTAACATTCTGTTTTCTACAAAAATATCTTGTCCAATTATCTCAAGAGCTCCTAAAAGCCTCCTCGGCCCATTCGAGAGGATCCTAATTTCCGTAATTCCGACTGTAATATTAAAGCATTGAGATTCGTGTCTGGCATCTAGATAGTTTTATTTCTACCTGAGAGTTCCAGATGTTGAGGCTGATTTAGAAATTGAGAGTAATCTCGAAGTCTGGTTGAGAATTACTGAATTTTCTTGTTGTAAAAGAAATACGTGTGGAGTTGGGAAGTCTCTTCAGCCATTTTATTTTATAAGAAGCTGAATAAGAGTACCTACGACTGAGCGTACGGAGGACGGGTCTGAGCGATTGTGTTGCGATGTGTGCCCCGTACGATGCACCAAATGTTATTGTGTCGGGAGTTTGGTCGTGGAGGGTCTCCAGATCAGTCTCCCTCTGACGCAGCATCGTTGGTCGTGCTGTTGGGTTTAATGATTAAAAATAATGATTAAAAGAAATGTTCAATTGCACTAATCTGTGAAGCTACCTAGCTATATTTTTTAAATTGTGAACTAGTGCGTAACCGCAATCCCGTCTGATGGTAAGCAGTAATGCAATCGTTGATGGTAAAGCGCGCTGGTTTAATAACAGCCTATTCACTCTAGCCTTGAAGACAGTTTAATTGTAGTCAGAAACATTGCAGCGGATATTTTTTAAGACGCTATTCCCGCTGTATCGAAAAGTAAGCGAGTGAATCCATAGGGCACTCCTATACTCCATTAAATCATCCGCCAAAAGAGATTCATGAAAGCAGATATACATAATGGTTTCAATATAAAATTTTAGCAACTCGAAAGAATCAGAATGTTTATAAAGATAACAAAATAAAAACAAAACAATACCACATAACATTTAAATAACGAAAATCGTCAAATACCAGGTAAGATAACATTCACAAAAATCGACAAGTGATTGACAATAAACACAGATTGGAATTTTCGCGGAAGCCAATATAATCCGACAAAATAAAAATAAAAACCTGCGGCCAAAACATTGAATAGATCATGAAACATTTCAGATTTAGTAGACTTATAGTAAAATTTAGTGTTCTAGGGACTTGACCACTCCTAATTTTTTTAGGTTTTTAACATAGACACTAATAGATTAAGTAAAAATTTAAATTAATTATTTAGTTTTGGGGAGTGTGCGAGGGAATTGCATGATTTAATTCCCCCGTCTCCGTTCCACTATCGGACGACCCTTCGTACGGCTAGTTTCCACCCTTACGTTGTTAACACCACTACGATCCGGACGAAACGTTTCGTACTTTCGCCTCCTCCTTTATACCGCGTACATCGCGGGACTGGAACAATTTGCCGGCGGCGGTGTTTCCGTCGGACTACAATTTGAGTGTCTTCAAGGCTAGAGTGAATAGGCTCTTTATAAACTAGTGCGCTTTACCATCAACGATTGCGTCACTGCTTACCATCAGGCGGGATTGCGGTCAAGCGCTAGTTTATAATTTATAAAAAAAAAAAAGTTAAAAGCCTCATAAGGTCCTAAGATATTATATATCGCCAGCATCTTGGTATGGTGGTAAGGGCTCCATATCGTAGGTGAAGTTTTGAATTTAAGCACGAAATTTACCCTCCAATCTTGACATAACAATTTAAATAGGCAAACGGACAGTTTCGCCCCGGAGAAGTGCCCTGGTCCGCGCCTCCAAGCGAAGTATTCGTTCTAAGTGACCCACTTTCCAAAAAGACTGCACGCGCAGCCATCATAAAATAACGTCATAGCATTTGCCTCACTACTACATAAATCAAATAAGCAACTTTTATTAAAATAATATCTTTATCCACGACACAAAGTAAAAACGAGTTGATTTAAGTATAACAGTTGGTGAATAAGTTGATTACAATAAATTCACCATCAATTTAACTGTACCAAAGCACTTTACTTTTATTACAAAGTGTACTCTAAAAAGAACCTTTTTTAACTTCTATCTAATTCTATCCCGAATAGAGTATAGGTGTATATAACCCTTAATATACACATATGTACGCACGATACCCAAAATAAGTCGCTGTGTGAGCAATGCGAAGATACATAGGATACTCTTTATCTCAATATTCCCAAAGGATTGGAACTTATCTGCGCAGTTCTCGCTTAGCTCTTCAATGCTCGCAACTACGCAGTTGTTCAGGTACTTTTGAACCCAAAAGTTCTTAATGTCCTTTCTTTAATGTTTTATTGTGTACTAGCGACCCCACCCGGCTACGTACGTGGACAAATTAAATAGGTACCTAAGCCTTCCTCAAGAAACAGTGGTACTTCAATAAAAATAATGTCTACTGTGCCGCCCATCAACCAATATCTGACTCTGTAAGATACATCGACCTTACTGTCCATGGATAGCCAGTTCCACCACCTTCAAACGGAATAAAAGCCTACCGGGGTAGCAAGGTTGTTAGAAATAATGGTCCCCCGCTCCGGCCCACTCCCTCCGCGGTTTAGTCAGAGAAACACTCAAGTACCAAAGTACCAGGCGGATGGCACGGGCGCGAGCGGTTAAAACTATAAGTTCCGTTAGTAGAAAAAAATCGTTTCTACTAACGGAACTTATAGTAATGGCAATACCGCAATGTCATTATATCACCACATTCTACTAATTTCAGGCCAATAATTGATCGATAATTATGAATTTAGCAGAATACGAACTTTTAGCAAAATGACAACGGAACTGTGGTGGAATAACAAATTTATAATAGGTGTACATAAGTTTCCGCCATTTTTTTACATTTTGACGAGCATTAGGATCATATCATATAGGAGAACAATTTTGTCTGCGTGCGTTTTTCCTCTTCCTTCTACTTTCCTCCAATAATGCTTTATAGTCCATGTCTTCGTACGCTTTCGGTCTTAAACTACGTTCTTTGTCTTCACAGTTTCTAAACTTTTGAAACCACTCATGACAACTTCTCTCGCTTAAAGCAGCTTCACCATAAGCTTCTGCAAGCAATCGATAGGCTTCAGCAGCAGATTTCCTCAAATTAAAGAAGTAACAAAAGTTCCCGCAAATGACGCTTATTCGGCACAAAACTTGTCATTTTTGCACAAAAGTAAATATGTGATACTGATACAGAGTCACTAATACTCTAAGTGTAGCAAGTGTTTTTACCAGATGTCCGAACGATATTACATTTTACATTTGACAATTTCAACGTAACCTCTTAGTGACGACATCATTTGTTAAACGGCGGGAACTGAGGACTGGTCTGAGCAGTTGTGTTGCGATGTGTGCCGGGTACGATGCGCCAAATGTTGTTGTGTCGGGAGTTTGGTCGTGGAGAGTCTCCAGATCAATCTCCCTCTAGCGCAGCATTGTTTTGTGTTGGTCTTGGGTTTAACATTACATCACCTCGCTCAACTGCCGTCATCCTTCCTATTCCTTAGTTTTTTAAATGAATAGGCTTAATAAACTAGTGCGCTTTACCATCAACGATTGCATCACTGCTTACCATCAGGCGGGATTTCAGTCAAGCACTAGTTTATAATTATAAAAAAAAAAACTTATTTGTACACCAAATAAAAATAGCAGACTAAGGACCTGGCCAACCGCGGCAAGGGTAGCTTAATCGTTTTTTTTTTTTGACGTCGTGGAAATTCCTTTACGCATCATACCCGCCGCTAGCTAGGCGACGCGGGCGTGTGTGGGACTCGCCCAGCCGAAGCCGGGAATACCCACTAAACCCACAGCGGCACAACCACATCGCCTGAGTGGCGGGGTCATGGGAAATGGCAGCGCCTGTCTACCAATCCCCCGCCGGCGATTCCCGCCAAAAGGCGGGCCCACAATGGTCCCCCCATAAGGAGGGGCCGGACTGGGTACGTCTTCTAGTGCGAGAAGACGCGGCAACCAAGGGTTTTTTAGCGAGGTGTCCTTCCTCTTAGCCCCACTCGTTTGCCCGGAATATATTCTCTTAAATATACATAAGCTATGGTCAGGTACCAAAAAATATTCGTTTCTGTTTATGTTGGGACATTTTGGACCCCGGAAATTTATCCAATATTTAAATGTTCTTTTTTCTTTTCAGGTAAGTACGAGCCACTGACCCTGCACTGTTCGTGTCATCTGGGACCCTATCAAACGTGAGCACATCAACCCGAATGACGATTCTTATTGCGGGAATTTATTGGTAGACTTGCATTTCTATTTAGGAATGGTTACGGTGGATATGTTTTCTTATTTTTATTCTGACTTAAAGACCACGAGTCATTTACACTTAGGCCTTTGAGAAAATGCTTTCCTGGCACCAGTCAGTAGGACGACAATTCTAGTTCAATTTCTATTTATGGCATGTGAAGTCGATGTCGACTATTCTGCCAATGTCAAATGTGAATTGGAGAAGCAAGACAATCCTAGTCACTAATAAAGATTCTCAAAACACGTATTCGTTTGTGTGACAGTGACAGATGTCATGGACGCAATCTCTCAGTGGCCGAACTGTAATACGTCTTGCTAAACGAATTGGAAACCTCCTTCTATTTCTGTCAATTCTTTTTGGTTAACAGGGACGGAACGATGTTTTAAATATGTACTTTTATTTAGTGCTAAATGCATTCAGTGATTTGTGATGCAAGTTTTTGGTCAAAAAACGAAGTCTAACTTTTACCCTTAAACTCTAATACTGAAATAATTGTTATTTATGCCTAGGCATTATTACAACAACATAATTATTTCTGTATCTCTTTAAAACGATAGGCAGTGCTGCAGTACCTAAAGTAAACTCATTGGTCTGGGTCCTTTTAAAAGGGTAGACAGTGCTGTAGTCATCATCAATCAATTATTAAAAAAGCTTCTAAAGCCCTTGGTTTTATCTTAAGGATATCAGCGGATTTTAAAAATATTAAAACACTAAAGATTCTGTACTGTGCTTTTGTGCGCAGTCATTTCGAATACTGCTCACCGGTATGGATCCTGTCTACGATACTTACGTCAATCGCATCGAAAGTATTCAAAGGAAATTTTTGAGGTGCATTCAGTTTAGATCCAGAACTTATTTGCCTAATTAGAACAACCGTTGCAGAAAATTTCACATTCTTCCACTAATTGAGCGGAGAAAAAATGCCGACATGGTATTTTTGTTCAATATAGCTAATGGCTCAATCGACTGTTCTGAATTGTTGAGCAAAATTGGGCTGGGTGTTCCATCCTTCACTTTAAGAAATCATCAGCCTCTGTATGTTCCCTCTGTGCGATGCGTATATCGACAAAACTCTTATATCATAAGAGCTAGCAGAGCATATAATTTGTTGTGTCAGAGGGTTGACGATCTCGATTTATTCTCCACCAGTGTTCCTAACCTATAAAAAATACTTTGTGATAACTTCTCTGTTAATCACTAAAAAATTTCAGTGTTTACTAAATACTCTCCGAGTGCTTACTTGGCCTTAAGTTCGCTTTCCTGTCCTGCGCTGTACCTGTTACTGTCTCTTGTGCTAACCTAATGTTATCTGTGGAAACTTTTAATTGGCTTTCTTTCACTAATTATCTTCTATCTGTAATATGCTAGCTGTAAGTTTCCTTAAAATGTAAAAAAAAAAAAAACTTTTTTATCGTCCCGCTGCTGGGCACAGGTATCCTCTCATATAGAGAAGGATTGAGCGTAATCACCTCGCTTGCTCAATGAGGTTCCAAAGCGTAGATCTCTATGGAGTAGAACGTGCAAGAAACTCCATGGTACCTAAAGTAAACTCATTGAACACAAATCGAACGAAAATTCACCTTCATTCAAATCAATGGATGCAATCACTTCATATCTGTCTAGCCTTTTTCCAACTACGAGCTTTGAGTCGGTTTCCAATTTAATCGGATGCGTCTGAATACAAGAGGGACAATTTTCGTAGTTTTAAGAATATGCAAAGTTCTTCTTCTTCTTCTTTTTTCAAGGTGAGATCCAACCTCAACTCTTGATCAATGGTCTCTGTGGAATAGATACCACAGTTTTGCCAATAACACGTGTAACAAATTATAGAAATTCTTTGAAAATTTTATTTCACAATAATGGCGGATATTCTTTTGCCAATGACAGTTGAAAAAGACGGCCGCGTGAATTTTATTTCACAATAATGGCGGATATTCTTTTGCCAATGACAGTTGAAAAAGACGGCCGCGTGAATTTTATTTCACAATAATGGCGGATATTCTTTTGCCAATGACAGTTGAAAAAGACGGCCGCGTGAATTTTATTTCACAATAATGGCGGATATTCTTTTGCCAATGACAGTTGAAAAAGACGGCCGCGTGAACCGTCTATGAGGGAGGTTTGAGGCAAAGTCATGATGTGGCCACTATGCTGCGATATTTCAATGTTCTTTATGAATTATTTACTAAATGCACATTTTACTACATAAATGACGCGCTTTTATTTAATAAACGACACTATAAATAATTTTAGAAGTCCAATGAAAATTGCGCGTGATATTCATCCTAGCTTTCCCGTCAAAACTCCAAATATGCAAAGTTAGATCTCAGTTACAATCTATCTAAGGTACATATAATTTCTTTACATTATGACCGTTTTTTTGACATTGGATTAAGTTTTCAACGTTTTATTTTACGAGAACATGCTTATCTGTAAGCACCTATAATGCTAGATGCAATCAATTATCACCATAATTATGCATTACACTATGTCGATTATAACGTTGCTTGGAAGAGTTCGTAAATGTATTTTTATGGTATGTATTTTGATATTCAGCAACATTTGCTGTTAGCGCAAACAATAAAAGATAATTTTATGTTATAAAAAAGAACGGATTTAACGGTTAACTAGGTCGATAACCGACGAGAATGTGATGTTGTCTATGACTGTATAGTTTGCATTTCCCGCTGAAACCGCTAGTGATGTGACCCTCACCAGTATGCATAAACAATATCGATGCTAAATCTAGCGTCAATCAATACTTCGTTCTCTCGGCATACCAGTTATTCATGCCATCTGGGACAATTTAATCTATTGATCATTGGTGATGTTATTTATTATAGCAGATTGAAAGTTGTGAGGTTATTAAACGCGCATTAACGAACTTAACTAATGGCGTACTAAACCTAACTGCGTAAGAAAGATGTCAAGTAATCATTGGCCAAGTTTTAGCTATAACTAACATTTCTGTTTAGTCCTTTTTCGATTATTTTTGGGGATCACTTGCAATCCAACTCGATGCAGCGGAATATGAGTATTTTTTGTAGTTATTGGGATATATAGTAAAATATTTGGGTGGGACGCCCTCAGACTAGGTGGAGTGACGATCTTTGGTCTCCGAATCCCGCCTGGTGGTAAGCAGTAATGCATAATCATGGTAAAGCACACTAGTTTATTAAGAGCTTATTCACTCTAGCCTTGAAGACACTTAAATTATAGTCCGACGGAATCACCACCGCTGGCAAGTTGTTCCAGTCCCTCTATGTATGCGGTATAAAAGACGAGGCGAAACTCTTCCTCCGGATCGTAGTGCTGTTAACAACGTAAGGGTGGAAACTCGCCGTACGACGGGTCGGGACGGAGATGGGGGAATCAAATCATGCAATTCCCTTGCACACTCACCAAAATGCATCCTATAGAACACCGAAAGGCTGGCTACTCTACGCCTGTGAACGAATGAATCGCATTAACAAAAGGTGGGACCTTATTTTTTTTTAATTGGGACAAAACCCGCCACACATTTCCCACCCACTGCAACTCCTGAAAGCCAGAATCAACAGTGGAGACCGCCAGAAAAACGCCGAGCAATGAAGCTCGACGAGTCCCGGAGAAACGATTACGAACGAATTAGTTCTAGTTTCTACAAGGTCCATATAATAAACGACTCCGGATGTAACTTTTATTCTATCCAACATAATATTGCGTTCATTCTGCCAAAGAACACACTCCCACAAGATGTGATGTGCGGACTGTTCAAATTCACAGTTCGATGTAGAACACTGACACAAAGGCGAAGGAACAAGTTTAAAAGAATACAGTTTACTTTTAAAGTTGCCATGACCACCTGTGAGAAATTGATCTTATTGTAAGCAATACTTATACCTATTACTACCATGTCTTTCTAATATCAACTAATAATGTCAACGAAAATATTAGATAAAGTTAGCTAAAGATCCTACTGATCTCACACATCCATATTCCAAAATACATCGGGAAATAAGTTAGCCAATAATTTGCGACGTGCCGAAATTCCCTTTACGTGAATTTCCCGCAAAGGATTAACACGTCGAATAGTTAGAAATTAAGTTTGTCGTACAAACCGTGCGAAGTCGGAACAAACAATTAGTTTTCGTGGCTTTGTTCACTTCCTTAGGACGTGAAATGGTAAGTTTTTTTCAATTATCTGAATTTCTACTTCTTACTGAAGATTTCATGTAGTGTTTAACAGCCGGACCTATCTATCATCGATTTTGGAAAACTGAAGATAGAAAAACCTATCTATTTTCAACTCTTTATTAGTGTTCGTAATGAAAATCTATAGTCACTAGATTTTAATAGACTTTTTATCTAGAATTTTAGAATAGATTATTTATCTCTCCTTTTGATAGTTTCTTCTATATTTTGTAAAGACTTTAGATCTGTAAGGTCAACAGGGGAAATTGCGTCTAATCGAAATAATTTTAAATCTGTTTGAAAACCTACTCTCCTGCCATCTATACGTAATAGTATTTTATTCAAAGTATACAAAAGAAGATGGCAGGAGAGGTAGGTTTTCAAATAGATTTAAAATTATTTCGATTAGACGCAATTGCCCCAAAGACGCAATTGCCCCGGTTGACCTTATATCATTTCTTATTTTACAGCTGTCCTCCCATACACACAGTGATTTGAAAACTTTGTAAAAACTAATTATTTTTAAAAGAATAACCGTGCCGCTCATAAACATAGGCGACGACAATTTTCACAGTCAACTGGAAAGAATAGACGTAACAAGTACCCCAGCATGACAAGATTTTCTTAATTATAATATTGAAGTTTGATATAATGTATCATAAACATAAACGTTCCGGGAAACATTGTCTAAATAAAAGTAACAACCCGCATCATAATCCGTTGCATAGTTTATAAGCGGACCCCAGACTCCAAAGCTGAAAAAGGCTTCGGATGCGACTGGGATTAACGCTGGGATGATGACGATGAGTTTATAAGTATAACGCGGCCTTTTTTCAAGCGTTATTGTGTCCCACTGTTGGACTTAAGCCCTGCCCTCCTTTTTACTTCAGTACCTCTATCAAAACAGCAGATCCTTACACCACTTTCTTCGTGGTCCACCAGGCCGTCTCATATCCAACAATTTATATTCTCAATAGCTTAGTACTTAGTTCCTCCCTAATCCTTATGTACATACATTATGTACTTATACCCAATTATGTAAATGATATTATACGATATTAATCGAATATCAGTCAATTGGAAATTGATATGTTACGTCAATTATATAACTCGTATCTAAGACGACGTATATCTACAGTGTTGACACGTCATTATGATAATTTATTGGTAATATAACTGTGATATTATCGTGAATGTGAAATGTAGGTAGAGTACACCAAGCAGGAGCTGCGTGTCACGGAGATGAATATGCTGCGGTGGATGTGTGGAGTTACGCGGAAGGACCGCATCAGGAACTCCCGCATCCGTGGCAGTCTTCGTGTCCGTGACATAGCGGACAAACTGCAGGAGGGTCGCCTACGTTGGTACGGTCACGTCTTACGAAAACTGGCATGTTACGTGGGTCACAAATGTCTTGCCATGGCGCCTCCGCCGGGCCGGAGCAAGCGGGGTAGACCAAAGAAGTGTTGGCTTGACGTTGTAAGAGATGACATGCGTGCCAACAATCTCACACCACAGGATGCTAAAGATCGCGCGAAATGGAGGAAATTAAGTAAGAAAGCGGACCCCGGGCTCCAACGCGAAAGCCGCGGATGCAACCGGGATAAACGCTGAGATGATGATGATGATGAAATGTAGGTAGAGTATGAGAATGCCTTGAAGAGGTAGGTAGGAATTAAAAGTTCTGTAAACATAAACATAATTCAAAAGGAGGTCCTCTCTAGGACTCCAAGTAACAGCATCGACTCTGTTCCTGGAGCCGATGACCCACGATTTTTACATTTTTCAGGATTCAAAGATATAATAGAACCTTTATAAGATCTCTTCGGTGTTTGTCTGTCCGTTAGTCGAGACTTTTTTCTCAGGAACGTGTGGTGTTAGAAATTTCAAATTTCATCTGGCGGGATTGCGGTCAAGCGCTAGTTTATAATTTATAAAAAAAAATGTTGTAATTAATATCAATACCTACTTGAGTATAGTGACAGTCTCCGTGGCGTAGCGGTAGCGAACGCGGCCGTTGCACAAGGAGGCGCGTGTTCGATCCCCGCACAGTGCAAATATTTGTATGCATGAATATGAGTATTTGCACTGGTCTGGTCGTGCCTCGGAAAGCACGTTAAGCCGTCGGTCCCGGTTGCCATACGAACATCTAGTGGCAGTCGTTACGGTTTGTTGGAGCCCTCAAAAGTCTAACAATTGGTCTAACTGCAATGCTTAGATATCGCCTTCGGGTTGTGGAGGTCAGACGGCAGTCGCTTCACGGAAAATATCGAAGTTTAGCCAAAATCAGCAGTTAGACTGGTAAAGCAGACCCCAGACTCCAAAGCTGAAAAGCTACGGATGCGACTGGGATTAACGCTGAGATGATGATGATGACCTACTTGAGTAGAGTAATAATCCCTTGCTAGCAAAAGATACAGGCATTTATGTTCTAAATTCTAAACCTACTACTCGTACTTCTCGCTGACCTAGATTCACGAAATTAGACAAGATGTAATGTTATAAAACACAAGTAAAGGCTAAAATCTGAAAACTGTAAATTTAAAGTTAATTATAGGAAAGAACTGGTTTAGTTTCTCAAAATAATATTAATATGGTAAAAAAGAAAAGTTGCCCCAACATAATATTTCTTATCAAAACCCCTGAGGTTTGAAAACAAAGCCATTTAAAGAAGAAAAAATACTTTCCTTTGACTTAGTTGAATGAAGTCGCTGAAGAACTTGTTTTTCCAGAGGTGTCACATAAAAGCCGACCTCAAAACAATCTCTCCTTTGTTCACTGTTCAGACTTCTTAATGACAGACGAGGAAAATAAGGAGATAGATTTATTACTTGAATCACAATACGTCCACAGTACGGTACGGGTGCCAGCCCAGAGGCAATTTATTTAATAAATGATCTTATCACGACGGATATCGTGAGGAAACCAGCTTTTCCTAGAACAAAAAATTCAAAGACATGTGACATCTACCGAGGTTGATTATAGCCCACTTTCTCCGGACGAAGCGTTTCGCCTCCTCCTTTATACTGCGTACATCGCGGGACTGGAACAATTTGCCAGCGGCGGTGTTTCCGTCGGACTACAATTCGAGTGTCTTCTAGGCTAGAGTGAATAGGCTCTTAATAAACTAGTGCGCTTTACCGTCAACGATTGCGTCACTGCTTACTATCAGGCGGGATTGCGGTCTAGCGCTAGTTTATAATTTATAAAAAAAAAAAAAACATTATAGACTGACTAGATCCCGTGCGATTATCAGTATCCTTTTTTTTTTAAATTATAAACTTGTGCTTGATCACAATCCCGCGTGATGGTAAGCAGTGATGCAATCGTTGAAGATAAAGCGCGCTAGTTTAGTAAAAACCTATTCACTCAAAAAAAAAGAAAACTTAGTGAATAGAAAGTTGATGTCTGGTGAAGCCGTACGGAGGACGGGTCTGAGCAGTTGTGTTGCGATGTGTGGCGGGTACGATGCGCCAAATGTTGTTGTGTCGGGAGTTTGGTCGTGGAGAGTCTCCAGATCAATCTCCCTCTAGCGCAGCTTCGTTTGGTCGTGTTGATTTTGCGTTTAACATTGCATAACCTCGCTCAACTGCCGTCATCCTTCCTATTCCTTAGTTTTTTTAAGTGAATAGGCTTAATAAACTAGTACGCTTTACCATCAACGATTTCATCACTGCTTAACATCAGGCGGGATTGCAGTCAAGAACTAGTTTATAATTATTAAAAAAAAAAAGTAAGACGGCAGTCGAGCGAAGTGGTGCAATGTTAAACCCAACAACACGACCCACAATGCGGCGCCAGAGGGAGATTGATCTGTAGACCGTCTACGACCGACAGAACAACATTTGGCGCATCGTACCCGCCACACATCGCAACACAACTGCTTAGACCCGTCCTCCGTACAGCTTCACCAGACATCATGCCGGAACACGACGAATCGTTGTCTGGTGGGCGGTAACTTCTGCCGGCAGACGAAGTTATGGCAACCTACGTGCCATACTGCCATTCCTGGTTATAAACTATCTGTGTGCCAAATTTCATCTAAATCCGTACAGAAGTTTTTGCGTGAAAGAGTCACAAACATCCACCCATAATCATAAACTTTCACTTTTTCACAGAAGAGGCTCCTAATTCATAGTATACAATATATAAAGAAAACCCTGTCCGATCCGTGAAGGTATTATTAGGTATCGATAACTGATTCTACTAATGCCTACAAAGCTGGGCTAAACTTAAAAAAAAAATCCCCCAAAAAAATAAATATTATTTCGCAAAAAGAGGTAACTTAAAACATGTGCAGTAAGCCATTCAGGCGCGGGGGAAGAGGGGCAGGTCACGCCGCACGCGGCCGCATCGCTATTCGCTCAGAATTATACCGCCAAAAATAATGTTGTCACTTTTTTAAAATTACCAAATTTTGGGGAAGTTGGAATCAATTCGCGGGAAAATAAGATTATTTCAAAATTCACTGGTATTGTTACTATGATGATTATGTAAAATTTCATATGTTATTTGGTCATGTGTTTACCTAACCTTTATTATCCTTACGGGTCGGACAGGGTTTTCCTAACATATTGTATATGCTTAAAAGGAGACTCCAAGCACTTCTAATGGAATATGAAACCTTGTTGATTTCAATAAACCTTTTCTCATTTTCATGCATAATATATTCCCGAATTCTATTACATGGTAGCCTGACTACTTCAGACAGGGTCCCATAATTATAATAGAAGTCATTGAATCAAGGAGGCAGCGAAATATATTAATAAAATAAATAATATCTTCTTACCTCTGGACAGACAGAGAGATGAGAAGAGAGTGGGAGGTCTTTGCCCAACAGTGGGGCATTAACTGCTAATAAAAAAATATCTACATACCAATGACAAGAAACTTTTTTGTTTATTGTCAGCTGAGCCCCGCGGTTTCACAGGCTTAATTTCCCATCCTATAGAATATTCCGCGAATATAGAAGTCTAAATAAGCTTATCTTAGCGTACGTTCAGTGAAATGAGTTCACGGACTAGTCCAATTTAACGTAAAAAGCGATTTTAAGCGTTTAATTAGTCAAAATACTCAGTTATTCAAATTAGGCTGAGAGATTAGCACTTTTCGATCGTCAAAATTAATTAATTAAGACAGGTTTCTAAAACGCCCGCCCTTACCACTTCCTAGTGCTTTCGCATAATTAGCAACATCGCGCGGTTTCATCCGCATAACTTTAGATTCCTTAAGAATATTGAAAAAATATTAGCCTACCTTACATATATAAATTACGATCACGTTGTTTGTCCGCAGCGGACTCCTCAACTACTTAACCAATTTAAATCACATTTGTACACTTTACAATTTGTACTCTTAGCGATAAGACCTCCCATTGTGTTACCCTTTGTAAAATCTTTATATTTATGTTCTGTAATCTATGTGGTGTACGTAATAAAGAGTATTCTATTCTGTTCTGTTCTATTTTTTGTGAAGTTTGATCCAAATTGAAAGATAGGATAGCTTACATCTCAATTTATGATCGTAATATTATTTTATTGCAAATTATTTGTCTATATCTGTCATGAAGGTCGCCATATTTTTTTACAAATGGCATCTATGTAAAAAAACATGGTGGTGCCCCATGTCTGATGTTCCTCTACCGTTCCCCTTAAATAGTTTACAACACTGTACATACTGTTGTAAAAACTTTAGCTACAGCATGGCCGGGTCAGCTAGTTTTATATAAACTCCCCGTATGCTAATTACCATTCAAGTCCATTCAGTGGTATTTTACATTTGGTAGTTTAGGAAGCAGGATGAACCAGTCCGCTATACTGTAACGTAGTTTCTTCTTCTTCTTCTTCAGCCTATAGAGGTTCGCTGCTGGACAAAGAGGAGAGAGGTCATTGCATTGGGTTTCCATAATCCCCACGCTTGGCAGGCGGGTTGGGGATCGCAGTAATGTAATATTCCACAGGAGAAGCGCTGTAACATAGTTTGCAACGTATTTTTTTGTCTATGTTTCTGTAAATATTTAGTCTGCGTTCTTCTTAAGAAGTCGCATATTTACTTCTCCTTACATTCTAATTTCAACAACTCACTCTGGGGAACACAAATTCCGCCAAACTTACACTCGGCATTTTCCCTGAAGCTGTGAACATTATCTAACAACATTAATCTCAACACCCATTTCCGTCGCGCCAGTAACTGGTAATAAATCAATTAAAGTTATCATCTACACGCCGACCTATGGTAATTGTATCTAGATTTATTCGGCGCGTGGCTCTGACTTCGATTGACGTCTGCCTCGGGGATGCATAGCCTTGATAGTCAGTGTATTGCATGCTTAGTGATCTAGAATATTCTGAGCGGAGATTGTGTTAATTAATAATACATAGTTAGCATAGTCTGTTCCACATTTATCCAATACTAGTGGCCGTCCGCGACTTCATTCGCGTGTAGTTATTTATTATGCTCAGCTCCTATTAGTTGCAGCGTGATGTTATTTAGCATAAAGCCTTCCTAGATTAATGGCTATCCAACGCAGAAATTTTTTTTCAAATCGGTCCAGTAGTTCCTGAGATTTGCGCGTTCAAACAAACAAACTCTTTACTTAACTTTAGCTTTATACATATACTAGCGGCCGCCAGCGACTTCGTTCGCGTAGAATTAGTCATGCTCAGCTCCTATCGGCTGCGTTAGCTCCCGTTTTCGCAACATTTTTTGTTATTGCTCTGCTCCTATTGGTCATAGCGGGATGTTATATAGCCTAAAGCCTTCCTGGATTAATCCAATGCAAAAATAATTTTTCAAATCGGACCAGTAGTTCCTGAGATTAGCGCGCACAAATAAACAAACAAACTCTTGAGCTTTATATATTAGTATAGATTAGTTAGATTGGACTAAAGAGCGAAGGTTTCTCTCTCCATGTTGCTCACATTTTTGTCTTTTGCTAGTGCCCACCAGTCCCTACGGTAGGAGTCATGCTCGTTCTGTCATCGTCTCATGAAGCACAGTAAGCAGCCTGTGCTTGCTTCTCGGCAGTAAGGGATAAAGAAGGTGGTCAACACAGTTATCGTGCCAGTTACAATTGTTCTTTTTTTTTGTTGATAGATTACATACTAAAGATTATTCTGTTCTAATATTTGACCGTGATCGAGACATCGTTGGAAATTGATGGGCCCAAACACATTAAAACGTAACGTTTCATTAGCGTAATGGACTAATGATAATTCCAGGCATTCTATGTACCTATATTATATACAATGTTATATTTTCTTTAAACGAAACCTGAATATAGTTTGTTCAAAATAAACAACTGAATCGATTCCAATAATTTTTACATCATGGTATATTTTTTTCCAAATACATTTAGAAAATGTTGCAGTGTGGTTATCGCGAGCGCACAATTCAGCTGACGTTAGATCATAGAACCAAGGCCCGTGAGACAGGGCCCCTTGCGCGGCGACTCTGCAGTCGTGTGCTAGCGGTGCGTTGACCATATTTTTGTTGGGACAACCAGGTAAGAAAACAAGCTCATAACTTTGTGGTTTTTCATGATCTCTTTCAAATTTTATAGTTCTCTCTTAAAATTTTAAAAATTTCTTTTTGAAATTTTATACATAGATTCTCTACTTAAAAATACTTGACACGTGTTTCGGGTTTCGCATATACAAAAAATAAGGTTGTATATCATCATCATCAGCCTCTACTCGTCCACTGCTGGACATAGGGCTCTTCTATGGCACGCCAACAAGTTCGATCCTGAGCAGTTCTCCGCCAGCCACTACCAGCCACCTTTTGGATGTCGTCGCTCCATCTCGCCCAAGGGCGTCCTACGCTACGTTTGCCGAGAAATAAAATTGTACATCAATATAAACCATTTCTGTTTTAATGGTATAAAACAAACAAACCTGTAACAAGGCTGTATAGTGTATACAACGTGTAACATAAAGGGTATATACATAACAGAGGCATAGCATCCTTACATGATATGAAACGATATTGGAAGGGTTTTTTAATCCTATCTCTTTATGTTAGGAAGTTATGAGGAAAAACACCGCCTGTGATAGGCTACTATCATACTAGTCGCACAGAGATATAGAAGACATTTATCGGATTTTGGCAAGTAACGTGACGGGTAACGAGTAGTTATTAACGTATGTAGTGTGCTGCCACGTTTGTTATGATTTGATTTTAAGAAACACACGAAATCGAAAATTTGGTACCAATTTTTTGAGTATTTTATTTTGAGTTGAAACCCTTCCGATATCGTTTGATATCATCTAAAGATGCCATGCCCTTGGTATGTATATACCCTTTTTGTTACACGTTGTATATTGCATTAATAAAAAATAATATTCTATCAGTGTCTAAAAGTTTCTGATTCATAGTTACAAAATGTCAGACAACCACCATATGCAATTGCTAAACCAGAATGGAATAATGTAGTGCAGCTGAAAGCTTTGCAGTCAGCATATCGTTGTGCCGCATTAAAGTTATATAATCTGTGTAACGCGCGCAGAGATTTAATGGAACGGGATGAGCTTGTGGCTAATGCAGGGATACCTTTATGAGATGTTATGTATATTAAAGCACGAAGCGTAGAGTAATGATATTGCGTTTAGTACTGGTGATATTCTGCTAAGTAAAAATCAGATCAACAAGTTTAAAAATATAGTTTAAAAAACTAAAAAGCATGCTTTTGAAAAATATCAAACTAATAATAATTTAATCAAAAGCGTGAGGCGCTTTGTGCCATTATTTTTGCATATTAAGCACCTCACGCTTTTTTTTAAATTATTTTTAACCTTTTAGTTTGATATTTTTTAAAAGCATGTTTGTTTAGTTTCTTAAACTATATTTATTTTCAACTTTTTAGTTCGATATTCTTTAAAAAAAAAACCGGACAAGTGCGAGTCGGAATCGCACACCGAGGGTTCCGCCGTACAAACGTAGCGTTTTTTTTTAATACTTATAAACTAGTGCTTGACTGCAATCCCGCCTGATGGTAAGCAGTGATGCAATCGTTGATGGTAAAGCGCACTAGCTTATTAAGCCTATTCACTCAAAAAAATTCAGTGAATAGGAAGGAAGACGGCAGTTGAGAGAGCTGATGCAATGTTTAACCCAACAACACGACCAACGATGCTGCGCCAGAGGATGATCTGGAGACCCTCCACGACCAAACTCCCGACACAACAACATTAGGCACATCGTACCCGGCACACATCGCAACACAACTGCTCTGACCCGTCCACCGTACGGCTTCACCAGACATCATGCCGGAACACGACGAATCGCTTGGCGGCAAGACTTTGTCTGGTGGGTGGTAACTTATGCCGGCGGCTGATGTTGTTGCCTACCACCGAGAAAAAGCATTGACAGCCAAGCGGTTTACAATTTATGACGTATTAAATCAAATTACTTACTAGATATCGTTCAAACCAATTGCATAGTTTGATATTTTTTTAAAAGCATATTTTTTTAGTTTCTTAAAGTATATTTATTTTCAACTTTTTAGATCAATATTCTTTAAAAAAAAAAAAAACCGGACAAGTGCGAGTCGGACTCGCACACCGAGGGTTCCGCCGTAAAAACGTAGCGGTTTACAATATATGACGTATTAAATCAAATTACTTATTAGATATCGTTCAAACCAATTGCATGGTAATGCGTAATGCACATCATATATTTTTTTAGTTTTAATATTATCTTATTTTGGAACTTACAGAGAGGGTACACATTTTAATACTTTGGAAGTGACTCTCGCGCAAACCGTTCAGTTTAGAACAATCATAGTTATGGTCATTTCGTGAGAGTCAACATAATTAATATTTTTTATTTTATAACATAACTAAAATAATAGGCCAGTACCTTGTAAAAGTTCTTTTATTAAAGTTATTTATTATGAATTTCAACTTTAATATCTCTACGCGTTCATGTGAAAAAGGGTAGGTAGTTAGTTTATAATTATTAAAAAAAATATTTTATGTCATGTAAGCAAAAATAATATTTTAATATTTTATGTAACTTCAAATTTATCATTTTCGCAATTTTTCCTTTATCTGTCTGTAATATATAACGTTGCTTCGTGCCGAATTTCAAGATTCTGAGTTCACGGGAAGTACCTTGTAGGTTTTGATTCCCTAGCGTGTTACGGAAATTCGTCTAAGGTGTCGGTATAAACTGCTGTATACCTTTTGATCGCGTTAACTTAGAAGTTTGATTTTTTCACTGCTTAAAGGGACAATAGACCTAGGTATTTGGTATAAATTTCAATTTGATACCTTTATTCGTTCGTGAGAAATAAAGTAGTAAGTTTCATTTTATTAAAATATTTTTAATATATCATATAACTAAAAAAATGTGTTTTTCGCAATTTTTCCTATATTTGTATTATATGATAATGCTTCATGCCAAATTTCAAGATCCTGAGATTACGAGAAGTATCCTGTAGGTTTTGATTTCTTTGCGAGTGTCGAAAATTTGTTGAAAATATCGACATAATCGGCTGTATCTTTTGATTGGGTTGGCTTAGAAGTTTGATATTTTCACAGCTTAAAGGAACAATATACCTGAGTATTTCATGTGAATTTCAGCTTGATACGTCCACGTTTTCTTGAGATAAAGGGTCTTGACAGACAGACAGACGGACAACAAAGTAATCCTATAAGGGTTCCGTTTTTTCCTTTTCAGGTACGGAACCCTAAAAAAACGAACGAACGTATTGAAAACGGTGGGACATTTTACAGTAATGAGCCGCTCACTCGTGGTCCAAAGAGTTAGAGACGGACAAACAAACAAACAAGCAAGCAAACATACAAGTGAAGCTAATAAAAAGCGGTGGTAGGCCACAACATCAGCCGCCGGCGTAAGTTACCACCCACTAGACAAAGTCATGCCGCCAAGCGATTCATCGTGTTCCGGCATGATGTCTGGTGAAGCCGTACGGAGGACGGGTCTGAGCAGTTGTGTTGCGCTGTACGTGCCGGGTACGATGCGCGAAATGTTGTTGTGTCGGGAGTTTGGTTGTGGAGGGCCTCCAGATCAATATCCCTCTGGCGCAGCATCGTTAGTCGTGTTGTTGGGTATAACATTGCATCACCGCGCTCAACTGCCGTCTTCCTTCCTATTTACTCAGTTCTTTTGAGTGAGTAGGCTTAACAAACTAGCGCGCTTTACCATCAACGATTGCATCACTGCTTACCATCAGGCGGGATTGCAGTCAAGCGCTAGTTTGTAATTTATAAAAAAAAAAAAAATGTATGAAAAGGTTGCTGTTGGGCAGTGAAATTTTGTCGAAATCTTTTCGCCAAAATGGCGGACTGCTGTGTTTAAAAAATAAAATGTCAACCGCTTTAGTTCCAAAGAGATTTTTAATGGCACACTTCGCGGGACCTTTTTTATGTAGATCTAATGTACACATTTCCGTCACCATTCCCAACAAAACAGCATGAAATTTACTTGTAATCTATCCAACGTGAGTTTTTCTAGTCGTGTGTGGGTAGTCGGCTCTGCTAGGGGCCTCATTAAGCCTCCGCCAGTAATTAGAGCGGCAACTTAATTACAGGATCTCAGGACAGCCTCGGTTGCGCAATTTCTTAGAGAAAGTAAGGGTGGGAGAGAGATGACGAATAGTTTCTTATGTAATAAATAAAAAGTTGGAAATACAAAAACATGATATTTTTCTATTGTAACAACCATTTTTATAATTTTTAAATGTTTCTAGTCGTGGTGGCCTAGTGGTTAAAACACCAGCATCTCAAGTATGAGTGTGCGGGTTAGATTCCAGGTCAGGCAAGTACCAATGTAACTTTTCTAAGTTATATGTACTTTCTAAGTAGGTTGGCTTGGACACCAATGACTGATTAAAATATGAGGGAAAGCATCTTGAGGAAACCTGGACTTTAAGTTTGAAATCGCCAACCCGCATTGAGCAAGCGTGATGATTACCCTCAATCCTTCTCTCTATGAGAGGAGACCTGTGTCCAACAGTGGCACGATAAAAAGGTTTATGATGATGATGAAATGTTTTAGATTTTGTTATTAAAAATTGAATCACCAACATGGCTAAACCTTTGGAAGGACGCAGCTGATTACCAGTGTTTTATGTGGAGTCATTGTCTACCTGATCTTCACAAATCGTTACAGAGTAACACTAAAGTCCTTAGTTAGACCTTATGTCAGACTTTAGGGCATCTGACGACCCATTAAGCCCTTTGTGCACGCAAGGTTTTCTTACCTTGAAATAGACAGTTTATTCGTTGTATGTGAGCACAGTAGTCAGTGTTGTATTGATCACTACAGAAGAAAGAAACAAAAGCTATTTACTGTGACTCATACAGGAAAATCTTATAACTAAACTAATTAGACATCATTAAAAATAAAACAAGTTATATACAATATGTAAAGAAAACCCTGTCCGACCCATAAGGATAATAAAGGTTAGGTAAACACATGATCAAATAAAATATTAAATTTTACATAATCATCTTATTAACAATACTAATGAATTTTGAAATAATCTTTTTTTGTCGCGAATTAATTCCAACTCTCCCCAAATATGGTGAATTTTTAAAGTGGCAACACCATTTTCGACTGTGTTATTGCGAAACGACCGCGTGCCGCGTGCGGACAGAGCACTCTTCGCCCGCGAGTATGTTGCCTACCGCACATGTATTAATTTACCGCCTTTTGCGAAATAATATTTATTTTTTTAGGGGATTTTTTTTTAACTTTGGCCCGGCTTTGTGGCATTAGTAGAATCATTTATCGATACTTATCCATAGTTTCATGAGCCGGATTGGGCGTTTTTTACATATTGTATAAAAAAGCGCAATCGAATCAGAAATGAGGAGATCCGCAGAAAGACCAAAGTCGCCGTCTTAGTCACCGTCAACATAGCTTTTCGAGTCGCTAAAATTAAGTGGCAGTGGGCGGGGCACATTGCGCGTAGAACCGATGGCTGATGGGACCGACGGTTACTCGAGTGGCGACCACGCATCGAAAGACGCAGCGTGGATAGGCCCCCGACTAGGCGGACCTGGTGAAGATCGCGGGAAACCGCTGAATACGGGAGGCGTAGGACCGGTGTTCGTGGAGATTCTTGAGGGAGTCCTATGTCTTTCAGCTGAAATGATGATGATAAAGTAATCACAGCTAGGACTTCAAGATTACAAAGACAACTCGCAGTAATAATTGTTCAAGTGTTTTTCGACAATATTTTTTGGAAAATATCACGAGTTCACTTAATGTCTGTTCATTATTATTTTTGTCTTTTAAAACTTTCATGTCACCGGCTGGGTGGTCTTTTGTCCAAAAACTAGCACTCCCATTCAACGTGGCATAAAAAGGTTTTTGTATTTGATTTAATAGAATCTATACTAATATTATAAATGCGAAAGAACTCTGTCTGTCTGTCTGTTACGCTTTCCCGCTTAAACCTCTCAACCGATTTTGATGAAATTTGGCACAGACAATCTTTAGACCCTGAGAAAGGACATAGGCTACCTTTCATCCCGGAAAAATGTTCCCGAGGGAAATCTAAAAAGCGCGATATAACCGAACTCCACGCGGGCGAAGCCGCGGGCGGAAAGCTAGTCTATATTATAACTATTTAAGAGATTATGAACATAAATATAGATTGTGACCAGGCATGGGGTCATAACCTGGGCAAAAAGCGGTCGCGTTTCTTACATTGTTTGTCCAGGTATGGGGTCATAACCTGAGCAGAAAGAGGAGATAATGAACCGTTTTGGAACCATCCCCGGTCAAAGAGGCCGAGTGGAGACTTAGATTCTAAAAGCTTCCTTTTAAAATATTTGACGCGTGATTTTCTTGAAGAGTCGTCTGTCTTCCGTCCAACGGTGCTGCTCACCGATAACGTATTAAATTTTGTCTTCGCCCAAAACCCTAATTATTTATTGTGTAACGTTTATCAATGCGTATGTTAAAAGATTCTATATAAATGTTTATACAACAAAAAAAAAACTCAATCTACAATCCTCTTTATTTGATTCTTTAAATTCAAATGTCAATAAATACTAAACAGCTGGCTACGTTTGAATATTTGGTTTTAGTTGAATTTATGTAGATAACACAGAAACAATTTCCTTTTTTAATCAATTTCACGTCCGGAGCCCGTCAGCCTGTCAGATTTCATTTTACCCGAATACCTATTTATCTATTATACTAAGCTCATATCTAGCTCCAGCGACTCATCCTCAGGGCCATTTTCATGATTCGTAGTTAACTCAACCGTAAATTGTTAAAAAAGGTAACTAAATCAGGGTAAAATTCAGTTGGATTCAGTGGAGAGGCGTGTGAAGAGGCTGATTGGTGATCCTGATTTAACTCGAGGGTCTCCAAAGCCTAGAGCACAGGCGTAGAGTAGCCAGCCTTTCGGTGTTCTATAGGATGAATTTTGGGGAGTGTGCAAGGGAATTGCATGATTTAATTCTCTCCTCCCTATATCCGTTTCACCATCGGACGACCCGTCGTACGGCGAGTTTCCACCCTTACGTTGTTAACACCACTACGATCCGGACGAAGCGTTTCGCCTCCTCCTTTATACCGCGGACATCGAGGGACTGGAACAATTTGCCAGCGGCGGTGTTTCCGTCGGACTACAATTTGAGTGGCTTCAAGACTAGAGTGAATAGACTCTTAATAAAGTAGTGCGTGTTACCATCAACGATTGCGTTGCTGCTTACCATCAGGCAGACCAAGCCCGAGTCAACGGCGCGTCGTGTTTCACGCGCGCCTCAAAGAGATGTCAGCACATCGTGACGGGGTCCACGAAGACCAATGCCTCCTGGTTCAGGGTTGCGGGTTGGTTAGACAAGAAACCGTGGCCCTGGCCGTCCCACATGCAAGTGAAGACACTCGGTGGGTTTTAGTCAGTAAAAGTCTGACACGCCCTTCCGCTCCGCCCAGAGCGGGAGAAGTCATTTGATGATTTACCATCCCGACAAAAAAAAAAGGATGAGGCTCTTTTTCTTCCAAAATGGCACGTGTCTACGAAAATCATTACCCGAAGTGGTCCGACCAACAAATGCCACTCAGACGTACTTGAATACTTGTCAAGTTCTCAAGTACCGTAATAACAAGATCAAAAATGTTTTATAGTCTCGGGGTACCTCTGGAACTGCCTCGTAGGCTTAGTGGTCGCGAGTGCCACTGCATGCGGTCCTGGGTTAGATTCTCACGTCGAGGAAAGTGTTATTAAGTTTTTAGAACACTAATTTCTCAATAGATACTTTGAGTCTATATTTGTGGCTAGCTGATAGCAATGAGCCGGTCTTTATTGCCCCCAGGAGGTCTGAACACAATCTTGCTAAATACCAGGAAGAAACACAATCTTGCTGTACACCACACTCGTCTCCACAGAGTAGGCAACTCGTTCATGGGTCAATGTATACACTTTTACCACAAGCTTCCAAAACGGACATTCCGACTTCCGGACATTCGAAAATTACCCATTAAACGATTTAAAAACTATATATAAGCCAAACTTTGCAAAAAGGGGTATTACAAAATCACAGATTATTTAGAGAACAATGAAGCTCGGGACTGAACTGCAATATGTTTAATTAAAACGTAAAGTATTGTAAACATTTTCATTTTTAATGTGTGGACTTGAAAAAAGACGATGATCCCTGAGTTTGTTTCGCCTATTTCTTCTCAGAGGTAGTCAGATAGGAAACGCCGCCTTCTAAAAAAAAAAATACAAAAAACATATGACGTGTAAAAGTGATTAGTGATCCTACTTGCTTAATAAACGATTTAATTTAATTTAATTTCTGACCGGACCTCACTCTTGGGAAGTCGGGTGATTTTTGAAGTTTGAATAATGTTGTTTTATATATTTCCCGGTAAAGAAAAACAAACGAATGCCTACAAAAACATAAAATTGACATGAGGAAACATCCTAACACGCGTACAGTGTAAATAATATATTATTTAAATAAAAATTCAGGCTGTCGTATGAAATTCATGTGGAGAGACATTTTCTTTCACATTTTTCCGAGTCTTTGAGCGGAGGAAATAAACATGATTGGATAAATAATGACGTGTTTTAATATTGCTCGTCTGGATGGAATTAATGTTAAATATAATATTAGGAGTGTCTTTTGCGAAGGCAGAAGTGTTTTATATTTTAAGAGAATTAAGATACAACGTGTGATGATACAAATGTTATTCATCATCATCATCATCAGCCTCTACTCGTCCACTGCTGGACATAGGCCTCCTTCATGGTACGCCAACAAGCTCGATCCTGAGCAGGTCTCCGCGAGCCACTACCAGCCACGTCCTCTGAAGGACCGCATCAGAAATGAGGTGATCCGACAGAGGACCAGAGTCACCGACATAGCTGAGAGGATTAGCAAGCTGGAGTGACAATGGGCTGGTCACATATGCCGCAGGACCGACAACCGTTGGGGTAAACGAGTCCTCGAGTGGAGACCGCGTCTCGGCAAACGCAGCGTAGGATGCCCTTGGGCGAGATGGACCGACGACATCAAATGATATTGGAATGATTTAATTCCCCATCTCCGTTCCATCATCGGACGACCTATCATACGGTGAGTTTCCATCCTTATGTTGTTGACACCACAAAGATCTGAACGAGTTTCATCTCGTCTTTTATACCGCGTACATCGAGGGACTGGAACAATTTGCTAGTGGCGGTGTTTCCGTTGGACTACAATTTAAGTGTCTCCAAGACTAGAGTGGATAGGCTCTTAATAAACTAGCGCGCTTTACCATCGATGATTGCATCACTGCTTACCATCAGGTGGGATTGCAGTCAAGTGCTAGTTTATAATTTAAAAAAAGAAAAGAAAAAGGTTTCAAGTCAAAATAACCTAATGAAATTTTTGGTTAAATGTCGTTTCCTAAATTCAATATATAAAAAACGCGGCACAGCACTGCATAGGTCAATAACTACCTACACGTTACAGGTCACTTTAAATATCGCGCTTTACCATCAACGATTGCATCACTGCTTACGTTGTTAACACCACTACGATCCGGACGAAGCGTTTCACCTCCTCCCTTATACTGCGGACATCGAGGGACTGGAACAATTTGCCAGCGGCGGTGTTTCCGTCGGACTACAATTTGAGTGCCTTCAAGGCTAGAGTGAATAGGCTCCTAATAAACTAGTGCGCTTTACCATCAACGATTGCGTCACTGCTTACCATAGGCGGGATTGCGGTCAAGCGCTAGTTTATAATTATAAAAAAGGTAACTTCAATTTCATCGGCAAATCCGGAAGAAAACCTCTTTGAATCTATAAATAAATTTAAAAAAAGTCTAGTTCGTTTTTAATCAGTTTTTCCTTTTAATTTACATTTTATTTAGCTATAAATACAGGTTTCCAACGTACCTATAATTTAAACGTAGAAAGCTGAGCGTTTCAATTCCAAAGTTCTCTGTATTTAAACTTCGTAAATTTCGACTTGTTCATAAATAAACTAAGTATATTTTTAACTTTGTGCAAGTTTTACGGCGAACTTTATAAAGCTGTATAAAACCTCTTTCGTAGGTGCATTAGACCGGATATATCTGGTGTGAACTGGCTGTAAACCGGTTTGGAGCGATTCGGACTGCACCGGGCGGGGTGGTTAGGCATTTCGTTATCGAATTTTTGTTTGAGTTTAAAGACGTGGGATGTTTTTCAGTAATTTATAGGCGTAAAGTAAATGATATAAAAATATGATTATATGTTGGTGTTCTTTTGGTATAGATAGTTAATAATTTGTAACCGACTTCAATAAAAATAGGAGGTTTTCCTTTAGACAGTATTTTTTTTATTTATTATCTCAGAACTTTCCTGGTTCAACGAATTTTCTTATTTTTTATTGGAAAACTGATGCTTCCTATGTGGACCTATATCATTTTGGTCTCCAATTCTGGCATAGTATAAATCTAAAATTTGCATTAAGTATGTGCACGACAAATGGACAAATAGCTCAGTATCACTCCAACCTTTTTCTATGATTATTATTTTTGGTTACTTTCCGTTTGGTCCCATAGAATTTTTATCAAAATCAGTTCAGTAGTTTGGTTTTTAAAACAAAATTATGGGCAAGATGACAATTATGGTGAAGTAGGTACAAGAAATTGCGTCGTTTGTTTTTCATCCCAACTCATCATCCGCCTAGCCTTTCCCTAATTATGTTGGGGGCAGCGTCCAGTCTGACCGGCTGCAGCTTCGTTTTCACAACATAAAAATAAAAACTCTTTACAAAAAAAAAATATCAATTTCGAAAATCGAAGCCGAAAAACGTATATACAAAAACAATTTCCCGCCTTCCTATATTAGTTATTTTTCACTATGCAATTTTTTTTTTTTTTTTTTTGTATAAAAGTTTTTTGTTTTCAGGAACATAAAGGTAGCGTTAAAAACGACCGGAAATTTATTTTATTTCTTTGTATAAAATTTATATACCTATTCATACGTGTAATTTGTATGGTGTAGTGAATGCTGCATGTCCTTTGAGTACGTTTCCGGATGACAGCCTGCGATGCTCATGAGCACTACGACGCCTACATATCGTTTCATTTTTTATTTATTTTGAAATATGTTTTCATTTGGTATTCTTTTTTTAAAATTAATTATTGTATTCCATCTTTGAACCTGCCAATATTATGTACGTCATTGTCGTCACATCCATCAGGGCATAAATTAAATAGTTTAAATTATTTTTGATGTTAAATGTTTGTGATGTGGCAGTACTTTTTTTAAATAAATTATGAAGTTAGATAGCCTTTTATAATTTTTTAACATCCTTCTAATCTAGAAAGTATTTCGTAAGGGAATTAGTTTTCGAGAAACAAACGGAATAAAAGTAAAGCTGTTTTTTCCTGCCGTGGAAATTCAGTTAGCTCCCAATTTTTACCATGCAAAAATATACATAGAATTGAAAAATCTGAGGTTGTGTGAATCGTAATGGTTGGTGCCTTTTATTATTGATTGGAATGATGTAAAATTTTACAGAGAGTCTAACTATAACATTTTTTTTTAAATTATAAACTAATGCTTGACTGCAATTCCGTCTGATGGTGTGTGATGCAATCATTGATGGTAAAGCGCGCTAGTTTATTAAGAGCCTATTCAATCAAAAAAACTAAACGAAACTACAGGCGACAGTCGACTCTTTCATTATTTTAGTTGCAAGTAATTTGGCGTCATTTTGCAATATCGCAAAGACAGACAGCTGCCGATACCGTGGCCCCACACAGGCAACTGCGGTGTGTTTCACGCGCGCCTCAATGAAATGTCAGCACACCGTGACAGGGTCCACGAAGACCGATACCTGTGTCAGGGTTGCGAGTTGATTAAAAGAGAAAGCGTGGCAAGTGAAGGAACGGGTGGGTTTTAGTCAGTAAAAGTCTGACTCACCATTCCGCTTCGCCCAGAGCGGGCGAATGCGAATGCGGGATTTGATGATTTCCCATGTCAAACTAAAAAAAAAAGGAAAATGGGTGAGTTTAAGTCATTATGAGACTCCTCATTTAATGATTGCAGGATTTTTCTTTTTGAGTGGGCTAAAAAAAGACTAGTCAAAGCCGATTGGTCTCGTCTCTTCCACGCCCGGCGTTTCCTGAAAGCCAGGCCTGACGCCCTGTCTCGCATTGCTGAGTGATGGCCGTAATGCGTGGATGTGACGCATATTTTGCCACAAATTTGTACTTTTTTGTGACTTCAAAAAACTTGATGAAACGATGGATGGGCTGTTTGAATAATGATAGGTATACTTTAGAAGTGCAAGTCGTGGTGGCCTAGTGGTTAAAACACTAGCCTCTCAAGTATGAGTGTGCGGGTTCGATTCCAGGTCAGGAAAGGTGAAGGAAAACATCTTGAGGAAATCTGGACTTTAAGTCTGAAATCGCCAACGCGCAATGAGCAAGCATGGTGATTACGCTCAATCCTTCTCTGTATAAGAGGAGAGACCTGTGCCCAGCAGTGGGACGATAAAAAGGTTGATGATGATGGCTAAAAAGGGGGTGACACGAGATGACTGCTAATAGAGAAGTATTGAGCGAATAAATTGGCATAACACGTAATAATTAAAAGGCATTATTATTATCTACCAACCCGCACTGTGCCCGCGTGGTAGATTATGGCCCACTCCCTCTAACCAAGAAGCGGTTTGTCTCCCAGGAGTGGGAACATTATAGGCTGATTAAGTATGTTTTATGTTATTATTATTCATAATACATGCACTTCATACTAGGTGACAAACATGTCTGATCTCTTTTTTTCTCTTATCCTGCATGCATATAAATTCTTGTATGAATACACAGTGTGAGCAAAAAAAAATGCATATCTCATCTTATCTGTACATAAATAAACGGATGTTCTCTCTCTTGTCGCAACGCACACCCGGTGACAATAACAAGTTACAAGTCAGCGTGTTGTCGTCGGGCTGTTGCAGTCGCATGTCGCATAGCACGAAACGTCAATTACACCACCGAATGTCAAACGTGCCTTCAAAATGAAACAATAATTGAACGCTACTGGTTCACCGGTCATAGTACAAAGTAAACAGCCGTGTGGAGCGATGCATGTTTGTTCCTCTCTTGACGTTTAATATCTGCCGGAAACGTTGCCTCATATGCACACACTTATTGTGGGCCACTGCATAGGTTTGGCAGAAGTGCCTGTCATGCTCCATTTTTTAGTTTTCTGAGGTAAATACTCAAAAGGCTTCAGAGTACCACGCAGACCATCTCGTAAACCCATAACACCCTTAACTCCACCTCTTCGCCAGTGTCTGGTGCTAATTCACCTGTACCTCGCATGTGCAAACTGGTAAACGAACGCAGCGACCTGGTTGACGTCCACGCTGACTCAATATCGTTATTTGTCAGACATCATTAGTGTATAAGTTAGTCAGAATCCAGTCTAGTTAGAATCATCATTATCATCAGCTGAGAGACGTCCACTGTTGTATATAGGCTTCGCCCAAGGATCTCCCGCATCCAGCGGTTTCCCGCGACCTTAACCGGGCCTAGTTAGAATATAAGTATACATTGATAAAATTACAAAGAGCACTTAGCATGTAGAGTTTGCCTGTAATTGGTTGTGCAATTAGGTTTAAGTCAATAGTTTGTACGTATTTGTAATGTGTAAAATACTGTGTAGCAACTGTTGGTGAACCTTAAATAAATACATAAAAGACACCTCATATATCTCACTCAAACTACCTCGGTGATCATCATCAGCACACAGCTCTTAAAATACCAATTCCGGAATCCCCGGTGCAGCGGCTGTAAGGTTCATCCTTCATCATCATCATCATCATCAGCCTCTACTCGTCCACTGCTGGACATAGGCCTCTTCCATGGCACGCCAACAAGTTCGATCCTGAGCAGTTCTCCGCCAGCTAGGTTCATCCTCAAAGACACTAAAAGCCTCTAAGCCTGACTATGTACAGCAACACGCGACCGCTGTGCCACTATCTTCCCTGGGGACCAGTCATGCTCCTGAGTTCAAAATAGAGACTAAGTTCAATTCAAGTTTTAAACTGCAGCAAACAATGCTTAACCCTTTGACAACCACGGGGACACCGGTGTCACAATAAGAAAAAATGCAATAAAATGGTAATTAAGAAACTTATTTATTTATTAAAACTTTATGCACAAAGAAAAACATTTCACAATGGCCTTTTTCATTTTTTAAGTGAAACATAGGTATCTCTTATCGACCATAGGGACATCGCTGTCCCAAAAAAATTCAAAAAACCAAAAGTATTTTTATGTGTTTTGATTTGAAAATATGTTTCTTATAGACCTAATGAGTCAATACAATTAGCTAAAATACTTGCATAAGGTCTAATAACCTTATGGTTCTGAAAGGGTTAAGAGTTAAATTCAGGTATTTATTATTTACCGTTTCAGTCATTTAAGAAAAAGTTCCTCTCTTCTCTTCTTCTCCTTCACATTTATTCTGTGCCCAGTAAAAGTATCTGAACATCAAATGTTCAGATACAAAACGAACGACGATACGACACGATACGACAGAACGATACGATACGATAGATCGACAATAGATTCGATACGATAGATTACGATACGATCGATTCGGTTCGGTTTCGATTTTTTCGTTACGATAGATTTATTTCAAAAATAGGCTTAGACTTAAAAAAGTTTTTACGAAGTGTTGAACAGGGTTATACGTCGCTCCTATAGTATGAAGAATCTATATGACCTTAATATATGATGAGACTGAAAAATTGTTAATCGTACCAGAGTAAATAGGCTTCTTTGGGAAACTTTTAAGATATTTTAATTTTATTTTTTTACTCTTCATATTACTTAAACATACATACCTGAGTACACTCAACATTCCACACCAAACACGCACACACACACACATTCTAACACTCACCACCGTTTACACATTCATGCACCCTTCTCCATACATAAACACCAACTCACTTAGCTTTCTTTGTATTTGTTTTAACTCACTAAGTTTGAGCTTAATTTACTGTATTTTGTTTTGTGTAAAATTGCTGTAACACACTTAGTTTTTAGCTTAGATTACTTTATTTTGTTTTTCATTTTATCGACATAAAGCTGTTTGCGTTAGCTTAATTAACTTGCTGTGAGGTTTGGCGCTGCACGCCGAGATACAGGTTTCACCTAGTTCGGTTGCAGATGCTCCTCTTATGTAGCGTATGTATTACCTACATAGTTACTATGTTTTATGTTGTTTTGTAGTTTGTATATTTATTGGTGAATAAATTTATTATCTATTATGTTATTTATATTCTTCCTTAAAATAGATATAATCAAGATAATGTCTTCATGTTGTAGGAACAGAATATTCTATTCCTACAACATGTTGGAGCGAGGATATTGTGATTGGAGGATGTTGAGGTGGTTTTCTGCTTAATTTCTAGGTTGTGGAATGTTTGGCCCAGATATTATTTGCACAAGCATTATTGAAGTGTCGATGTTTGAAGAGCTCAGCGTTACGGGTGTGTAAATAAATTAGTATCTGCTGGCACACTATAGATAGATAGATTTAATATGCTGTATTACCATTCATATAAAAATTTACGTTACATATCTATATATGAAGCAAATAGAGTCTGTATGTTTAAAAGTGCTGATCGGGTTCTGTATGCACGGGTAACTTATATAACTTGGTATTTACAAATATCAAACAGACCCAAAGTTCAACTAATTTAATTCTATTCATTTAATTCAATTAACTAATTCATATCACATACATTTATCCACATTGCGCAAGGAGGCGCGGGTTCGATTCCCGCACAATGCAAATATTTGTATACATGAATATTAATATTTGCACTGGTCTGGTCGTGCCTCGGAAAGCACGTTAACCCGGTTGCCATACGAACATCTAGTGGCAGTCGTTACGGGTTGTTGGAGCCCTCAAAAGTCTAACAATTGATCTAACTGCAATGCTTAGATATCGCCTTCGGGTTGTGGAGGTCAGACGGCAGTTGCTTCACGGAAAATATCGAAGCTTTAAAATTAGCAGTTAGTAGCAGTTAGTTCAGACTCCAAAGCTGAAAAGCTATGGATACGACTGGGATTAACGCTGAGATGATGATGACCCCTTTAATTTAAGCAAAGTTTATGAAAACTTTGCTTAAGTTAAGAAGTTAATTAGTGATTAGCGAATGTTTAACCATACTTACAGTTTTTACGTTTGTACGCCACTTAACTTCAATATCGTTTATGAATAGGTAAACACCATAGTGTTTAAGGGTTTTATTCATAAATGTGACGTGCACACGTCAAAATGTATGTTTAAGCATTCGCTAATCACTAGTAAACTTTAAGCAACGTTTATAAATAAAGGGTTTTATCTTTTAAATATGAACGAAATAATAAGATATTTGAGTAAGGAATTCAATCTTTTGTTCGCCCCACGGTTACATCCGCGTAAATATCGATCTCGTAGGATATCAGGATAAAAAGTATTCTATGTTTATTCGTAGTTTGTATGCCAAATTTCATCCATATCCATTTTATAATGTTTGTAGCAAAAATGAGTAATAAACATCCATCCGTCCACACAAACTTTGTGTTCTAAATATTAAAAAGGTGTAACATTTCTAAAATTCGGTTTATTAATTTTCTATAGTTCCATCTCAGATCAAATCTTATGGCTTCAAAGGTCTAAACCCCTTGCAGATAAATAGCGCTTAATGAAGCCGCCAAAATAATAAATTACTTAATTAATGATATTCAGTGCGCGTCGCAAGTGTCGCCAACTACCGTCAAATTGAGTAATAACTCACGTTTCAGTCAAACATAGACTTATCTATACAAAAGGAGCAAAATTCTTGTCGTACAATAAATTAGCCCGGCGAGCAATAATTCGGGTTCCAGTAATCGGCAATTTACCACTAGTAACATTAACTTGATGTATTGCTTCATCGCAACTAAGTTAGCGAGCAAACTATGTACTTACACCCAAATCAAATCAAATCAAAGCATTTATTTCAAATAAACCAGTTACAGGCACTTTTGAATTGTCAAAAGGTCGGTCAGTCAGTAAAGTGAAGCTAGTCGCCCATTCCAAAGAGTAGGTACCTATGGAGAAGAACGGACAAGAAACTCCATGGACACTCTTTTAAATTATCAAGCTATTGATACAAATATTTGATTACATCATTCATGTTGAAATCAACCGTGTGAGAACGATGGAGAAATATATTGTACGCTAAGAGCGTCCATTACGGAAAAACGTAAAAAAAAACAACAACAACAAAAAAAAACTAACCCAACAAATAGATGCTTTACAGCAAGTACATTGTGCTCACACGTGTGCCATGCAATTATACAATACTAAGAAATTGAATCTACACAATGCAAAGATAGTTTTGTCCAAGGTTCAGCAGCTCCAACAGTGTTCCCGAATACTAAGTTTAGCTCCTGTGTAGCTGCACCAGTGCCGAACACCCCTGTCAGCGATGCAATTCCGTAACGTACAATATGCTTGGCTACATAGTGTGTACTGGCTTTGAGTAAAAAAAAAAAAAAACAAACAATTACAAATTAAAACTACAAGAGGAAAAATCAAAGAACAATCAGTGTAAGTATAGAAATCGGACGCAGCTCAAGCCCAAGCCTTTTTGTCCTTAATATACCTAATCCTTAACGCTATAAAATGCTTTCTGACACAACTTATGTTGAATGAAGGATTTGAATTTATTACCACCCTTAGTTTTATTATAATTACTGTACGACCACCCCTAATAAAGGTAGTGGTAGTTCATGTGCTTATATGGTAAATTTTATCAAACCTATGCCACATATAGTCCCTACGACCCTAAGTCCTATAAGCCCTTCAGCCCTGACCTACAATACAGTTTGTAATGTAATAATAATGGGGATGAGGGCAATTCCCTCGCACACTTTCCAAAATGTAGGTATCCTATAGAACACCGACAGGCTGACTACTCTTCACCTGTGATCCTGGCTTTGGAGACCGTTTTGAGTTAAATCTGGGTCGCCAATCAGCCTCTTCGCACGGCTCTCCACTGAATTCAACAATCATATAACTGTTAAAGAAGTGCAAAGTGTAGAAAGTGTGAACCGAACAAAGAAATATTATTTAGATTCTAATGAAAAATTAAATCTAACAGACAGCATCTCCACATGTAGTAAAACAATAGTCATACATTCGTTGGTTTCACCTAGGGTTGTAACGAAGGCTTGTTAGCGGAGGCGGAGGCGGATGCGGAGGCGACGAGTCTCACCTCCGCGGATGTGGAGGTTAACGGAGGCGGAGGCGGAGGTGAAAGTACATATAGAAAAAATTGAAATTTATGGTTAATTAAAACATTTTTTTATTTTAAATACGTACATTAATAGTAGTATACTTGGTAAAAAAAATATTACCTTCTTGTAATGAAAATTAAGGAGAAACAAATTGTGTTTGCCGCATTCCCGCCTCGCACTAGTTGATTCTTGACCATTTCGCGCTCAAACACGGCCGGTCGGTTGTCTAGCGTCGCAGCTTGCGCGTTATTTATTTTATAAATACGTAAATAAACCTCCGTTATAACTCCGAAAAAATTGTGCAGAGGCGGAGACGGAAGCGAAGATACGGTTTCTTGCGGAACTTCCGCAGTAACGGAAGCGGAGGCGAAGCTCCGTACAACCTAATTTAACACAAAAACCTTACTACATATTTTTCTACACAAGAGTGTGCTGTAAAATTCTATGCGTAACATTTTGTATTGCTACCGTACTTATACAAACAACAAAATCCCAGAACTTCAAACTTATACAAACAACGAGGCCTTACAGGCCACTTAACAAAGAAACAAATTTTGCCTAAAGCAAACAAAAATAGCCCCTATAGGAACGTGAGAAGAGCTAAACAAACATTACATATTTGGATGTGACAAGTGAAGTCTGCCCCATCATACGTTAATACTGCGAGACAATGAAATGGGACACGATATATATTATTTAGTTCTCAACAAACGGCAAGTCGTGTCGCTTCAGGTAGAATAAAAGTAGGTTAGATAAATTTACTTTTACAGAGTTTATACCTACTTGTTTTCGACTTTGGTAAATGGCTTGTCGAAAACGTTTTGCTTTCAGATATGTTTCCCTTGCCTTTTTGGCACGCTTTTTTTTTTGTAAGAATCATGGTTTTAACTTGGTTTTACCCGAAGTTGAAAATTCTAGTTCTTTATATACAAGAACCCTTGTGTTTATAGATCATGTTTTACAACACAAAACATATGTTATATACGTTTGAAAAATCTAACAAAATTTTTTAAACTGTTTTAAATAAAAGACAAAAATGCAAATAATATTTATAGGTACTTTTTTCTTTTAAATAATAGTTCCATTATTCTTTAGAATAGTGACGGGAATCCCCGTTTCTCACTCTTTTATGGGAAGTTATAAACTTTTCGTTTGTTTCGCTATTTTAATAAAATTTTCACGTCTCATATTGAAAATCGTAGTCATTTATTAAGGAAAACAACATAAATAAAGAAAAACGTTAATTTCCGAAGTAATTTTTATGTTTTGCGTTTTATTGCCACAGTCTACCGAAATTTAAGCTTTTATTTACTAATTTTAATGAGACCAACCTTTGATTCCCCCATCACCGTTCCACCATCGGACGACCCGTCGTACGGCGAGTTTCCACCCTTACGTTGTTGATACCACTGCGACCCGGACGAAGCGTTTCGCTTCCTTTTTTATACCGCGTACATCGAGGGACTGGAACAATTTGCCAGCGACGGTGTTTCCGTCACATTACAATTTGAATGTCTTCAAGGCTAGAGTGAATAGGTTCTTAATAAACTAGCGCGCTTTACCATCAATGATCGCATCACTGCTTACCATCAGGCGGGATTGCGGTCAAGCGCTTGTTTAAAGATTTGAGTCGTGGTGGCCTAGTGGTTAAAACACCAGCCTCTCAAGTAAGAGTGGGCGGGTTCGATTCCAGGTCAGGCAAGTACCAATGTAACTTTTCTAAGTCAGATGTATCTATCTAAGTATATCTTGGACAGCAATGACTAATTACAATTAGTCTGAAATCGCCAACCCACGTTGAGCAAGCGTGCACATTACGCTCAATCCTTCTCTGTATGAGAGGAAACCTGTGCCCAGCAGTGGGACGATACTACCAACAGTGCTTATAAGAGTAGCTATGTAGTTGCTCTGACAAAGTAACTTCAACAGGCAGCCTTTATTAAATATCTTCTCCACACAACATGAATATTTGCCAACAAAAATATTTACACGAAAAACATTTTTCATTTTCACTCAAAATAAAAAGTTTGCGGGTGATCCTCTTATCTATCCCGGCTCATTATTCTGAGCGACATTTTATTAAAATTCTTGCAACGAGATGTGGTCGCAACTTTGTGTTGCTTTTCGTCGTTCTCATACTGGCTGGTATACGTGAATAGGCATGTCGGGGAACGGTTGAAATTCTGGGTAAGCAAGATATTAAATATAAGCGGCCGCGCGCGACTTCGTCCGCGCTTTTATTATAGGCTCCGCTCTTATTGAGCGCAGCGTGATGTTATATAGCTGAAGCATTCCTGGATTAATGGGCTATCGAACGCAAAAAGGATTTTTCAAATCGGACCAGTAGTTCCTGAGATTAGCGCGTTCAAACAAACAAACAAACTCGCTTTCCCATTTATAATATTACTAGCTTCCCGCCCGCGGCTACGCCCGCGTGGAGTTCCGTTATATCGCGCTTTTTACATTTCCCTCGGGAACATCATTTTTTTCCGGGATAAAAGGTAGCCTATGTTCTTTCTCAGGGTCTAAAGATTGTCTGTGCCAAATTTCATCAAAATCGGTTGAAAGGTTTAAGCGGGAAAGCGTAACAGACAGACAGACAGACAGACAGACAGACCGACAGACAGAGTTACTTTCGCATTTATAATATTAGTATGGATAGTAAGGAGATGTAAAATTGTTTTGTCTGCAGTTCTGGATAGTGAGCGGATGGAATTCATATAAGGGGTGATTCTTCCAACGCCAGATATCTTTTAATCGAGGAATAAAATTGTCTTTTATAAAATTGCCTTTTTTGAATTGTCTCGATATTTATCGGAAGTTTGAAAAATCTGACGAATTACTCGTAATTTCTCATATAACATACTTTCTGTTTTATTTAAGTTAACGTAAATGAAAATAACTGTATTGGAGACAGATTTACTGTTTATTACCTCAGAATCTTCATCGGCTTTGGTAATGAAACTTGAAGCTTTTTTAAGACAAGTGACATTTTTAAAATTCTTTCATAGGTACTATAAAAAACACAAACAGAAGAAATTAATGAATTGTCGCTTTAGAGGCGCCTATATCGTTGTAATCTCTCTTACAAAACCATAAATTGTAGAACTGCGTCTCGTTGACGAGTTACAAATTCCCGCGCTTTCGCGCCGCCATCTTTTTATTGGAGTTACCGAGACTTGGCAGTTGGCTGAATGAATGTTACTTTTGCTTGTAAAAAAGTTTCGAAGGCACTTTACACCTGTATTTTGCTTGGGATTATTCAAGTATTTATTTTCATGTTCGTAATAAAAAAATGCCTGTTGATCAAATACCTTTTCGCGTGACTGACGTCGGAAACTTTGTGAGAAATAGATAAACAATGAGGTTTCTTCCCGGTTCTTCTCTACGCGAATTTTCTTGTAACTTTTTGTTGCCGATTTGCAAAGTATTTATACCTATTTCAAACTGTTATTAAATGGTAAATAAAATAATAATTGATGAAGCTAAAGAAAAGGTTGTTCGATCGTGCTAATCTGTGAAGCTACCAGTTTCTTATTTTTTTTAATAATTATATACTAAATATTGCTTGATCACAATCCCGCCTCATGGTAAGCAGTGATACAATCGTTGGTGGTAATGCGCGCTAGTTCATTAAGAGCCTATTCACTCAAAAAAAAAAAAAAACTAAATTAATACGAAGAAGACAGCACTTGAGCGAGGTGATGCAATGTTAAACACAACAACGCGAACAACGATGCTGCAGAGGGAGATTGATTTGGAGATCCTCCACGACCAAACTCCCGACACAACAACATTTGGCGCATCGTACCCGCCACACATCGCATCACAACTGCTCAGACCAGCACTCTAATTACGTACCACACTATTACTAGATATCAATTGGAATCAATTTGAAACCGATTGCTAATCCATTGCTCTATCTGTTAGAAAAATGTGTCTGCTCAACAACGTAAATAACGCAATGAAAGTTGTTGAACTGTCAAAATGAAACCGATTGCTATCAGTAGCAATCGGTTTCATTTTGACAGTTCTGAATATATAATAATAAAATAATTAAACAATTGACGGCAGGGTGATTGCGTCAGTGGTGTGTTACGCAATCACCCTGCCGTCCTCCGTACGGCTTCACCAGACATCATGCTGAAACACGACAAATCGCTTAGCGGCAAGACTTTGTCTGGTGGGTGGTAACTCTGCCGACAGCCGATAATATATTATGGCATACCAGCGAGATATTTTTTAAAATTAGTTTTACAGTTATTTTAATTATCACTCGTTCCAGCTAGCATCAATTTTACTGCATCAACGAATTGCATATATACAAGTAAATACACATATATTTCCGTATACAAATTATTTCATCGAAACCAATATAAAAAGGAATTCAGGTTTATCGACTTCGACGGCACACGAATAGCAATCGACTCGATTATTTGTAAACCGAGTAATTAGTCGATTGACGTTTGAGTTGGTTTCCGTAATGAATGGAGGTTCGCTATTCTCTCTGGTATTCGTAATTCGAGGTTCGTGTTGAAGTAATGAAAGCGGTGATGCTGTTTGTGATGGAAATTAGCTTTTAGAATATACTTTGGAATGTAAATAATGTTTAAATGAACAAAATAATGTAAAGTTTAATTATTTATGTACATATTTTCATTGATTAAGGAGAGCCCTTTCAGTCTATAGTTGAGCCAAATAAAGAATAGAGGTAAACATATCGTTGCTAGGCAACGAGTAGTTTACGCCTAAAAGCCAGATGTTAACAACCTTTTCTAGATAGATGATTTTCATAAAAGTAATAATCCTACTTCCTACTAGTCTGAACAGTTTATTTATGTTTAGATATTTATGATTTGCATAGAGCGCTTAACTAATTTGAATGAAATATGACATACATGTAAGCTAATTTCCTAATAGGTTAAATTTTTTGATACTTATCCATACTAATATTATAAATGCGAAAGTAACTCTGTCTGTCTGTCTGTCTGTCTGTCTGTCGGTCTGTCTGTCTGTCTGTCTGTCTGTCTGTCTGTCTGTCTGTCTGTCTGTCTGTCTGTCTGTCTGTCTGTCTGTCTGTCTGTCTGTCTGTCTGTCTGTCTGTCTGTCTGTCTGTCTGTCTGTCTGTCTGTCTGTCTGTCTGTCTGTCTGTCTGTCTGTCTGTCTGTCTGTCTGTCTGTCTGTCTGTCTGTCTGTCTGTCTGTCTGTCTGTCTGTCTGTCTGTCTGTCTGTCTGTCTGTCTGTCTGTCTGTCTGTCTGTCTGTCTGTCTGTCTGTCTGTCTGTCTGTCTGTCTGTCTGTCTGTCTGTCTGTCTGTCTGTCTGTCTGTCTGTCTGTCTGTCTGTCTGTCTGTCTGTCTGTCTGCCTGTCTGTCTGCCTGTCTGTCTGTCTGTCTGTCTGTCTGTCTGTCTGTCTGTCTGTCTGTCTGTCTGTCTGTCTGTCTGTCTGTCTGTCTGTCTGTCTGTCTGTCTGTCTGTCTGTCTGTCTGTCTGTCTGTCTGTCTGTCTGTCTGTCTGTCTGTCTGTCTGTCTGTCTGTCTGTCTGTCTGTCTGTCTGCCTGTCTGTCTGCCTGTCTGTCTGTCTGTCTGTCTGTCTGTCTGTCTGTCTGTCTGTCTGTCTGTCTGTCTGTCTGTCTGTCTGTCGTTCGTTCGTCTGTCTGTTCGTTCTGTTCGTTCGTCTGTCTGTCTGCTGTCTGTCTGTCTGTTCACCGGTTCGTTCGTTCGTCTGTCTGTCTGTCTGTCTGTTCGTCTGTCTGTCTGTTCGTCTGTCTGTCTGTCTGTCTGTCTGTCTGTCTGTCTGTCTGTCTGTCTGCCCGTTCGTTCGTCTGTCTGTCTGTTCGTCTGTCTGTCTGTTCGTTCGTCTGTCTGGTTGTCTGTCTGTCTGTCTGTCTGTTCGTCTGTTCGTCTGTCTGTCTGTTCGTCTGTCTGTCTGTTCAATTCGTCTGTCTGTTCGTTCGTCTGTTCGCCTGTTCGTTCGTTCGTCTGTTCGTCTGTTCGTCTGTTCGTCTGTCTGTCTGTTCGTTCGTTCGTCTGTTCGTTCGTCTGTCTGTCTGTTCGTCTGTCTGTCTGTCTGTCTGTTCACCTGTCTGTCTGTCTGTCTGTCTGTCTGTCTGTCTGTCCAGCTTTCACGCCAAAATCACTGAACCGATTGTAATGAAATTTGGTAGACAGTCTATATATCTCGCTCTGACTAATAGGAGCAGAGCAGTAACAAAAATGCGTACATATTGCTCCCATTATTTTAACAGGCGCTTATAACAACACGCGGACGCAGTTGCGGGCAGCACTGTAATCGCAAAGTACATTTTATATATTACCCATCAGTTATGTATTATTAATAATTGTATTGACAAAGCACCCTTTTATTAAGGTTGTTTCCACTGGAAATAAGGTTTCAGCCGACTTCTTTTTTGTAGCTATCACGTAAAATTAATGTCGACATTTTAACTGACGTTTTTGAAATATCAAGCATTAGTGCATGTTATTTTAGTGACTATTGAAGATAGGAGAGAAAGAAGTCAGTCAGATATATAGTTAGCATGAAGGAAATAGTAAAAAAACATTATGTACGGAGGACGGGTCTGAGTAGTTGTGTAGGAATGTCTGCTGGGTACGATGCGGAAAATGTTGTTGTATCGGGAGTTTGATCCTGAAGGAACTGATCAATTTGCCTTCTTACGCAGCATCGTTGGTCGTGTTGTTGGGTTTAAAATTGCACCACCTCGCTCACCTGCCGTCTTTCTTCCTGTTATTTTTTAGGGTTCCGTACCTCAAAAGGAAAAACGGAACCCTTATAGGATCACTTTGTTGTGTCTGTCTGTCTGTCTGTCTGTCTGTCTGTCTGTCAAGACCCTTTATCTCAAGAACGCGTGGACGTATCAAGCTGAAATTCACATGAAATACTCGGGTCTATTGTCCCTTTAAGCTGTGAAATATCAAACTTCTAAGCCAAGCCAATCAAAAGATACAGCCGATTATGTCGATATTTTCAACAAATTTTCGACACTCGCAAAGGAATCAAAACCTACAGGATACTTCCGTAAACTCAGAATCTTGAAAATTGGCATGAAGCATTGTCATATAATGCAAATATAGGAAAAATTGCGAAAATCACATTTTTTAGTTATATAATATAATAAACATATTTTAATAAAATGGAACTTACTACCTTATTTCTCACGAACGAATAAAGTTATCAAATTGAAATTTATACCAAATACCTAGGTCTATTGTCCCTTTAAGCTGTGAAAATATCAAACTTCTAAGCCAAGCCAATCAAAAGATACAGCCGATATGTCGATATTTTCAACAAATTTTCGACACTCGCAAAGGAATCAAAACCTACAGGATACTTCCCGTAAACTCAGAATCTTGAAATTTGGCATGAAGGATTGTCATATAATGCAAATATAGGAAAATTGCGAAAATCACATTTTTTAGTTATATAATATAATAAACATATTTTAATAAAATGAAACTTACTACCTTATTTCTCACGAACTAATAAAGGTATCAAATTGAAATTTATACCAAATACCTAGGTCTATTGTCCCTTTAAGCAGTGAAAAATCAAACTTCTAAGTTAAAGCGATCAAAAGATACAGCAGTTTATACCGACACCTTAGACGAATTTCCGTCACACGCTAGGGAATCAAAACCTACAAGCAAAGACATTAAAATTATATTTACAATAGACAGGACATCACGAACAAAAATCGTAAGCCAATACTTTTATCGACTTGGTTAAAGTCGCTCAGTCTAGTCTGCGCGTCAGGACGTAATTTGTGTCCACAAGAATAAACATTTTCTAAGGAAATATGCCATGTTGCGCTTTGTGTTACTGTACATCTCTTATAGTAAAACGACTGGACCTAACTTCGGAATGTTTTTCTATGAATTATTTATATTTCGTATGCAATTCAAATTTAAAAAATCTAAATAGTTCTAAAATTTTCCATTATTGTAATAAGCGCCCTCTATTGTTGAGTAGTTTTACTATTTTGTAGAGATGTAGTAATGTTTGTTTATCGATTTAGTTATCGATAATACATTAAGATGAATACATTTTGTTGTATATTGACATTTAAAATATAGCTAAATAAACTTAAAATATTACTATATTTCAAGTTTATTTATTATTAACTCTATTTAAACATAATCATATCATATTAATAAAACAAAATTGAATGAACAATTACTATTCATTTATCTAGGTTTTTGTTATTTTGGTTTCCGAAAAAATAATGTTGTAGGGAAAAAGTGGATACGATTTGTCCAGATAGACCGTAGAGAAGAAAATTGGCTTCCGTCTCATTCGTCAAAATTATGCTCAATGCATTTTAAAAGAGAAGTTATCTACTTTGGAAAGACTTGTCGATCAAATTTAAAAAAAGAATCGGTACCTTGTATTAGAAATGAAATAGTAAGTTATTAATTTCAGTACTTTTCTACTTAACCGTAAAAATTGGAATAAAATTTACGGTTAAGTGGATAAGTACATAGATTACATAACTTATTTATAATGAAATATATTCATAAAATATGTAGGTACGTATATGTAGTACAATGATTGCGAGCTACTTTGTGATTTTGAGGATTCCGTACCTAAAAGGTAAAACGAACCTATTCATGAGACTTCTCTGTTCTTCTGTCCGTCTGTCACCAGGCTGTATCTCATAAACCGTAATAGCGAGACAGTTGTAATTTCCAGAGATTGTGTTAGTATTTCTGTTGCCGCTATAACAACAAGTACTAAGAATAAAAATAATAAAATATTTAAGGGGGGCCCCATAGCAAACGTGAATTTTTGCCGTTTTTGCTCCATATTAATAACGAAAACAGATAGACGCTTAACTCACAGAATATTTGGTTATATATTCAAATTACAAATAAATAATTAAAATAAAATAAATACTGAAGGCGGGCTCCCATACAATAACCGTGATTTTTTTGCCGTTTTTAAAGATAATGGCGTACGTATCTGGTAAAGGTCTTGCTCCAGCAGACTACCATTTTGTCGTGATTTGGACAATTATCTACGTGACAAGTTTTCTTCCCAGGAGGCAGTTCTGCTTTCACACATTTTGTGCAGTCTAGATCCTCAGAGTTCTATCACAAAGGCATAAACGACCTTCCTATATATTGATTATAAATGAATTATTTAAAAATTAAAAATAAGCAATTATTTAGATTTTCAGTACTAATCGGCAATTTTAAACTTTAACGCCTATTATATTAAAAGAATTATATAAATAAGAAACTTGTAAACTTGAAATTACCCATAATTATTCTGCTTCCTAATTTTTTGTTTCAAGCTATCATAATGCGACAAAACATCGTCGTAGTAACTTCTTTGAATATTATCGATAACTTTATATCGAAATGATACAAACCCTACCACAGTTTTTGCATTGCCATTTAAAAATATTTGCAAACAAACGTGTAAAAAGAATAATTTTGCTAAAAACGAAATGCAAACGAAAATTGCAAAACAAAATGCGCTTTATGGCCTAAAAGGTCTATTACACTCAAAATCACAATAAACTGAGCGTTAAAATAATTCGTAAGCATAAAACATCTAAAATGCCAATAGACGGTGTCACGATAAATGAATAGTAGCGAATAAAATTCTAAAACAGTTTTTGTTTGTACAAGACAAGTTTCACTTAATTTGTTTACTTTTTATTTATTTACCCGATTTGAACTATACTAGGGTATTAAATCGGATCTGGCAACATAGACCACACTGGCCACCTACCGGGCAATAGCTGAATATATTTTATATAAACTTATTTCATTTTTACTATTTGATGTCTCCAATTGTCGATCTAATTTTGCTATATTGTACTAGATGGCGGAACTGAGCCATGGGATCACAGTTTTCTATGCCATTTTGACACATGCCCTCTCTATATATCTTAAATCTCTTTGCCTACAAGGTACTTCCGTGAACTCAGAATCTTGAAATTCGGCACGAAGCAACGTTATATTATAGTACAGACAGATAAAGGAAAAATTGTGAAAATGATAAATTTGAAGTTACATAAAATATTAAAATATTATTTTTGCTTACATGACATAAAATGTTTTTTAATAATTATAAACTTACTACCTACCCTTTTTCACATGAACGCGTAGAGATATTAAAGTTGAAATTCATATCAAACACTTCTTAAATCTAATTGCCTCTAAACTGTGAAAAATTCTAAATCAATGCTAGTATTATAAATGCGAAAATAACTCTGTCTGTCTGTTACGCTTTCCCGCCTAAACCTCTCAACCGATTTTGATGAAATTTGGCATAGACAATCTTTAGACCCTGAGAAAGAACATAGGCTATCTTTTATCCCGGACAAATTTGATGTTCCCAAGGGAAATCTTAAAAGCGCGATATAACCGAACTCCACGCGGGCGAAGCCGCGGGCGGAAAGCTAGTATGTTATAAGTAGTTCATTTTTGAAAATATTACAATGCATGTGTTATGTAGTTTATTAAAATTGTATTGACAATTGACTCAACTTTATTCAATGGTTGAATTCCACAAAATGTGTTCAATACCTGGATTTCATCCATCTTTCTTTTTTTGTAGGGCTATCACGTAAAATTAATGTCGACTTTTTAATGGTTTTTCGAAATATCAAGTTATTATGCATGTTATTTTAGTGATTCTATTGAAATATGCAGCAATAGGAATTGTTAATATATAGCTAGCATGTAAAAGTCGATAATCATGTAAATAAGAGGAGATTTGTAAAACGTGAGTGGTTTATTTACCTCTATTCTTTATGGAGCTAGGCGATGGTATAGATCATTATATATTTTACATCGAAGGAACAAATAGGGTAACGTGCTCTTCTGTACACAGATTTCATAGTAGTATTGTTAGCACTAGTTTATAATTTACTAGCTGCGTGCCGTGGCATCACCCGCGTAGGTTTCGATATGTTTTTAGGGTTCCGTACCTCAAAAGGAAAAAACGGAACCCTTATAGGATCACTTTGTTGTCCGTCTGTCTGTCTGTCTGTCTGTCTGTCTGTCTGTCTGTCTGTCTGTCTGTCTGTCAAGACCCTTTATCTCAAGAACGCGTGGACGTATCAAGCTGAAATTCACATGAAATACTCGGGTCTATTGTCCCTTTAAGCTGTGAAAATATCAAACTTCTAAGCCAAGCCACTCAAAAGATACAGCTGATTATGTCGATATTTTTAACAAATTTTCGACACTCGCAAAGGAATCAAAACCTACAGGATACTTCCCGTAAACTCAGAATCTTGAAAATTGGCATGAAGCATTGTCATATAATGCACATATAGGAAAAATTGGGAAAATCAAATTTTTTTAGTTATATAATATAATAAACATATTTTAATAAAATGGAACTTACTACCTTATTTCTCACGAACGAATAAAGTTATCAAATTGAAATTTATACCAAATACCTAGGTCTATTGTCCCTTTAAGCTGGGAAAATATCAAACTTCTAAGCCAAGCCAATCAAAAGATACAGCCGATATGTCGATATTTTCAACAAATTTTCGACACTCGCAAAGGAATCAAAACCTACAGGATACTTCCCGTAAACTTAGAATCTTGAAATTTGGCATGAAGAATTGTCATATAATGCAAATATAGGAAAAATTGCGAAAATCACATTTTTTTAGTTATATAATATAATAAACATATTTTAATAAAATGAAACTTACTACCTTATTTCACACAAACTAATAGAGGTATCAAATTGAAATTTATACCAAATACCTAGGTCTATTGTCCCTTTAAGCAGTGATAAAATCAAACTTCTAAGTTAAAGCGATCAAAAGATACAGCAGTTTATACCGACACCTTAGACGAATTTCCGTCACACGCTAGGGAATCAAAACCTACAAGCAAAGACATTAAAATTATATTTACAATAGACAGGACATCGCCAACAAAATCGTAAGCCAATACTTTTATCGACTTGGTTAAAAGTCGCTCAGTCAGTCTGCGCGTCAGGACGTAATTTGTGTCCACCAAGAATAAACATTTTCTAAGGACATATGCCATGTTGCGCTTTGTGTTACTGTACATCTCGTTATAGTAAAACGACTGGACCTAACTTCGGAATGTTTTTCTATGAATTATTTATATTTCGCCTGCAATTCAAATTTAAAAAAAATCTTAAATAGTTCTAGAAAATTTTCCATTATTGCAATAAGCGCCCTCTATTGTTGAGTAGTTTTACTATTTTCTTGTAGAGATGTAGTAATGTTTTTTATCGATTTAGTTATCGATAATACTTATTAAGATGAATACATTTTGTTGTATTTTATTGACATTTAAAATATAGCTAAATAAACTTAAAATATTACTATATTTCAAGTTTATTTATTATTAACTCTATTTAAACATAATCATATCATATTAATAAACGAAATTGAATGAACAATTACTATTCATTTATCTAGGTTTTTGTTATTTTTGGTTTCCGAATAAAAATAATGTTGTAGGAAAAAAGTGGATACGATTTGTCCAGATAGACCGTAGAGAAGAAAATTGGCTTCCGTCTCATTCGTCGAAATTATGCTCAATGCATTTTAAAAGAGAAGTTATCTACTTTGGAAAGACTTGTCGATCAAATTAAAGAAAAAAATGAATCGGTACCTTGTATTAGAAATGAAATAGTAAGTTATTAATTTCAGTACTTTTCTACTTAACCGTAAAAATTGGGATAAAATTTACGGTTAAGTGGATAAGTACATAGATTACATAACTTATTTATAATGAAATATATTCATAAAATATGTAGGTACGTATATGTAATACAATGATTGCGAGCTACTTTGTGATTTTGAGGATGCCGTACCTAAAAGGTAAAACGAACCCTATTCATGAGACTTCTCTGTTCATCTGTCCGTCTGTCACCAGGCTGTATCTCATAAACCGTAATAGCGAGACAGTTTTAATTTCCAGAGATTGTGTTAGTATTTCTGTTGCCGCTATAACAACGAGTACTAAGAATAAAAATAATAAAATATTTAAGGGGGCTCCCATACAACAAACGTGAATTTTTGCCGTTTTTTGCTCCATATTAATAACGGAAACAGATAGACGCTTAAAATGTTCACGGAATATTTGGTTATACAACGTGTAACATAAAGGGTATATACATAACAAAGGCATGGCATCTTTACATGATATCAAACGATATTGGAAGGGTTTTTTAATTCTATCTCTTTATGTTAGGAAGTTATGAGGAAAAACACCGCCTGTGATAGGCGACTATCATACTAGTCGCACAGAGATATTGAAGACATTTATCGGATTTGGGCAAGTAACGTGACGGGTAACGAGTAGTTATTAACGTATGTAGTGTGCTGCCACGTTTGTTATGATTTGATTTTAAAAAACACACGAATCCGAAAATTTGGTACCAATTTTTTGAGTATTTTATTTTGAGTTGAAACCCATCCGATATCGTTTGATATCATCTAAAGATGCCATGCCATTGGTATGTATATACCCTTTTTGTTACACGTTGTATATTCAAATTACAAATAAATAATTAAAATAAAATAAATACTGAAGGCGGGCTCCCATACAATAACCGTGATTTTTTTGCCGTTTTTAAAGATAATGGCGTACGTATCTGGTAAAGGTCTTGCTCCAGCAGACTACCATTTTGTCGTGATTTGGACAATTATCTACGTGACAAGAAGTTTTCTTCCCAGGAGGCAGTTCTGCTTTCACACAGTTTGTGCAGTCTAGATCCTCAGAGTTCTATCACAAAGGCATAAACGACCTTCCTATATATTGATTATAAATGAATTATTTAAAAATTAAAAAATAAGCAATTATTTAGATTTTCAGTACTAATCGGCAATTTTAAACTTTAACGCCTATTATATTAAAAGAATTATATAAATAAGAAACTTGTAAAGTTAAAATTACCCATAATTATTCTGCTTCCTAATTTTTTCTTTCAAGCTATCATAATGCGACAAAACATCGTCGTAGTAACTTCTTTGAATATTATCGATAACTTTATATCGAAATGATACAAACCCTACCACAGTTTTTTGCATTGCCATTTAAAAATATTAGCAAACAAACGTGTAAAAAGAATAATTTTGCTAAAAACGAAATGCAAACGAAAATTGCAAAACAAAATGCGCTTTATGGCCTAAAAGGTCTATTACACTCAAAAATCGCAATAAACTGAGCGTTAAAATAATTCGTAAACATAAAACATCTAAAATGCCAATAGACGGTGTCACGGAATAGTAGCGAATAAAATTCTAAAACAGTTTTTGTTTGTACAAGACAAGTTTCACTTAATTTGTTTACTTTTCAATATTTATTTACCCGATTTGAACTATACTAGGGTATTAAATCGGATCTGGCAACATGACCACACTGGCCACCTACCGGGCAATAGCTGAATATATTTTATATAAACTTATTTCATTTTTACTATTTGATGTCTCCAATTGTCGATCTAATTTTGCTTTATTGTACTAGATGGCGGAACTGAGCCATGGGATCACAGTTTTTCTATGCCATTTTGACACATGCCCTCTCTATTTAGCTTAAATCTCTTTGCCTACAAGGTACTTCCCGTGAACTCAGAATCTTGAAATTCGGCACGAAGCAACATTATATTATAGTGCAGACAGATAAAGGCAAAATTGTGAAAATGATAAATTTGAAGTTACATAAAATATTAAAATATCATTTTTGCTTACATGACATAAAATATTTTTTTAATAATTATAAACTTACTACCTACCCTTTTTCACATGAACGCGTAGAGATATTAAAGTTGAAATTCATATCAAACATTTCTTAAATCTAATTGCCTCTAAACTGTGAAAAATTCTAAATCAATGCTAGTATTATAAATGCGAAAATAACTCTGTCTGTCTGTTACGCTTTCCCGCCTAAACCTCTCAACCGATTTTGATGAAGTTTGGCACAGACAATCTTTAGACCCTGAGAAAGAACATAGGCTACCTTTTATTCCGGAAAAATTTGATGTTCCCGAGGGGAATTTAAACAGCGCGATATAACCGATCTCCACGCGGGCGAAGCCGCTGCCGGAAAGCTAGTACGTCATAAATTGTAAACCGCTACGTTTGTACGGCGGAACCCTCGGTGTGCGAGTCCGACTCGCATTTGGCCGGTTTTTTTTTATATCATCGTCATCAACCTTTTTTATCGTCCCACTGCTGCGTACAGGTCTCCTCATACAGAGAACGATTGAGCGTAATCACCACGCTTACTCAATGCAGGTTGGCGATTTCAGACTTCTCAAGCCCAGGTTTCCTCAAGATGTTTTCCTTCACCTTCAGGCATTAGTGTCCAAGATATTCTTAGAAAGTACATATAACTTTAGAAAAGTTACATTGGTACTTGACCTGGAATCGAACCCGCGCACTTATACTTGACAGGCTGGTGTTTCAACCACTTGGCCATCACGCCTTTTTTTATGCTCCGCTCCTATTGGTCGCACAATCATGTTATATAGCCTGAAGCCTTCCTGGATTAATGAGCTAGCCAACGCAAAAAGAATATTTCAAATCGGACCAGTAGTTCCTGAGATTAGCGCGTTCAAATAAACTCTTCAGGTTTATATACACGTATTAGTATAGATAAAAAAATGATCCATTTCTACGACCAAACTCCCGACACAACAACATTTATTAAGAGTCCATTCACTCTAGCCTTGAAGACACTTGAATTGTAGTCAGATGGTAACACCGCCGCCTAAACCGAAAACTAAACTAAACTAGATAAACTAGAAGCCGACGTCAATACAGTTGGGAAAAGCTAGCCAGATTTATCATCATAATCATCATCAGCCTCTTCTCGTCCACTGCTGGACATAGGCCTCCTACATGGCACGCCCACAAGCTCGATCCTGAGCAGTTCTCCGCCAGCCACTACCAGCCACCTTTTTGCCACCCCAAAGTTTGAAGACTAAAGGCAGATTACGATAATGAAATTCTATTATTTGAAAATCAACCCCTTTTCTTCCATAAATACCAACTCATTCAATATCAGATGCAAGACTCTTAAAATCAATTATGTTTTACTACAGACAACACCATTATAACCAAAAAATAATTCCACGTATAGACAAACTAGCTGTGCCCCGCGGTTTCACCCGGGTAAGCTTTGAACCGAAAGAGCTCAGTTGATTGATATAAAATAAGCTCCCGTTTTCGCAACATTTTTTGTTCCTGCTCTGCTCCTATTGGTCATAGCGGGATGTTATATAGCCTATGTCCTTTCTCAGGCTCTAGACTATCTGTGTACCAAAGGAGAATGCCCGTTTTGTTAGGAGATTTGGGCCCCCAGAAAAAATTTGCGTGCCATGGTGGTTTTAACTTTATTTTGAAGAACTACAATTACCTTTTCAGATCCTGAAAACAATTTATAACTTTTCACCCTAGTTTCCGAGAATTATTGAATTTTTTTCTGATGAAGAAATTGAGGTTATTAAACAATATTTTTTCAAAAACATTTTACATTAAAACAATAAAATATCTTTAGTATTAATATTGATTCCCAAATGAAATAAAAACATTAGATATCATCTTTTCTTGCTAAATAATATATTAAACTGTTTACCTTGCAGTCAGCGGAAGTAGGTTTTGCTGGCACCAGTAGAAATAAATATACTTAGGGCTAAATTGGTTGGAGGAGCATGTGGCTACGTTACAACAGCCACAAGGAGATATCTTAAGTTAAGCTACTTGTTCAGATTGCACATGGGTGACCATCCATTACAAACTTCACCTGGATGGCTGCTAGTACATTCAAACTGTTGATACTGGGTGCATTATTTATACTTGTTACGAGTAGCTAGAATCCCGCAAGTGTGACAACCTCTTACCAGGAGGTAACATGTTATAACCCAGTGTATCAGGTGTGGAGGTCAGATGGGCAGTCACTCTTTGAGCAATACTGTATTCAGCTGCATCGGTTAGACTAAAAGCCGACCCCAAGATACTTGGCAAAATGCTAGGTACCTAGTATACATATACGTGTATGTATGCCATATAGGACAGCATCTCCTGCAAGCGACAAAGTAAAATCACTGCCCTGCTACTTAGTAAGATCGCTGTGCCATCCATGATTAGCTGTAGTTTATTTAGAAAGGGCTTAATTATAAAGGAGTTTAAAATATAGTAAATGCTATACAGATGTTTAATAAGAAAAAAAAACAACCAATTAAAATAATAGACATTTATTCTTCAAGGAATATATTATTGTCTAGAAATTGTGCTGGAGCGCTTATATCATTAAAACGACTTATTCCTAACGATTTATTCCTAAATATCGAGGAACAAACTGTTCATTTAAACAATTTCTCACAATGTTAATTTTTTTCCAATGTGGATCTTGGCATTTTAAAAAGAGTTGATAGTCTTTGATTACTGTCACCTGTTCTGAGTTTTACTAAAAATATACTGAGAGCAACAGAAGGATTTGGAAAGTGATTGTATAACAAAGGATTACAATTTAAAAGTTCATTGAACTGCTCTGCAGTAAGTCCTAACCAATAATGGCATAAATGAGAATCCATTGAGTTTATGTCATTAAAGTCTAACTGTCTCTCAGTCTGGACTTGTCTTGATGCAGCCGCCCAACAAGGAAGACAAACTCGTTCCAAATGCAACACCTAAAAACAAAAATATTATATTTAGATACTTGATATTCATTAATATTTCATTAGTTCAACACACATACATACGCATTCATACATTAAGTATAAATAAATAAATAAGAATAAACACTTACGTGATGTGCTGGTGTCCATCATATTATAACATTCCTTTGAGGACAATCTTGACTGACTATATGAGTTCTACGACTTGCTATTGACAAGCCACATGCATAGCATAGGTTTAGGTGTCCAAGAGCAGGTGATACAAGTGACAGATTTGTGTTATATGCTGTCTGGTTTTGTAATAATACAAAACATTCCACACACAGGATGTCATCAGACGATATCTGTAAAAAATGACAAAATAAAATGTAAGTTAGTTTAGATAGTTAACTAATGAAGTCATATAAAATACATACAAAGATTATTTAAATTCAATTTATTACCTCACATCGATTTTGGTAAATAACTAATTGTAAAGATTTTTGAAAACAATTTGAATGACGTATTGATTTGACAGATAAATCATAGCCTCGCGTTCCGAGTAGATGTTACCAGGTTAAATATTTTGTTAATCGATTTCCTAAATCGATTTTTTATAAATAATATCATTTACTAATTGTTGTGTTCCATGTATGGCGTAACCGTTTTATAGATATAGTTTAGTGGTGACTTTTGTTAGTGTTGATATTTAATTGTTTATGCAACAGTTGTAAACAGTTTTTCTTTCTTCTTTTCTTGTTTACTATTTACGAGTGCATACTTAAGATATACTTGTGCATTATGATATAAGAGAAAAATGTTATTTTGCAACCTAATTCTTCGCTACAAGACAGAGACCGCCCACATTTTTTTAAGTGAAAAGTCTTGGTTTGACCATCAAGGGCGGATCCAGCTCCGACGCCAAGGGTGGGGGGGGGCAAAACATAACATAATTGTTTTTCGGTGAGCTAAAATCATCTAAGTGACAACCCCTGCCTTTGGGTGGATTGGAAAATAATGTCAGACTTTTACTGACTATTGTAACTTCATCTTGGCACTTTTAGTGACCTGAATAGAAATATATTTTATCGATATTTTCAATCGATCACCTCGTTCATTTAAATAAGATAGTCTGTCGTCTACCTGGCAACATTCAGGTTAAGTTATAATGGCGGAACTAGCTAAGATTCAATAAAATAAATATTAATTTTGTTTTTCAATGCTATGGTACAAGAAATTCCGAAAAAAAAAATAGTTAGTTTTATAAAATTACGACTTGATTTTTAATAAGAAAATATTCTTGACACTCTATCACAAATTAGGGGCCCATCGGGTGACATTCTCCTTTCATTACAATCGGTTCAGCAGTTTTGGCGTGAAAGCCGGACAGACAGAGATGCTTTCGCATTTATAATATTACTAGCTTTCCGCCCGCGGCTTCGCCCGCATGGAGTTCGGTTATATCGCGCTTTTTAGATTTCCCTCGGGAACATCAAATTTTTCCGGGATAAAAGGTAGCTTATGTTCTTTCTCAGGGTCTAAAGATTGTCTGTGCCAAATTTCATCAAAATCGGTTCAGAGGTTTAGGCGGGAAAGCATAACAGACAGACAGACAGACAGACAGGCAGACAGACAGACAGAGTTACTTTCGCATTTATAATATTAGTATGGATAGTATGGATTATTCACAACTACATACTACAAAACAGACATCTTTCAAAATTCAGACCAAACAAACAAAAAAGTCTGAACAGCTGCAAAAGTAAATTACAGCGAGACTTGTGATGAAAAAAATTCATTCATACACGCAAATAACCCAGTTCGCGAGTTGAGGGCCTAACACAGACACACACTCGGGCGGGCGCTCACTCCACGGAGCAGGGTTTATTTGCATTTGTACTTGTTAGTTTAGTCCGCGAGGGCTTTAAATGTTGTGCTATGTCGAGGCTTAATAGTTCGAGGGTTAGGAGACTGAGATATACAATGTTTTTTTTTTTTTTAATGCGGAACTTAAATATAGTTTGTTCAGAATAAGCAACTGAATCGATTCCAATCATTTTACACCATGTTATATTTTTTCCCAAATACTTTTAGAAATTTTTGCAGTGTGGATACTGAGCACGCGCACGCACCTTTAAGTTAGATCATAGTGTTCGCGCGCGCAACAGCTGACGCTAGAGGTCAACGCACCGCCCTCGCCTGCCCGAGCGGAGCTTTGACCATATTTTTGTTGGGGCAACCAAGTTGAGTAGCAAGCTCATAACTTTGTGGTTTTTCATTATATCTTTTTGAAATGTTCTACATAGATTCTTTATTTAAAAACACTGGACACACGTTTCGGGTTTCGCATGAATCGCCATATATTATTTCTCCAAGGGTCTGAAACCGTTTTCACCCCTTTTACTCTCTTTCTATCGAACCAATCTGAACGTCCGACCCACCAATCGACAGATATTCATCCCTGGTACCATGGAATACTATTTTCAAATTATTAGTATAGTGCGAATTTTTCGCACGGTTCAGCTAGTTAAAAATAATGTTATATACATACATCCTACATACTACTAATGTACTGACACTATACATATAATTTACTTGTAGGTATAACAAGCGTGCTATACAAGCGCGCTCGTTAGTGTGAACCTTTTGTGCTTAGTTTTATTTGCGCGTCCTAGTTAAAATCAGCACGTACCTATTTCGTTTTAAGCACTACTTTTTTGATTCATATGTTGTTGTTTTGATATTTTCCTATGCTCATAAATATTTACTGTTTTTCCATAAGCACATTACCAAATCTCGACCCTCATCTATACTGATATATAAAGCTGAAGAGTTTGTTTGTTTCTGCACGCTAACCTCAGGAACTACTGGTCCGATTTCAAAAATTATTCTTGCGTTGGATAGCCCATTAATCCAGGAAGGCTTTAGGCTATATAACATCACGCAGCGACCAATTGGAGCGGAGCATAACTACTTCACGCGAACGAAGTCGCTGGCGGCCGCTATGTGTTAACACTTTGAACCATTATCATTTACCTGCCCTTTTACACATTTGTTTATTAATATAAATTACTAGCGGCCGCCAGCGACTTCGTTCGCATGGAGTTAGCTATGCTTACTCCTATTAGTCGCAGCGTGACGTTATATAGCCTAAAGCCTTCCTGGATTAATGGGTTATCCAACGCAAAAAGAATTTATCAAATCGTGCCCGTAGTTCCTGAGATTATTGCGTTCAAACAAACTGTTCAGCTTTATATATTAGTATAGATAAACCAATGCTTGACCTCAGTCCCGTCTTATGGTAAACAGTGATGCAATCGTTGATGGTAAATTGCACTAGTTTATTAAGAGTCTATTCACTCTAGCCTTGAAGACACTTAAATTGTAGTCCAACGGAAACACCACCGCTGGCAAATTATTCCAGTCTATCGATGTACGTGGTGTAAAAAAGGAGGCGAAACGTTTCGTCTGGATCGTAGTGGTGTTAACAATGTAAGGGTGGTAAACTCGCGGTACGACTGGTCGTCCGGTGGTGGAACGGAGATGGGCGAATTAAATCATGCAATTCCGTCACACACTTACCAAAATGCATCCTATAGAACACCGATAGGTTGGCTACTCTACGCCTGTGCTCCAGGGTCGAATTCCAGCCTAAACAGATTCTTTAGTAGGATTCTGCAGTAAGATTCTGTAGTAGGATTCTGCAGTAGGATTCTGCAGTAGGATTCTGTAGTAGGATTCTGCAGTAGGATTCTGTAGTAGGTTTCTGCAGTAGGATTCTGTAGTAGGATTCTGCAGTAGGATTCTGTAGTAGGATTCTGCAGTAGGATTCTGTAGTAGGATTCTGCAGTAGGATTCTGTAGAAGGATTCTGTAGTAGGATTCTGCAGTAGGATTCTGTAGTAGGATTCTGCAGTAGGATTCTGTAGTAGAATTTATGTACTTGGTTAAATACAATCAGCTTTTTGGATTGCACAGAAAGACTAATTCTAATTGAGTAAATGCTCGCCTTTCTTGAGGAGCTAGGGTGGATCGAATAACCATTTAAAATCAGCAAATGAGAGACACCAATTATTCATATTAATATCGTAGTATTAGCATATGGCCGCGTAGTGAACATGCGGGCGGCGCGGGCGCGCGGGGTCCTGTGTGTTCCCGCCGTCCCCACTCCGCCGAACATGAATGAGACCGCGTGCGGTGACCATAATATCGATTTCATAATAAACATCTTTCGTTATCAATAACTATTTCTTTTTTGTACTAAAACATATCAAAGTAATAATATTTTTATCTATAAAACTTATTTAGCTATTAGTTGACAATGTTTGCGCACTGGATAAAATTTTATCCTGTATATGCTAATTGCACGGTGAACTCTGATTGCGAGATGTAGAATAGGTACGTGTGACGTCAGTATGACGCGTTGTTTTATATAAAGCGTTTGTAGATAGGTACTGCTGCACTAACTACAATGCTTCGATATCGCCTTCGGGTTGTGGAGGTTAGACGGCAGTCGATTCACGGAAAATATCGAAGTTTAGCCAAAATCAGCAGTTAGACTGGTAAAGCGGACCCCAGACTACAAAGCTGAAAAAAGCTTCGGATGCGACTTGGATTAACGCCGAGAAGATGATGAAAAATACTGCTACAACCGATTTTCTGACCTATAAGTAAAATACATACATTGACGTGGAGTTGCTGACATCACAGAGGCAATTCCAGAGGTGTAATTTTAAGAACGATCACAGTCTGATCCCAGTCTTAATCATTTAAAAATACTTTACACAAATTTTGAACAGTTTTGTTTCTTTTAATTTCTTTACTTACAGCAATTAGCCTCTACCCCTTATTATCTTGTTATTACATAATACTTATTATGTTTGTACCTAAATCTCACAAAAAATGTGCCGTAATGATTCACTTTGAAACAAGTCCTTCCATGTAAAATCACTTCACTAATCAAAATAAAGGATCATAACACCTTTACAATAAAATAAAAGTTTACTACAATCCATTCTGTAATGAAACTAATCGCTACGTCGTAGCTCGTAGCCGTGACGCTACGAATTCGTAGCACGCGCCCGGAGTTACGTAGCGAGTTAGTGTCCGTAAAATATTAATAACAGAATTGTTTATATATTTGTTTAGGGAGTTTCTCGTACGTGGGTTGATTTTGATGTTATTGTTTATTAATTTTCTTTTAGAGGGACGCCTTCGCCCAGGCTTGGGAAAGAGTAGTAGGCTAGTCAAATATTTATACCTATAAATATATTGAACCGGGTTAATAATACAACAATCGGTTCCATCACTGATGGCATTCAGCCAAGTTTTATCGAATTGAACTGGACACATTAGCCCATTGTTAGTTTGACATGTCAGCTAAGCGTCAAACTAATAATGGGCCAAAGTTATGAACCAGTGGGTTTCGCCTTAATGGCTAACGATATCAACGCAGCACACCTAGACGCAGATGTCGAGATGAGCTGAGACATTCGCAAATTGTCCCTTGGCGGCTCTAGATAGAGAGAGATACATCGAGGGTTTGGAACAATTTGCCAGCGGCAGTGTGTCCATCTGACTACAATTTAAGTGTTTTCAAAACTAGAGTGAATAAGCTCTTAATAAACTAGCGCGGTTTACCATCAATGATTGCATCAATTGCACAAGTTAATAATTATAAAAAAAGAGTGGCGTAAAAAATATTAACGGGACATATCATAAAATATGCTCATCTTGTAAGGTACTGAAATATAATATTTTTTGAACAAAACGAATAATAAAATTGTGTAGTGAGCCGTATTAAGAAGCGGCACTCTTGTTAACGTTAATTAATGAGTCTGCTCTTAATTAATTTCTGCTTCGAATATAATTAATGATATCACGAAGATTACTTAAATTGATTATATTTTTTTGGCTAAAAACTCAAGGAAATTAATGCTTACTAAATCTACCAATTAAAATTTCCTATTCCCATCAACCTCACTTGTATAATTTCTGTACAGATGATGCACAAAACACTTTGTTTTTACATAGTATCCGTGAGTTTCTTATCCGTACTTCGCTTCCAATTAGCAACTAACATTTTGACTGACCGATCTTACTAATTCAATTAACCTGATTGAAATTAATGGTTTGAGTTTGAGCTCGTACAGACGACAGCACATCAAGCTACTACAATCTATCAGATTTCTTTATTACATTTTCAACTTTATCTCTAAAGAATTAAGGCTCAACTTTGATTGGAAAAATCTGACAGTTTCGGGTAGCTTGACCTACTGTCGTCCGGACAAACCGTAACTAAATTCTGTGATCGTTGTATAAAATGGAAAATTTAATTATCAGTTTGTCGTCCTCCGTGGCGCAGCGGTCAATACGCCTGCCTGCGACGTGGAGGCCCCGGGTTCGATCCCCGGCCAGGTCATGATGGAAAACGATCTTTTCCTAATTGGCCTGGGTCTTGGATGTTTATCTATATATGTATCTATTATATAATAAAAAGTAAAAAAACTAAAACCCAACTACGACAAAAAACGACGCTGAAAAAGTATAAAACAAGATTTTCAGAATACTGAACTGAACAAAGTTGCTAATGTACATAGTTGCAAGTAAATGGACACAGTAGACTCTACCAAGATGCCTTCGTTGTAAATTGACAATAATGTCACACAATACTATTCTGAAGTATGCAATATTCATTATTTAGAGATAAATTTTCATGTTTGGAAAGACGTAGTCACACGTTACATATACCTACCTACCGTAGCACCTTGACAACGTGTGACTACGCCTTTCCAAACATGAAAATTTATCTCTACATAGTGAATATTGCATACTTCAGAATAGTATTGTATGACATTACTACTGTGTCCATTTACTTGCAACTACATTAGCAACTTTGTTCAGTTCAGTATTCTGAAAATCTTGTTTTATACTTTTTCAGCGTCGTTTTTTGTCGTAGTTGGGTTTTAGTTTTTTTACTTTTTATTATTTGTACTATTTTGGTGTTAAAGTGTATTTGTGGCGCATAATATTAACAAAAGTTAAACTGATGAACTAAAAACTAGGTACTTGACATACATCTACACGCATATATATATAACAACGTAAGCCCGAAGGCATATAGTGCAGAGGACATTTTTATGGGAGTTTTAGCCAGTTATCAAACTGTTTCTGCCTTCACCGTGTGGAGTTACTCCCAGCTTATGTCGTTTTCATTAGTGCATTACATATTCTATTAATGTTCACAATTCTCTATGTTGCATAAAGCGATTCATATTTCCCGTGATCCGCGCTTTACTCTTATCGCTCATATTTAACATCATTAAAGCATTCTTGTAATTAAGTACAAGCATAAAGTACTCGTGAAGCTCTTCCTTCTCTGTATGAGAGGAGACCTGTGCCCAGCAGTGGGACGATAAAAAGGTTGATGATGATGATGATGACGAAGCTCTTTCACGTGATACCAAACACGGTATATTTATTTTAATTTTATATTAACATAGAACTTTATGTCCGCTAGAGGGCGCAATACTAAATTTGGTGACAACCTTTATAGTTCATAACTACAGAATATCAAGGCCCTTCTAATGCTACTGCAGTGGTCTTATTCTGATAAGTAGTAAAGAAGCTATGAACGAAAAGATGTGAATTATATGCAACCAGCCCATGAATACAGGTAAAGTCACAAGCAAATGCTAGCTATATATATATTTTCAAAATGTACAAGTAAAGCGTTTTCATATGATACCAAACACGGCATATTTATCTTAACTTTATTTTTTTACTCTGTATGTTTTGAAACCCCATATAGCCTATAACCAGCGGACAATTAAGACGCTTCTAATGATATGTCATTTGTCGAATTCTGATAAGTAGTTTAGAAGTTACGAGGGAACAGATGAACATACATACATACATACATACATACATACATACATACATAGCCTGTCAAAATCATAACCCTCCTTTTGCTTTGCCGTAGTCGGGTAAAAATATAGTATCGTTGAGTTAGTATCCCATAAAACAAGTCTCGAATTTACTTTGGGGCTAGCTCAATCTGGGTGATTTGTAAAAAAAAAAAAAAACACATGTTTGATAAACAATTAATTAGCCTGTAAAATATAAATGTATTCAATGAAATTTTCCGTTTTTTATAAATAATAAAATGAATTACTGACTTTTTTACTCAAAGTTTTAACATTCTGTATTGGAACGTGATTGGAAACCAAAGAGAAATCGTAATTCACTTCAGATCTCTCGGGATGCTGTCATGGTAGATGGAAGTCGCTCCACGACTACTTTTTTAATAACTTGTTATTGCTTGGATGAGAAAATATTATTTCAGTTATGTGGAAACTCTGGAACTCCCGGTCCGATTTGAAAAATTGCTTTTGCGTCATATAGCCCATTAATCCAGGAAAGCTTTAGGCTATATAACTTCACACTGAGACCAATAGGAGCGGAGCATATAAAAAAACATATAGAAATATACGCTGGTGAAATAGCGCGACGCCACGACTGAAGGTAAAATCTTTGTTCATTTTCCATTTAAATTATATTTCATTTAACATTGATTGGCATATATTATTAATGTTCCTTCATAGAAAAGGGACGTGCCTGGTATTGGATCTGACGGGCACTTGCCAAGCGGTTGATGTTCTGAAGTTGTATCTATTCTAGTTGCACGTTAACTCTGCTTGCGATATGTAGAATTCATGTCACGTCAGCTTCAGCATTTCGAAGAGTGTGCGAGGGAATCGCATGATTTAATTCCTCTATCTTCGTTCCATCATCGGACGACCTGTCGTACGCCGAGTGTCCATCCTTACGTTGTTCGTTTCCATCGAGTGTCTGGAACAATTTGCCAGCGGCCAGTGTTTCCGTTGTACTACAAATTAAGTATCTTCAAGGCTAGAGTAAATAGGCCCTTAATTAACTAGCGCGCTTTACCATCAACCAGTTTTCCATGCGGATTGTCCATCGCTCGTCGCTCATTCTCGCTTTTTTTTTTTGATTTGCTAATTTTCGTTCTTCTGAACGGAAAAGGCAAAGGCACAGTACGCCATACAGCCTAGACTTCAGTATATTTTTTCTTGAGTAAATTTATATCCTAACCTATCCTAATTTATCCTAACTTATACTACCTTAACTTAAACCTATCTCCATTCGTTTCCCGCGTGAGGCCGACAAGGAGGAAGTTTGGGTAAGGTCATGATGTGGCCACTATGCTACAATATTTCACTGTTCTTTATAAATTATTCACTGAATGCACTTTTTACTACATAAATCACGCGCTTTTATTTAGTAAACAACACTAAAAATAATTTTCTATTCTATTCTATTCTTTAATATGGCAACTAAAATCGATGGATGTCGACTATTCTGCCAATGTCAAGTGGTTTGACATTGGCAGAATAGTCGACATAATTTTAAAAGTCCAATGAAAAGTGAGCGTGACACTCATCTTGACATTCCCGTCAAACCCCCCCTCCACTTTGTCAAGTGACAGCTGTCATAGACATTTTTAGAATCAGTGTTGCTAATCATAAAAAATGGTTATCAATGTTATTATGCTTACCTTCTTTAGTTATTACCATAAATATTCATTTATTCATAATCTAAAAAATACGTATTTCCATTCATTACCATGATAATTAGTATGTATGTATGTCGCATGAATATACACGATTTAGGAGTCTAAGTTCTAGCTAATTTTATTGTAAGGAGGCCCTACTCAGAAGGTGCCCATTGAATTTTATTCCGTTTATCAGTCTGTTGTCCTAAATTTAAAGAAGGGATTATCCATTAAAAAATGAAAATCGGAAATATATAACCTATCATCATCATCATCTCAGCGTATAATCCCGTTTGCATCCGCGGCTTTCGCGTTGAAGCCCGGGGTCTCTGGTATCCCGTGGTGTGAGAATATATGAATATATGTGGAAATATATAACCTATAACATGTCATTGTCTGTTAAACTCTTCTACATACAGAAAAAAATCCATAAAAAGAAACATATTTACAACAAGGAAGGAATAATAATAACAAATAATTTACAAACATTACTAAGAAAAACAAAATACAATCAAGTAATATTGACTCAAAAACACAATATAAAATATTTACCTACGAAATCGGATCGCAACAGTTAGTATCAAGGGACTACCAACTTAACTTCCCTAAACATTTTTTTATTAAGTAAACAGTAACCTAAAAAGCCGTAGACTATAATTACCATTCTGGATTTTTCATTCTTCGCTAAAAAGTCCTGCCATAAGTGTAACAATTACCATAAATACAAAACAAAAAACTCACGCAAAGTTAAACCACCAATTTAGAAAACATTCTAATCACACCGAAATTCTAAGAAATTCGTAGAATTATGAAAACTTTGTGACCGTACAAATTATGCTAATATTATTTATCCGCTTTTCACAGAAAACTTACAGCTTGACTAAAATAGAACTAACATTTAATTTAAAATGCTAAAATCTTTGAAAAACTTTTATCTGTTGTACTTTTTGTCTTGTTTAAAAACTGTGTTTAGTTAATTTTACCTTCATTACAAGTTATTTTGTAACTTAGTAAGGGTGGTGGTTTCAAGACCTACCCGATTTGGATCAGGAACGTGGTCCCTCACTATGTGCCTCATAAGAAAGCTCAAGTTCGCACAGAGAGATATGGAGAGGGCTATGCTAGGTGTTTCTCTACGTGGTCGAATTAGGAATCAGGAGATCCGTAGAAGAACTAAAGTCGACGACATAGCCCAGCGGATTAGCTCTCTGAAGTGACAGTGGGCGGGGCAAATAGCTCGTAGAGCCGATGGCCGATGGGGCAGAAATGCTCTTGAATGGCGACCATGTACAGGCAAGCGTAGCGTCGGACGCCCACCGACTAGGTGGTCAGATGATCTGACCAAAATCGCAGAGAAGCACTAGATGCAGGCCGCGTCCAACCGTTCTTTTTGGAAATCCTTGGGGGAGGCCTATGATCAGCAGTGGACTTCATGTGGCTGAGATGATGATGATGAAAGTCAAGAATACCTACAGACTACTAACATTTATTGTTAATATTTTTATTAGAATAATGTTAACAGCCTCCGCCGTGGCGTAGCGGTAGCGAACGCGGCCGCTGCGCAAGGAGGCGCGGGCTCAATCTCCGCGCCGTGCAAATATTTGTATGCATGAATATGAATATTTGCCCTGGTCTAGGCGTGCCTCGGAAAGCACGTTAAGCCGTTGGTCCTGGTTGCCCTACGAACATCTAATGGCAGTCGTTACGGGTTGTTGGAGTCCTCAAAAGTCCAACGGTTGGTCTAATTTGCAAATCTTCGATATTGCCTTCGGGTTGTGGAGGTCAGAAGGCAGTCGCTTCACGGAAAATATCGAAGTTTAGCCAAAATCCGAGACCCCAGACTCCAAAGCTAAAAAGTTTCGGATGCGACTGGGATTAACGCTGAGATGAAGAAGATTTTTATTAGAATAATAAAATTATTGATATTATTTTTATATGTTTTAACACATCTCGGGATCCTGGGATTCCGGTCTTTTGGGAGGCCTATGTGAGACCTAAGTCAACTCGCAGGGGCCGCTTTTAAGTTTTTTTAAGGTTTATTATTATTTTGACATCGTGGTACCTACCGATTCAGGGGAACTGAAATCACCCTGAACCAGCAATGAATGTCTTTTGGCTGATAGAGATTAGAGATTATGTTGATAACTTTCATTATGAAATTACAACGTATAAAAATGAGTGTGAGCGCCATAATTGTTCTCATAGAGAAATACTTTCAGCTTAAATACAGTCTACGTAGATATGTATGATAATATTATTCACTTTTCGTTTGTAACTTAAAATTACAAGTTTAAAGAGTTGAAAACTTAGAACTATTAACTTGAAAATTACGTATAATCTTGAAACTACTTAACGAAATTTAAATAGTTGGTGAATAATATTAAATTCAGTCAGACAAGTGAGATCTTTTATTGACGTCTTTTAGAAACTTTTGTACTTAACTAACGAGTAATGGAAAGCGGAGACTGTCATGTTTTGTCAAAATGGCGAATTGATATTATGGATAAAGTTTCAAATTTTAGTTTTACAAGAGTTCTGAATTTGATTAAACGTATTAAAAGACCCAAAGAGGTTCGTGGCTAAATGTATCAGGCGGGATTGCGGTCAAGCACTAGTTTATAATTATACTAGCTGTGCCCCGCGGTTTCACCCACGTAAGCTTCTAACCGAAAGAGCTCAGTTGATATAAAATAAGCGCCTGTTAAAATAATGGGAGCAATATGTACATCCGCGTTTGCTCCCGTTTTCGCAACATTTTTTGTTCCTGCTCTGCTCCTATTCGTCATAGCGGGATGTTTTATAGCCTATGTTCTTTCTCAGGCTCTAGACTATCTGTGTACCAAATTTCATTACAATCGGTTCAGTAGTTTTGGTGTGAAAGCCGGATAGATAGACAGACAGAGATACTTTCGCATTTATAATATTAGTATGGATAAACCACCAACTACTTTTGCAGAGAGAGATTGATCTTATATCCAACAGAGCTGCAACCGATATATTTCTGCCTTGTGAAATTTTGAAGATCCAGGCTTTCTTCCTATTATGTATCTGTTTGCATGAGTCTTGTTTCTTGAAATAAACTGATTTTATCACAAATTTCTGCATCGCACTCTTCTGCATCGTTCTGCAACACAGAGTTTACCATACGAGTAGCATACATACAAACTCAGCCGTACTGAGGACGGGCCTGAGCAGTTGTGTTGCGATGTGTGCCGGGTACCGTTTGGTCGTGAAGGGTCTCCACATCAATCTCCCTCTGGCGCAGCATCGTTGGTCGTGTTGTTGGGTTTAACATTGCACCACCTCGCTCAACTGCCGTCTTCCTTCCTATTCACTAAGTCTTTTTTATGTGAATGGGATTAATAAACTAGCGCGCTTACCATCAACGATTGCATCACTGCTTACCATCAGGCGGGATTGCAGTCAAGCGCTAGTTTATAATTATTAAAAAAAAAAAAAACTTCCTGGCTTTAGTCGTCGGGCAGTTGCCCGTAGATACAACACGCAGACAGACATAAAGGATGAATGAACTTTAAACCCTGTCCCTCACATCAATTTACACGCCTACCCATTGTGGTCTATGTGTAGCAGTAACGCCTTCCAATCAAGTGATTTCTCGGAATGTTTGTCAAAAAATATTGAATCACACCAAACTGAGTCAAGTGTAAAAAATGGGATACAAACATGCCTAAAGCTTATTCTTTCTTTTATTGTATCATCGGATATCCATTCGCTCCGCATTGGATATTAAATTCCGATCATTCAATACAGAGCCAGATAAAAATAAATTATATAAGATATTTCTGGATGAGAATTGCCCGCCGTTTTTTATGCCGGAGGCTGAGCGAGAGGCTTTAATAAACTGTGAACGAGCCCGGTCCGGGGAAATGTATGAAATACCAGTTTTTATAAACCTAAAGCTAGCGTATAGATATCTACCAGAATTTTGTTATGTACCGTATAAAGGTTATTGCGTATTTGAAAGATTTTGACGATTGCCACTTTGCATCATTGATGTTGGTTTATGTACCTACATTATCAGGCTATGATGTTCCCGCTCCTGGGACACAGGCCAGGAGTGGGCCGTAATCTACCACGCGGGCCCAGTGCTGGTTGGTAGAAGTCACATGTTTTCGAAGTTTTGCCTCTAGGACATGCGGTTTTCTCACGATGTTTTCGTTTTATCATTTTGAGAGCAGTGGTGATAAAATAATTTAGGTACACAAAGAAAAGCGCCTGACGGGCTCGGACCTACGAACTAAAACTTGTAACTCGCGGCCGATACCACTAGGTCACCGCTGCGCTGTAGGTTCTAAGAAAGAAAGAAAGAAAGAAAGAAAGAAGGAAAGAAATAAATAAAGAAAGAAAGATAAATATAATAAACTAGCGCGCTTTACCATCAACAATCGCATCACTGCTTACCATCAGGCGGGATTGCGGTCAAGCGCTAGTTTATAATTTATATATAAAAAAAAGAAAGAAAGAAAGACAGAAAGAAAGTAAGAAAGAAAGCAAGAATTTTTTTTATTCCGCATCAACAAAACGCACATTACAACAAAATACCACAAAATAATAAAAAAAGACATAAAAAAATAATATCACCAAAAGTCTCGTCCCCGAACATGCAAACTACCAAATTATAGACAAAGTTGATTTGATGTCAAAGCCAGGGTCATAGACAGCACACATTATTTGACAATTAGATCCGACTATCATGCGTGATGCGCACGCGACACTAGCTGGTTCTCTAGAAGGTTTTTGTAAGTACACTAAAATTTTCTGCATATACTTCGGGGTGTCCCGCTAAATTAACTTAGAAGACATTTGTGCGTAATATGTGTAATTATTTGTAGATGTTTTTAATTTGTGGTTGCAGAATATTATAAGTCTTACACTATTGTATTAGGTTCACCTGTGATAATAGTTGAACATTGTTAAATAAATAAATAAAATAATAAATGTTGGTTGTAATTTATAGGAATATCAGGTTGTAATATTATTAATAGAATTATCTAACTCTTACGCTATTGAATGTTAATTTTATAAAATCATTACACTTAAAGCCTATTCTAACCAGAAGAAGAAAATAACAACAATAATAAACACAACAACAATAATAACAACAACACAAACAACAACAATAAACAACAACAACAACAAGACCAACAACAATAAGAGAAACACACAACAACAACAATAAGTGAATATTCTTACAAATAAATAAAATTCTAATTCTAAGAATTGTATTATTGATTTTAATGAACATTATTCGTTACAAACCACTTTGCAGTCTTGAAATTTCGTTGTCAATGCCACGTTTTCGTGATGGTTTCTCGAAATACCAATCAAAATATTACTGTTTGGAGTTAACAAATCAAAAGTGACAGTTAGAAGTTGGATGTAAGCACCAAATAGGTTACAATCTCTTTAGTGTCGTGCTATAGGTAACCCTCAACCTTACCCTTTGGGGATTACGCCTGTAATCCTGAAGTGATGTAACATTTAATGGACATTTTGAATAAGTCGTGTGCCGTTTTTCAGGAAATAAATGGTTTTCTTCTATCATACTAATATTAAGTACTAGCGATTGGTCTGACTGCAATGCTTCGATGTCGGCTTCGGGTTGTGGAGGTCAGACGGCAGTCGCTTCACGGAAAATGTCGAAGTTTAGCCATATCAGCAGTTGGACTGGTAAAGCGGAACCCAGACTCCAAAGCTGAAAATGCTTCGGATGCGACTGGGATTAACGCTGGGATGATGATGATGATGATTAAGTACTAGCGACCCGCCCCGGCTTCGCACGTGGACAAATTATATAGGTACGAGGAAGGCTTATTCCTCAATGAACGGTGGCCCTTCAATAAAAATAATGTTTACTGTGACGCCCATCAGCCAATATCTGACTCTGCAAGATACATCGACATTATTGTCCATGGATAGCCAGTTCCACCACCTTCAAACAGAATGAAAGCCTACCGGAGAAACAGGCGGCCGGCAGGGCCGCGAGCGGCACGCGGATTTTTTCTGGTGTTTAGTTTTGAATAAATCGTGATATCTCCTGAATGAAACAACCAATTCCAATGATTCAAAAAGAGATATGCTGCTACTAAATATATTTGGATAAGGATTAATAATATGGAACAAATAGTGGGCTCTGATTTCGACTGGCATTTTAATTAACTTTTCAAACATAAAAAAGTAGTCATAATAAAGAAACTATAGTAGGTAGACATATGGTGTCGCAGACTTTTTTGTAGGCATTTTTAAGGTCTACAATACTGTAGTACATTATTTTGATCTACCTCATAGGGTTCAGCCAGCGTTTGCAATGTAAGCTCAAAAAAATGGGTTTATTTTGCGACATGCGTTAGAAACCTCAAAAATTATCAGCGTTCCTCTTATATATTATGCATATTATATACATAGAAACTTTCCTCTTGAATCACTCTATCTATAATAAAACCCTATCAAAATCCGTTGCGTAGTTTTAAAGATTGAATCATACAAAGCGACATAGGGAAAGTAACAGTGACTTTGTTTTATAATATGTAGTGATAATCGCAAAAGTTCTAAGAATGGATGGATGAATTGATGTTTGTTACTTTTCCAAGCAATAACTACTAAACGGCAGCACTCAAGTGACCCGGTTTAACATATTGACACCTTTATATCGTTATCATATCGATATTTCTGCTGGATCGAAACGTATGCGGGTGAAACCACAAGGCATTGGTAGGTCTAGACAAGGCTAGATATTATACACTTACGTACAAACGATGCCCAATATAGGTCGATATGTGAGCAATGCGTGTGGTCTCCGTTCGATATCTATGAAGCGTTCCGGCAGCTAGACATCCGAATTGCGGCCTTTGTCAACAACACACAAATAGCATACCGTATGCTTGTCCATTTTACGTGTTTATAGGATACTAGCGGCCGCCAGCGACATCGTTCGCGTGGAGTTAGTTATGCTCCGCTCCTATTGGTCGCAGCGTGATGTTATATAGCCTAAAGCTTTCCTGGATTGATGGGCTATCCAACGCAAAAAGAATTTTTCAAATCGGACGAGTAGTTCCCGGGATTAGCGCGCACAAACAAACATACAAACAAACTCTTCAGCTTTATATATTAGTATAGATTCCTTCACTGCCAACTGAGAGGTTCTTTACTAACATGTGTGTTTATTCATTCCATTGACGATTACAATGGAGATAAATGATAAGAAAAAGCTTAATAGCGTCAACATGAGCACTAACAGCGTAGCTCGTAAAAGAGGTGGTGGCCTAGTGAAATCGGCTGCGACTAGGTCATGGGTTCGATCCCCGTCAGGTGCCATAATTTGTGTAAATTATTTCATCAGTACCGCTCTCAACACGGTGAAGGAAAACGTTGCGAGGAAACCGACATATCTTAAAAGTAAAACTTCGAAGACGTATGACATCTACCAACCCGCGCTGGACCCGCGTGGTAGATTATGGCCCACTCCCTCTCAGCGAGAGGAGGCTTGTGTCACAGGAATGCGAACATTATAAGGCTGATTATGAACACTAGCAAAAGGTACCAAACCTGCATACTAGTCCTGATGTATTTCTGTAATTGTTATGTAATTAATTGAACTCCGCGGTTTTCTCCAGATAAGTTTCGATCTTGTAAGAATGTGCGGATAAAAAAGAATCTTTTATGTTGATTCTAGTAGTAAACACAGTCGCAGGCGGCCGCTAGTTCGGCATACTGATGGTATGCCGAACTAGCGGCCGCCTGCGACTTCGTTCGCGTTTTTTATATGATCCGCTCCTATTGGTCGCAGCGTGATGTTATTTATCCTAAAGCCTTTCTGGACTAATGGGCTATCCAATGCAAAAATATTTTTTCAAATCAGATCAGTAGTTCCTGAGATTAGCGCGTTCAAACAAACATACAAACAAACTCTTCAGTTTTATATATTAGTATAGATTTAATCCAAAACCATTCATTAGTCTTGCGTGAAAGATTATTAAAAATTCATCCATCCACATAAACATTCACGTTTATAATATTAGTAGCGTTATAAAAGTATGCAGAATGCTCTAAAACATTTTGAAATACTAACGTTAGAGTTTCTTACCCATATTTTCCGTAAGGAACCTTTTGGAAGGCCCGACTAGAATCAACTCTAATTTACTGTAATTTTTGATGTTCAAAAGTGGATGCCTTTTGTGTCCCCACTTGAAATAAATGCTTTGACTTTTGACCATTCATTTTTGACGTTTAAACGTCACTTTCCTTTAATCGTCGTTTATAAATCGCCTTTCTGTATTTTAAATTATATTCCAATGAATTTAAAGTTCTTAATTCAAAATTCACAACCTAGATTCGGGTTTTAAGTCAGTTTTTGTAATAAGAATTTTAACGTACTCGGATTTTTTTGTTACCGTATATTCCACTGTTGGACAAATGCCTCCCCTTTTGCTTTTCAAACCATCCTATCGTGTGCGATTTCTGGCCATGTTTTCCCTGGCTTAGACCTCGTCGATGATACAATTATTATGAACGTTATCGAATTACAGTTCAAATTTGAAAAGGAGGTGGGTTGATGACGAGCCATTTTTTGCCCGTCATACACCCGAAAAAAAAAGATTCGGATGATGAACCAAAGTAAAATAATACTCATAAAAAATCTTATGAAGAGTAGAATCATAAGCAGACAAAATTAGTATGGTTCATGGAACGCTTCTTAATACAATAATAATTCGAAAACTAAAAAAACTACTCAAATGTATAAAAAACCCAAAACACTGTCTTTTTGGGCAATCATTTCTTTGACTTACTATTTTATTTATCACGCGAATCTTATATTATAATAAAATAAATATCTTCAAGTTAACAGATACATTTTAAACAACAGACAGACATTTAAAAATTGCCGGAGTCCGAAACTTTTTTTCGAGTGTATAATGGGCGAAAAATGACTCTTATCAACTCACCTCCTTTGTCCCATTGTTTAATCCTAGGTTGTAACATACAGTATATAAACAGTATTATTAAAGAAAAACGTTTGATAAACCTTTATCCCTCTTTCTTTTATATCCATAAGAAAAACTTACTAATACAATTAACATCGGACTGTGTGAAAAGCCTCTGGCTGAAGCCTTCAACATTTTCAAAGATTGTCTGCCCCACAACTTTCTTATGTAATCAAAGTATGTACTTACCTACCCATTGTTCATGCCAAAACGTTCTACCTTTTCCAAAAGGCTAACACAAATTCACATAAGCGAAAAGTTCCCGACTCGAGCAACACGTTACTGTAACGAGTTCGCATAGAACTTTCAGGCAGCTAATAACTTGGGAGCAACCCCCGAGTCTTTTAACATACGGCTATTGTAAGTTTTTTTTTATCAGAAAACTTAGCCCGGGGACATTGATAAAGTTCTGGACAGAATTTTATAGATTATATAGACAGGACGTGAATTGGGTTTTGAAAAAAGAGTTTTCGAGTTGCTTTAGTCTTTCTTGTTTTATTTTGTTTAGTTTTTTAGTTAATAGTGTCCAATTGATGGTCTGCATTCAAAGACATGGCCGCGGTATCTTGTGTACATGGTTAGATGTGGACATTATAAGCTAATTATGCTAATGGTAGACTTTGTTTGGAAGTTTGGATTTGTAAGATAAGCATGAATTGAGTCAATTCGAAAGTAAATTGCAAAAATAATTAAGCTTCATTTCAAAAGGACAAAGTTTTACAACCAGCCACGTGTCAATGTAACATTCAGCTTTTGTAAAAGTTAATAAAGTTCGACACTTTTGTAAAAGTTAATAAAGTTCGACACTTTAATGCGTCAGGCACACGGTCATGTCGACGTCAACATCGTGTTTCACAAATTTCGTACACAACATTTATTTAACATTCTATATGATATAATTGTCAAATTGCGAGTCGCTATCGCTGAAATATATTATTCTTTTTATATTAAATAATTATAAACTAGTGCTTGACTGCAATCCCGAATGATTTATTAAGTCGCACTAGTTTATTAAGTCTATTCACTTAAAAAACTTAGGAATAGGAAGTACGACGGCAGTTGAGCGAGGTGATGCAATGTTAAACCCAAGACCAACACGACCAACGATGCTGCGCCAAAGGAAGATTGATCTGGAGACTCTCCACGACCAAACTCCCGACACAACAACATTTGGTGCATCGTACCCGGCACACATCGCAACACAACTGCTCAGACCCGGTCTCCGTATTATCGGTGAATCTCTTCAGTACTTAATTCTGCACGCCTAATAATGCAAAACCCTACCGTACGGAATTCACGCTGTTCAGTGTAAAGTAGACTATTAAAGTCACAAAAAATCGTAACTTCAATGACAGTTTAATTCACACGAGCTTTAAAATATCTTTGACCTATAACTTCAAATGTCTATGAAAGAACTTAGACTATTAAAGTCACAAAAAAGCGTAACTTCAATGACAGTTTAATTCACGCGAGCTTTAAAATATCTTTGACCTATAACTTCAAATGTCTATGAAAGAACTTAAGTATAATTTTATTAGCTAATTAAATGTTATCACGAATCCAACCAAAGATAAACCACGCAGCCCCAACCTAATAAGCTCAAAAAATACTCGGAAGAATCGCGGTCTCATTTCGCCCGAGGATTTTGTTAATTATGAGGGTAGGGTACAAAAATGTCAAGCACTTTTGTCACAGATGTTAGCCTCCCCCACAATATTTATTCTTATTTCTTTAATAAAACAAAAAAAGGTTAAAACTGAGAACAGTGACATAACGAAGTTACGGGCAGACGGGCCGTGTCCGATCCGTCCGCGTTCGGATAATTTGATATTCGCACCCCGGACAGCTGTCCGGTGTCCGGTGTCTGGACAGTGTGAAACCCTGTTACGTCATTCTGTTTTTTACTGGAGTTTTATGAAGTAGGTTTTATTTAGTTTTGTGTAATGTGTTGAGTTGATTGCGGTTTTTTATCATGGGATTATGTGGGACTGAGGTTTATGTTTGTTTATCCAAACATATTTTGCAATTCTGTTTTACAGAGTTACTAATATTAAGAGAAGTTAGTTGCTTTATGCTGATCAATACAATCCATACTAGTATTATAAATGCGAAAGTAACTCTGTCTGTATATCTGTCTGTTACGCTTTCCTGCTTAAACCAATTCAATTCAATTCAATTCAATGTATTTATTTGCTTACTAAGTGTACATTAGTGGTCTTATATATTATGTAACAATTAGTCCTTACAAATTAGCGGCCTTTTTCAGGCATTGCAAAATTTGAGGTTAGTGAGGCTTACAATACAGATTTTGATGAAATTTGGCACAGACAATCTTTAGACCCTGGGAAAGGACAAAGGCTACCTTTTTATTGAAAAATTTGATATTCTCGAGGGAAATCTAAAAAGCGCGATATAACCGAATTCCACGCGGGAAAAGCCGCGGGCGGAAAGCTATACCTATAATTTTTTCGATTGTAAGTTTACAAAAACCATTTTAGTATTTTTGGAGTCACAGCTTCCACAAACTGGCGGTGCGAAGTCATTTTGGTAGTGTCGCTATATCATATTGGGTACGCTTGTCTGCGAGAGCCTTGAGCCTTGAATTACGAAAATGAAGCATTCAATGCTAAACCCATGCTAAAACGTCAGTTAAGTCTAAAGAATCTTTAATATAGGCTGTTCTTTCATCAAGATTTTATCAAAGTTTTATTTATTACCGAGTCCAGTGCAATCAAACACTAACAAAGAGAATTAGCTTTTGGAGTCTGGGGTCCACTTTACCAGTCCTAACTGCTGATTTTGGCTAAACTTCGATATTTTCCGTGAAGCTACTACCGTCTGACCTCCACAACCCGAAGGCGATATCTAAGCATTGCAGTTAGACCAATTGTTAGAGTTTTTGAGGGCTTCAACCAACCCGTAACGACTGCCACTAGATGTTGGTATGGCAACCAACGGCTTAACGTGCTTTCCGAGGCACGACCAGACCAGTGCAAATATTCATATTCATGCATACAAATATTTGCACTGTGCGGGGAGTGTCCGCTACGCCACGGAGGCTGTCAAGTTCTGTCTGTTTGTTCATCAAGATTTTATTAAAGTTTTATTTATTACCGAGTCCAGTGCAATCAAACGCTAAAAAGAGAATTAATATTGTATTAGTTCTCTGTACAATAAAATATAACATTCTCTTCTACTTAAACCCTAATAACTTTCTAACAATTATATTGTACACACACACAATACACATACAACCTTGGTACACCCCACTACTCACACATACGCCCCACAACAACACCACACACAGCTCAGTTCTGTTATTACGTGCACAGAGTAATGAAACCGGTTTTTCTCGGACACAGTATTTGTTCTGTCCTGAGCTGTTCACTTTTATTATATTTGCACTCAGCAACGAACATGTAGTAGTTTTAAAGTGGACCTCTACAAAGACCGACAGTTAATAAAAAGAAGTAAATCAAATTACTTGGTAGTATGTTTCCTTTTATATAGTTTTTTTTCTATGGAAAAACCGAAAAATCGAAAAGGCTGAACCGTAAAAGAATTGGGTAAAAAAAAAAGAAAAAAGGGTTCATTGGAGAAACTTGTACTACTTTTACAGTAAATCTTACATACAGTATGTTAAATAACAGAGGGCGTTCCCTTAAACTCGTTAATATATATCATTAATAGATTAAAATAAAAATATCAGCATAGAAAAATAAGCATAAAAAATCCGAATAAAAAAAAATTCTAATTGGAAATAAATTTGAAACCTCCTGTTTTAAATCAAAATAGTAGTCGTCATGTATAAATAAATTGCGACGTTGCCGTCTTTCATGTTCGCGTGTACAGTGTGTTTCTTTTACATGTCAATTTAAAATTTTTAATGAATATTTTCTTATTGGAAAAAATTTTAAAACATTTTGTTTTCGAATGGAAATATTTTTTTTAGCATGTATGTATGCTATACTATTTCGCGTTAACGGGAACGCCCTCTGTTAGTTAACATACTGTATAATAAATAATAATAATTATCATCATCATCATCTCAGCCGAAAGATGTCCACTGCTGGACATAGACCTCCCCCAAGGTTCTACACGACGACCGGTCCTGCGCCTCCCGCATCCAGCGGTTTCCCGCGACCTTCACCAGGTCGTCGGTCCACCTTGTCGGGGGCCTACCCACGCTACGTCTTCCGGTGTGTGTTCGCCACTCGAGAACCCGTCGGCCCCATCGGGCATCGGCCCTATGGGCAATGTGTCCAGCCCACTGCCACTTTAGTGTTGCATCTCCTCATTCGATGGCGCAGTGAAACCCCAAGCATTTTTTTTAATTGAAACGGAAAGAAAAAGATGGATATATCGGTTACTGCAACACTCTGTTATGTAAGGCTTCTTTCCACGCGTTATGAATTTACTATCAATAATTCTTCCACCGATTTATTTATATCTAGCTGCGCCCAGGGTTTCACCCGCGTGAGTTTGCCACCCTGTGAACCAGGGATGTTACGGAGCTTCGACTCCAACTCCGTCAAGTCGGAACTTCCGATTATTATCATACCTTCGGTTCCGACTCCAGTTCCGATACTTTTGAATCGGAGGTTTTAATCGGAGGTAATTAAAGCATACGATAGCGGCGGCGGCCTGCCGACTGTTGTGAACAGCAGGATAATTACGTAACACACTATCAGTAGCAATGGGTTTCATTTTGACAGTTCAACAACATTCATTGCGTTATTTACTTTCTTGGGAACACATATTTATCAAACATAGGGAGCAATGGACTAGCAATATGCTTCAAAATGATTCCAATTGATAGTATTAGTGCGTTACGCGAGTGGGGTGCATGTTCATATGCCTATATCACGCGGGGAATTCCCTGACTCCTGCTACTTGCACTCTATCGTGCATTTTTCGCTAGTTTTGGAGTCAACACATTTGATTTCATTTGTTTCAAAGCTTTTGTTCATTTAATGTCATATAATATGCTAATTTGGGTTTTTTGGGTTTTCATTTAATTTCTTGTTCATTTAGAATTATGCCAATTTTCTTTTCAATGTTTGTGTTTAATTTTACAATAAAAAATTTAAATCAAAAAAATTTACTGAACAATGTTTTTTGTGTTTAAATAAAAAATCTCTCTCCTACCACCACTTCGCACCAGGGATGTTACGGAGCTTCGACTCCGATTCTGATAAGTCGGAACTTCCGATTACTATCATACCTTCGGTTCCGATACTTTTAAACCGGAGGTTTTAATCAGAGGTTATTAAAGCATAACATAGCGGCGGCGGCCTGCCGACTGTTATGAACAGCAGCATATTGCTAGTTCATTGCTCCCTATGTTCGATAAATATGTCTGCTCAACAACGTAAATAACGCAATGAATGTTGTTAAACTGTCAAAATGAAACCCATTGCATACTGATAGTATGTTACGTAATTACCATACTGGTTCATACACATCACGCGGGGAATTCCCTGACTCCTGCTACGTGCACTCTATCGTCAATATTTTTTTCACTTGTAATTATTTAGTTTGTTACGCACACGACACGTTTATAGGTTATAGACCTTTGTTTTAATTTTTCGCTAGTTTTGGAGTCGACACATTTGATTTCATTTATTCAAAGTTTTTGTTCATTTAATTTAATATGCTACTTTGGGTTTTAATTAACTTCATTTAATTTATTCTTCATTAGGAAATATGCCAATTTTCTTTTCAATGTTTGTGTTTAATTTTACAATAAAAAATTTAAATCAAAAAAATTGACTGAACAATGTTTTATGTGTTTAAATAAAAAATCTCTCTCCTACCACCACTTCTGACCCTGTCTCCGCCTCCGGTTCCGACTCCAATAAATCAAATTTAAAAACTCCGACTCCGGTTCCGACTCCGATAAATCAAATTTAAAAAACCTTCGACTCCGGTTCCGATTCCGATATAACCACCTCCGTTACATCCCTACTTCTGACCCTGCCTCAGACTCCGGTTCCGCTTCCGATATAACTACCTCCGTTACATCCCTACTGTGAACATATTGGGATTAAAATTATCCCGGACAAAGTCTTGCCGCCAAGCCATTCGTCGTGTTCGGCATGATATTTGGTGAAGCCGTACTGAGGACGGATCTGAGCAGTTGGGTTGCGATGGGTTCCGGGTATGATGCGCCAAATGTTGTTATGTCAGGAGTTGTGGGTCGTGGGGACTCAGTTTTTTTCTTTTTTGAGTGAATAGGCTTAATAAATTAGCGCGCTTTACCATGAACGATTGCATCACTACTTACTATCAGACGGGATTGCGGTCAAGCGCTAGTTTCTAATTATTAAAATAAAAACTATCTGTGTGCGAAATTTCACTCAAATTCGTTCAACGGTTTTTGCTTAAAAGCGGAACAAACAAACTCACTTACACATTTTATAATACATATGTTATTATTAAAGATTTCTATATTTAACTGCCATGTTAATATATCAAACTTTAATTACATTATATTAATAATTTAATGTAACCGAACACCACAACATACGCTAACACCAGTTACAGCTGACCTCGCATACTATACGTTTTTCGTAACATCAGAAATATGTTTATACTGGTTATGTATAACATCATGTGTAGCCGTACGTACTGCTGGCTTGTGACACATGGGAATCATGGCGGTCTGACGTTTGACGATTATATTAAATATTTTAAATTAATTCCGCAAATGATATCCCTCCGCGACGACGGATATTAATGAATTGCCATGAATAATATTAATAATTCCTTTACTGATGTTGGAGTTTAAATATTTACATATTGAGGATGTAAGTAGATGCCTCTGGTAATCCATATTATTATATACACCAGCAGGATAATTGCGCCACACACTATTAAGTAGTAGCAATCGCTTTAACGGCGGTTAGTTGTTGTGTCTGGAGTTTGGTCGTGGAGGGTCTTCAGATCTATCTCCCTCTGGCGCAGCATCGTTGGTCGTATTGTTCTTCCTATTCACTTGGATTTAACATTGCATCACCTCGTTCAACTGCCGTCTTCCTTCCTATTTACATAGCTTTTTTGAGTGAATAGGCTTAATCGGCTTATAGGCGTCGTGTTCCGGCATGATGTCTGGTGAAGCCGTACGGAGGATGGGTCTGAACAGTTGTGTTGCGTTGTGTGCCGGATACGATGCGTCAAATGTTGTTGTGCCGGGAGTTTGGTCGTGGAGGGTCTCCAGATTCATCACCCTCTGGCGCAGCATCGTTGGTCGTGTTTTTGGATTTAACATTGCATCACCTCGCTCAACTGCCGCCTTCCTTCCTATTTATTCAGTTTTTTGAGTGAATAGGCTTAATAAACTAGCGCGCTTCACCATCAACGATTGCATCTCTGCTTATCATCAGGCGGGATTGCGGTCAAGCATTAGTTTATAATTATGAAAATAAAACTATCAGCTTCATTTTGACAGTTCAATGTCAGTCATTGCGCTATTTACGTTCTTGAACAGATAGATTGTTCAATCATATGGAGCAATGAGTAGCAATCTGCTGCAAAATTATTCCAATTGATAGTAGGAGTATTTTACGTAATTAGGAATACATCTGGATCCGCGAGTGCACTAAACAGAACACTAAACATTGCAAATATTTGTCACTATTTTACTCAAAAACTACAAAACAGATTTGTATGAAATTCGTCACACATATATACTTATATAAAAAGCTGAAGAGTTTCTGCTTACCATCAGGCAGGATTGCGGTCAAGCGCTGGTTTATAATATGTAAAAAAAAAAAATAAGTTTGTTTGTTTGAACGCGCTAATCTCAGGAACTACTAGTCCGATTTGAAAAAATCTTTTTGCGTTGGATAGCGCATTAATCCAGGAAGGCTTTTTTCTATATAACATCACGCTGCGACCAATAAGAGCGGGGCATATTTAAAAAAACGCGCGTGAAAGTAGTTTATATCCAGGCCTTAACACAGACACTTTTAATACCGATATTCCCTCTCAAAACTTATGTAGACTAAACCACCAGAGGCGCTGCTATTCATTCATAACGAAGCCTTTATTTTAGATGCGAAATCATCAAATCACCTGTCCTGCTCTGGGCGGAATCGAAGGGCGTTTCAGACTTTTACTGACTAAAGCCCACCCGAGTTCCTTCACTTGCCTGTGCGCCTGGAACCACAGGATATCTTTTAAACACCCCGCGCCTTCATAAAGAAGCATAAATAGGGATGTTTCCTGGGTTAAAAAAAAAATGATTCTATTTAGTCCGTCATTCAGATTATAGCAAAATTTTGGATACGTATATTTTGTTTTATCAAATCAATAAAAATTGACAAATATAAAAGGCATCAAAGATCAGGAGTGGTGGCTGGTGACGTCACTCCTCGCTAAAAAGTGTAGCGTGCAGTGACGTCACATGTGTTTTCAACGCACTGTGTTGTCTTCATTTTATGTTTATATGAAAAAAGAAAACTTAGTTTTTTTTAGTCAACTACCCTATCACCCAGTAATGGGCGCGGTTCCATTTTTCACAAACTAAATTAAATTTAAATTCAGTGCATCTCTTTCTTTCTATTGCATTAAGAAAAGGACAGAAGATAGTTACGATAGTTAGTTAGTCCTGTCAAAATAAGAAATTCCATAGACAGTCTAAACCACAGACTGTCTAGTATTTTTTGGAAATCTAACTGACGGACTAATTTTTTTTTTTTGTCAACTACCCTATTACGATCTAGCACAGCTTCGTGTAAATCACAATTTCATTGCCATACACCTTCTAATTACTTCCGTTATACTTGCCTCACGTAAGAACAATATATGGGTAGAAATTATAATATAATGTTCGCCTATATTGTAACTCCATCGCGAAAATTAATTAATTAACAAACCTTCTCATATTTTGACTTTAGTATATAATTAATTTGTGACTTACTTAAAGGCAAGAAAATCTACTGCTGGCGGTGGCAATCTTACTTTCTAAAGAATTTATCTGGCTTTGATACTCCACGTCATTTATTCTTGTGCTTTAATGCCACTGCAGATCTGTTGATGAAGCTACACAAAAAATTTTGACTCGGCATGAAATATGCCTTCTATGATAGATGTCATTAGAAAGGAATAGATAGCATTATATTTTAACGTAGCGGCCGCCAGCGACTTCGTTCACGTGGAGTTAGTTTTCTCCGCTCCTATTGGTCGCAGCATGTTATATAGCCTAAAGCTAGAAAGCTTTAAAAAATTCTTTTTGCGTTGGATAGCCCATTAATCCTCCTGGATTAATGGGCTATCCAACGCAAAAAGAATTTTTCAAGTCGGACCAGTAGTTCCCGAGATTAGCGCGAACAAACAAACATACAAACTCTTCAGCTTTATATATTAGTATAGATATCATTATTTTAATTCCTCTTTCTCCGTTTTATCATCGGACGACTCGTCGTTCGGCGAGTTTCCAACCTTACGTTGTTAACACCACTACGATCCGAACGAAGCGTTTCGCTTCTTTTTTTTTATACCGCGTACATCGAAGACTGGAACAATTTGCCAGCGGCGGTGTTTCCGTCGGCCTACAATTTGAGTGTCTTCAAGGCTTAGAGTGAATAGGCTCTTAATAAACTAGCGCGCTTTACCCTCAACGATTGCGTCACTACTTACTTACCATCAGGCGGGATTGCGGTCGAGCACTAGTTTATAATTTATAAAAAAACGTCGTAAGAGCCCAAAGACGTCCACTGTTGGACATAGGTATCCCCCAAGTATGTCCACGACGACCGGTTCTACGCCTCCCGCATCCAGCAGTTTTCCGAGACCTTCACCAGGTCGTCGGTCCACCTAGTCGAGGGCTTACCCATGCTGCGTCTTTCAATCGGAATTAACAACATTTAAAAATATATGCTGCTTTCCAATTGAATTCCGATTCAATTCAGATATTGGCCCTCTAAGTCGTGGTGGCCTAGTGGTTAAAACACCAGCCTCTCAAATATGAGTGCGTTGGTTCGATTCCAGATCAGGCAAGTACCAATGTAACTTTTCCAAACTTATATGTAATTTCTAAGTATATCTTGGACACCAATGACTGAAGGTGAAGGAAAACATCTTGAGGAAACCTGGACTTTAAGTCTGAAATCGCCAACCCGCATTGAGCAAGCGTGGTGATTACGCTCAATCCTTCTCTGTATGAGAGGAGACCTGTACCCAGCAGTGGGACGATAAAAAAGGTTGATGATGATTGACCCTCTAATGTCTAATTGTAACCGCTAATTGGTTGAGCAGTCCCAAACGGAATCACTAATACTTTTATGAAATAACCACATATCAATTCCTAACATCCTAATCGCCACACAGTCCAGGAGTCGGCCAAACAGCTTTAACTTTAATTACGTCGTCCGTCGCCGTATCGTGGCCGTTCCGGTACATTAAACACGTTGCCGGAACCGTACTGCCCGGCCAATTTACGAGCGATAAACCGTAAGGAACTATTGCTAAATATAGTGCGGTTTTGAGATACGGTGACGTCAATGATACAGCTTAATTGGGTTGTGTCCTAAAAAATAATTTAATGTCCATCAGATAGATTTATAAAAAATATTGAACACGTATTTTTATTTTTTCTTTCATTCAAATACTTACGAAGATATATTGATTCGAAACGTCGCATGACGTCAGAAAATATACCACGGCGTGACGTAATTAGCCCCCACTCCGTAACTTTAATACGCTATATCTCAGTAGTTTTTGATAATTTCGACAAAATAAAAAATACGGGTCTTAAATTTTTATCTATATCTATACTAATATATAAAGCTGAAGAGTTTGTTTGTTTGTTTGTTTGAACGCGCTAATCTCAGGAACTACGGGTCCGATTTGAAAAATTATTTTTGCGTTGGATAGCCCATTAATCCAGGAAGCCTTTAGGCTATATAACATCACGCTGTGACCAATAGGGGCAGAGCATAACTAACTCCACGCGAACGAAGTCGCTGGCGACCGCTAGTTATCTATAAGACGGACTAATTATTTTTTTTACTTTCATACCTTGGATACATCCCTATTCTGTAAAAGTCTTTTAAGATCGTTTTTAATTCTCACGTGCAGATTTCAACAGTTTTTTTTTTTTAACAGTCTTTATATAGTACCTATTTGGCTAATAGCACTCGGACACTCAAAGTAAAATAAATCATTGCCTTGTTCTGTCAAAGTAAAATAAATCATTGGCTCAGTTTCCCCATAATTGTTGTCCGGTTATTCACAAATGAATATTATTATTTAACTAGGTAACCCTTGCGAAGTTTTGCCTGCCTGCGAATGCACATTTAATAAATCCTTGATTTTCAATCTCAATTTTTCGGAAAACCACTGATATGAGTAATTTGTATATTTTTCTGGTGTAGCGGTCCAGAAAATATTTAAAATGATGCCTCATTTGTGTAGATTAATAAAATATGAAGGAAGTTATGACGTACCGAGAAAAAAGCCCTTGAGAAATATATATAAAGAAGAAAATAAATATGTACTAAATAAAAAATAATATCTCATTTGTAGGTATACAGTATGTTAAATAACAGAGGGCGTTCCCTTAAATTCATTAATATACAGTATGTTAAATAACAGAGGGCGTTCCCTTAAACTCGTTAATATATATCATTAATAGATTAAAATAAAAATATCAGCATAGAAAAATAAGCATAAAAAAATCCGAATAAAAAAAAATCTAATTGGAAATAAATTTGAAACCTCCTGTTTTAGATCAAAATAGTAGTCGTCATGTATAAATAAATTGCGACGTTGCCGTCTTTCATGTTCGCGTGTACAGTGTGTTTCTTTTACATGTCAATTTAAAATTTTTATTGAATATTTTCTTATTGGAAAAAATTTTAAAACATTTTGTTTTCGAATGGAAATATTTTTTTTAGCATGTATGTATGCTATACTATTTCGGGTTAACGTGAACGCCCTCTGTTAGTTAACATACTAAAATAAAATTATCAGCATAGAAAAATAAGCATAAAAAAATTCGAATAAAAAAAAATTCAAATTGGAAATAAATTTGAAACCTCCTGTTTTAAATCAAAATAGTAGTCGTCATGTATAAATAAATTGCGACGTTGCCATCTTTTATGTTCGCGTGTACAGTGTGTTTCTTTTATGTCAATTTAAAATTTTTATTGAATATTTTCTTATTGGAAAAATCTTAAAAACATTTTGTTTTCGAATGGAAATATTTTTTTTAGCATGTATGTATGCTATACTATTTCGGGTTAACGGGAACGCCCTCTGTTAGTTAACATACTGTATACTTAAATAGTGTGAGTTGAGGACGATTGCAAAAATAAAGCAAAATAATACTGACAAATAATACTTTGGATTCAGTGGAGAGGCGTGCGAAGAGGCTGATTGGCGACCCAGACTTAACTCGAAACGGTCTCCAAAGCCTGGAGCACAGGCGTAGAGTAGCCAGCCTTTCGGTCTTCTATAGGTTGCATTCTGGTGAGTGTGCAAGGGAATTGCATGATTTAATTCCCCCATCACCGTTCCACCATCGGACAACCCGTCGTACGGCGAGTTTCCACCCTTACGTTGTTGATACCACTGCGACCCGGACGAAGCGTTTCGCTTCCTCTTTTATACCGCGTACATCGAGGGACTGGAACAATTTACCAGCGACGGTGTTTCCGTCACATTACAATTTGAGTGTCTTCAAGGCTAGAGTGAATAGGTTCTTAATAAACTAGCGCGCTTTACCATCAATGATCGCATCACTGCTTACCATCAGGCGGGATTGCGGTCAAGCGCTTGTTTATATCTTATAAAAAAAAAAAAAAAAGTCACATGATAGAGCTTCGTTTATAAGTAAATAAATACATTCAAAGAAATCAGATGCTCGCTCCACAAATGAATCGGTTCACAACCCGAAGGCGATAGCGAAGCATTGCAGTTAGACCAATTATTGGACTTTTGACGGCTCCAACAACCCGTAACGACTGCCATTAGATGTTCGTTTGGCAACCGGGACCAACGCCTTAATGTGCTTTATGAGGCATAATCAGACCAGTGCAAATATTCATATTCATGCATACAAATATTTGCACAGCGCGGGTATCGAACCCGCGCCACCTTGCGCAGCGGTCGCGTTCGCTATCGCCACGCCATGGAGGCTGCCGAGAATCCACATAACATGTTGCCACATAAATAATTGTTCGATATGTCATTTTAATCGATTTAAAAAATAAATGTCGCAGAACTCAGTGCTCATACAACACAAAACCTTTTTAAAAGTTTTGCGTAGATCCTGCAGTAGCTTTACAGCAAAGACTATCATTCAGATAGCCACATAATCTTCTTTTTCAACCGTCACTTCTAAATCCTCAAAAAACCTTGGTGGTTTACCCGCAAACCTCGCCGAGATACACCTAACAATAAAATAAGGTATTTAGGGGCAAAACTTGGCAGTACCCGCCTAGAGCCGGGCAGCATTACCTTCACCCCAGTTAAATCCCATTCATATTTATATTTTCAGGCAAATGTGCGCCAAAGCGCTGAAGTAATAACAGAGCCTCGTTTAGGGATGCCCTCCTATGAGGACCAAGTTTAAATTAGGCAATTATGTAAAATATTTGGGACTAGAGCTTAGGACATGATATAACGTGTATTATCCTAGTTGTGTTATCATACAAGGAAGTGACGCTTAAGAGCTGTCATTCATTTTAATGTTTGCTCTATAACTTTACCTGTGTAATGTTGAAAGTGCCTTCACAAACTCAGCTGTTTGAAGAGTTAGTCAGTCAGAAAGGTGAAGCTTGTCAATCCCAAAATGAAACAGTTTATATGCTGAAGAATAACGGGCTAGAGAGTCGCTCTCAAAAATGATATTGTTAGAAAATATTAGTTACTTAATTATTTCACTAAATCCAGCACAGACAAATTTTCCCATTTTTTTTTTAATTTTGTTTAAAAATATATTGTTTTTAATTAGTTTAAATTAAACATAATTAAGTTTATTATAATTACTTTTTTGCTGCCAAACCTGTATTCTATATTCCGCTGAGACATGGTGTGTGTACCGCCACCGCGTATACACCACTGAGACATTTAAAGTGAAAACGATCTAGAGTTCTCTCTAGATCGTTTTCACTTTAAATGTCTTCGATCCATTATGAAGATCAAATGGTCTGACAGTGTGCGAAATACCGAAGTCCTGCGACAAGCCAATGTTGGTGGCATTAAGGCTTATTTAATGCGTCGACAGCTTCGGTGGTGTGGACACGTATCACATTTGGCGGACGAAAGAGTGGCGAAGCGCATCTTCTTCTCTGAGCTGGAGGAGGGCAAGCGAAAGCATGCCCAACTCCTCCGGTTCAAGGATGTCTTAAAACGACACATGAAGAGATGCAATATAGAACCCTCTGAATGGGAGCGATTGGCATCAAAGCGGTCAGAATGGCGCAGAATGGTGTACGGACAAGTACGCGAGTTTGGGGAGCAGCGCAAAGCTGACCTCGATGCCAAACGCGACCAATTATAGGCCCGCCCACCTGCTGCCATCACATACAACTACGTCGACGGCGTGCTTACGTGCCCTCAGTGTGCACGAAGTTTCGCCGCAAAGATAGTCTACATAAGCCATCGTCGGGCGCAAAAGCGCCAAATCCTCGGCTAAGAGTCGAAATGCTCGCCGTGGCCGAAATCGGTCGGGAACATCATCATCACTTTTTTTAAACTTTGCCCACACTAGGAATTTCTCCTGTATCGTGGATGCGTTTACAAACATATAAACTCACATCCACAAACATCCAGATCCAGAACAACTAAGTACTTGTAGGTCATACAAATATTTGTACCATGCGGGAATCAAACCCAAGACACGCAGCGCCAAAAACTTGACCACTGCGCTAACCGTGCAGAATCACCAAGTGAATTCCTATTGGTCATTTGTCAATCATTCAACTTGCAAATCATTCAAATCAAATCAAAGCATTTATTTCAAATAAACCAGTTACAGGCACTTTTGAATTGTCAGAAGGTCGGTCAGTCAGAAAGATGAAGCTAGTCGCCCATTCCAAAGAGTAGGTACCCATGGAGAATAACGGGCAAGAAACTCCATGGACACACTTTTCAATTATCAAGCTACTGATACTTTGAAAAACACTTGATACCAACCCTACACTACACTGCACAATAGACTAACGATCTAGCTAATCCACCACTGTTGTTCAGGCTCTCAAGAGCTCTAAATATAACCGCAGCCAGACGATATCGTTCATTTTCATATTCTAATCCCCCTTTTTGAATGCTAGGGGGAGTCGGGAGTCTCCAAGCCGGTCCAGTCGTATAGAAATAGGGGACTAGCTTAGAGTTAATCATAGTGCTTATGTTTAAAGTGGGTAGTTTAGCTCTTTTCTGAGGTATAATATGCAAATTGTATGAAGTTTGTTGCTATAATTGTTTTGATGGCTTTATATAAGCCCCACGGGCCCCACCTGTGTAAGAACCAATTAAATTGACTTTAGGCGTTATAAGAACATTGTAATGTTAATACTTCAGGTGTTCTTTTTATGAAGTTCTAGCTATCTTTTCAAGAAACAATTAGAAAGTACTCAAACACATTATTATTTAGCCTAAAATATAAAAATACTAGCTGTGCCCCGAGTTTTCACCCGTGTAAGCTTCGAACCGAAAAAGCTCAGTTGATATAAAATAAGCGCCTGTTAAAATAATGGGAGCAATATCTACGTCCGCGTTTGCTCCCGTTTTCGTAACATTTTGTGTTCCTGCTCTGCTCCTATTGATCATAGCGGGATGTTTTATAGCCTATGTCCTTTCTCAGGCTCTAGACTATTTGTGTACCAAATTTCATTACAATCGGTCCAGTTCTTATGGCGTGAAAGCCGGACAGACAGACGGACAGACAGAGATACTTTCGCTTTTATAATATTAGTATGGATATCCAGAAAACAGCGATACTATCGTATTGAAATTGCTATCCCGATAAGTACTTGATTTGAAAAAGGCTGCTTAGATAACACTAATATTGTTGAGGTGAAGTTCACGTTTTCTACATTACAGACTAATATGATATTGAAGCAGTACAAGGCAAAAACCTATCCCACGGACCCTTTTCAATTGTTATCCGTTTTCCTTGGGCTGGTGCTGCAAAATGTCACCTGGCTACTGATTCAGTGGAGAGGCGTGCGAAGAGGCTGATAGGCGACCCAGATTTAACTCGAAACGGTCTCCAAAGCCTGGAGCACAGGCGTAGAGTAGCCAGCCTTTCAGTCTTCTATAGGCATACTGGTGAGTGTGCAAGGGAATTACATGATTTAATTCCCCCATCTCCGTTCCACCATCGGACGACCCGTCGTACGGCGACTTTCCACCCTCACGTTGTTGACACCACTACGATCCGGACGAAGCGTTTCGCTTCTTCTTTTATACCGCGTACGCCGAGGGACTGGAACGATTTGCCGGCGGCGGTGTTTCCGTCACACTACTATTTGAGTGTCTTCAAGGCTAGAGTGAATAGCCTCTTAATAAACTAACGCGCTTTACCATCAACGATCGCATCACTTCTTACCATTAGGCGGGATTGCGGTCAAGCGCTGGTTTATAGTTTATAAAAAAAAACCTCTATGTTAACACCTAACACACGAAACCATCCTCACAATAACATTACCGGTCCGGTCTATCCAGATTTCACACGTAAATTCCCAGAATTTCTATCAACCACAATTTTAAGGCCAGTTTTCTAGCATCGTGCGCTTTCTGAGGCTTCATGGTCACTAGGGGACGCTCAACGACACCCCGTGAAGTATAGCAAAATATAATAAAGTTTTACCACGGAAAAATGTGGGAATCATTTTATAGGACACCAGAGAGTGACAAAAAGTATGTATTCGATTTTCGAGTTAAGATTTTATCATTTTATATATGGAAGAATATTTCTTACCTTTCAGAACTGAATAAATTTTATAATACGTCATTTAGTTTTCCAACGTGGCTGTCTATAAAAAAAGTCGTACAAATATTAAGCAGTAATTTCATTACAAAATATATTGAGTATGCAATAAATTCAGCAGTATTTATTCTGCAAAATAGAACTTCCAGAAATGATCAGTATCCAATCCTAGAGAGATGCTACGTGGTAAATTGATGAGTTATTTACAGTTTTGGTTTTAAAGTTATGTATTATTTAATTATGTATTCTAGAGGGAGTGGGCCGTAATGTACCACGCGGACAAAGTGCGGGTTGTTAGAGGAGTTTAGATAAATCAAAATGATAAGTTTATTACTTATCAAAAGCACAGTCTATGATGTTTCCACCATAAAATTTGTCCTCCCTACCCTGGCTCACCTCCTAGACGTCAGAACTTTTAGAGTCAGTCTCCTTCTTAAGCGCTGTGAACAGATTAATGAACGAACCGCTCAGATTCCTGCTTACGCTCTCTAAAAGTTCCTTTTTAACTGGATTACCTGATCTATACTGGATTTTTAAATCTATATCTATACTTCTATAGTAATATATAAAGCTGAAGAGTTTGTTTGTTTGTTTGAACGTGCTAATCTCAGGAACTATTGGTCCGATTTGAATAATTCTTTTTTCGTTGGATAGCCCAATACTCCAGGAAGGCTATAGGCTATATAACATCACGCTGCGACCAATAGAAGCGGAGCATAACTAAACCACGCGAATGAAGTCGCTGGTGGCCCCTATCACCAATAAAATTATAGAAAGTCGTCCGCTTTTCACGTTTTTCAAATTGAACGAATCTAGTAACGCCCCTATTTCCACCGTTTTCCGTGAGCTGGTCTCAGATGAATACAATAACAGTCACATGTTCCGAGGAGGGAGCACAATCAAGCGTAACTACGAATTCGGTCGGTATCCAGCGTCCGGTCAATTCCTGCTGTACTGGGACCATAATTTTGTAGAGCGAGATGTTTAAAGAAACCTTATAATATTACTAACTGTTGCCCGCGACTCCGTCCGCGTTTACTTCAGTTTACAGCGCGCGGTGATTACTGTGTCCGTGGGAATGTTCATTCCGAAAAAAAATAAAAAAAGCTCAGTTGATATAAAATAAGCGCCAGTTAAAATAATGGGAGCAATATGTACGTCCGCGTTTGCTCCCGTTTTCACAACATTTTTTGTTACTGCTCTGCTTCTTTTGATCATAGCGGGATGTTATATAGCCTATGTCGTTTCTTAGGCTCTAGACTATCTGCGTACCAAATTTCATTACAATCGGTTCAGTAGTTTTGGCGTGAAAGCCGGACAGACAGACAGAGATACTTTCGCATTATTGATATTAGTGTGGATAGCGGTGAGTTTTTTTTTTCGTCAGTTGTCTACACAGAGGCAACTGTATCCGTCGATATATGTCACCGACAGCCATCAATACCCATCGACGCCCGCCGACAACATCGTGTCGCGCTCAATTATTTGAGTACAGTGATCAAATGTTGTCGCTGGCTGCCGCCGAATAGAATAGAAAGGATCTATTCTATTCCACGCGACTTCGACGGCTGGAGTCGCCGGATTGTGATGTTTGGCACTCAGATAGTTTATGATCTAGGTCCTAAATTAAAAGATCATCATTCTCCTGCCCTTATCCCAATTTATTTGGGGTCGGCGCAACATGTCTTTTTCTTCCATACATCCCTATCAGAAGCCATCTCGGCAGTCACCCCCTTCTTAGTCAAATTCCTTCCTTCCTAAATTAAAAGATATTCTATCTTTTTTATCCCTGTACGTGCATAGTATACAGTACGTAAAATGTACCCACTGCCAATTTACTTTGTGCACCATTCTATTCGAATGTGATTCTATTCGAATTCGAATGTATGAAAGTTGTGTGTTAAACAAATGAAATACGATACAAAACATAGTTCGTAAACGAAGCTTGTTTTTAAAAACAAACGCAACAGTCCTAACTCCGGTTCCATCATGGCCGCCGCATCGGTCGTTTGGTCCTACCTGCAATTTGTCCGTCCCCCAGGCCGGTTCCGTCGCAGAACGGTTATTAACCGTTTACCACAGTCGCTTGGTGTTAACCGCATTTTAGATTACTTTGCTTTGTCTGGTTTTAATCTGAAACTCTGATAGGGAAAAGTTGTATAGGTTTTTTATTCATAATGTTTTGGGTTTTAAACTGTGCTTATCATTTCTCTAGCCAGCGAGTATGATCACAGTTCTAACAAATGTATTTTTGTTGTAAACATGAAATGTGAAGGATAATTAATTACATACTTAATAAAACTATTTTGCGCGCGATTTTGTTCGCGTAGATAACAATAACTATTGTATTTTTAATAATTATTTTCTAAAGTAAAATTAACTTACAAAGATGTATAAAATAATCACTAAATGTTTAAAATAATTAAAGATAAACGCAATTAAATCAAAATATAGATGTCACGTGATCAATATTAAATTAATATCAATAATAATATTAATTGATCCATTTTTCTTTTTTTTTTTTTATTTAAAAAAATGAAAAGAATATGTAATGTATTCGATGGGTACTTACGGGGTTTGGTTCTAACGTCTTCTAAACATTAATGTTAGTTATGAATTTATATAGGTATCAACAGCAAAATGGCGGACGGGTATGCCCGGCTCCGTATTTCTTTTTTCCGCAATAACGTTGCAGGTTACAAAGGGGGACTGGCCTTAATGCTTTTAACACCTACTTACTTGAATCGACTTTTCAATTTATTGCATCCAACAGTCCATTTGCTCCCTAAAGAGACCGACAATAATGAAATTTGACGTCAGTGGGCTTCCCAATGCAGTAATAATTCTAACATTGGCCTATCTGTAAGTAAGTTGGCTTGGAATTGCTCTGGTAACTCCGTAATTCTTCATATTTAAATTGGTGATCGCAATATGCAGTTAACAATCTGCTAGATTGAATTATCTTTTAATACCATTTTGGAATGAAAGGTGCGGGCTAGAAAACTAGGAGTAGCTTTAGGTACCGTGATAAAAATGGTTGAGTAGTGATAAAATCGAGATAACTGGTAAATTTACTGCGACCGCGATTTCACTTCCCATAAGTTTCGATCGCGTAAAAATATTGGGATAAAAACCCAGGATAACCATTTTCTTGGCACAGTAATAGTTTATAATCTGAAAATTTGTGTGGCAATCATCATCATCATAACCTTTTTATCGTCCCACTGCTGGGTACAGGTCTCCTTTCATACTGAGAAGGATTGAGCGTGCCTAATCACCACGCTTGCTCAATGCGGCGTGCCGATTTCAGACTTAAACTTCAGGTTTCTTCCAGATGTTTCATCTTCGCCTTTAAATCAGTCATTGATGTCCAAGACATACTTAGAAAACACATATAACTGGAATCGAACCCGAACACTCATACTTGAGAGGCTGGTGTTTAAACCACAAGGCTATCACGATTTTACTAGGCCACCACCAAGTTTGTGTGCCAAGTTTCATCCCAATCCGTGCAGTTGTTTTGAGCGCTAAGAAGTAACAAACAGACAAACACACACTCACAAACTTTCGCTTTTAAATATTAGTGTGATAGTTACTGACGCACTACATAGTCTTTACCTGAAGTGACAACTTTGATGTCATCACGATTATACCGGACTAGCTGCGTCACGCGGTTTCCTTCGCTCCTTTTGGTCGCAGCGTGATGTTATATAGCCTAAAACCTTCCTGGATTAATGGGCTATCCAACGCAAATAGAATTTTCCAAATCGGACCAGTAGTTCCTGAGATTACCGTGTTCAAACAAACAAACAAACTCTTCAGCTTTATATATTACTAGGGGCCGCCAGCGACTTCGTTCGCGTGGAATTAGTTATGCTCAGCTCCTATTGATCGCAGCGTGCTGGTATATAGCCTAAAGCCTTCCTGGATTAATGGACTATCCACCGCAAAAAGATTTTTTCAAATCGGACCAGCAATTCCTGAGATAAGCGCGTTCAAATAAACAAACAAACAAACTCTTCAGCTTTATATATTAGTATAGCTAAGTATAAGTAATAAGTATAAGTATATATACATAGTCCTTCATGGATATTTTACCTTTGATTTTCCATCACTGTCAAAATTACAATAACCTTTGTTTTAATTACAAAAAAGTTACTTTCGGTTTGCTGTCACTGGCAAGCCTGCCAGTCAGTTCGGAGTTAGTTCAGCTGTCTGCTTCAACTCTGCAAAGTTATTAACGAGTTACATTGCTATATCGATAAGTAGAACTGTGAGTTAGCATGATAACTGATTATAAGGCCACTGCCTCGAATTTAGCGGGCAGCGGTGCGCCGGCGGCAGCGGCGCGGGAGCCGGGCGGGCATCAAAGACCCGTTCTCGAAACTAGCGGGCAGATCGCGTGTCACTATAGCTGCGTAGCGTTGTGTTCACGATTGTGTCGACGAGATATTTGTTTTTATTCGCGAAAGAAATGTCTCAACAATCGCGTCCATAACGCCCACCCATCGCCACTTCCTAGTGCTTTCGCTGGGAAGAAGTGGCGGAATAAACTCCCCAGCAGCACAGCTGTCTGTTCATTTAAAACAAAAAAAAAAACACGTGTTGCAAAATGCCACCTGCCCCTGGCACCCACCAACTCTGGGTCCGGTGGAGAGGCGTGCTAAGAGGCTAATTGGCCCTGAAAAAACCGGCCAAATGCGAGTCGGACTCGCACACCGAGGGTTCCGCTGTACAAACGTAGCGGTTTACAATTTATGACGTACTAGCTTTCCGCCAGCGGCTTCGCCCGCGTGGAGTTCGGTTATATCGCGCTGTTTAAATTCCCCTCGGGAACATCAAATTTTTCCGGGATAAAAGGTAGCCTATGTTCTTTCTCAGGGTCTAAAGATTGTCTGTGCCAAACTTCATCAAAATCGGTTGAGAGGTTTAGGCGGGAAAGCGTAACAGACAGACAGAGTTATTTTCGCATTTATAATACTAGCATTGATTTAGAATTTTCACAGTTTAGAGGCAATTAGATTTAAGAAGTGTTTGATATGAATTTCAACTTTAATATCTCTACGCGTTCATGTGAAAAAGGGTAGGTAGTAAGTTTATAATTATTAAAAAAATATTTTATGTCATGTAAGCAAAAATAATATTTTAATATTTTATGTAACTTCAAATTTATCATTTTCACAATTTTTCCTTTATCTGTCTGTACTATAATATAACGTTGCTTCGTGCCGAATTTCAAGATTCTGAGTTCACGGGAAGTACCTTGTAGGCAAAGAGATTTAAGATATATAGAGAGGGCATGTGTCAAAATGGCATAGAAAAACTGTGATCCCATGGCTCAGTTCCGCCATCTAGTACAATATAGCAAAATTAGATCGACAATTGGAGACATCAAATAGTAAAAATGAAATAAGTTTATATAAAATATATTCAGCTATTGCCCGGTAGGTGGCCAGTGTGGTCTATGTTGCCAGATCCGATTAATACCCTAGTATAGTTCAAATCGGGTAAATAAATATTAAAAAGTAAATAAATTAAGTGAAACTTGTCTTGTACAAACAAAAACTGTTTTAGAATTTTATTCGCTACTATTCATTTACCGTGACACCGTCTATTGGCATTTTAGATGTTTTATGCTTGCGAATTATTTTAACGCTCAGTTTATTGCGATTTTTGAGTGTAATAGACCTTTTAGGCCATAAAGCGCATTTTGTTTTGCAATTTTCGTTTGCATTTCGTTTTTAGCAAAATTATTCTTTTTACACGTTTGTTTGCAAATATTTTTAAATGGCAATGCAAAAAACTGTGGTAGGGTTTGTATCATTTCGATATAAAGTTATCGATAATATTCAAAGAAGTTACTACGACGATGTTTTTTCGCATTATGATAGCTTGAAACAAAAAATTAGGAAGCAGAATAATTATGGGTAATTTCAAGTTCACAAGTTTCTTATTTAGATAATTCTTTTAATATAATAGGCGTTAAAGTTTAAAATTGCCGGTTAGTACTGAAAATCTAAATAATTGCTTATTTTTTAATTTTTAAATAATTCATTTATAATCAATATATAGGAAGGTCGTTTATGCCTTTGTGATAGAACTCTGAGGATCTAGACTGCACAAACTGTGTGAAAGCAGAACTGCCTCCTGGGAAGAAAACTTCTTGTCACGTAGATAATTGTCCAAATCACGACAAAAATGGTAGTCTGCTGGAGCAAGACCTTTACAAGATTCGTACGACAGCAGGAGATGAATCAGATAAAAGAACTGTATTTCACTAAGGAAAACCTAAATACGGTGAAGTCTGATCTTGAAAACTTAAAAAAGGCATCTTTAGTAAACAATTTTAGAAGTACCGTCAGTAATGTCAACATCAACAAAAGAGGTGGTTTTTTGCTGGACAGTCATGATGAATACTGCAGCGGTCCAAGGGGGCTTGAGTATCTGGACACTCAACATGACATAATATCACGCAAAAATACTAGCGACATACGCAGAGACACGAGCTATCGGAATATGGGTCAACCAGATTCCAAAAATGAGGGTACTCAACAAAATTGTGGTCGCGCTATAGATAACAATAATCGCCTTACGGTGGCCGGTGATGAGCCCGAGACGATGACTCATCTGCAATCAGCTGCGATCGACGTTTCTAGCGAGACGGGACACACGGCCGCTCCGAACATACAGAATGATGTTGTCGTTAATAGGAAATCTTTGGCTGATATTGTACGAAATGGTGACTGGAAAATACCCAAGGTAGACAAAGAATGGACCCTAGTTCAGAGAAGACATTTAAGGAATCGCTTTGTTGCTAGTACGGGAAAGGCAGTTTCAAGCGCGCATACGAATTTCAAGGCTGCGGATATAAACATTCCTATCTATGTTTATAATGTTGCGAAGGACGTGTCCCTGAGTGACGTACAGAATTACATAGCGAGTAAAACCGATGTTAGGGTACACCTGGAAAAAATGAGTATGAAAGTGCCTAAATTATATGATGCGTACAAAATACTGGTACCAAAACATAAACTGGAAACTTTCCTGAATGATGAGTTTTGGCCAGAAGGCGTCGCATACCGTCGCTTTGTTAATTTCAGGGCAAGAAATAATTGAGGTATTACGAGTGCGGAATAATTGATCCGTGTGTAGTCTAACCCGCCGTATGAGTAATCAAACTAAACTCGTAACATTTAACTGCAAAAATATTATAAGATCTGCTGAATGTGTAAGGAAACTATGCGAAACAGCTGACATTGTGGCACTCCAGGAGACGTGGCTGTTGCCGCATGATATTCCATTCCTGGACAGCATCAGTGACCAGTTTGCGTTCACTGGCAAGTCTGCAGTGGATACTTCGGCAGGCGTGCTCCGTGGCCGACCATACGGTGGAGTGGCAGTGCTGTGGAGGAAGTCCGTGTTTCCCTCAGTGTCAGTGCTACAGTGTAACAGTGATCGTATGGTGGCTATTAAGGTTGAGATGCATGAGCGTTCTTTGTTAATCATATCTGTGTATATGCCTACGGACTCAAACGACAATTTAATCGAGTTTACGGAGTGTTTAGGTGAAATAAACTCCATTATTGCAAGTAGTGACGTTGAATCTATGTATGTGTTGGGAGATTTCAACGCACACCCAGGTGAGCCATTTGCAAAGCAACTATTAGACTTTTGCGTGGATCAATCATGGACTTGTGTTGATCTCGATTTGTTGCCTAACGATTCACATACTTTTATTAGCGAGGCACACGGATGTCGGCGGTGGCTCGATCACTGTGTGGTTACGAGAGCCGCGCGTGCAACCATCAATGATGTGACCATATTATATGATACCTACTGGTCTGATCACTATCCGATGCAATTGACATGTAATTTGAATTTAATAAAACCTAAAATTGTAATGTGTAATGAATTTAAAAATAACGTAATATGGGGTGAAAGGCAGCCTAGTCAAATTGAAGTATACCGTAATTATTGTCACGCCAATTTGCGGCTTATCGATTTTCCTCCAGAATTTGCTAATTGTGCTGATAATAAGTGTAACTGTGATACACATAAAGCTTTAATTAAGGATATGTATAGAAATATAGTACGTATATTGACAGAAGGCGCCAATTCTTCCTGTAGTGTGACATCGAACCCCAGTAGGGGGAAGCACATTATAGGCTGGAATAAGCATGTGAGGGTGGCTCACGATAATGCTCGACAATGTTATAAGAACTGGCTGTTGTATGGGAGACCTAGTTCTGGCTGGCTTTTTAGTGAAATGACTGAGTCTAGACGTCTATTTAAGATGAAATTGAAATGGTGTCAAAATAACCAACAACAAATTAAGATGGATATAATTGCAAGACACCATTCAAATAATAACTTTTCAAAATTTTGGAAATCAACCAACAAATTGAATATAAAGCCGAGCCGGCCTGTTAGCGTCGAGGGTGAACACGAGCCGTATGCCATCGCAGGAGTGTTTCGGCAGCGTTTCAGAGTTGAGCCGTTTTTGAACCGTGCACGGTCTGAGATGATGTCGGTGCCTGATGCTGGGGCTATACATGGAGATGTGAATGTAAAGTACACTGGTAAGGACGTTGATGTAATTATAAAATCTATGAAAAGAGGAAAATCTCCTGGTCATGATGGCCTCAGCATTGAGCACCTGCGACATGCTGGGGTACATTTGCCTAGAGTTCTGGCTCTACTCTTTAATCTGTGCATTAACCACTCCTACCTGCCTGACGATCTCATGTATACCATTGTTGTCCCTATTGTAAAAGACAAGACCGGAAATGTCTCGGACGGGTCCAACTACAGGCCTATATCCTTAGCAACGATTATAGCGAAGGTATTGGACAGTTTACTTGACGGCCACTTAACAAAACATATAAAACTGCACGATGGCCAGTTCGGTTTTCGAACTGGTCTATCCACTGAAAGTGCGATTTTGTGCCTCAAGCAGACTGTGCAATATTACACCGCTCGTAAAACGTCAGTATACGCATGTTTCCTGGACCTGTCCGGGGCATTCGACTTGGTTTCGTACGACCTACTGTGGACAAAAATGAATCAAGACACTAGTCTACCCCCGGAAATTATAGATTTATTTAAGTACTGGTACAATAACCAGAATAATGCTGTTAGATGGGCGGCTAGTAAGTCTGAGGAATATAGGTTAGAATGTGGGGTGCGCCAGGGAGGGTTGACCTCCCCGAAGCTGTTCAATTTATACATGGACCGCCTGATTGGTGAGCTGAGCGGCACCGGCATCGGGTGTCACATAGATGGAATCTGCATAAATAATATAAGCTACACGGATGACATGGTCTTGCTCAGCCCCTCAATCGGTGCGTTGCGTAAGCTGCTCAGTATATGTGAAGAGTATGCGGAAGCCCATGGGCTCAGATACAATGTTAAAAAAAGTGAGATTATGGTATTCAAAGCACAGAAAAAAGAGGCCACAGTGGTATCTCCCGTCTTACTCTATGGTACACCTTTGAACAAAGTCACTCACTTCAAGTATCTAGGCCACTGGGTCACCGAGGACCTTAAAGATGACATGGATGTGGAGAGGGAACGCAGGGCGTTGTCTGTTCGCTGTAATATGTTGGCTCGCAGATTCGCACGGTGTACTGAGCAAGTGAAGGTCACACTGTTTAGAGCTTTCTGTCAGACCTTCTACACGTGCAGTTTGTGGACCAATTACACGCAGAGGACATACAACGCTCTGCGTGTGCAATATAACAATGCGTTCAGGGTGCTGGTGGGGCTGCCGCGGTACTGCAGCGCCAGTAGTATGTTCGCAGAGGCGCGCGTGGACGGCTTTCACGCCGTCATACGCAAGCGAAGTGCGTCTTTAATGGCGCGGGTGCGCGGCGGCCCCAGCGCCATCCTGGCCGCGTGCGCAGACCGATGGGACTCACAGCTAATAGCGCATTGTATAGGCCTACACACTAAAGCCAGTGCCTAAAATATTTTCACTTTTTATTGTTTTTTTTTTTTCTATTACTAACATAGGCTAAGAACATTGTTACTAACAAATTATGGAAGTAATTCCGAAATAAATTTTATTATTATTATTATTATCTTTAAAAACGGCAGAAAAATCACGGTTATTGTATGGGAGCCCGCCTTCAGAATTTATTTTATTTTAATTATTTATTTGTAATTTGAATATATAACCAAATATTCTGTGAACATTTTAAGCGTCTATCTGTTTCCGTTATTAATATGGAGCAAAAAACGGCAAAAATTCACGTTTGTTGTATGGGAGCCCCCTTAAATATTTTATTATTTTTATTCTTAGTACTTGTTGTTATAGCGGCAACAGAAATACTAACACAATCTCTGGAAATTACAACTATCTCGCTATTACGGTTTATGAGATACAGCCTGGTGACAGACGGACAGACGAACAGAGAAGTCTCATGAATAGGGTTCGTTTTACCTTTTAGGTACGGAATCCTCAAAATCACAAAGTAGCTCGCAATCATTGTACTACATATACGTACCTACATATTTTATGAATATATTTCATTATAAATAAGTTATGTAATCTATGTACTTATCCACTTAACCGTAAATTTTATTCCAATTTTTACGGATATGTAGAAAAGTACTGAAATTAATAACTTACTATTTCATTTCTAATACAAGGTACCGATTCTTTTTTTTTAATTTGATCGACAAGTCTTTCCAAAGTAGATAACTTCTCTTTTAAAATGCATTGAGCATAATTTCGACGAATGAGACGGAAGCCAATTTTCTTCTCTACGGTCTATCTGGACAAATCGTATCCACTTTTCCCTACGACATTATTTTTATTCGGAAACCAAAAATAACAAAAACCTAGATAAATGAATAGTAATTGTTCATTCAATTTTGTTTATTAATATGATATGATTATGTTTAAATAGAGTTAATAATAAATAAACTTGAAATATAGTAATATTTTAAGTTTATTTAGCTATATTTTAAATGTCAATGAAATACAACAAAATGTATTCATCTTAATAAGTATTATCGATAACTAAATCGATAAACAACATTACTACATCTCTACAAGAAAATAGTAAAACTACACAACAATAGAGGGCGCTTATTACAATAATGGAAAATTTTCTAGAACTAAGATTTTTTTTAAATTTGAATTGCAGACGAAATATAAATAATTCATAGAAAAACATTCCGAAGTTAGGTCCAGTCGTACTTAAAGGGACAATAGACCTAGGTATTTGGTATAAATTTCAATTTGATACCTTTATTAGTTCGTGAGAAATAAGGTAGTAAGTTTCATTTTATTAAAATATGTTTATTATATTATATAACTAAAAAAATGTGATTTTCGCAATTTTTCCTATATTTGCATAATATGTCAATCCTTCATGCCAAATTTCAAGATTCTGAGTTTACGGGAAGTATCCTGTAGGTTTTGATTCCTTTGCGAGTGTCGAAAATTTGTTGAAAATATCGACATATCGGCTGTATCTTTTGATTGGCTTAGCTTAGAAGTTTGATATTTTCACAGCTTAAAGGGACAATAGACCTAGGTATTTGGTATAAATTTCAATTTGATAACTTTATTCGTTCGTGAGAAATAAGGTAGTAAGTTCCATTTTATTAAAATATGTTTATTATATATAACTAAAAAAATGTGATTTTCGCAATTTTTCCTATATTTGCATTATATGGCAATGCTTCATGCCAATTTTCAAGATTCTGAGTTTACGGGAAGTATCCTGTAGGTTTTGATTCCTTTGCGAGTGTCGAAAATTTGTTGAAAATATCGACATAATCGGCTGTATCTTTTGATTGGCTTGGCTTAGAAGTTTGATATTTTCACAGCTTAAAGGGACAATAGACCCGAGTATTTCATGTGAATTTCAGCTTGATACGTCCAAGCGTTCTTGAGATAAAGGGTGGTGACAGACAGACAGACAGACAGACAGACGGACAACAAAGTGATCCTATAAGGGTTCCGTTTTTTCCTTTTGAGGTACGGAACCCTAAAAACGTTTTGAACCAAATGCCTGTCGGTGTTCTATCGGATGCCGGCATGCCGGCATGGGATTTGCATGACTTAGTTCCTCCATCTCCGTTTCATCACCGGACGCCCCGTCGTTAAGCGAGTTTTCACCCTTACGTTGATGACATCACTACCGGACGAAGCATTTCGCCTCGTCTTTTAATCGCGTACATCAAGGGACTGGAACAATATGCCACCGGCGGTGCTTCTGTCTGACTACAATTTAAGTGTCTTCAAGGGATGAGTGAGTAGGCTCTTAATTCGTGAGCGCGTCAACATACAGCAGTCCTAGATATCGCAAGCGAACACATTTTTGACGAAAAAATGCCACAGAAATTTACGGGCATCATTATTTTCCTAGGAAATGTTCCCATCTACAAAATGTGTGTTAACCTTTCTAAATAATGAATGTAGATAATATAAGGGCGGGGGAACCATGATGGTCCTCGTGCGAGGGTGAGCTGCGTCGAGCGATCACCGCAAAACTTTTCTTAACGGAGTCTTCTATGGAAAAGAGTATTAATGTATAGAATCTTCATAGACTTTCAACCTACCTATAAAAACTACTATAATCTTATATATAAAATTCTCGTGTCACAGTTTTCGTTCCCATACTCCTCCGAACGGATTGACCGATTCTCATGAAATTTCGTATATACATTCGCTAGGCATGAGAATAGGTTTTTATCTACTTTTTATATCAATACTATTTATGCGGGTGAAACCGCGGGGCGCAGCTAGTTGCTTATATAATTTGTCTACAGTGTCCTCGCTGTGCGGACATAGGTAGTCCCTTAATTCAATTTCTTTATTTTTCGGATAATAAACTCCATTTTGGTAGTAGATATCTAAATATTAAACACTAGTGTTAGTAAATCCATCATAAATGTTATTCACAAAGGTCTTAAAACTATGTTAGTAATACATTACAATAAATAAAGAAAAGATGAACAAAGAAGTAATATATTATACATTTTGCTTTTCAAACATTTTCTAATTTCTCTCTCTCTCTCTCTCATTAGTTTTAATCGTCACCCCATTTTTATTACTGTAATACAGCTATCTTTATTATATTAAAACAACGAATGAAAAAATTGTGGCGCCCAACATGGGGCCATTATATAATTAGCACGCTAATGTCTTCCATTTTCATGTGTACATTGGTTAATGTCTTCAATTTTGTTTTTCTAGGACATTTCAATCTAAATTTTCTTTCCCTGTTTTGAGAGCAGTGCTTGTACTTGCTACGTTATAAGCATTTAAACGATCTACATTAAGAAATCAAAGATCACAAAAATATTAAATCCATTTTAGGTGAATGATGTTGCCAACCGGAATGACAAATTAATTTAGCTACGAACAGACAATTATTATAAAGCTATCCATGTTCGTTGAATTAATTAAAATAACTTGAGATGCTCCCAATTATAATAATATATCCAAAATAACTCTCAAATAAATTGAATTTGATTAAATTCATAATGATGATCTTAAATTCAAATAATTTATTACTCTTTGCAAACAATAGTAAGGTAGTAATTACTCGTACGACAAGCTTAGTGTCTATTAAAGAAACCAGAAAGTTTTTGACTGCACTAGAAGTGTCTATTAAAGAATTTTGTGACTGCACTAGAAACACCCTTATAACAGATCACTATCAATTTGACATTTACCCCATACTATATTACAACATGGTAGAAAATAATAAAAACCTCCGGAAAACCACGAATAATGCCCTATGATAACAAATAAGTTAAAAAAAGAAATAAACCAAAACCCTACCCAGTAATAAGAAGCACCTTAAATCCAGAGCGGTGTTGCCTCAACAATTTGGCCGGCGTTTCGGTGTTGCCACAATAATTTGGCCGGCATTACCTACGCGACGTCTCGTGTAACGCGTAATCGCGTGAAGCGTGCCGTTACGCTACATTATATTGCGTTACTTAAATAAAAAAGTTTAGGGGGTGTCTGTATTTGCGGTAAAGGTGTGGTCTTAGAGCGGGTAAGAAATTGTTATTTAAATGTAAAGGTAACTGTTATGAAACGAATTGGGTACTTTTATGAATACTCTGTCCAAAGTTATAATATTTGTTTAATATGCTTTAAGTTGCGTGGTGGCCTAGTGGTTAAAACACCAGCCTTTTAAGTATGAGTGCGCAGGTTCGATTCCAGGTCAAGCAAGTACCAATGTAACTTTTCTAAAGTTATATGTATTATCTAAGTACTTATATCTTGGACACCAATGACTGAAGGTGAAGGAAAACATCTTAAGGAAACCTGGACTTTAAGTCTGAAATCGTCAACCCGCATTGAGCAAGTGTGGTGATTACGCTCAATCCTTCTCTGTATGAGAGGAGACCTGTGCCCAGCAGTGGGACGATAAAAAGGTTGATGATGAATGCTTGTGAGTTTTAAGAAAACAAATCTAAGACGAATAGCAGCCATATTCATTAATCAGGCAAGTATGGTGAAGTCGGTCTCCACTCTAATTAGATGAACCCCGACTATTAGGAGCGGACTCTAGTGGTGCTTTCTCTATACAAACGTATTCCGCTATTTTCTTCGTGGATAATGCTTTTAGAGCATTTCATATATAAGGCGCCCGGTATGAGAAAAATCCGAGGGGTAAAACCTACTAACGAGTAACGAATTTTAAGCGTTACTATTTTAGTGAGCACCTTTGGTGCGCAACTTTCTAATCTATAAAAGTGGCATAATTATCTTTTTACAACTATATTTTGTTAGTTATTAAGATAATGTTATATTTAAAAAAAATATATAATAATTTAAACTCCTTCCTCCCTTCCTTCCTTTCCTCTATACTGTGAGAATTTGTTTATTATTTGTATCTATTTATATATTTTAGTATTATGTATTTATTTAAGTATAGTTATTTTGTTCGTGTTTTCTTGTTTTGTAATATTGTTGTGGTTTTGGTTTTATGTTTAATATTATTACTTTAGGTATATTTAATGATTAGTACTTTTATACTTATCATAGTCATATCCTATTTCCTTCTTGTTCTTACACACTATTGTCTACATTACTGTTTTACTTCTCCTTTCGCAGGTCTGCTGGAAGAAATTTCTTAAGAAATAAGCAGCACCTTTGTACTCAGATCTTAATTTTGTCGTATTTTTATGTATTGTATTGTGTGTACATAAATAATAAAATGTTCATAAAAACAATTTTTATTATCAACTTTCTTAAAATTGGTTAAAATTTTCATAAATATGCATTTATAATTTTTTTAATTTTTTATGATTTATTTTATAAATAATTTTTAAAATAATAATATTTTTTTTTCTCGTACTTAAGGAGTAAACTCCAGTCGTGCGTCGGAGCTGACACACACACTTTTTTTTTCTACAATTTTACACCATGATTATAAATGCCCTTATCATTTGATTTTTCCGAAACTTAATCAATAAGAGAAATATGATACTTCAAAGTCCCAAAAAATAACCCATTTTTACCGCGATGTTTAAACGACTGTGACGACAAATGTGATCAATTTTTGACAAAAAAGAAAATAATGAAAGCATAGATATACTTTTCCTCTAAATCTTGATACAAAAATTATTGAGATCTGTCGTGTTTTGAAAAAGAAAACAGCAGAATACGAAACGTCTTTTGGTCAACGTTTTTGTAAGTAAAATCAGCCTGAGCTGCAACTGTCCTTTTCGCACTTTACCGGGAGAGGTTGGAAGCAGGGCGAAGGCAATAGTTTCTTCAAATACCTATTTTCCAAATTCCTCTGCACTAGAGTTCCCTCTTAAGCTTTACACCCTGATCCTCATACTTCAACATTGGAGTGATGCATGTGAAACAAATTTTTTAACTTCAAAGCCATGCTACGTCATCAGACAGTCTACAGGTTGTCGGCATCACCTTTGTGTGTAGACCAACATACATTTTATTACACATAGACTTTATCTTTATTTTTCGGGAACAAGTTATTTGATCAACGTAATTTTCTTTTTAAGATGAAGGGAAAGCCCGTTTATTCTGGTCGTTATTTTCTTTTGTAAAGTTTTCCTTATATGTATAAGCTGCAAGTTTATTGAAATATGACCTCTCTAATACGTATCTTGTTTAACGAGAATGAATGATTTGACCTAAAAGACTTTAGTTAAACGTTCTACCGTGAACGCATGACGTAAAGTCTAAAGAATATTCTTTTTTTTTCATAAAAGTCACTTTCATCTATACTAATATATAACTGAAGAGTTTGTTGGTTGTTTGTTTGTTTGAACGCGCTAATCACAGGAACTACTGGTCCGATTTGAAAAATTGTTTTTGCGTTGGATAGCCCATTAATCCAAGAAGGCTTTAGGCTGTATAACATTACGCTGCGACCAAAAGGAGCGGAGCATTACTAACTCCACGCGAACGAAGTCGCGGACGGCCGCTAGTAATTAATATTTTTTTAAATTTTAAAGTGCGCTTCACTTTCGTGATTATGTTTACTTTCACATAATTAATACAATCAATATTAATGGGCACATGCATTAATAACATTAAACATGTAGGCTGAAATCAACTTCAATAAATGTCATAGTCTTATTATCCAACTAGCTTTCCGCCCGCGGCTTCGCCCGCGTGGAGTTCGGTTATATCGCGCTTTATAGATTTCCCTCGGGAACATCAAATTTTTCCGGGATAAAAGGTAGCCTATGTTCTTTCTCAGGGTCTAAAGATTGTCTGTGCCAAATTTCATCAAAATCGGTTGAGAGGTTTAAGCGGGAAAGCGTAACAGACAGACAGACAGACAGACAGAGTTACTTTCGCATTTATAATATTAGTATGGATAACAAAGAAAAATCATCATATCATTAAAAAAAAAAAATAAGGTCAATTTTATTAAAGATTCAATAAATTTAGTTACATGTCATATGTGCTTTTTGGATAAAAAAAATCAAACAGAAACCCAAGATCGTCAAAATAAGTAAATTTTCTGAGGCAGTTATTAAAGAATTGTCGTATAAATAGTCCTTTAGTGATTTCTTTTTAATTTTTTCCAACTTTAACGGTTCAATGTTTTTGATATATGATCATCGATTAGACATTAGGGTGATCTGAGGGTCAATCCTCGTAGAACTTCAAAACTTAAAACAATATGTAGTCCTGTCCTTGAATTAGTATCCGATAACACAAGTCTCGAACTTACTTTGGGGCTAGCTCAATCTGTGTGATTTGTCCGTATATATTTATATTTATTTAATTAATCATTTCAAAATCTAGTCATTCTCCGATGTTTCGGAGATGGATGCAGCTCCACATTGAGTATTGATTATATGCCCACATCTGTATCGTATATCTGTGTCTGTAACCTACTAACACTAGAAGTTAAGTAAAGTTGTAACTAACCTTATGGACTTCGGTCTGAAATAAAAGTTTTCTATTCTATTGAAGAAATCACCTTTGTTGGCTAAACAGCCTCCGGGGCGTAGCGGTAGCGACCGCGGCCGCTGCGCGCAAGGAGGCACGGGTTCGATCCCTGGGCATTGCTAATATTTGTATGCATGAATATGAATAATTACATTGGCCGTGCCTCGTAAAGCACGTTAAGCCGTTGATCCCAGTTGCCATACGAACACCTAATGGCAGTCGTTACGGGTTGTTGGAGCCCACAAAAGTTCAACAATTGGTCTAACTGCAAAGCTTCGATATCGGCTTCGGGTTGTGGAGGTCAGCTTCGGATGCGACTGGGATTTACGCTGAGATGATGATGACCCTTGTTGGCTAAAATTCGTCAAGTTTTTAACACCCACTTCCCAATCCAGAAGACAGCAGGGTAATTGCGTAACACATTCTCAGTAGCAATGGGTTTCATTTTGACAGTACAACAACATTCATTGCGTTATTTACGTTGTTGAGCATACACATTTTCGAACACATAGAACAATGGATAACCAATATGCTTCAAATTGAAAGTAAATAGTGTGTTACGGTGGGCATAGTATAATAGTGGGCAGTAAGGTTCTGTAGTGGCGGCCACGTGCTGAAAGATGCAGCGTAGGGAGGCCCCCAACAAGGTGGACCGATGAGCTGGTGAAGGTCACGGGAAGCCGATGGATGCGGGCAGTACAAGACTGGTCATCGTGGAAAACCTTGGGGGAGGCCTTTGTCCAGCAGTGGACATCTATGGGCTGAAGAGGTGTGTTACGTAAATAGGGTGCCGGTGTTACAATCTTCTTCTTACGCTCATTCTATGTTGAACCAATTCATTGCTTGATCCTTTCTCTGAAGATCCAATTACACGCTACACAAGAACCAAGACTAAAGAGATTACATTTATTTATTGCGAACGAAAGAATCAAACAAACCTATACATATTTGACAAGTAATCTTCTCAGAGAAGTAATGAGATAGTGGCTTCCAGAAGTTTCATTCGCACACCAAGATATCAAATATATTCAGCCCTAACAATGCTTGAGCGAATGTGAGCAATGAGGTATTTTTTCTCCTAAGATATACGATTACCTAGTTTAGGAGACAGGGTGACATGATGTTTGTAGATTCATGTAGATATTTTATATTATTTTGTACATCTATTTGCTCTTATGTATGAATCATGTGTGTCATAATAAAGATTATTATTATTATTATTCACTCTTTATTCTTCTTCAGTTTACAAGAGCTCAGTTGATATAAAATGAGCGACTGTTAAAATAATGAGAACAATATGTACGTCCGCGTTCGCTCCCGTTTTTATTACTGCTCTGCTCCTATTGGTCATAGCGGGATGTTATATAGCCTATGTCCTTTCTCAGGCTCTAGATTTTCTGTGTACTCAATTTCATTACAATCGGTTCAGTAGTTTTGGCGTGAAAGCCGGACAGACAGACAGAGATACTTTCGCGTTTACAATCCATACTAATATTATAAATGCGAAAGTAACTCTGTCTGTCTGTCTGTCTGTTACGCTTTCCCGCTTAAACCTCTCAACCGATTTTGATGAAATTTGGCACAGACAATCTTTAGAACCTGAGAAAAAACATAGGCTAACGAGGGAAATCTAAAAAGAGCGATATAACCGAACTCCACGCGGGCGAAGCCGCGGGCGGAAAGCTAGTATTATAATATAGTATGTCACAACCTTTTATTGTCGCCGTAACATGTCTAACTAGCCAACTAGGAAAAAAAGAGGTTATATGCTTGTGTCCATGATAGAAATGATAACTTAAGATGGAGCCAAATATACCCTTTTATTACATCACCGACCCGAGTTGCTTCAGTTTCGTTAACCGTTCACATGGAACACAAAGTACATGAAGCGGCACCTACAATAAGGCCACACGGAACAACGCGTCATACTGACGTCACACGAATTCTACATCTCGCAATCATAGTTTACCGTGCATCTAGCATACATACAACTTTCCAATTTTCAAGCATTGGGCAAGTGCCCGCCAGACATAACACCCGTCTGGTCGGAGTACTCCCTGTTCCTCATGCCTCCATCCATACTAATATTATAAATGCGAAAGTAACTCTGTCTGTCTGTCTGTTACGCTTTCCCGCCTAAACCTCTCAACTGATTTTAATGAAATTTGGCACAGACAATCTTTAGACCCTGAGAAAAAACATAGGCTACCTTTTATCCCGGAAAAATTTGATATTCCCGAGGGAAATCCAAAAAGCGCGATATAACCGAACTCCGCGCGGGTGAAGCCGCGGGCGGAATGCTAGTATACACATAAAGAAAACTTTACTGCATTCATGAGATAATCTGTCGTACGACGAGTATCCGCCCCTAAGATCGTACTGTTGACAACAGTACGATCCGGAGGAAGCGTTTCGCCGAGCTCGGCGTACACGTTGTTATATACCGCGTATATCGAAAGACTGGAAATCCATTGCGTCGACTAGAACAATTTACCTGCAGCGGTTTTCCCGTCCGATTATAATTTAGATGGTAGGCCATAACATCGGCTGCCGGCAAGAGTTCCCACCCACCAGGCAAAGTCTTGCCGCCAAGCGATTCGTCGTGTTCCAGCATGATGTCTGGTGAAGCAGTACGGAGGAGGGTCTGAGCAGTTGTGTTGCGATGTGTGCCGGGTACGATGCGCCAAATGTTGTTGTGTCGAGAGTTTGGTCGTGGAGGGTCTCCATAACAATCTCTCTCTGGCGCAGCTCAGTTGGTAGTGTTGTTGGGGTTAACATTGCATCACCTCGCTCAACTGCCATATTCCTTCCTTTTTACTCAGTTTTTTTAGTGAATAGGCTTGATAAACTAGCGCGCATTACCATCAGCGATTGTGTCACTGCTTACCATCAGGCGGGATTGCGGTCAAGCACTCGTTTATAATTATAAAAAAAAATAGACGTCTTCGAGGCTAGAGAGAATAGGCTCATAATAAATAGGTGCTCTTTACTATCAACGGTTGTATCATTGGATATGAGACTTTTCGTAGAGTTCGAGGAAATTTTTCGTCGGTGTGTAGCTCATTGCTATTGTTCGTCACATTCCGCTAGGAGTTGTCCTTCGGTGCCCCTTACTTTAGTATCATTAGGTCATAAAAACAATACGGTTATGTATATTTAAAGCCTCCAGGGTATTGTTTCTCACAACAAAGCGATCCTGGCGCAACTCTAAAGCATTTTTCTTGACTAAATTAAAAAAGAAAGACGCCACAGTGACTCGGAATTTCGGCATATTTTGAGACAATAGCTGTTTGTTACTGTGGCCTACCGCAGCTTGCGGAGATTATTACTATCTCCGTTGAATTTTTCGATCGAGACCTGAGGGAGAAACAACCTAACCCCCTTAATCTGTCAAAATACCTTTAATTTTCCTACACTGACACCGATTGTCTTGTTTTATTTTATAAAGAAAAGGATAGAAGACAAAATATTATATTAATCCTGTCAAATTAATATACTCCATAGGCAGTATAAACGTGATTAAAAACATGGACTACTAACAATAGTTCAGTTTATGTCAGGCGCTGACTAATGACTTTGATTTCATTAATTGATTCTTTTCTTTTTTTGATTGGTAAATTAGTAAATGGTTCCCGCTCTGGGTGAAGCGAAAGGTCGTTCCAGACTTTTACTAACTAAAACTCACCCGTGTTCCGTTACTCAAACTAAAATGTCATCATTTATTTATTTCAATCAATTGTATAATGTTATTCAATAACTACTTACCCAATGAAGCCATGACAATTAAGCATAAGTCTAATTCTATAATGCTCCTATCGCTGGGATGCAGACGGCGGTAAAAGGGAGTGGGCCGTATGTCGTCGAATTTTTGTTTTGTTTTTTTTTTATAAATTATAAACTACTAGCTTTCCGCCCGCGGCTTCGCCCGCGTGTAATTCGGATATATCGCGCTTTTAGATTTCCCTCGGGAATATCAAAATAAAAGGTAGCCTATGTCCTTTTTCAGGGTCTAAAGATTGTCTGTGCCAAATTTCATCAAAATCAGTTGAGAGGTTTAAGCGAGAAAGCATAACAGACAGACAGACAGACAGAGTTACTTTCGCATTTATAATATTAGTATGGATGGATATAAAAACCAAATTGAATAAAGAATAGAGGTAAACAAACCGTTGCTAGGCAACGAGTTGTTTACGCCTATAAGACAGACGTTAACAACCTTTTCTAGATAGATGATTTTCATAAAAGTAATAATCCTACTTCCTACTAATGTGAACAGTTTATTTATGTTTACATATTTATGATTTGCATAAAACGCTTAACCGATTTGAATGAAATATGACACACATGTAAGCTAAGTTCCTAATAGGTTAATTTTTTACATATGTATATGTTATACTTAATCAATACTTGAAAGTATTACAATGCATGTGTTATGCAATTGATTTGAAAGTAATTAAAATACCCAAAATCGTATTGACAATTGTTTCAACTTTATTTATTGGCTGAATTCCACAAAATGTGTTTAATACCTGGATTTCATCCATATTTCTTTTTTTGTAGGGCTGTCACGTGAAAGTAATGTCGACTTTTTAATGGTTTTTCGAAATCCCAAGTTAAGCATGTTATTTTAGTGATTCTATTGAAATATGCTGCATTGGAAATTTTTAATAAATAATTAGCATGTAAAAGGCAAGAATCATGTAAATATTAGGAGATTTGTAAAACGTGAGTTGTGATAACCCTAAATTGGGTTTGTTTACCTTTATTCTTTATCGAGCGTGGCGTTGGTTGTAGTGCGAGGTTCTTGAACATGCCGATTTCCTCACGATCTTTTCCTTCACCAAATTGAGAGCAGTGGTGATGACAGCTTTCAAGTCGCGGTGATTATCACAGGACCAACACTCCAATTTGTCTCTATAAATTAATGTAGATATTATTTATTTAACCTCCTCAAAATGGTTCACGAAAGGCAAATGTGACGATAAAAGATTGTCCGTTTAATAGCGGTGTTCATTAAACAACATCCTGAAAGGCGCCCGTGATTTTGCCACAAAACGCTGTTGGGGAGACAGGGGCTGGTTGTGACATTTTTTTTTAATTTTGCCATAATTTTGAGTCTATTCAATTTTTTTACGTAAATCTAGGTTATTTTGATTGAGTAACTATTCGAGTTATTTATTAAAAATAAATTTTAAGTGTCAAGCTATTAATACTGATATAAATTAGTTTATTCTGAAAAAAGAGACGTGTAACTTTTAGCCCCGTGCTAGGGGCAGGTTGTTACACTGTAAGGGGCAAAATGTTACAATGAAAATCAAAGGTCATAAAATATCTTTTATTAAGAGTAATAGTAGTTTTTTATCCTTATTTTAATAAATCAGTTACAATGTCTTTATAGAGCAGTCTTCTGTCTCATTATAATAGAATTAAAGTATTTTCTAACTGTAAATAATGATTTTAATCATATGCATCAAACATAAACTTCTTAATCAAAAACTAAATCAATATATAGGTAACTTACAATGAGGTAGGTATGCCTCATAAGAAGAACAAAAAACAAATAAATGATTGTTTTATCAATTAGATCCTAAAAATTTAAACAGTTCAGTTAATATAGCCTGAAAAAGCGCTTTCGCAATTTAAACAGATGTAGGATAAAATATTTTCTATAGCACATTTTACATGTGACAATTTCTTACAAAGAACACTCTGTACCTATTCCTTATCAGCTTCTTCCTTTCTTCTTTTCTTTTTTCTAGCTCTGTTCCTCGGCTAATGAATATTTTATCAGGCGTATCTGTTAAAATAGCTGATTTACGAGTTCTGCACCGTTTTGATACATGTCTCGTCTACATTTCAGATGTTTAACAAAGATATTTTATATCTGTGCAATACTTCAGCCAATTTAGCAAAACAGGTCTAACATTCGTTTTATTTAATGACGTAGCTCTACTTAGGCGAGTAGATTTCGGCGATCTTATTGACTAATTTAGGTTCCGTTTTAAAAACGCTGTCAGACAGTCAGCTCCTTCTTCTTTTTTGTTAAGAACTTGTCTATTTTTCTAACAGCCAACTGCAACAAATGCTACAGGTGTACGCTTGTCTTTTTCTTCTATTCGTTTATTTAAAGAAACGAACATTTAAATATCTTATTAGCGACATGTGTCATATTCCAAAGTCTTTTGCAATGCCATGATTTTTTTGTTTTATCCTCCTCTAGAATAGCTGCTGCTTTTTCGTATGTTTCTTTGGATATTTTTCCACTCTCGGTTCTTCTTTTATACGTTCGCATCATATAAAAAACAAAAAATATGAGGCCTTAATTATAATGGATAACAAGCAGCTCTATGGGGTAGGTTGTGACATGTCACAAGCTGCCCCGAGTAATTGTCACTTTTAGCCCCAACGCCAAAACTGACCTTTGAAGGTCATGTAGTAAAAATACAAATGAGTTTATCTGTATAAACATAAATTTATTGTAAAAAGAAAGGATTAGGCCATGTGAATAACAAAATACACCTATCGAAGTCGAAGTAGAAGAGTTTGTAGACCAATATTACGAAAAAAATAAAATGTTACTATCCTGCTATTTTGATGGTCTCGTGTACGTCCTCTTCTCACAAATGCGCTGGCGCCACTAATCAATGCGACATGCTGGCCGGTGATGACGTGATCATTTGCCTCTTTATAACATTAATATAGCATTCTTTGTTTAGCCACCGTTGTCCCTGTAACTACCTACCCCTGTCACTACCAGCCCCTGTCTCCCTCAAAGGGCGACGAAATTACCGTTAATATAATATATACTGTAGGTATATAAGCATAGCGTTTTTACAGCTTTATCTCGTTCATTGTGATGAGCCACAAAAGATGCTACAATATTATTTTTTTGAGGGACTCCTGATAAGGGTTACAGCGGTTTTAACGTTCATATAAACTGTAGTACTTGACTTTGTTATTATTTTTAAACGAAATATTTAACCTTCCTTAATGCTCTTCGTACCTAGTGGTGTCGGCCGCGACTTACAAGTTGTGGATCGTAGGTTCGAACTCCGGCAGGAGCTCTATGTAAATTAGTAGCTTTCCGCGGGCGGAAAGCTAGTAATTTACATAAAGCTCCTGCTCATCCCTCAGGAATATCAAATTTTCCGGGATAAAAGTACCCTATTATTTAATCCGGACTTCTAGACGTAAAGATAGAAGAGAGAGAGAAAAGCAAACGGTTCAGTAGTTTTTTTTTTTTTTTTTTTAATAATTATAAACTAGTGCTTGACTGCAAACCCGCCTGATGGTAAGCAGTGATGCAATCGTTGAGTGTAAAGCGCACTAGTTTATTAAGCCTATTCACTTAAAAAACTTAGGAATAGGAAGGATGACGGCAGTTGAGCGAGGTGAAGCAATGTTAAACCCAAGACCAACACGACCAAACGATGCTGCGCTAGAGGGAGATTGATCTGGAGACTCTCCACGACCAAACTCCCGAGACAACAACATTTGGCGCATCGTACCCGCCACACATCGCAACACAACTGCTCAGACCCGTCCTCCGTACGGCTTCACCAGACATCATGCCGGAACACGACAATCGCTTGGCGGCAAGACTTTGTCTGGTGGGTGGTAACTTCCGCCGGCAGCCGATGTTATGACCTACAACCGAGAAATTGAAAAAGTTACGGCGTGAAAGCGGAACAAACAAACACCCTTTCCCATTTATAATATAAGTAAGGATTAGATCACCAGTGCTCTCAAAACTGTGAAGGAAAATATTATGTGACATCTACCAACCCGCACTGGACCCGCGTTTTAGAATACGGCCCACTCTCTGCCTCACTGGAGCCTGTATCCCAGGCTGATTATGTAATGTTGTTTGCAATTTTTTGAGTGTAAAGTGTTAATCAAAATCGATAGTAAATGATTGTTTTAGGTTTTCAAATGTATTATATTATGTAAATTGGTTGGAAATTAACACTTTTCAAAATTAATTTCATTTTAAGTTAATTTTGATAGCTAATTTCAGAGTACTCTATCAATCTCAAGTTTAATGCTTACCTACTTTTAAAGGATATTGTTAACTCATCCATACTAATATTATAAATGCGAAAATAAATCTGTCTGTCTGTCTGTTACGCTATCCCGCTTAAACCTCTCAACCGATTTTTCTCTCAACGACCTATCAAAACAACAGCCATTTTTACGGATAGTGTGTTAGAAAATAATCCCGCGTGTCGGCGCCTTCCTATACGAATGCTCATAGAAAAAACTCCGAACCGACATCAGTCTCTTTTATTCCCATGAACAAGAGCCTCACATTCGACTGAAGCCAGGTATTTTGTCATTAATAAATACAGTTTTTAGATACAGGGTTGTGGAGGTCAGTTAGGCAGTCGATCTCTGTAAAATACCTGTATTCTGCTGCTCCACGCAAACCTTTTCCAACTCCTAACCCTTTCCCAGGCAGCTAGGCAGGTGATGATAGTTATGGGCTCCTGCCCATAATCATATCATAGTCGCGGTGAAAGTTCATCACTATTTATTATTAATTTGATATATTATTTATTGCCTATTCGTTGGCACTCATTTTTCTTTTATTAATATGCGGATGTGAATATAGTAGGGTGGGCTAATATCGCTAATATTATGTATTATTTTTCTTTAGTTCTAATACATATTGTAGCTGTTTATTGTCCCTGAATGAATAAAATACATGGACGCTTATTAAACGCACGTTTATACTACCGTGTTTATATTGTACTAGCTTTCCGCCCGCGGCTTCGCTCGCGTGGAAATCGGTTATATCGCGCTTTTTAGATTTCCCTCGGGAATATCATTCTTTTCCGCGATAAAAAGTACCCTATTATTTAATGCGGACTTCTAACTTTACGTTTGAAAAATTTGAAAGCCATTGGTTCAGGTTACGGCGTAAAAGCGGAACAAACAAACAGACAAACCCACTTTCCGATTTATAATATTAGTAAGGATTATATTAATTTTAACGGACACACACTAACTACTGTTTTTATTTCATTTCTATGTTGCATTAGCTGTATATGTTATACAATATGTAAAGAAAACCCTGTCCGACCCGTAAGGATAATAAAGGTTAGGTAAACACATGGCCAAATAAAATATTAAATTTTACATAATCATCATAGTAACAATACTAATGAATTTTGAAATAATCTTTTTTTGTCGCGAATTAATTCCAACTTCCCCATAATTTGGTAATTTTTAAAAAGTGACAACACCATTTGTGACGGAGCGAATAGCGATGCGACCACGTGCCGCGTGCCCTGTCCCCCGTCACCCGCTGATGTATGGCTAACGTGTTGTCTACCGCACATGCATTAAGTTACCTCGCTTTTTCGAAATAATATTTAGTTTTTTAGGGGGATTTTTTTTTAAGTTTAGACCGGCTTTGTAGGTATTATTATAATCAGTTATCGATACCTAACAATACCTTCACGGATCGGACAGGGTTTTCTTTACATATTGTATATCATCATCATCTCAGCGTTAATCCCAGTCGCAACCGCAGCTTTTTCAGCTTTGGAGTCTGGGGTCCGCTTTACCAGTTTAACTGGTGATTTTTTGGCTAAACTTCGATATGCGACTGCCGTCTGACCTCCACAACCCAAAAGCGATATCGAAGCATTGTAGTTAGGCCAATTGTTGGACTTTTGAGGGCTCCAATAACCCATAGCGACTGCCATTAGATGTTCTTATGGCAACCGGGTCAAACGGCTTAAAGGGCTTTCCGAGGCACGACCAAACCAGTGCAAAAATTCATATTCATGCATACAAATATTTGCACTGCGCTGGGATCAAACCCGCTCGTCCTTGCGCAGCGGCCGCGTTCGCTACCGCTACGCTAAGGAGGCTGTCATACATATATGCTATATATACCTTTTGTATTTTATTTTATTTCACCACTCAGACTGCCCCACACTGACTCACTCACAAAAAACGAGCACTAGAGGGAATGTGTGTAGAGAGAATATTCTGTATTTGATGCTGATATTCTTGACATATTATAGATCCTTACCAACACTTCTCTTAAACCACATTGTGATATTTTGTCACTCAAGTTCCATCATCCCTGGTGGAACAAGGCCAACTAGCTCCTACTTATGCAGTGAGGAAGTGCTGCCAGGGTTCCTGGCACTTAGCCACACGGATTTCATCCTCGTATATTTTATATAACCCCTATTTATGTCGCTATGATAGTCTGTGGTTAAGTCTCCGTAAATTATTCACGATAATTTTATTGTTTGTTGTTCCGTGTCCGTTAATAAAAGCATAAGTTACCCATAGGTATATTGTCTAGCTATTAATTTATGTATAAGGTAATGCATGCAAATTTCGTTATGCTAGCTGATACGGCATTGCCAATTTAAGTGTCTTCAAGGCTAGAGTTAATAGGCTTATAATAAACCATCATCATGTTTTACCATCAACAATTGCATCATTGCTTACCATCAGGCGGAATTGCAGTCAAGGACTAGCTTATAGGTAATGTTAAAAAAATCGTATACATTTTTGTTTTTATGGCTAGAAAGGTCGAATTGGTCTTTCATCGTGCATTTTATTTCTATTTTGCTAGATATTTTATCCGTATTCAATTATAAATGCGATTCAAAGAATAAAAAGGAAATACTCCGCCATAACCTCACCTTGAACAGTCTATAAATTTAAAGACCTTGTACCGTCATTCTCATCAATACAAATCTTACCACTTGTTCATCTCATTTCCACAATTTTGATAATTCAATAAAAGAATTATGTCGTGGTGGCCTAGTGGTTAAAATACCAGCCTCTCAAGTATGAGTGCGCGGGTTCGATTCCAGGTCAGGCAAGTACCAATGTAACTTTTCTAAAAGTTATATGTACTTTCTAAGTATATCTTGGACACCAGTGACTGAAGGTGAAGGAAAACATCTTGAGGAAACCTGGACTTTATAAGTCTGAAATCGCCAACCCGCATTGAGTAAGCGTGGTGATTACGCTCAATCCTTCTCTGTATGAGAGGAGACCTGTGCCCAGCAGTGGGACGATAAAAAGGTTGATGGTGATGATGATGATGAATAAAAGAATGCCATTTTGTGTTTTCTAATAACATCTTTCTCTCTTCCAGTCACATCACGCGGACAGCTAGCTGGCTGCCTCCAGCAGAGAGTTGGCCAGCCGGCAGGGAAGGCAGCGGAAGTGGCAGTGATCATGACGAGGAAGAACTGCCGTATGGGTGGGAGCAGGCGCTCGACTGCCATGGGAAACCTTACTATGTCAAGTGAGTATAAGGATTGAGCTGAAGAGCCGATGAAATTGAATCAAATAGAGTAGCAGGGTTGAATATGAAAATAAAGTTTTATTGGGAATTTTTGAAGGTGCAACATTATCACCCTGACCGTACCGTAACCGTCGGCGTAGTGGTTGAGCGATCGACTACTACGATAAGTGTCGTGTGTTCGAATCCCGCACGGAACAAATAAATTTTATGGCCTACAGGTAGTTGTTCCTGATATGGCTGCTTATTTATGAGAGTTTAAATGGTTTTAAACGCACGCACGGTACAGGGGTGTCACGTAGTGTGGGCAAAGTCTTTTAAAAACCAAAAAAAAAACTATACTAATATTAGTATAGATTTTATATATATCAAGCTGAAGAGTTTGTTTGAACGCGCTAATCTCAGGAAGTCAGGAACTACTGGTCCGATTTGAAAAATATTTTTGCGTTGGATAGCCTATTAATCCAGGAAGGCTTTAGGCTATGTAACATCAAGCTGCGACCAATAGGAGCGGAGCATAACAAATATTTAAAATGTATGCTGTATATTTTGGGGTTAAAATGTTTAAATAATGACTCCATGCGAACGAAGTCGCTGGCGGCCGCTAGTGTTTTATAAAGCACATTATATGGTTTAAAAATGTGTTCAGTTTATAAGGTCTATGGTTTATAAGGTATACCTAGGTATTAAAACGGGGGAATAAATTCCGTGTAAATTACATTTAGCCCCCAACCTATCTCCCAAATATTTATGATGGAAGACCAAGATCATATCATTTTTATTCACATCTGTTCTGTTCTTCGTCCTCCAGCCACGTCAACAAAACCACCACCTACGTGGCTCCAGAAGGCTGTTCCTGTGAGTCACCTCCCGCACCAAGAGATGTGGTGCTGGAGAGAGACCAGGAGCTGGGCTTCGGCTTCGTAGCTGGATCGGAGAGGCCTGTGCTGGTGCGGTTCGTGACTGATAACTCACCTAGTGTGGGAAAGGTAAGGAAATTAATTTAACATTACATATTCATATAAAAAAAAAATACTTCATTTGACTTTTTTAAATTAATTATAAACTAGTGCTTGACTGCAATTCCGCCTGATGGTAAGCAGTGATGTAATCGTTGATAGTAAAGCGCACAAGTTTATAAAACCTATTCACTTAAAAATCTTAGTGAGTAGGAAGGAAGAGGGCAGTTGAGCGACGTGATGCAATGTTAAACCCAACACCAACAACACGACCAACGATGCTGACCCAGAGGGAGATTAATCTGGAGACCCTCCACGATCAAACTCGCGACACAATAACATTTGGCGCATCAGACCTGGCACACATCGCAATACAACTGCTCAGACCCGTCCTCCGTACGGCTTCACCAGACTTTCAACCAATTATGTACGGACGACAGCAGGTCAAGCTATCCGAAACTGTCAGAAATTCCTAATCAAGTAAATATAGAGAGAAAGAAATATCGAGATAAAGTTGAAAATCGGATAAAGAAATCTGACAGATTGTAGTTGCTTGATGTGGTGTCGTCTGTACAAATCTTGAAACTGACTGACATATTTTTTTTTTTGGATGTGAATTCGTCAAATGACCTCTCCCGCTCTTTGCGAGCTTATTTGACGAATGCAGCGGAAAGTGTGCCAGACTTTTACTGACTAAAACCCATCCGTGAATGAGCAGTCCCACAAAAAAGCTTGGGACTGAGCTGCTCGCTCTGTTAAGCATTGTTATTAAGCAATATGCGTAATTATAATGTAAATTATTGTAAACATTTTCATTTTTAATGTCTGAACTTGAAAAAAAGACGATGATCCCTGAGTTTGTTTCGGCTATTTCTTCTCAGAGGTAGTCAGTTAGGAAATGCCGACTTCAACTAGTTTAAAAAAAAACATATGATGTGTAAAAGTGATCAGTGATCCAACTTGCATAATAAACGATTTCATTTCATTTCCTTCACTTGCCTGTGCGCCCAGGGCCACGGTTTCACTTTCGAACAAGCGGTCATAGCAGAAACTCGCTGTCATCAAATTACAAGTGCCAAAATGTGAACCAACATTATACTCTCAATCCCTTACCTATTGGGTCCAGTCCGAGTGCCCACTTGGTTTTTCGAGACTTCGCCACCGGTTAGTTAACTCTTCACATGACCAAAAGGCTGGACTATTTCAAGGCCAAAGAAGTAGCATCGCCATACAAGTTGACAGTGCTGCCAGCCTTTTGAACACTGTTCCTGTTGATAACGATCTGAACGATATTGTTGAGACCCTGTGATTGTTTTGCTGAAATCTTAGCTTATATTATGAAAATACTATCTTGATTAATGAAAACGTGTATATTTGTCGATAATTTCTTTGCAATCTCACAGTCAAAGCCAAGTTCTAATCAGTATCCTTCTTCTTCTTTTTTCAAGGTGAGATCCAACTTCAACTCTTGATCAATGGCCTCTGAGGAACAGATACCACAATTTTGTCAATAACACTTGTAACAAATTATAGAAATTCTTTGAAAATTTTATTTCACATTAATGGCGGATATCGCCAATGACAGTTGAAAAAGACTGCCGCGTGAACCGTATGGGGGAGGTTTGAGGCAAAGTCATGATGTGGCCACTATGCTGCGATATTTCACTGTTCTTTATGAATTATTTACTTAATGCACTTTTTACTACATAAATCACGCACTTTTATTTGGTAAACAACACTATGCATAATTTTAAAAGTCCAATGAAAAATGCGCGTGACACGCATCTTAGCTTTCGCGTCAAAACCCAATCAGTATCCTAATTGCGTAACACAGTATTATGTACTATCAATTGGAATCATTTTGAAGCTTATTACTTGTCCATTGTTTCATAAGTTCGAAAAATTCGTTTGCTTAACAATGCAAAAAAACGCAATGAATGTTGTTGAACTGTCTAAATGAAATTCATTGCTACTGGTAATTTGTTACGTAATTACCCTGCAGGTCATAATAACCCTGTCGATACTAGAACCCTACAGTTATTTACCTGTAATCTATACTAATATATAAAGCTGAAGAGTTTGTTTGTTTGTGCGCGCTAATCTCAGAAAGTACTGGCCGATTTGAAAAATTCTTTTTGCATTGGATAGCGCATTAATCCGGGAAGGCTTTAGGCTATTTAACATCACGCTGCGACCAATAGGAGCGGGGCATATAAAAGAAAAACGCGGGTGAAACCGTGTGGCGGAGCTAGTTATTTATACGAAAAAGTCATAGATGCATTTGACCACTTTTTTACTAATACTCTGTACATCATTAAACAACAAACAGACATCTTTCATGTCAATATTCTAAAACTAAACTTCTAATTCCAGCTGGAACCCGGAGACCAGATCCTGTGCGTCAACGGCGAGGATGTCAGCCTGGCAGCTAGAGAGCATGTCATCACCGCAGTGCGAGCATGTTCCGAGCGTGTCACCCTACGCGTCTGCCAGCCGGCCAGGAGTGGGAACCCTGCCAGGAGATCAGCACTGCTGTCGGCAGCTAAGAGGGCGCGATTAAGGGCCAGGCCACCTAGGGTCAGGTTTGCTGACTCAGTGCAGCTGAATGGAGCCCCTATGTATCCTGTAAGTGCAGCATTAGAATTAAAAATGACCTAATTTAATTTCTTTATTCCAATATACGGTCATCAAATAAAGAAGAAAAGAAATACGTTCATTTGCTTTAAACTTGACGCAAAAAGAATAAAAATTCAAAAAACAAAGGTAATAAATACTTATTGTATTTTTGTTCCTTCTTCTCTATAGAAACCTACTTCATTTTCAAATCTGTAACTAGCTTACTGATCCACGCCCTTACTATCCAAAAGTGTCTGTGAATGGCTGAATTGAAATATTGCTTTCATCATCATCATCATCAACCTTTTTATCGTCCCACTGCTGGGCACAGGTCTCCTCTCATACAGCCACGGATTAAGCGTAATCACCACGCTTGCTCAATGCGGGTTGGTGATTTCAGACTTAGTCTAGGTTTCCTCAAAATGTTTTCCTTCACCTTTTAATCAATCATTGATGTCAAAGATATACTGATGAAGTGTGTACATATAACATAGAAAAGTTACATTGATACTTGCCTGACCTGAAATCGAACCCGCACTCTCATACTTGAGAGGCTGGTGTTATAACCACTAGGCCTATTGCTATTACTTTGACAAATTATGTTTTCTATTACAGCCCTCGGCTTTCTCTCTCGGCGACCTTTGCCTACCTCCGATGGCGAATGTACTAAAAGTATTCCTGGAGAATGGACAGACGAAATCTTTCAAATACGATACCACTACCACGGTCGCAGATGTGGTGACCAGCCTCAAGGATAAGCTGTGCATCACTGCGGAGGAACACTTCAGCTTGGTGGTGGAACACGTCAAGAGTCTGAGGAGAAACAAGCTGACGCTGCTGGATCCCAAGGAGTCTTTGGCCAGGGTAATTGTGAACTAATTTATTTACGCGATTTTAACCTTGAATGAAGAAAAACTTGGAGTAAACGTAACAGAAATCGTACGTTCATGAATTTTTGTTCATTTTAATACTTGGTGTCGGTGTTACTGTTTGTCCCAAAATTAAAACAAAATGCTATAGGATAGGTAGTTGTGTAAAGGTCATTGTCCAGTTACACGACTCTGCTCTGATGCGGCAAAAAGAACATCATTTAATATTTGACTTTAGATATATTTTACATTAACATCATAAATAAGCAGGCAGGTCGCTGTCAGCGAGATTACCGCCGTCAGACTGCTCGGTAGTTGACGCCTCGCTGTCCGCACGTTGTCGAAGAGCGGTCGGTGCGGTGTCCGCGCGCTCAATGCTAGCAGTCGCCGCGCCATCGCCTCTCAGTCGGTTGCTTTCAGCATTTTATGCACCCAAAATGTTCGTTTGTTATTTCTAGCGCTTGTCTCTTCGTCCTCAAGTGCAATAGCAATATTGTTAGTCCGTACGTTGTGAATCGGAACATAGGTAGTTAAAAATATGAGTATACTAGCTTTCGCCCGCGGCTCCGCCCGCGTGGACTAATATTTTTCGTATCCCACGGGAACTGCATATTTTTCCGGGATAAAAAGTAGCCTATGTGTTATTCCCGACTATTATCTACCCCTGTGCCAAATTTCAACCAAATCCATTCAGTAGTTTTTACGTGAAAGAGTAACAAACATCCATACATCCATACTTACAAACTTTCGCCTTTATAATATTAGTAGGATTTATTTATTTAAATAGAACGGCAGAAACCAATTACACTGTTTAGAAACAAACTACACTAAACATAAACACTTATTTAATTCAGTCATGGATTCTTCTCACAAAACTTCAAATACTCTGACAGTATCGTCTTCCATTCATCCACGAAAATATCGAGATCAGTGTTTGAGTTCAGGAGAGCGTTAATAGCTGCTAATGGCAGAGGAATAGGCGACTTGGAGTCAGAAATAGTTCGGCTGGTTGAAACAGCTAATAGCCAATGTTTTCTGCCACGACAGTAATTGCCTGGGACAAACAGTTGAGTTGCTTTAATGGAAACCGATCGCGAACTATGTCTATCGCGATAAGCGAGAGCGATCGACGGTTGGATAGCTGACCGTCTGTTAGTTGCTGCCGCGTGGACTGCAGGGTGCGTGCTAGCTGTCACCGCGTGGACTGTGAGCAGTCGTCTTAGTTTAAGGCGGTGTTAGGTGGGAGCGATGTTGGAGCAAAGTCGTTTAAGTGTGCTATAAACTTTATAGTATTTTCTAGCTAAAAATTGATCGAATTTATATTATTTATTTAAGTTGAAATATTATTAGTTTTGTCTGTACAGACCTTAGCCAGTCCAGTTATGAACCCTGCCTAGTGAGGACGTCCGTTTCTTTACCTTACCTACCTTTCAATGCCTTTCGGTACCTTTAAATGTACCGAAATCATTTACACCCAGGATGTATTTAAACGTACCTCAAATAAAGCACATTTCAATGTTCTAAATTTAAGATATAACAAATGTGCCTCTTTAGTGAGCCTCAAATGATTCCTATTTCGAGGCTTCCGTCGACTGGGACCGCAATTAACTCGGACCGCGGTCCCAGTCGCCGGATTCATAAAAATTAAATAATTTTCTTCCGGCGACTGGGACCACTCATAGGTGACTTAAAAAAGTCTACCGTACAAGCCGAAATCGGTACAGTCAAACGAATTAACCATCTAAATTATTGATATGAATATGAATATCATTGACTCGTTCTAGATGATGTTCATGATTTTATCCTATGCGCTTATAAATTGACCTAGCCCGTTTTTATGTAATTCACACATGCAGGTAAACACACACAAAGGCAATAGCATTGTATGATAGTATATTACTATTTCTTTCTAACTCGTAAAATTATTCATACAAAATATTTACGTAGTTCGTATCGAGTATCGACGAATACTATTGCTTTAGGGCTATATTTGACCGGACACTTAAAAAAAAAAGATGGATGTTATAAAATTATAACATTATTTTTAAATATTAACCCAGTTAATACTGATTTTATATGAAGCCATAACGGCCATTTTTAGGGTTCCGTAGCCAAATGGCAAAAAACGGAACCTTATAGATTCGTCATGTCTGTCTGTCCGTCTGTCCGTCCGTATGTCACAGCCATTTTTTCCGAAACTATAAGAGCTATAGGTACTGTTGAAACTTAGTAGGTAGATGTATTCTGTGAACCGCATTAAGATTTTGATGCAAAAATAATAATAAATATTGGGGTCCCCATACTTAGAACTGAAACTCAATTTTTTTTTTTCGTCAAACACATACGTGTGGAGTATCTATGGATAGGTCTTCAAAAATGATATCGACTTTTTTTAAATATTTTTTTTCTAAACCGAATAGTTTGCGTGACAGACGCTTCCAAAGTGGAAAAAAGCTGGTGCCAGCCCCCCTTGGTCTTCCATCATCAGATCCTGACCTGGTGACTATGGGACCACCTGGAAAGTATACACTTTCGAAAAAAAAAGAGAATTCTGCACATCGGTCTTAGAGTGATCGGTGAACATATGTAAAAAAAAAGATTACGAAGAATTGAGAACCTCCTCCTTTTTTTGGAGTCGGTTAAAAAAAGATTTTTACTCAATTATTACTTTGTCGTTTGACTGTACATTATTTGATTTCAGTTATCATTTATGAGTGGTCCCAGTCGCCGGAAGAAAATTATTTAATTTTTATGAATCCGGCGACTGGGACCGCGGTCCGAGTTAATTGCGGTCCCAGTCGACGGAAGCCTCCATATTGAGGCTTCCGTCGACTGGGACCGCAATTAACTCGGACCGCGGTCCCAGTCGCCGGATTCATTAAAATTAAATAATTTTCTTCCGGCGACTGGGACCACTCATAGGTAACTTAAAAAAGTCTACTATACAAGCCGAAATCGGTACAGTCAAACGAATAAACATCTAAATTATTGATATGAATATGAATATCATTGACTCGTTCTAGATGATGTTCATGATTTTATCCTATGCGCTTATAAATTGACCTAGCCCGTTTTTATGTAATTCACACATGCAGGTAAACACACACAAAGGCAATAGCATTGTATGATAGTATATTACTATTTCTTTCTAACTCGTAAAATTATTCATACAAAATATTTACGTAGTTCGTATCGAGTATCAACGAATACTATTGCTTTAGGGCTATATTTGACCGGACACTTAAAAAAAAAAGATGGATGTTATAAAATTATAACATTATTTTTAAATATTAACCCAGTTAATACTGATTTTATATGAAGCCATAACGGCCATTTTTAGGGTTCCGTAGCCAAATAGCAAAAAACGGAACCTTATAGATTCGTCATGTCTGTCTGTCCGTCTGTCCGTCCGTATGTCACAGCCATTTTTTCCGAAACTATAAGAGCTATAGGTACTGTTGAAACTTAGTAGGTAGATGTATTCTGTGAACCGCATTAAGATTTTGATGCAAAAATATAATAAATATTGGGGGCGGGCCCCCTTCCTAGAACTGAAACTGAAATTTTTTTTTTCGTCAAACACATACGTGTGGAGTATCTATGGATAGGTCTTCAAAAATGATATCGACTTTTTTTAAATATTTTTTTTCTAAACCGAATAGTTTGCGTGACAGACGCTTCCAAAGTGGAAAGCTGGTGCCAGCCCCCCTTGGTCTTCCATCATCAGATCCTGACCTGGTGACTATGGGACCACCTGGAAAGTATACACTTTCGAAAAAAAAAAAGAGAATTCTGCACATCGGTCTTAGAGTGATCGGTGAACATATGTAAAAAAAAAAGATTACGAAGAATTGAGAACCTCCTCCTTTTTTTGGAGTCGGTTAAAAAAAGATTTTTACTCAATTATTACTTTGTCGTTTGACTGTACATTATTTGATTTCAGTTATCATTTATGAGTGGTCCCAGTCGCCGGAAGAAAATTATTTAATTTTTATGAATCCGGCGACTGGGACCGCGGTCCGAGTTAATTGCGGTCCCAGTCGACGGAAGCCTCCTATTTCGTTACCGAAATCGCCAATCAATTACTTACTACGGTGTTGTACCTTAACTTGGTCGGACTGCTACATGAATTACTGGATTTTAAAAGAGTCTGCGACCTTTGAGTTTCATTCGACCTTTCGTCTCAAAAGTTAAAAAGTGATGGCGCATTTGTTAGTTTTATATACAATATGTAAAGAAAACCCTATCCGATCCGTGAAGGTATTGTTAGGTATTGATAACTGATTCTACTAATGCCCACAAAGACAGGCTAAACTTAAAAAAAAAATCCCCCTAAAATAATAAATATTATTTCGCAAAAAGAGGTAACTTAATACATGTGCTGTAAGCAACCCCTTCCGCGGGCGGCGGGGGGCAGGGCACGCGGCACCTGTGACGTGGTCGCGTCGCTATTCGCTTATAATAATACCGGTGTTGTCACTTTTTTTAAAATTACCAAATTTCGGGGAAATTGGAATTAATTCCCGGGAAAAAAGTATTATTTCAACATTCATTAGTATTGTTACTATGATGATTACGTAAAATTTTATGTTATATTTGGTCATGTGTTTACCTAACCTTTATTATCCTTATGGGTCGGACAGGGTTTCCTTTACATATTGTATCCATACTAATATTATAAATGCGAAAGTAACTCTGTCTGTCTGTCTGTCTGTCTGTCTGTCTGTCTGTCTGTCTGTCTGTCTGTTACGCTTTCCCGCTTAAACCTCTCAACCGATTTTGATGAAATTTGGCACAGACAATCTTTAGACCCCGAGAAAGAACATAGGCTACTTTTTATCCCGAAAAAATTTGATGTTCCCGAGGGAAACCTAAAAAGCGCGATATAACCGAACTCCACGCGGGCGAAGCCGCGGGCGGAAAGCTAGTATTATATAAAACTACCAAATTATTATATATAACAGCAAAATATTTTTTATCCCCAGGTAATCAGCTGGGTAAGTCTTGTAGTCTTTAAATAATTAGATTGGCTATAATAGTACATTACGATGCGTGTATTTTAAGGGACTATAGGAGTTAAACTCAAGTTTTTTAATGGCGCTGATCTTCTTCTCAAACTAAAGTAATTTTAAGTTAAGTACAGACGACAGCACATCAAGCTAATACAATCTGTCAGATTTCTTTATTTGATTTTCAACTTTATCTCTAAAGCATTAAGGCTCATGGTTGATTGGGAATATTTGACAGTTTCGGGTAGCCTGACCTGCTGTCGTCCGTACATTTCTCTTTCTGTTTCATTAAAAAAAGGATAGGAGATAACATATTACTGCCTCCGTAGCGTAGCGGTAGCGAACGCGACCGCTGCGTAAGGAGGCGCGGTTTCGATCCCCGCACAGTGCAAATATTTGTATGCATGAATATGAATATTTGCACTGGTCTGGTCGTTCCTCGGAAAGCACGTTAAGCCGTTGGTCCCGGTTGCTATACGAACATCTAGTGGCAGTCGTTACGGGTTCTATGTTCTATGTTCTATGTTATTGGTTTGGTTTCCGCACTCAGTCCCTCCAGCGGACCATTGTGCGTGGACCATGGCGGCCTTTGGCGGTTATTCCAACCAGCCCACCTCCCTCCAGAAGCCCATCAGGTCTCCTAGCCTGTTGAGAATATCTGTGTAAGATCTTGGTGTCCCTATGGTTTCGTTTCTGATTTGGGTAACGCCTGTACACTCGAAGAGTACATGCGCAACTGTCTCGTCAGCCTCTATGCAGGCTCTGCACAGAGGGCTGTCTGTTATGCCTATTGTGTGGAGATGCTTATTCAGCGAGCAGTGGCCCGTGATGATCCCGTCATCAATCGTAGGTTCCTCCTATCCAGGCGCAGCAATCTTTTGGTTAGCCTGTCATCCAGGGATGGCATGGCCTCCCTGGACTGCCTGCAGCCCGGTGACGAGGACCACCAGATCTCCGCTTGTTCGTAAGTATGCTTTTGTAGCCATTTGCGTATTTGAATAAAGGGGATAGGCACAATGGGCGCCGGTCCGCTGACCAACGCGCTGGATGCCCTTCTAGCCAGCTCGTCAGCTGCGTCATTGCCCAGTGAGCCGCTGTGACCCTTTATCCACTGTAGTGTCACAGTGTTGCGGTTTGGTACGGTTATCCGTTCCAATGCATCGTGGCACTCAAGTATAAGACTTGATGTGATGCATCCCTGCTTTAGGGATTGGAGGACGGAAGCACTGTCAGTGAGTATGCGGACACGCGTGTCCGCAACTCCTCTGGCTTTTATGGCTAGGGCCGCCAGAGTTATGCCCACACACTCTGCTTGATAGACTGTGTTGAGCATCCCTAGCGGTCTGGATATATTTATGTTGAGGTCTTGTGAGAACACTCCAACGCCCGTTCCTTGATCGGTTTTCGATCCGTCGGTGTATACTCTCAACTCCTCCGGTCCTGAGTGGTCGCACTGCTCTTCTTCAAGTACTATCTGATAGTGCTTTTGAAAGCAGTACTGTTTTGGTACCCTGTCATTGGGTGCTTGTAACATTGGCCGCCTCTCGATTGCATCGAGCATCAGGCGTGTATGTTTGACCCTGGAGTCTTTACTCAGGGTTCCCGATAGGTGGAGTCTGAAGGCAGCCAATGTCGCTTCCTCCCTCACAACGAGGTGAAGGGGGGGCAGTCCCAACATCGCCTGCAGCGCGGCAGTAGGCGTGGTTCTCATGCAACTGGTGATTGCCACACACGCCAACCTTTGCAGTTTCTCGAGGTCTTTTTGGGCTGTGCTCAGACTAGTTCTTGGCCACCAGACTAGTGAGCCGTATGTTATAATTGGCCGGATGACTGTGGTATAAAGCCAGTGAGTGACCTTGGGGCTAATTCCCCAGTTTTTCCCAAGCATCCGCTTGCACTGCCACATTGATATGCTGGCTTTAGTTGTGATGTAGTTGGTGTGTTTCGCCCAATTCAGCTGTTTGTCCAGGTATATACCCAGATATTTTGTTTCAGCGGATAGACTTAGGGTGGTGCCAAAGAATCTTGGTAGATTTAGCGGTGTGAGCTTTCTCTTTTTTGTGAAGAGAATCAGCTCGGTCTTATCTGGGTTCACAGAAAGTTGGTGTGTATTACACCAATTTTCTACGATTTTTAGGGCCTGGTGCATTAAATTGCACAGGGTGTTTTCATGCATACCGCTTATTATTATTGTTATGTCGTCGGCATAACCCACGGTATAGTAGCCTTTGTTATTTAATGTATTTATTAGGCTGTCAACAACCAGGTTCCATAGTAACGGCGAAAGAACGCCCCCTTGCGGACATCCCTTCGCCACGATGGCCCTTGTGGTGTTGTTCACAGTAACTTGTACGGCTCTTTGGCCGAGCATGTTAGCGATCCAGCCTCTCAGTGTCGGGTCTATGTTGTGCCTGTTCAAGGCCGTGCTGATACTTGTGAAGGTGGTCTTGTCGAAGGCGCCTTCAATGTCGATGAAGACGGCTAGTGCTGAGCATTTGTGGTCCACGGCGCATTCAATCTTGGATACTACGCTGTGTAGCGCGGATTCTGTTGATTTGCCCGTGGAGTACGCATGCTGTTGTTTGTGGAGTGGATTTGCCCGGAGAGGTCCGTCGCGAATATACCGGTCGCAGATCCTCTCCAGGGTTTTTAGTAGAAAGGATGTAAGGCTTATGGGTCGGTATGATTTGGGTTGCGTGTAGTCTGATTTGCCAGGCTTGGGTATGAAGATAACCTTCACTTCCCGCCAAGCATGGGGTATGTGTCTATACGCTATGCATGCTCGAAAAATATTTACGAGGCACGGAGCGATGTACACCAACTCCCATTGTAGTAGGGCTGGGAAGATGCCATCCAACCCCGCGGACTTGTATGGTTTGAAGGTGTTGATAGCCCACTTTAACCGGTCTACTGTTATTAGTTTGTGGGCGTTGGACCAGTCCTGCTCTGTTGGAGTCCATTCTGGTACAGCCTCCCAGGTCCTGTCTTCCAGGAGTTTACAGTCCGGGAAGTGTGTTTCCAGGAGGACTCTGCTGGTTTCCTGATCCGTTTGTGTGTAAGTGCCGTCGGGTTTTTTCAGCGCTCCAAGGGTTCGGTCCTGATCAGTTGATAGTATTTTCCTTACCCTTGCAGCTTCATTGTTGTTTTCTATAGACTCGCAAAACTTCCGCCATGCAGTCCTTCTGGCGGTTCTGATTTGCTTTTTGTAGGTGTATTGGGTTTCTTTGTATGTTTCCCAGTCTTCTGTGAGCCTACTGTTTTTGGCTCTGTTGAAGTGCTTACGTAGTGTTTGGCGTAGCTTACCGAGCTCGGGATTCCACCACGGACTTCGCTTGCTGTTAGCCTGCGGTGTCCTTAATTTACAGCAAGCGTGGTAAGCTTCTATTAGGTATTCTGAGAGCTTTGTTACAGTGTATTCTAGCTGTGCAATTTCTTTTATGTTTGTTTGTGCCAAGTGCCTAGCTAGTAGGGCAGCTAGAAGGCGCTTGTACCCGGGCACATCGGTACGCCTCGGGTTACGTTTGGGTACGGGCCCTCTCACGTTAGTGGTCAGTGTAAAGCGGATCCTTCTATGGTCTGAGCATGAAGGCTCGCCCGACACATGCCAATTCGTAATAAGGCTCGTAGCGTTTTCTGAAGCTAGTGTTAGGTCTATGATCGTTTGTCCTCGGACTGTAACCCAAGTGGGTTCAGAGCCTCGGTTAATAATATTGAGGTTAGTTGAGAATAAATAAGTGGATAGTACCTCTCCTCTGGGGTTAGTTGTCTCGCTGCCCCAAAGTGGGTGGTGGGCATTCGAGTCGGTGCAGATGATCAGGTCCAGTCCAGCATCCTCGCAGTGCCGCACTAGGTCGACCATCTCCTTCGGCGGGCAGTTTGTGTCCTCACCTGGCATGTACACCGAGGCTAAAATGACGTCTGCGGCGTCGCCTTCCGTCCCGAGCCTAACAGCCGTCAGGTCTCTGGAACAGAATTGGGTGAGTAGTGTGGCAGGGGTATCTTTGGGTACATAGACGCAGGTTCTAGGTTTATCAGTGTTATGTGTATTAAGCATTAGCTTACCTCCGATGTTGCTGAGGCCACATATTCTGTTGTTCCTGATCCACGGCTCTTGGATCAGTGCGATAGTATTAGGCTTAACCTCCAGCGCTCTGCGTAAGCTAGCCGTAGCAGTCTGGCTGTGCTGGAGGTTAGCCTGTATGATGTTGAGTGGCGTTAACGATGATGAGTGGGGTGGGGTGTTAGTCGGTGTCCGATCCATCGGAACATCCTACCCCTGCCCCATCCCTGTACGCTCCGTGTTGCTCTCCCGGTGATGCCAGGAGCTGTATGGCCCAGTCAGGAGATGTGAGTGTAGATGGCCCGGCTTCCTGTTCGTCCGCCATCGCTGCCCGGGCCATGTACTCCTCCAGTTGAGCAATGTCTGTGTTGTCATTCTGTGAGTCAGTCAGTGCTGTCCGAGTCTCAGTCGTTGGGTCTGGATTGCAGTCGGAGGGCTGGGTGCGGGGCCAGAAGCGCACGTATATCGACCCCAAGAGGTACGACACACGCCGCTCCCGAGCCAGGACCCTTTCCACATCCTCCGGTGGCACACCCAGGGTCAAATAGGACCCATAGTTGTCCCCACCGACAGTGGTTGCCTTGTAGAGTGACCACTGTGCCATGTTGTAACACTTATTCTGACGAATAAGCGTTTTGTGTAGCCTCCGTATGTCTCCCGTGTACCGGGGGACAAAGAGGGAGGCCTTAACACGGGTGGGCACGTCCGACTGCTTGAGTACCGTTAGTTTAATGTCGGCGTCCGGGAGGTTTAGTCGGGGCACGTTTTGAGTCAGCCAGGTCAAGGCGCCGTCGTCCTCGCACCACACCTGCACCGTGCCATCTGCTACCCGTGGGTATCCGCGGAAGGCAGGGAGTTCAGTGGCGGAGTCGCCGTCGTCGAAGAGGATCAGGTGTTCCAGTCCTGCCTTGACCTGTTCGGCTTCCTCTGGAGTTAGGTCTCTTGAGGGGGGAGAGCGACATATTGCTACGGCGAGACGCGCAGGAATGTCCTTAGTGGCCCGCGCGTAGGTCTTTGTTTCTCCCTGGTCAGGATGGATCCTCACGCGTTTCGCATCCCCCTGGAACGTGCTCGGTGAGCCCGAGTCGTCTGGGCGCTCCCTCTTCGACGAGCCCGTACTGCTAGGTCCCGGCTGCGCCGAAGAGACGCCCGTCAGGGTATCATGCTTTTTGTGCGAGGATCCGCCCCGCTTCCCTCTGGTCTTTTTGTGTCTTACTGTCTCTGTCGTTGGCAAGGATCGGCTTGCGACCCCGGCTGGCTCTGCCGCATATGAGGGTTTTTCGCGCGGGGTTACCCCCTCGCGTACTTGCCCCTGGGCTAGTGGTTCCGCGTCCGGCCTCTTTTCGCGCTGGGTTGCCCCTTCGCGTACTTGCGGCTGGTCGCTTGGTCCCACGTCAGGCTGCTTTTCGCGCTGAGTTGCCTCTTCGCGTACTTGCGGCCTCCCTGCCTTTTCGGCGTCCGATTGCGCTCCGCGCTGGCTCATGCCTTCGCGGATTTTGCGCTTTCGGTCGCCTACTTTCCTCCCCCGGCCAGTAGGTTTTCCGCGCTTAGGTAGCAGGCGTAGACCATCCGCCGGGCGAGTGGTAGGGCCGCCAGGTTCGCTTACCTTTCCAGACGCCGTCTGTACGTTGGTCAAGTTCGGGTTGGTGACGCTGTTTCTCACGATGCTCTGATGCCAGAAGCTCGTGGAGGGCGTACATCGTTTGTCGGGTGTTGGCGTGTGTCGCTGCCGGGATGGTGTTGGTGGGCGCGTTGGTCGCTGCCTGTGTCATGGGCGCTAAAGCAGCCGGCCGTGCTGAAGTGCACGGCAAACTGATGCAAGAGTTAGCCCCCCCCCCCCAGAGTACGTTGGGGGCTGACCGCCGTGGCGGTGTGGGATTCCCCGGCTTGGCCGGGACCCACCTGGGTAGTCTTTTCTTGTTCCTGCATTTTCATTTTTGAGGTGGTGGGCTTTTTTGGAATCGAGGTTGCCCTTCCTCTAGGACCGACGGGATATGGGGATAGGAGGGAAGGAAGGAAGGGGAGGTGTTTGATGGTAGAAGGAAAGTTGGGGAGGGTAGGTCACCCTAGGTCTGGGATTTGACCTAGGGATTTTGAGAGGAGTGACGGGAATTCATGGATAAGGACTAGGATGGGTTTGTGTGGATCTTACGGAACATGGGATGAGGTGTGAGGGTTACCCTAAACCTGGGGTTTGGTGTTCGGGCACTTCTCTTGTCCGGGATCTCTTTCGAGATGCCCCAGACGCGGGACCAGCCGCGGTGGCCGGTCCCGCAGCCGGGATTGGGCTATCCGCAACCTGCCCACCCGCTCGGTTGCATGAGAAGAAGTGCCCGGCCGTCCGGGTCGCTCCACCACGGATGTACGTATACATACGCGTTGGTACGGTCCGGCTTGCCCCGAAGTCGTTACGGGTTATTAAGCCCTCAAAAGTCCAACAATTGGTCTAACTACAATGCTTAGATATCGCCTTCGGGTTGTAGAGGTCAGATGGCAGTGGATTCACGGAAAATATCGAAGATTAGCCAAAATCAGCAGTTAGACTGCCAAAGCAGACCCCAGACTACAAAGCTTAAAAAGCTTCGGATACGACTGGGCTTACATGGGATTACGCTGAGATGATAATGATGAGAAGATAACATATTAATTTAATCCTATTAATTTATAATATTCCATAGACATTGTTTTTCTTTTGTTTTATTTGTTCCATTTGGAACAGGCTAAGGTCAGAGACCATACTGCCATGTCTTCAGCAATTAATTTTCAACTTTTGTAACTTATCCTAACTTGATCTAACCTAAACCTATCTCCTTTCGTTTTCCGCGTGCAAAGACACTAGAAGGAAGATTTGTTACAAAGCCATGATGTGGCCACTATGCTACAATATTTCACTGTTCTTTATGAATTATTCACTGAATGCACTTTTTACTACATAAATCACGCGGTTTTTATTTAGTAAACGACACTATAAATAATTTAAAAGTCCAATGAAAAACGAGCGTGGCACTCATCTTGGCTTCCCGCCAAAAAAACTTCCATAGACAGTTTAGACGCGATTATAAAAATGGCGACCAACAATACGTCAATATATGTCAGGCGGTTTGACAGGTCTAAACTAATATTTTGTCTTCTGTTCTGTTCTTAATGAAATAGAAAGGAAAAGATGCTCTAGACTTTAATTTAGTTTAGTTTACGAATAGGGGGATCAGGATGAATGTCTTAAGTAGGGTTGTAACGGAGCTTCGCCTCCGCTTCCGTTACTGCGGAAGTTCCGCAAGAAATCGTATCTTCGCTTCCGCCTCCGCTTCCGCACAATTTTTGCGGAGTTATAACGGAGGTTTATTTACGTATTTATAAAATAAATAACGCGCAAGCTGCGACGCTCGACAACCGTCCGTCCGCGTTTGAGCGCGAAATGGTCAAGAATCAACTAGTGAACTAGTTACTAGTGCGAGGCGGGGGAATGCGGTAAACACAATTTGTTTCTCCTTAATTTTCATTACAAGAAGGTAATATTTTTTACCAAGTATACTACTATTAATGTACGTATTTAAAATAAAAAAAAATGTTTTAATTAACCATAAACTTCAATTTTTTCTATATGTACTTCACCTCCGCCTCCGTTAACCTCCGCATCCGCGGAGGCGAGACTTCGTCGCCTCCGCATCCTCCACCGCCTCCGCTAACAAGCCTCCGTTACAACCCTAGTCTTAAGTATATGATCGGCTGCAGTAAAGAAAACCGAAATAGTTAATTATGAAATGTTTTCAGAATACATGCTTATTAGGTAACGTTTTGCAAACGTAATAAAAACAATTGATTTGATACGTTAGAAAAAAGTCACAAATACACTTCAAAAAATTTAAATACGTAGGTACTATGTACCTAACTAACGTAATACCAGTCACTTCAGCAGTCATGCTTCAAATCAAATCAAATCAAATTTATTTATTTGCCAGATAATACATGGTTGATACAACTAGTGATTAGCTAATGTTTAACCATACATTTTGACGTTTACACATCACTTAACTTTAATCATCGTTTATGAATAAACACCAGTGTTTAAGGGGTTAAGTCAAAAAACGTCAAAAATGTATGGTTAAACATTCGCTAATCACTAGTTAACTTTAAGCAACGTTTTTGAAAAAAGGGGTTTAAGTTCAATGTATCTTCTTCAATGTCTTTATATTTCAATAAGAAAAGGACAGAAGATAATATTATGTTAGTTTATACCTGTCAAGACAACGTTACAATTCGTTAATAACATTGCTAAATTGAAGAGTACAACCACAGTCTAAAAATCATGCAGTCGTCCGACGAAGACGTCTAGACAGAGCAATCGTGCGGGGTGTGAGGGACGAGACGCGGGTAAGCGGCACCCGAGCTGCGAACAAAACGATGTTCGTAGCTCGGTCATCATGTCAGCGTTTATCCCAGTCGCATCTGAAGCTTTTTCAGCTTTGGAGTCTGAGGTCCGCTTTTACCAGTCTAACTGCTGATATGGCTAAACTTCGACATTTTCCGTGAAGCGACTGCCGTCTGACCTCCACAACCCGAAGGCGACATCGAAGCATTGCAGCTGACCATTGTTGGACTTTTTGAGGGCTCCAACAACCCTTTAACGACTGCCACTAGATGTTCGTATGGCAACCGGGACCAACGGCTTAACGTGCTTTCCGAGGCACGACCAGACCAGTGCAAATATTCATGCATACAAATATTTGCACTATGCGGGGATCGAACCCGCGCCACCTTGCGCAGCGGCCGCGTCCGCTACCGCTACGCCACGGAGGCTGTCGATGTTCGTAGCTCGGTCTCTATCATTAAGGGCTGACGCGTGTTTGTTTTTTTATTTGTTTGTTTTATAATTTGATATGAGTGTCGATTTTGAGTATAATTGGGGTGCTTGTTATGAAAAAGCCATCCTTTTTGACATCTCCAAGATGGCGGACGTCATTTTTTTATAATTTAATATGGGTGTCAATTTTAAGTAGATATAATTGGGGTGCTTGTTACGAAAAAGCTGTCCTTTTTGAAATCCAAGATGGCGGACGCCAATTTAAAAGTAAATACATATGTAATGAAATAATATTTCATTAGTTTAAATTTGCCGCACTTCGCGCGTCAATTAACTGTCATTGAAAGTTGGTAGAGGGCGCAGCGTGCGGGACGCGTGATTTCAATGGCGGATAAGATTGTTTTTGTGTCTTTTATTAGTATAAAAACTTATAAAGTTAGTTAGAGAAAATAATTGAGGAGACGATATTAGTGAACTTTAAATGTCGTTTCTTTGTATTTTCAGGTAAGAAGTGTAATTGTGTTAAGTAAACCATATGTGTTGTATTATTGTAACGGCTTGTCAAATAAAACAAAGCTTTGTATTTTCAGAGAAACAAATTTTGGTTTATTTCGAAAATCCTCAATAACATATCTTATAAAACGACATTTTCGTTTACTAAAATAAGATGGACCGGCTACAATTTGAGTTTACGATGATAGCCTCAAGTGATGGCAAATCTAATGTATTAGCCATAACCTCAATATTTACAGAAGAAGGAAAATGTTATGTTTTACCTGATGAGCTGAAGCCGGTGATTCATCATACATTTATTGTCAAAATGAACACTTTCTCAAAAATAAAAAATAGCATAAAGAAAAGGCATCAAAGTAGAAAAATATGGATAAAATTAGATGAAGATCTTAAGAAAACATACATAGATGAGGCAGGTAACATGCACTTTTTAGATCAATATTTAGAAGAAATGAGCACCAAAAAACCAATAGACAAAGATGACAAGTTGCAACATATCTTGGAAAAATTAATAGAAAGTACTACAAAGAAAGAAAATCAACATAACCTGAAACATATTTCAGAGAAATTTATTATTGAAAAATTCACAAGCAAGAACCCCAATGCAATGCAATGGATTGAGAATTTTGAAAAAGAGTGTGAGCGCTTCAATATAACAAAAGATGAATCAAAAATAGACATATTGAGGTTATTTTTAGAAAAATCTTGTTTAGATTGGTATAGCTCAATGGCCATAAAACTCACAATAAAGGCTGAATGGAATGAATGGAAAGACAAATTTTTAGAAACTTTTAAAAACCGAGGATGGGACGTAGTCACATATGCACTCGCATTCAGGTATAAAGACGGACTACTAATTGATTATGCTATAAAAAAAGAAAGGCTTATACTAGACATAAACAAATCGATAGACTCCAAAACAATGATAGATCTTATTGCAACGGGTTTGCCTGGGTTCATCTTAAATAAGTTAAACCGGGATGAACTCAATGACAGTACTGAATTGTTCAATGAGATAAGAAAATATGAAGGTATGATGTACAAGAAAAATTCAACCACAATGAGGGGTGGTACATTCCTTAAAAATAAAACTAATGAGAAGAAGCCATGCAAGACTTGTGAATCTTTGGAGAAAGGAATTAGATATCATCCGGAGGAGTCATGTTGGTTCAAGAAAAATAAAAATGAATCTGAAAAGATTTTTAAATCCAGAAATGTAAACAATAACTCCATAATTGAAGTAGATATAAATACTGAAAAAAAAAACGAATAAGTACACCATTAATCAAAATCAAGCTTTTATTAGAAAATAAACTAGAAGTGAGCGGTATCTATGATTCAGGCTCACAGATCTCTTTAATAAATTCAAGACTGATTAAAGTAAAAGAAAAAAAGGACAATTTGAATATAGCGTATATGAAAACGGTTAATGGTGTGAAAAAAACAGATGGCTTGATAACAATAAAAATTAAAATATTCGATTTAGAAGAAGAAATGGATGTATATGTAGTAGAAAATGAAGATTTTGATGATTTTATAATCGGATTGGATATGATAAAGAAATTCAAATTAACTCAAAACGAGGACTTGCAAATAGAACAAAAGAAAATAACAAATAAAATAGGTGAAATGTCCACAGATAACAGAAATGAAGAAAATAATGTAAAAACGTTTGCAATAAATTTTAATGAACACATAGAAACAGAAGAATTTGTAAGTATGACAGATCATTTAGATAATGAAAAGAAAATTGAGATAGAGAAAATTATAAAGGAATATAAAACAATTTTTGCAAAGGACAAATATGATATAGGATCAGTTAAAGATTACGAAGCTCACATAGATTTACTAGTAAATAGATACTGTAGTAAAAGACCATACCGATGTACAATAGAAGATAAATTAGAAATTGAACAGCAAATATCCAGGTTATTAAAGAATAATTTAATAGAAGAATCCTACAGTCCTTTTGCTGCTCCAGTGACACTGGCATTTAAAAAAGGTGAAAATAGAAAATCCCGCTTATGTGTAGACTTCAGGGAACTAAACAAAATTGTTGTTCCACAAGCTCAACCTTTCCCATTGATAGATGATCTGATTATTAAAACTAGAAATTGTAAATATTTCACCACTTTAGACATAAACTCAGCATTTTGGGCAATACCATTACGAGTAGAAGATAGATATATTACAGGATTTGTCACACAAGATGGCCACTTTCAGTGGACCTGTCTTCCTTTTGGCTTGAAAACGTCACCAGCAATTTTTCAGAGAATTTTAAGCAATATTCTAAGAAAACACGATCTCACAGGATACTCTGTAAACTATATTGATGATATTCTGATATACTCGACCACCTTTGAAGAACATATAAGACACATAAGAAATGTATTAGAGGCAATAATAAAAGAAGGCCTTAGATTGAAGTTTACGAAATGTACCTTTGCTTCAGACACAGTAAAGTACCTCGGTCATGTAATCCAGAACAATTCGGTAAAACCACTAAAAGACAATTTGATCTCTATAAGACATTTTCCAACTCCTAAGACACAAAAGAATATCAGACAATTTTTAGGAAAAATTAACTTCTACCATGAATACATACCAAGAAGTGCAATGATTTTAGACCCATTACATAAGTTATTAAGAAAAAATGAAAAATTTGTGTGGTCAGAGAAGTGTGAAGAATCATTTAATCAAATAAAAAGATATTTATGTTCTCAACCAGTGTTGGAAATATTTGACAAAGACTTGCCAATAAAAATCTTTACAGATGCATCTTTAGAGGGTATCGGGGCAATATTAAAACAGACTCAACTAGATGGTAAAGACAAACCAGTGGCATATTTTTCAAAAAAAATTAATGAATCTCAAAAACGGAAAAAGGCTATATATTTGGAATGTTTAGCTATAAAAGAAGCAATTAAATACTGGCAACACTGGCTAATTGGAAAACAATTCACCATTTACTCAGACCACAAACCTCTAGAGAACATGAACATTAAATGCAGGACAGATGAAGAGTTGGGTGACCTCACATATTACCTATCTCAGTATGATTTTACAGTAAAATATATACCCGGTAAAGAAAATGTAGAAGCAGACTGTTTGAGCCGAAACCCCGTATTAGAATCAGAAGATAACCAGGAGGAACTATTAAAAATAATTAATTTAATACAAGTAAAAGATATAGTTGAAGACCAAGAGAAAAATAAAACAATAACAGAAAATAAACAAAATCTACTACACAAAAATAAAATCTATTATAAAAAAATAAAGAAATATGAAAAAATTATACTCACAGAAGACTTTAGTAAAAAATTTATAAAAAAGGTGCATGAAGATTTATGCCATATTGGAATCAGACAATTGCAGAAAAAAATAAGTCCAATATATACAGCAAGAAACCTAACGAAAAATATAGTAAATATTTGTAAAACCTGTGAAATATGCATAAAAAATAAATCAAGATGTCAAGGAAAATTTGGATTAATGTCACAACTGGGACCAGCAACAAAACCATTTGAGATAATGTCAATGGATACTATAGGTGGCTTTGGAGGATCTAGATCAACAAAAAAATACTTACACCTTTTAGTAGACCACTACACAAGATATGCCTTTATTAACACTTCCAAAACACAGAACGCGAGTGACTTTATTAAACTAATAAAGAAAGTACTAGAGACAGATGAGATTGGAATAATTTTGACAGATCAATATCCAGGTATCAACTCGAAAGAATTTAAACAATATTTGCAAGAGAATAACATTAAACTAATTTTTACAGCTGTGAATACCCCATTCTCGAACGGCTTGAATGAACGATTAAATCAAACAATAGTAAACAAAATTAGATGTAAAATGAATGAAAAAAATAACAAGAGAACATGGACAACAGTAGCAAGAGAATGTATACAGAAATATAACGAAACAGACCACTCTGTTACAGGATTTGCACCAAAGTATTTACTGGATGGTACAAATGTCAGTATTTTACCAAATGAAATTAAAACAATGGAAAAGGAAGAAAAGTGGATTGCTGATAGAAGATTAGCATTAGAAAATACAATAAAATCCCATAAGTATAACAAGAAAATATTTGATAGAAATAGGACAATGCGAGAGTTTGAAATAGGAGACAGTGTATATGTAGAAAATGGAAATAGAATGAATAGAAAGAAGCTAGACGAATTAAAAATAGGCCCTTTTAAAATAATACAGAAAATATCGAACTCCATTTATAAGATTGATACTGGCAACAGAAAAACGGAATCAACTTTATTCCACATAACTAAATTACAACCTGTTACAACAGAAGATGAAGTAGAAGAAAACGAATATGAAGATAACTTGTAGTTGCATTGTATTGATTGTATACCTAGATTATATTATTTAGCATTTTCGCTCTTAGGGGGGGAGATGTAATGAAATAATATTTCATTAGTTTAAATTTGCCGCACTTCGCGCGTCAATTAACTGTCATTGAAAGTTGGTAGAGGGCGCAGCGTGCGGGACGCGTGATTTCAATGGCGGATAAGATTGTTTTTGTGTCTTTTATTAGTATAAAAACTTATAAAGTTAGTTAGAGAAAATAATTGAGGAGACGATATTAGTGAACTTTAAATGTCGTTTCTTTGTATTTTCAGGTAAGAAGTGTAATTGTGTTAAGTAAACCATATGTGTTGTATTATTGTAACGGCTTGTCAAATAAAACAAAGCTTTGTATTTTCAGAGAAACAAATTTTGGTTTATTTCGAAAATCCTCAATAACATATCTTATACATATTTACATATAGGATATGTACATATAGGATATGGGTGTTAATTCCGAGGTGGATTGGGGTGCTGGTTACGAAAATGCCATCTAAATAACTTAAATCTGTCTCGAGTTGTTCCCTTAGTAAAAATAGCAAATTAATTAAATATAATACAGCTATCGGTTTTGATCTGCAATATATAATAATTTCATAAATATTCTTTATTTGTGACAACCCTGGCCGATGCGTTACTGTCTAGACGATGTCGGCATTTTACACGAGATCAAAGGCGTCGACCTACTGTATGATTTTTATACTGTGGTACAACTGTGACCTAGCATGATAATTAAAGTAATTCGTATCACATTTAGTCGGTTTACTAAGTCACGTGGGCCTTTTGTTTACCCTTAGTTAATAACTTAAACCGACAAACTATAATTTACTTACAATCTTTTAGATTTTTTGTCGAATTATTCTTCAAGGAACATAATAATAATGTATGTACTGGTCCTTATTTATTAATTTATTTTTTTAGTTCTAACTCAAAATTAGTTTAGTTTCTGAATAATGGAAATGGCGCCAAAGTCCGTTATTGCGACATGCCGTGCATGAATAGACTTCTAAGTGATACGTATCGTATATCTACTATTTTTAAGTAGTGTCTGACTTAACAGAAAACCGTGACGTAAGTGGGTGTTTAGGTCACACGAATGCTATAAAGATTGTTTGATATATTTTTGGTTTAGCCACTCCTAGGACTGATCAATGGCTGTATCAAATCTTAAACATAAGTATTTTTTGTTTCTAAATCTTGTGACAGACTATTATTCAATTAGTTTAGCTTTTGTTTGTAGCTTTTAACCTTAATTCATCTTCTCACCTCACCTAAAAGCGATCGTCACGTTCATGTGTTGTTTTATTCGGTGAACTTGCCGATAGAGGGTGCCCGGTAGATTTCTGAACAAAAGTGACAAATAAACACGACGACGAAATGACACAAACTGCTGCCATGAATTTAGGAACTCCCGAAACTGTCGGATATAACAGCAAAATATATATACTCAACCTTGAGCCTTAATGCTTCAGAGATAAAGTTGAAAATCTTATAAAGAAATCTGACAGATTATAGTAGCTTGATGTGATGTCTTCTGTAGGTACATCAATCTGAACCTACTGTGTTGATATTTCATTGGTATTTTTTCTTTTTCCTTACATTTTTGGCCACTTAGGTAATTGCACTGTTCTATGTCACTGACTGACTGCATTATTTCTACACTAGGGGGACTAAAATCATGTGCTGGGTCAATAGACTCAGAAAAATCATAAAAACATTTTATCTAGAAATAAAACCAACCAAATATGGAGAAGGTTTATTTAAGAATACCCCTCAAATCTTTCTAGATCGCAGCGCGTCCTGGCTCGTACAAGATGCGTTGTTTGTTCCGCATCGTGTTCATGCCAACGTCGGCCGCCGAGCTGGCGCAGCGTGACCTGGCGGCACTGGACTACTTGTACCTGCAGTGCTGCAACGATGTGGCGCAGGAGAGGTTCGCGCCCGAGCTGCAGCCGGACGTGGCGCTGCGCTTGGCCGCGCTGCACATGCACCAGCATGCTCTGGCCAATAATATGTCTCCGACTAAGCTTACTGTTAAAGCTGTCGAGTGAGTAAAATGTGCTCGTATACTGTAAAACAAGGAAATCTTTCAGTGGAATGGCATCATCATCAATCTTTTTATGATGATGGCATTCCATTGAAAGATTTCGCCAACCCGCATTGAGCAAGCTTGGTGATTACGCTCAATCCTTCTTTGTATGAGAGGAGACCTGTGCCCAGCAGTGGGACGATAAAAAGGTTGATGATGGAATGGCATGGTTGTTTGCAATATCGGCTTGCTGAGAATCTCATGAACGAGGGAACAAGGCTGCCAATGTTTATGATGATGATATTTGATTTCCACTGAATTTGAATCCATGTTAGATTAACATCCTAATACGACCAAACAGGAGTAGAGCACTCATTAGTTTGTTACGGGAAATTCGATAGTGAATTGAGTATATTGTTTTAACTGCTTGTCTACATAAATAACGATAGATCCTTTAAAAAATTGCATACCTTGACAAAACGACAGCATTTCAACTCCCTTGAAACTGTCAAATATTCCCAATCAATCTTGAGTCTTACTGCTTGATCGATAAGGTTGAAAATCTAATAAAGACATTTGACAAATAGTAATAGCTTAATGTGCTGTCATTTGCACTAGAGTTTAGTAGATATGGATACATTCTTTACACATTTCAGGAGAGAGTTCGGTCTAGAACGGTTCGTTCCCAGCGGTCTACTGGAGAGTATGAAACGTAAGGAGCTTCGCAGACTGATCGCGCACTTCCTGAAGATGAACTCGCAAATGACTGGTAGTCAACGGCAGCTGACGCAGTTACAGGTAAATTGTTTATTAAAGAAATAATTTGAGAATGCATTGCAATTTCACATTAGACAAACTGAAAACACTAATTTAATCTGCTATTGCCTAATAGGAGATCAAATTGGATAATCAGGACAACAAAATATATGTTTAGTTGCGCCTGACATACGTTAAATTTGTAAAAAAAAAAATGACGCGCTTGTATCATGTGTCATTTAAGACTAGTATAGTACCTAAGTCCTGGAAGCTTGCCAACGTGCAGCCCGTGTCCAAAAATGGTAGTCAAGCCGCTCCTACTAACTATCGGCCGATTTCAATAACCTCCATACTCTGCAAGATTATGGAGCGTGTATTGAACTCGCGTCTCTTGGCTTACCTGAAAGGTAACGATCTCCTCAGTGACCGAGGACAGTAGGTGTTTCACCGCAATCGGTAAACTGGGGACCTACTAGTGTATGCCACTCAAATGTGGGGCGAGGCCCTTGAAAAAATGGGGACTCAATTGTAGTCTCTCTAGATGTCTCGAAGGCCTTCGACCGGGCATGGCAAGCTGGCCTTTCGATTAAGCTTCCAGCGTACAGCATTTGCCCTGGCCTGAATGACTGGGTAAAAGACTTCCTGACTGAACAGATCCTCCGAGTTGTTGTCGACGGATGCTCATCGGAGCCCATGCCGGTGTTTCTCAGGGGTCTGTTCTCCCTGCAACACAGTTCCTGCCGCATATTAATGATCTGCTGATATCCGGTATCTGAGAGCATGCAGATGACAGAACAATTGTGAAAAGATACCTGCCAGGTGCTCGAGCTCGTAAGGAAGCAATCCTGTCCGAAAGAGAGGCTTTGGTAAAGCGTACGAATGTTGTAATACAGGCAGTGTCCGAATGGGGCGAAGCCAATCTTGTGGCATTTAACGCCGCCAAAACACAAGCGTGTCTATTCACCGCCAGAAGGAGTCCGTTCACCTTGGCTTTTTTTAAATTTTCGGAATGTGTCCTTGGAGTGCACTGACCTCAAACCGAAACTTTAGGCGGTTCATTGAGTCCAAAGCAAAGGTGGCTGCCAGGAAACTTGACGTTATAGCAAAGGTCAGGCGGTACTTCACACCTGGGCAGCTTCTAATGTTACAAAGCACCGATCCATTCCTGTGTGGAGTACTGCAGCCACATTTGGGCTGGTGCTGCAAAATGCCACCTGGCTACTTTGAATTCGGTGGAGAGGCATGCCAAGCTTGACGAAGAATTGACGACCCAGATTTGGTTGGAACGGCCTCCTGGAGCACAGGCGTAAAGTAGCCAGCCTATCGATGTTCTATGGTGCGCATGAATTGCGCGACTTAATTCCTCCATCTCAGTTCTGTCATCGGACGACCCGTCGTACGGCGAGTACCCACCCTTACGTTGTTAACACCACTACGATCCGGACGAAGCGTTTCGTATCGTTTCTTATACCGCGTACATCGAGGGGATGGAACAATTTGCCAGTGGTAGTCTTTCCGTCCGAGAGTGAATAGGCTCTTAATAAACTAGTGCGCTTTACCATCACCGATTGCATCACTGCTTACGGCATAAGGCATAAAAATAAATATGAGGAAAATATTCGTCAACACCATTCAAAGCGACCATCTCTCAGCATATTACTTCGACTCATGTGGTAATATGAGAAAAAGTGTCCTGTTTCTTCCAACACAAGGAATCATGTTTACCAGCCCAGTCCTGATAGACAATCTAGCTATTGAAGACGAATCATAGAACAAAAGATTTTCTACGTTACTGTTTCTAAAAGTTCTGACGATTATTTTTGTATGTGATTTCCAGGCTAAGCTCCACTACCTTGATATCGTGGCTGGTCTGCCGAGCTACGGCGCCAAGTGTTTCAGTAGCAGCAGACCGGAGCGAGTACTGCTCGTGTCGCCGCGGTTCGGACTCAGTCAGATCGTGGGCAGAAGTAACTCTGTGGTAAGCGGCCATTACTAAACTTTAAAATTAAGTTCGTTAAAGTGTGCCCGGAAGATTTCGCATCATATTGACCTTGACCAATACTGAGACCTCATGAGCATATAGGCTTCATCAACATCAACCTTTATATCGCCCCATTGCTGGGCACAGGTCTCAACTCATACAGAGACGGATTGTGCGTAATCACCCGCATGCTCAATGCGGGTTGGCGATTTCAGACTTAAAGTCCAAGTTTCATCAAGATGTTTACCTTCACCTTATAATCAGTCATTGGTGTCCAAAATAAACTTCGCAAGTACATTTAACTTAGAAAAGTTACATTGGTATTTGCCTGACCTGGAATCGAACCTGCACACTCATGGTTGAGAGGGTGGTGTTTTAACCACTAGGCCACCACGAATAGTCGTGGTGTAGGCTTGAGAGAGTTAAAATAAGAAGATGATACAGTAGATAATAATAAACAGCCTACAACGTGACTTTATACTCGGTGGTAGGCCATAACATCGGCTGCCGGCAGAAGTTACCACCCACCAGACAAAGTCTTGCCGCCAAGCGATTCGTCGTGTTCCGGCATGATGTCTGGTGAAGCCGTACGGAGGACGGGTCTGAGCAGTTGTGTTGCGATGTGTGGCGGGTACGATGCGTCAAATGTTGTTGTGTCGGGAGTTAGGACGCGGAGAGTCTCCAGATCAATCTCCCTCTAGCGCAGCTTCGTTTGGTCGTGTTGGTCTTGGGTTTACCATTGCATCACCTCGCTCAACTGCCGTCATCCTTCCTATTCCTTAGTTTTTTAAAGTGAATAGGCTTAATAAACTGGTGCGCTTTACCACCAACGATTGCATCACTGCTTACCATCAGGCGGGATTGCAGTCAAGCACTAGTTTATAATTATTAAAAAAAAAAACTTTATATATGTAGATCCTTACTTTTCTTCTACCTACAGCCGGGATCCACCAGTTTTTTTTAAAGAAATCCTTTCCCCACACCAGATTCAGGGGGACCATCACTCCTGTACCGTGGGTGCATTTAGAAACGTTTAAATTCATATACACAAACAGCCAGACCCGGAACGACAATTTTTAAGCCATACAAATATTTGCTCCATAGGAATTGAATCCGTAATTTATCTTTGCAATAAAAAAATACATGCATAATTTAAGCACCCCAACCAGTAACAAGTTTCTCACCTTTAGGTATGTCTTTTACCTTTCCAGCCTCAACCCATCGCCTCTCTAGAAGAGGTGGAAGGCATCAGAGTAAAACGTGACTGGTCCAGCGGCGGTGCAGATGTCGCCATCTTCTTACAACGAGACCGAGTGCTGGCGCTGTTGATGGATGAGCGAGATGCTGCAGAGATGCCTCTCATCATTGCTGGGTATGTTCCACAATTATTTAGTTTAACCGGTGAATTTGAATTCATATTAATTATCTATACTAAAAATTCAAAAATACATATATGAAGTCTTGACTTTATAGAACGTATAAACATGAATATATAACCTAACATTTACCCTTTGTATGCCCTATGGCTTCTATTAATTATGGGACTTTTTCTTCGATAGGTACTACCGCTTAGTTACTGGTCATGAGTTGAACGTCGAACAAGAACGGGAGCCAATGACAGAAGATATAGGTATGTTTCAGATGACATGATGGACCTATGGACTTTTGTGTTTTTCACAAACTGATTTCATTATCAAAATTTTCAACAACCTCTTCTCTGTTCCAGCTCCACCATATTTGTCGCAACATAACGTGGTGCCAGCTAAATGGAGTTATCTCCACTACGACGACCCGAATACGCTGTCCAAGAAACATTACGCCATCTTCAGCATGCCTCCTCCCTACCACTCCACCCCCGACCAGAACAAGTCGCTGGACACCAACATGAACACCAATATCAACAATAGGAACCACAGCAACAACTCCAGCCCTCTAATAGGCTATGACGCAAAGTCTGGCCTGCTAGGTCACGATGTTCACTTCGAGAAATGCAAGAGGAACGATGATTTCAGACTCTTCGATCCAAACGATGCTTGCTACCTCGATGACGGCATGGGCTTCGACCTTCAAAGTGTTCTGTCCATGGAACTCTTAGAGAATGCGTCGAACAACCCAAGGCTAGTAGAAGCCAAGAACGAAGAGGTCTTAAGAAGGGTAGCAGAAATGCAGAAACTGGTAGAAAACTCCGAACAATATTTGACTGAGAATTGTGATTACGATGCTTATCATGAGAATTTAAGAGATGAGCTAGTGGGTAAAGAAACTTGTGTAGATAATGTAGAGAGTGATACGGAGTCTAATACTAGTAGGATGACGGATGACGCGCCTGGTATATTGAAACATAGTGATTCATTGCTTTTGCTGACTGAAACTATTAACCAAGGGCTGAATGGTTTGAGTGTACCGGAAAGTGGAAAGGACGATAATACTTTAACCACGCGACAGTCACAAGGTCTCAGTGCTATACTTAATAACTGCGGCCTGACTGATGCTTTGATAGCCCTAAACAATGATGTGTGCCACTCGGAGAGTGACAATGATTCGCTTTACACACCCACAAGTAGTCCCATACGTAAACATCAGAACAAAACGACCACGACCAAAGGCGTCAGGATTAGCTTTGGTCTAGTCAGCCCTGACGCAACGACAGACAATAAGGAACCAAATCTTAAAGAATATTTGAAGCAACTTAGAGAAAAGAGTAGTAAAGAAGAAACGAGACCGATGGAGTACCCGTACTTGTTCCAGGAAAGCGTAGTTGATAATGATGCTGAGCTTATAGATTTAACTTTGATACCTCCCCCACAAACTCCTGATGAATTAGACTGTGCTACGCAAGTGCCTCAAATTTTACCCGTAGTACCGCCATCGTTTGCTGATGACAAAGTAAATTCGCAAGAAAATTTATCGAATGCGCCAAAAAATAAAGCACTAGACGAATTTTTAGCTAATGTCGCAATACCGCCACCGACTGTGAAAGTCACTCCAGCGATAGAATTGACTCCAGAAGAAATAATGTCGTATATAATTCCACCTCCACCGGCTTCCAACTCATCAACTTTAGATAGAGAACAAGTTAGCTATGCTAATCATAGTCAAATACTTGAAGCGAAAAACGAACAAGCAAACGCCGAAGCGAAAACTGCCAATGGTGATGTATTGAAAGGAACTCTAAGTGTCAGTGAAATTAGAAATATGTTCGCAGCAAAAAGTCTTAGCGATGCCAGAAACAGCCTTTTGCTGAAAGATAAAAACAAAGTTGCTAATCAAACAAAATCAGATTCGCCTAAAGGTAAAAGAAAAAGTATTTCTGGTGATAAACAGGCGAATGGAACTACGCATGTCATAGAATACCCAACAGTGGAGAGAAAAGGAATGTTCTCTTGCTGCAGTAAAGACAAAAATAAATCTGAAGAGAATTCAGACGAAAATGAACCAGTTGAAACCAAAATTCAGAATTCTGATTCTATTCCCGACGTTTGTGAAATAAGACCACCACCCAGGAGAAAAAACTCAGACTGTAGGAAAGCTCCCGAGAGACCTCCGAAGATTCCACCTACACCTGCTCCGAGACCTCGGTCCAACTCATTTACATGCGCTAACAACGAACTTACAGCAGTCGATATAACAAACAATCACTTCAGTACACTCAACAATAGGAAATTGAACTACCAAGTCGTCTGCGACATAAATGAGCAGCATATGCAGACAGCTCCACAACTGCCTCCAAGATTAGAAAACAAAGTTCTGTCTCCACCACCACCGATACTTTTACCTCCCAAAAAGCCACCACTCCCTCCAGTCCCAAGCATCGAAGTGCTTCGACTAAAGAACTCCCAAAAGCAGTCCCCTATCAGAAATCCAGAACAACGTTTGGCCAGCATTGGCTCGCCACACTTCCAGCGTAACCTAAATACTTATAGAAACCTTGAAATCGAGAACAGATTGACTGACGAAGAGACACAAAACATTCGATCATCACCAAACTACAGTTCCATGACGTTACAGACACGTCATGTGAGATCGAACTCTGAGACGAAGAACACTATTTTGAAGAACAACACAGCACTTTCCTTATGCTCACCACAGATGAACAGGCGGTTCAGTAATCGTCCAGACTTATTGAACGGTGCACCTGGTGAGCGAGTCTTCAGTCCACCTTTATCTGAGAGACAGTCTTTCCGTCGGGACAGCGCTAGTCCAACACCAAAAGTTCAAAACCACGTGAGGTTCAAGGATGAAGTAGTTGATGACATTCCAACGCCACCTTCTCCTCCTACGGTTAAGTTCCCGGAGTTCGGAGGGAACAACGGGCATGTGTCGATAGAGAACCTGTTGTGCAAGACGGAGGTGGCTGTAGATGGGTTGTTGCAAAGGCTACACCAGGTCGCGCAGAAGTGCTCCCACCAGCATGCACATGGAGGGGGCGAGGATATTGATGAGGATAAGTTTCAGGTGAGGCGATTTGGCATATTTTTATCACGTCTAAAGTTGACGGGGCTAAATTAACACCTTACCCCGTGTGGTACCGGGCTTATAATAGTACCAATCCCTATCCTCCCGTTGGTGTCGTAAGAGACACCTACCGACTAAGGGAACTCTCACGAGGGAAGCGGGCAGCAGCGCTTCTCCTGTGGAATATCGAATTACTGCGATCCACAACCCGCCTGCCAAGCGTGGGGATTATTTCAAACCAAAAGCAATGAAAGCCTTAGGGGAGGCTTTTGTCCAGTAGTGCACCTCTATAGGCTGAAGAAGAAGAAGAAATTATAATTTATCTTCTGTCCTCTTCATAGTGAAACAGAAAGAACATAAAATTAAGTTTGTAAACAAGTGAGTCAGCGCCAATAACTCGTATTAAGTTGAAAATGTTGTTAAATTCGGGAGATTATACTTTTAATGGCCGCGTAATAGCCGCCTTGTCCGCTAGTCTATTGCCTAACAATAACAAAGCGCTAAACCACCAAAAATTGAGCATGTATTTGAAGATGTTTTGTTTTGATTCAGCGAGCTCGCAGCGAGCTCACAGCGTGCGCCGTGACGCTGGTGACGGCGTCGCGTGCGCTGGTGGGCGCGCTGGGGACCGCACAAGGCGGCGCCGCGGCTACTGCGCTGGCAGACTGTCTCACGCCACTGAGGAGACTGTCTGACTTGGCACAGGTAAGTCTGCTTCTAATATCAGTTCATCATCATCAACCTTTTAATCGTCCCACTGCTGGGCACAGGTCTCCTCTCATACAGAGAAGAATTCAGCGTAATCATCACGCTTGCTCAATGCGGGTTAGCGAGTTCAGACTTAAAATCCAGGTTTCCTTAAGATCTTTTCCTTCAACATCAGTCATTGGTGTCCAAGATATACTTAGAAAGTACATATAACTTTAGAAAAGTTGCATTGGTACTTGCCTGACCTGGAATCGAACCCGCATACTTGAGAGGCTGGTGTTTTAACCACTAGGTCACCACGACTTTCTAATATCATGTATTTTATGGAAAATGGACATACTGTCAAATGCACTTACTCCTACTTACAATATTCTTCCTCTTCTCCCTTTAATCTATCCATTATTACCGGTCTGGTTAGCCTTTTCCCAACTGTGTTAAACCCAGTTTAATCTCCCTTTAGTCCACCCAATTTAATCAAATGCGTTTGCCGCATCAAACCTCTATGCTTCTTATGTTGATTTTATTACACAAATTTTTAATGTATTCAGGAACACATATATCATTTACAGATTACAGTGTGTTATTATTAATTTTGATTTTCTACTCCCTAGGCCCTCGGTAGACATACATCAGCGCCGCTTCAAACCCGAAACCTGGTGCTTCGAGTCCACGATGTGACAGCGGCCTTCAAAGAACTGGCTGGAGCTGAAATGGCACAAATCATCCACGAGTACAACGCCAAGAAGTCTCAAGGTCAAGGTCAGGAGAACAACTCAACCTTAGAAGGACAACTGGCGCTAAGAGCTGAATGCCTAGCAAATGTCCTGGCTACCTTATTGAGAAGCCTTAGGGTATTTTCTCCGTAGGTGACAAAGGACCAAATACTGTATTTTGAGTCGAATATAGTTTGTAAAAGATGAGCATAATAATATGAAGGGAATGATGAAAGAGTACTCGTAAGTACAATGTGGTGATGTAGATGAATGTGTGTTATTAGATAGGAATGATACTAATATTTGTATAGCGCAAATCATGACGTACAACCTGCTGACGCATACGTCAGCCAGTGATATATCTAAAATCGATGTTAGATATAATATTTTAGTCGAATTAATCGACTCACGATTTTTCAAACATGGCAAGATTTCTCTCGAAATAAAATGAGTTGAAAGTAATTGGAGGATAAATCTGAACAAATCTGAGCAAGCGAATAAGACGTTCAATATTGAACAGTTCCAATGAAATGGTTCCATATGAAGATCAGCTTATAAATAAAAATATAATAAAATATAAACCCATTCTATGTATAGATTTAATTTGTTAATCGATTCGTATTTCTGTTGATAAATAAATAACCGTTACTAAAATGAGACCAAATAAATTTAGGTACGTTTTTTAAATAAATCGAAAGGTTTTTTCGTAGTTGGCAACATTTGTGTTTTATGGCTCCCGTATGCAATGACCCATCTTATATACGGAAACTGAGATGGAAAATTTCTTCGCAAATAAAAGAGAAGAGATACTTTGAAAGTTATGTCATTATATACGGGAACCATTACTTTGTAGATTGTAAATTAAAATGTTAGTGTTAACATTTGTTGTTTATATATTTTTTGTGAATTATTTTAACTACATTATCGCTTATATTTCACCTGATGCACGGTTTCAAACTTGCAATTGATAATTGAGAGCAGTCTTTATATTGATAATTATTCTTTATCAAAAAATATCACATGGTAGGTAAAACTCTTCCTAGAACTTATTTATACAATATCAAAAGAAACTCAAACAATATTTCATGAATAGGAGTCATATGAAATAAACACCTATGCTTCATGTTAAAAAAAAAACTTCTCCAGCAGAAAAACTAATCCATAGAGTATATTAGTTTTTCTGGCTTCTGTTTTTATCTATGATTCCGTAGAAAAAAGTGTTACCATAGTTTAATTAATTTTATCTTAATACATATCTATTTATACAAGAATAAAATGTATATTTTCTATTGTAAGATGAGTGATTGGGTATAAGATGCGAATTATATAATCCTTCAGTGTCTAACTTACCATATCTAATACTTTAGGCATCTGTAATCAAAGATACTAATAATACGTATGCTGTTATTCAGTGTATATATTCTCTTCGTTGTTTTACACCTAAATATACTAAAATACTTTAGTAATAATCCAGTAAGGGTTATAATGATATTATCGCGAGAATTGCATAAAGTTTGGTGTTGCTAACTGTTAATTTGTTCAACAATGTTGCCAGCGATCGTTTTTTGGTACACGCGATGTGCTGATATTAAAATATTGGTGCTATTTTGAAAAAAAGTGTACGTTTTTTGGTATTGTGATCGGTTGAACTGTAATGATTATTTGCGAGTACATAAATAATAAATAATGCACCAGAGATTTGAATTTTTTATGTGATTATCAAGTAAGGTTGTTTTTGCAACGCAATAAACTAAACTAAGGCAAGCTAACGCAAGGTGTATTGATTATCTTCTTTCTTCTTCTTTTAGAAACGTTACCCCACACTAGAAATCATTAAGTATTATCTATTTCTATATCTTCGCCTGTTTAGTACAATTTTGAGTTATTTTTCTCTGCTGGTATCCCAAAGCTTTTTACAGGAACCAAAGACGAGAGTTTTCATATATTTTATGTTGTTTCTTGATTATTTTACGAGTATTATTCACTTTCGGCTTGATATAAACTACTTCGTGTATTAAACAGACTATAGTAGTTCTGAAAATGTTGAATAGTATATTTTATTTGTTGAATTTATACACTTACTGAGATGGGCGTTGTTAATTTTTGAATGGGGAACCTTTTAACTTTAATTTTTTTTTTCCCCGACTAATATGAAATTCTCTAAAATAACTGACCATAAAAATTCTGGCATACTTTTATTTTTTGGACCCTTGTAGATTAGGTCAAGATTCTTGTAAAAATTAAAATTCTCGTCATTTTTAAATGCTCAACATCCCATGTGTATGAATTTAACAACAGTTACTTGTATAAAATGATTGCAAACATAGTTTATCGTTATACAAGATAATAATACACACCGGTTTATTTATTGTTCCCAAGTAACAATGCAATGCATTTGATGTAATAAACGATATAAATATTTGTTGCAATTTTATTTTTATCCTCCTCAATGTATACCTATTTTTTATTATCATCATCATCATCTGAGCGTTAATCCCAGTCGCATCCGAAGCTTTTTTCAGCTTTGGAGTCTGGGGTCCGCTTTACCAGTCTAACTGCTGATTTTGGCTAAACTTCGATATTTTCCGTGAAGCGACTGCCGTCTCACCTCCACAACCCGAAGGCGATATCGAAGTATTGCAGCTAGACCATTCCTATTTTCCTATTTTGTAGACCTATTTCTGTGCGTACATTATTAAATGTACGTACAACAGCAGGTCAAGCAACCTGAAAAAATCTTAAATATTCCCATCAACCTTGAGCCTTTAGTCTTTAGCTTTAAAGTTTAAAATCTAATAAATAAATTTGACATTTTTTTTTTTTTTTTTTTTTAATAGTTATAAACTAGTGCTTGACTGCAATCCCGCCTGATGGTAAGCAGTGATGCAATCGTTGATGGTAAAGCACACTAGTTATTAAGCCTATTCACTCAAAAAAACTGAGTGAATAGGAAGGAAGACGGCAGTTGAGCGAGGTGATGCAATGTTAAACCCAACAACACGACCAACGATGCTGCGCCAGAGGAATATTGATCTGGAGGCCCTCCACAACCAAACTCCCGACACAACAACATTTCACGTATCGTACCCGGCACGTACATCGCAACACAACTGCTCAGACCCGTCCTCCGTACGGCTTCACCAGACATCATGCCGGAACACGATGAATCGCTTGGCGGCATGACTTTGTCTGGTGGGTAGTAACTTACGCCGGCGGCTGATGTTGTGGCCTACCACCGAGAAAACATATTGAGTAGCTTGACGTGCTGACGTCTGTATGACGAGATAGACCACCGCGAAACTGGTGTGATAATCCGACGAGGTTTGCATGGCTACCATGGCCAAAGATCGCTCAAGACAGTGAGGTTTGGAAGGAATAAATATAGCTTAAAAAACTAAAAAAACATCAAACTAAAAAGTAAAAAGTAATTTTTAAAAAAGCGTGAGGCGCTTTGTGCCATAATATTTTTTAAAAACTTTTTTTAATTCAATATTCTTTAAAAAAAAAACGAACGAACGTATTGGCCCCACGCGCGCTCGTGACAGAGGAGACACCGGGGTGGTTTTAGTCAGTAAAAGTCTGACAGACCCCGTCGCCCACCCTAGGGCGGCGGACATCCTATGAGGATTTCCACCCCGAAAAAAAAAAAAGGTGATGCAATGTTTAACCCAACAACACGACCAACGATGCTGCGCCAGAGGATGATCTGTAGATCCTCCACAACCAAACTCCCGACACAACAACATTAGGCACATCGTACCCGGCACACATCGCAACACCACTGCTCAGACCCGTCCTCCGTACGGCTTCACCAGACATCATGCCGGAACACGACGAATCGCTTGGCGGCAAGACTTTGTCTGGTGGGTGGTAACTTATGCCGGCGGCTGATGTTGTTGCCTACCATCGTACAGACAGTAAGAGAGAGAATTTATTATTAACAGTATTATTACAGTAATGAGTCGCTCACTCGTAGTCCAGAGAGTTAGAGACGGACAAACAAACAAACAAGCAAACATACAAGTAAAGCATGTAAAAAGATAGATCGGGTTGGGGCAAATGTGCCCAGCTATGGGGCACAATATAAGTTAAGGAAAATAACACATGTACACAATTGTCTTGTATACAACATTACTTTTTGTATAAGTGAAACCCGAAACACGTGTTCAGTATTTTGAAGTAATACAAAATTTCAAAAAGATATCATGAAAACCAGTTATGAGCTTCTTATCCTTACAATGCATTAAAAGCACAAATCAAATCCAGCCCTGGTTAAAACTCAGATTAATCTATAAAATACTAGCGGCCTGATACGTGCTTCTGGGGAATTGGTTCCGCCACTTCTTCTTTCCAAGGAAAACATTAGGAAGTGGCGAAGGGCGCGTTTTGGGTGGACTGTCTTATGTAATACTAGCTTTCCGCCCGCAGCTTCGCCCGCTTGGAGTTCGGTTATATGGCGTTTTTTTAAATTTCCCTCGGGAATATCAAATTTTTCCGCGATAAAAGTACCCTATTATTTAATCCGGACTTCTACCTTTACGTCTGCAAAATTTCAAAGCAATCGATTAAATAGTTACAGCGTGAAAGCGGAACAAACAGACAAACAAACTCACTTTCCCATTTATAATATTAGTTACTGGTTTAATATAAATCAAAATCAAAGAATTTATTTCAAAATGCTTTGATTTTGATTGATTGATGTTCAGTGTCAACAACTCTTCCTGTTGATTATGGACGCTTTAACTATGCTTTGAATATTGGAAAGGTTGTCTTGTTTACATTCCCTTACAGTGACCAGTTGCCACAGGAAGAAAATAGGATTAGATTTGAACTAAATATGACAATGTCCAACTTGACATTTAATAATAAAATATTACATTTAATTGACATTAATAATTATTTTAAGAATTTGTATTTGACAAGAGATAGACATAACAATGTTATGTATTATCTTTCTAATTACTTTAAAAGACAGATAGCTGTGTCGCTATCATATTTTTTTCTATTACAGCCAAGAATTTGGCTAAACAACTTGCTTCTTTTGAGCAATGCAATGACATTCGAATTAATTCTGCCAATAATTTGGTATCAGTTGACATCATTAATAATTTAAATTAGAAATTAAGACAATAGAGCCAACCTCTAGCTATAACAATATACAGGATTACAAAGGTAACTCGGGAGGAAATTTAAAGTCAATAGATAATATTAATTTGGTGCATCAAAATATTCAAGGATTTATGAACAAAGATTTAGAGGTTGATTTATTCATGAACCATTATGGTATTGATATTCTTTGCATAACCGAACATTGGCTAAAAAGTCACCAGTTCTTGTTTAATTTTAAGAATCACCAGGTTGGTAGTTCGTTTAGCAGAATTAATGCTATACATGGTGGCTCATTAATTTTAGTTAGTAACCTGTTGAAATTTAAAAATCGTAAAGACATTGTGGGCCTGTCTGTTGAACGAACAACTGAAATTGCCTGTATAGAGTTGGAGGGCTTCATTGTGTTAAGTGTGTACAGACCCCCTTCAGGATTGTATGACTGCTTTGAAAAGGTAATGGATGAAGTCTTACACAAGATTTGTGTTTCAAACAAAGCCATTATCGTTTGCGGTGATTTTAATATTAATTTATTAGAGAACTCTGGTTATTGTAATAAAATTATAAGTCTATTTCAGTCCTACAATCTTGTAAACCTATTTTTGGAGCCCACAAGAATAACACCTACTTGTGCCACGTGCCTAGATAATATTTTTACAAACATAATACCAAGCCACAAAGAAGTTTTAAATTTACTTGATTCTGATCACTGCGGACAAAGGATTACTATTCCAAACCATAGTAAAAAAGTGGCCAAAAAGGATATCACTGTTAACCCCAAAACTGAAAGCCGCTTGGAGGTTTTTAGATTTGATCTCATCAATAAATTGCCAGTCTTATCCAGTGCTGTTAATGCTGATCCTAATCATCTCTATGACAATTTTTTTAATATATACTGTAAGCTATTTGATTCCACCTTTGTTCCCAAGACTATCTCTGTTAATAGTAAAGCATCTTTCTCTGATTGGGCTACCATCGGTATTCATAAAAGTAGAACTCGGCTTTATGAATTGTACAATGAGAGGATTTATATTAACACTGTTGAATTCAATTTATATGTTAGAAAATATTCAAAATTATTCAAACAAGTTTGTTATATGGCCAAGTCACGTTACTTGAGTTCAAAGATAAAGAACAGTGGCAATGTAATTAAAACGACTTGGAAAATTATTAATAGTGAAACGGGAAGGTCCAGTGATAGAAATACTGACTATAGCCTGTCTATTAATGACAACATAATTAAATCAGACTCGCAAGTCTCTGAGGCATTTGAAAATTTCTTTTCGGATATTCCTGTTTCAACTACTAAATCCCTAAACTCATCACCTTCTGTTGCGGAGTCTTTGCTTAAAGAAAATGTTAATGTTTGTGATTCGGAGTTTCATTTTGAACATGTTATCAGTAGAGATATAATTAAAATCTTTCACACTCTGAATGTAAAAAAGACTGCTGACCTATGGGGTCATTCGGTGGAAGTTGCTAAGTCTATTATTGATATTGTGGCACCCACTCTAGCTGTTATCTTTAATGCTTGTATTGACTGTGGAGAGTTTCCTGATCTCATGAAAAATAGTAAAATAATACCTTTGTTTAAATCTGGTAGTACATCAGACCCCACAAATTATAGACCTATTTCTGTACTACCTACCTTTAGTAAAATTTTTGAGAAATTAATTTTAAACCAAATGCTAAATTTTTTTAATAAACATAAATTATTACATAGCAAACAGTTCGGTTTTACAAGGGGTCGTTCAACTACTGATGCCGGTGTTGAACTTCTAGGTCATATATATAATGCATGGGAGGATAAATGCGATGCCTTGGGCATCTTTTGTGATTTGTCCAAGGCATTCGATTGCGTTCTTCACGATACGTTAATCAGGAAACTCCGCCACTACGGGATCCGGAACTCTGCACTGGATCTTATTACATCTTACTTGAGTGGTAGGATTCAAAGCGTTGACGTTAATGGAAAAAGATCTTCTGGATCTTTAGTAACAATGGGAGTCCCACAGGGGTCAATTCTTGGTCCTTTTTTGTTTCTTATTTACATCAATGACCTGCCGTACCTAATAAAGGATAACCACGATATAGTGTTGTTTGCAGATGACACTTCACTTTTATTTAAACTGAAACGTCAGCAGCAGGTTACTGATGATGTAAATAGCGCGATCTCCAAAGTAGTCCATTGGTTTAATGTTAATAATTTACTCTTAAACGAGAAAAAAACCAAATGCATTAAGTTTACTCTACCTAACGTGAGGCAGGTGGAAACTAAAGTGTTGATAAAGGGCGAAGAATTGAAATCTGACGACAGCACAGTATTCTTGGGTATAACTCTGGATGCTAAGCTTCAATGGGGTTCACATATAGAAAAATTGTCAAAAAAGCTAAGTTCTGCTGCATACGCAGTTAGAACAATTCGTAATTTGACTGATGTTGAGACGGCCCGTTTAGTGTACTTTGGCTATTTCCACAGCGTAATGTCGTACGGCATTCTGTTGTGGGGAAATGCCGCCGATATTCAAACAATATTTGTTTTGCAGAAACGAGCTGTTCGTGCAATTTATAAATTAAGTCCGAGACACTCTCTCAGAGAAAAATTTAAAGAGATTAATGTACTGACCGTGCCGTCTCAATATATTTATGAAAATCTTTTGTATGCTCATAAAAATATAAAATTGTTTAAAAAATACAGTGATGTCCATGATATAAATACTAGGAACAGGCACAAATTTATTGTACCTACAACAAGGCTCAAGAAAATAGGTGGCTCTTTCAGATGCCAATGTATACATTTTACAATGGACTTCCAGAGGTGGTTCAAGATCTGAGCCTGAATAAATTCAAATCCTTCATTAAACGTAAGTTGTGTCAGAAAGCATTTTATAGTGTGAAGGATTATATTGAGGACAAAAAGGCTTGGGCTTGAGCTGCGTCCGATTTCTATACAATGATTGTTCTTTGATTTTTCCTCTTGTAGTTTTAATATGTAATTGTTTATGTTATTTAGTCAAAGCCTGTATTACACACTATGTAGCCAAGCATATTGTACGTTACGGAATTGTATCGCTGACAGAGGTGTTCGGCACTTGTGCAGCTGCAGCTGCACAGGAGTTAAACTTTCCACAGATTCGGGAACACGGTTGGAGCTGCTGAACCTTGGACAAAACTATCTTAGCATTGTGTAGATTCAATTTCTTAGTATTGTATAATTGCATGGCAAACGTGTGAGCACAATGTACGAATGTACTGTAAGGCATTTATTTGTTGGGTTAGTCTCTTTTATTGACTTAATTGTGCTCTGGCTGTTGAGAGTATGTCATGCTCACTCAAATGTCTCGCTGATGGTGGCGTGTGTTTTGGGTCATTGGGTTCCCTTCGATATGGTTGAGCTGAATGATGCTGATCCATACGTCATGTTCGTGAACGGACGCCGTCGGAGGGGACTGGTCATCTCTTAGCTGCCACGGCGTATTTTAATTTCTGAATTGATTTTTGTATGTTTTCCATAATGGACGCTCTCAGCGTACAATATATTTCTGCATCGTTCTCACGCGGTTGATTTCAACATGAATGATGTAATCAAATATTTGTAACAATAGCTTAAAAATTTAAAAGAGTGTCCATGGAGTTTCTTGCCCGTTCTTCTCCATAGGTACCTACTCTTTGGAATGGGCGACTAGCTTCATCTTATTGACTGACCGACCTTCTGACAATTCAAAAGTGCCTGTAACTGGTTTATTTGAAATAAATGATTTGATTTGATTTGATTTGATATAACGTCTGACATCCAGGAGGTGGCACCCTGGTGCATGCTGTTTGTAGATGACATTGTTCTTTGTCGGTGAATATGGGCCTGAGATCCAGAGCAGGTTGGAGAAATGACAATAGAAGCTTGTCTTGTGAATCAGAAATGAAGAAAATATTGTGAGGGGAGTTTTGAGTATGAAAGTCGATAGCAACAATAGTAGGGGAAGACCATAGAGACGATGGACGGAATGTGTGAACGATGATATTTTTAAGAAGGGCGTCTATAAGGGGGTGATATCTAATAGAGAAGTAAGGAAGAATAAGACATATTGCGCCGTCCACAATTAAATCGACATTCTCCTGACCGTAAGGTCAATGTCCATGCAAGGAGAAGGTCGAGGATAAATAAATAAAATAAATAAATAAGAAATATATACGGACAAAACACACAGATTCAGCTAGCCCCAAAGTAAGCTCGAGACTTGTGTAATGGGATACTAACTCAACGATACTATATTTATAATATATACATATTATATAGATAAACATCCAAGATCGAACCCGGGGCCTCCACGTTGGAGGCAGGCGTGTTGACCGCTGCGCCACGGAGGACGACATGTATAAATATTTGTGTGGGTCCTGGTTCTCTCACTAAAGACCTAAAATATATTCATCATAGTCTTCTTTAAACAGTACCGGCGAAATTCTACCCATACATTGTTGACACTACAACGATCCGTACGAAGCGTTTCGCCTCGTCTTTTATACCGCGTACATCAAGGGACAGGAACTATTTGCTAGCGGTAGTGTTTCTGTCGGACTACAATTTAAGTGTTTTCAAGGAGTGTAAAGACTTTTAATAAACTAGCGCGCTTTACCATCAACGATTGCATCACTGCTTACCGTCAGGCGGGATTGCGCTCTTGCACTAGTTTATAATTTATAATAAAAACCTGCTTTCGTAAGTGTGAATGAAACAATCCATACTTACTTCCATACTAATATTATAAATGCGAAAGTATCTCTGTCTGCCTGTCCGGCTTTCACGCCAAAACTACTGAACCGATTGTAATGAAATTTGGTACACAGATAGTCTAGAGCCTGAGAAAGGATATAGGCCATAAAATATCTCGCTATGACCAATAAGAGCAGAGCAGGAACAAAAAATGTTGCGAAAATGGGAGCAAACGCGGTCGTGCATATTGCTTCCATTATTTTAACAGGCGCTTATTTATATCAACTGTGCTCTTTCGGTTTGAAGCTTACGCGGGTGAAACCGCGGGACACAGCTAGTGAATAGATAAAAGCAAAACAATTTAGATCAAGACATTAAGAAGAAGAAAAATATAAGTATAACCTCATCAATTCCTGTCCTGGTTTAGAACAGTTTCTGTGGCATTTAGCGATAAAACGCAGAGCTTTTATCCAACGCTCGACTTGTATGTTAAAAGTTCCATTAAAGTAGATAGCAAAATGGCAATGTACGTAATTCAATTACTTAGAACAGCCAATAGTATCTAAACTGGCGAAAACGATACGTAAATGATATCTATTGAATTTCTCATTCTGATAAAACAGGATGAATGTTGTTGAGGCTGCAATCTGTTGCGACTTCATGTTGTTCGCTAGTTATCTATCTGTACCTTCTTGATCATTTTATTAGCGTTAAGAACGTTTGTTGATAAGAAGTATTATTGACAACAAAATTCTTAGATATAATTCTTATTGCATGATTTAATTTGTTGTTCAGCTGATTCACAAACACTCATGATGGTCTATTACTCACTCTGTCAGTCTCTTCTTCTATATTGTTTGCCTGCTTGGGGTGGCGCCCGCAAAACATACTTACTGAAGTTAGAACGAGCTCAGCGAGCAGTCCTCAAAGTTATGTTCTGCAAGCCCTTCAGATACCCCACTTTTGAACTTTTTAGAGAAAGCAAGGTTTTGACAGTGAGAGGATTATATGTGCTACAGTGTGTATTAAGGAAACATCGGCTGCCGTATTCAGAAAGTACTAAGCGTCGTGCAGACATTGCCCTTCCACCAGTTAGACATAAAACCACCTTAGCTAAACACCAATTCGCCTACCTCAGCTATGTTCTGTACAATACAATTAATAGATTTCTCCATATCCACAGTCTAAATTATCACAAATGTAAAAACTCAGTTAAAGAATGGCTACTTGGGAAATCATATGATGAGACCGAAAAACTTCTTTTCCTGCATGCTTGATTTGGATCTCTTCTTATTCATACACAAACACCACCACCGTCCATTGTCATACATCTACCGGTGCCACACTTAACTAGTCACTCTAAGCTAACACACACTCAGCACTTTCACATTACTTACTCATACACAACATTTCTACATAATTTACTCTCACTCAAACACCCACTTTACAGTTTATTATTATTATTATTATTTTTTACTTTTCCAGTTTAATACATATAATTATTGATTGTTTTGTTATGTTCACTATGTTACTGGTGAAAACAGTCTTTGTATGACATTTCATCATCTGCATATGTCTACCCTTACAGAATCACTGGTTCCCAAGTCACAGGATATAAACCTAGTTTGGGAGCCAGGAGATATAACCAATGCACCTTTTGTTGTACCAAACTACTGTACTTGTAACGTATGTAACATTTTTACTGGTAATAAACATTATTATTATTATTATATTATTATTCCCCATCTCCGTTCCACCATCGCATGACCCGTCGTACGGCTAGTTTCCACCCTTACGTTGTTAACACCACTACGATCCGGACGAAGCGTTCCGCCTCCTTCTTTATACCGCGTACATCGCGGGACCAATGAGCGCATCACTGCTTACCATCAGGCGGGATTGCGGTCAAGCGTTGGTTTATAACTTCTAAAAATAAAATAAAATAAATAAACTAGAGTGAATAGGCTCTTAATAAACTAGCGCGCTTTACCATCAACTATCGCATCACTGCTTACCATTAGGCGGGATTCCGGTCAAGCGCTAGATTATCAATACATAGTATAAAACAAAGTCGCTTTCGCTGTATGTCCGTATGTATGCTTAGATCTTTAAAACTACGCAACGGATTTTGACGCGGTTTTTTTTAATAGATAGAGTGATTCTTAAGGAAGGTTTAGACTACCTTTTATCCCGGAAAAAATTGATATTCCCGAGGGAAATCCAAAAAGCGCGATATAACCGAACTCTACGCGGGCGAAGCCGCGGGCGGAAAGCTAGTAATTTATAAAACAAAGATAATATTCACAATAAATAATAATAGACTCATTGTATATATACGATTCGTCGCCCGCCCGCATTTTAGCATAGACGTGTGCGCTTAATGAATAATATTAATTTGTTTATAACACTTAAATCAGAGTAAAGTACTAGGCGTGCAGATAAGTGAGGACGTGTGCGCGAGACGGTATCACTGTTTGAGTGAGACAACAACCGACATCAGCATCGACCACAGTAAGTCTGAACTACAAAAAATAGACAAAAAACTAAAAAACTGTTGTTATGTCGAGAATGACCAAACCAACTCGGGAAAGTGGCCTTCAGCATACCTTGTCTGATTCTGACGTATCAAATGCATCTGTAACTTCTGCACCATCATTTGTAACCCAGCGTAATATAAGACAGCGCCAATCGAGTGAAGAGCTGCTGCTTTCCCTCAAGGATGATATAATGAATAGATGAATGGAAAAAGTCTCAAAATAGTCTCTTGAATAAGCTTATATCAGAAGTTGCTGAAATAAAAACTCAGAATACTGAAATAAGCATACTAATGATGAAATAGAGAAAAGTATGAAGTTTTTGAATACTAAATACGAGGACATGCAGAAAAAGATAGATGCGTTGGAGGTTGAACGCAAGCAGCATTTGTTGAAAATTACCTTGCTTGAAACATCTTTGGATGACATTCAAAGAAACCTAAACTCGTCGTCTATTGAGCTTAGAAATGTACCAATATCTTCAGAAATTGAAACCAAAACAGATTTATGTAAAATTGTACAAAGAACATGCAAGGTTCTAGATGTAAACGTCCAGGAGACGGGCATAAGGGATTTTTTTCGTGTAAATTCGAAGTCTGGAAAAGGAACAACAGTTGCTTAACTTGCTTCCGTCTTACTAAAACAGGACATCATCCAAGGAATAAAATCATTCAAGAAACAGAATTCTGAACGTAGCCTTATCTCATCCGATATAGGAATCGCGGGTCAAAAAACACCAATTTTTATCTCGGAAGCTTTGACAAGTAAAAACCGCCGCCTATTTTTTCTAGCAAGAGATTTGGCGACGTCCATGTCCTATAAATTTTGCTGGACTGCAAATGGTTAAATATACCTTCGCAAGGCCGTCGATGCACCTCGCATTGAAGTAAAAGATGAATCTCAAATAGCAGCTCTGCGAAACCTCAAATGACTAGGGTTTGTTCTGTATTTCCAGTTGGCACTGGTTCATCAGCTTTTTTATTTTATAATGTTATGCTACTTTTTGGTTTTTAATTCTGTATGTAGTTTAGATACTTGCTGTCGTTACTTAGTTCTGCATTGATTCTATTTTTGTTATATTATTACTCATCATTTTTTTGCGGATTGCAAACCATATTGTCATCTTTAATCATAACTCCTTCATAATACTGAGTCATGTAAAATCCATAAGTAAATATAATTCATATCATAAGGTTGAGGAAATATTGCTTCCTACAATTATATCATTTGCAATTCTGGAACAAAATACAATTCAAATAATAATAATAATCTACTACTGAACATAGATGAAATATCTGCTGGGCCTTTTTAACTATGTGATCCCGAGTCGAGTTCACTTCTTCTATTACCTATTACACCATCCACGAATAATTTGAAAATTCTTACGCAAAATATAAGAAGCATCATAAAAAAAAATCTGTCAATTCGAAGTCTTTTTATCTGGATTACAGTCTACGAAATGTGAAATTCTTATTCTAACGGAATCATGGAACTCTGAAAGCTGCCTACTTTCCCCCCTTAGAATACTTCGAGACTCATTTTACGGAAAAGAGTCGCAATCAAAACGATGGTATCGTAGTGTACATAAAACGGGGGCTCAACTGTGTAGTTACAGAAACAGTCTTAGTTGATGCTACCTGCGTAGTTATTGAGATTAGCTTGAGCACTGTTGTTATTGGTGTTTACAGGTCTCCATCGTGTAATAATATAGAAAATTTTATAAAATCTTTGGACAGCCTCTTAAACACCTACAGTAGTCGTAGCGAAGTAATCATTATGGGTGATTTAAACATAGATATTAAGCAATATAGCGAGGATGATAATTCGACAGATTATTTAAATTTACTTGCTTGCCATGGTTTTTTGCCAGGACATATATACCCAACAAGAGAAAACAACTGCCTAGATCATGCTAGGATCAAATCCAGGTTTTCATCTATCACACTCGTTTTCCAGTCTCTGTTAACTGATCATTGACCGGTACTTTCTTGTATCTCAGTACAGAGTAGTATCAAACCTACGAAACAAATTACTACCTTTAATAAGGTTAACTATGAGGCTGTCCTTGCAGATTTGAATTCCATAGATTTTAGTGATATTATGAAATCACAAAATGCCCATTGATCTGCTGATCAGCTGCTTAAAATCCTAAATACAACAATTATGAATAATACCTTAAAACTACTTATACCTAAAAAACTATACTGTGTCAAGCCGTGGATTACGCCAGGCTTAGTTCGTTGCATTATAAACCGAGACCGCATGCACTTGAGAAATAGGAAACAACCTAACAATTTTTTTCTGGCTATAACGTATTGTAGATACAAAAACTACTGTAATGGTCTTCTAAAACGTCTCAAGCGTAACTTCTTTAGAAATGAGCTCGATAAAAATGCTATAAACCCTAAAAAAAAAATAGCAAATAATAAACAACATTGCCAACCGTGACACCAAAAAATCAACATCGTCAGAACTCCTCAAAATTAAGGACTCCCTCCCACAAGGACCATTACGACATTAAGGACTTCTCTCCTTTAGAAGAAATTAACCTTTATTTTACAAGTATAGCTAAAGAATTGGCAAGCAAAATAACTCCATGTTCGCAGCCTATTGAGGAACCCTCAAATCCACCTGTTAACTCTATGGTTTTATTGGAAACAACTGAACGGGAAGTTGAGTCTATAATTATGAACTTAAAGCTTGATTGTTCTGTGGGATGGGATGGAATTTCGACAAAATTAATTAAAATGACAAAAGATATTATTGTACCACTTATAACCCATATAGCCAACATTTCTATACGTTCTGGTGTCTTTCCTAATGTATTTAAAATATCCGTTGTCCATCCTATTCATAAAGCAGGAAGCAGAGACTGTATCAGCAATTACCGCCTCATCTCCATATTGTCCATACTGTCTAAAGTTTTGGAAAAGAATTTTATTAGGATATTATTGTCATTCCTTGAGAAACAGTCAATTTTGTCCCATAATCAATTTGGATTTAGAGTGGGCAGATCGACGGCCGAGGCAGTTAATGAATTTACCAACCTTGTGGCTTCTCACATCGATAATGGCCAAGCCTTTCATACAGTCTCTGTTCCTATCCTAATTAACAAGATGGAAAAATTGGTATCAGGGGTAAGGCGCTCCATTTATTTAAAGATTACTTGAGTAACAGATATCAGCGAGTAGTGATTAATGGTTTGTTAAGCTCTGATGCCGAAATAACAATTGGTGTTCCGCAAGGTAGCGTCCTTGGCCCAACGCTGTTTCTAATTTATATTAACAGCCTATGTCAAATTACTACACAAAATTGCTGATGACACAGCATTAGCCTTTCATGGTACGACACGGGCTGAAGTAAAGTATTATACTGAAATAGGGCTTCAAAAAACAGCTAGTTGGCATACTCATAATTTACTTACGCTTAACATCTCAAAAACTAAATTTATGACATTTGCTAATACAGAACATTCACTTAAAAATATAAATAACTATAAAATTCAAAACCACACTTGCCAAAACATCGGTTGTCAGACATGCGATTGTAGCTACTTGGATAGGGCTAAAGTAGTAAAATATCTTGGGATTCTTATTGATGAAAGATTGACGTGGTGTCCATATATAGACCTGTTATCAGGGAGAACAAGGAAGTTAATTCATGTCTTCAAAAAACTTAGGCACGTTGCTAATACCGCTCTACTCAAGTCAATTTATTTTGCGCTAGCCCAATCTATCCTGTCATACTGCATAACCTCTTGGGGTGGAGCACGCAAAACCCATATGCGTAAGCTAGTGCGCGCCCAGCGAGCACCATTAAAGGTCATGACATTTAAACCTTTTAGATATCCAACAATTGACCTCTATTCAGAATGTGATGTTCTTACGGTCCGTCAGTTATTTGTGAAAGAAACGGTCACCATGGTATTTAACTTTATGATTCTTCATAAAGTTAAATACCATGGTGACTTAACTACGACTAGCACAAGACGTGCATACAGAGTATGTCCTACGATTCCATTTAAAACATCATTCATATAAAATTTTCAATGCTACCTTGGACCAATGCTCTATAACAAAATAAATAAAATTATTAAAATGTTTTCATTAAATCATCATTTATGGAAAAAAAATACAATTTTGTGGTTAAAATGGCAAAGTTATGAAGACATCGAAAACCCATTTTTAAACCCAAACTAATACCCATATTTTTAGACTAAGTAAAAAATTATTCTAATTAAATCACCATCATTTATCCAACTTAAAAACAACATAAACATTTATTATTTAGGAAGTAATAGGTTCATCAACTTTTAAAACACAAATCTCCATCAAAAAAGGAAGCAATCCAATTTTTCCCTAAGTTCAAACTTTATGTGTGACTACCAGCCGCCAGCGACTTCGTTCGCGTGGAATTAGTTATGCTCCGCTCCTATTGGTCGCAGCGTGATGTTATATAGCCTAAAGCCTTCCTGGATTAATGGGCTATCCAACGCAAAAAGAATTTTTCAAATCGGACCAGTAGTTCCCGATATTAGCGCGAACAAACAAACAAACATACAAACAAACTCTTCAGCTTTATATATTAGTATAGATTATTTGAAAAGTAATTCAATGAAGGTACTCTGTAAAAAAACGAACTGTTTCTTTTTTCTTGTGGCTTATGTTTACCTTCATTTTAAACCTAAATTAAATTTTGTAATTGTACTACTTTAATTGTTGAATAACCTAATTATTTTTAGCGCACATGTTCTTTTGCATTTATATTTAATGTACACTAACGTCTATGATACAGGCTCGGCCTAGTTTAGACGTTAGGGCTCACTTTGATTGTCTGTAACGTAATTGTTGTAATATATTTCGTAATTTTTTTTATACACATATAAAATCATTAATGTCAACGTGTATAAATAAAAATAAAATCCGTATATAATACCTATTTCTAATACCGTTATTCTTAGTCCAATTATCAACTAAACAAAAGGCACCAATCGCCGACAAAAACCACAACATTAGAAGCAGTTCAAGAATAGAAAGATGTTTTAAAGTATGATAAGTTAAAGTAATTAGTCTCTGTAATTTAATGGTTTCGATAATACTATATAATGTTAAATACTAATTAATAGGAAAGGGAGCTATGGTATGAACGATATGTCAAGAGGTTGTCACCGATAAATTTCTCAATTGAATGTTTTAGATAATATGCAGGAATGAGAACTGTAGTGTCCCGGTTCCGACTGAAGAGTCGACTGAAGGTCGTGGTTCGGACCCAAATAGACTGTGCGTCTTTTTATCACTATTGCTCTGACAGATGGTGAAGGAATAGTTGAGGCAAACGACATGTTTTAGGCCCAAAAATTTGAAGACATGTGTCTACTACTAACCCGCGCTGTTCTCGCGTATTGGACTACATTCCCTCACACAGAGTGGAGACCTATATCCTAAGGTTCCTATGTTATAAGCTGGATATACACATGAGAGTGTTCTTTCTCGCTTTTTCATCAGTTTTTTTTATCAGAATTCTGTTGCAGTTGCTCTAATGTTTTATTTCTTTGTCATTATTTGAGTTGCCACTAAAACAAAAACCCATATTCTCTTAACATTTTTTATCATAAACCTGAATAAGCATCTCATGCGAGTTGATAAAAAATAGAGCTATTTGCTTCCAGTTACACCAACTCAATTAAAATTACCATCAATGAAATCGCAAACCGATATCAAGTCGATAACTAGCTCCATTCCTTTACAAAAAGAGACCAATCCAAGTGTTCAATGGCCATGCATTACTTTCGCACCTTTAATTGAAAAATATGGGGTATCATTCATAGGTGGTTGACCAGTTAGGAGCATGCTCGGGGCACATAACCTACGCGCTGAACGCCTGTGGAAGGCGATTGTCACGGCCACTCGTACGAAGCCTGTATTATTTTCACACGATTGCTTACGACCGGTTATAGTACATACAGAAAAATATATTCAATAGAATAGATGCTAGATCGAGAGGAAGGTTCTGTAGGAATAGATTAGCTTGTAATTAGATCTTAACTGTGGTTGAATCACTAAGAAAGAATTGGATGAATTTGAATGATATCTTCTGTACAATCGGAAACACTTTTACACGCTATATTATAAAAAAAATATAAGCTAGATGAGATCGGCGTTTCTTATCTGGTTACTCCAAAAAGAATGACTGTGACCAGGTCTTTTAAAGTAGTCAAATCATATGAAGACGGTGTTTCCGTCGGACTACAATTTAAGTGTCTTCAAGACTAGAGTGAATAGGCTCTTAATCAACTAGCGTGCTTTACCATCAACGATTACATCACTGCTTACCATCAGGCGGGATTGCGGTCAAGCATTACTTTATAATTTATTAAAAAAAAAATATTTATCTTACCTATCCTGAGTTCGCGATGTATTTATAATTGGAAAAGTAACTTTAAAAAGTTACGTTAAAAAGTAACTTGACCGACTTCTAAATAACTGCATTCGATTCGTATTTAATCTTCGTAAGTACGATCATGTATCTTCTCACTGGTCCATCTTGAAACGGCTACCCATCAGGCAGCGCAGAGCTCTAAGAGCTTTGACGACCTTGTTTTCACTCCTACACAAACCCTGTTCTCCTTCTTATCTTACTTCTCATTTTCAATATTTATGCTCTGCGCATAATAAAAATCTTCTTTTCTTTCGATAATTGTCTTCTACGATGTCCTTCTCACTTCACTGGTTTTCTTAAATCTTCATTTCTTGTCCAGGTGGTTTTCCTTTGGAATGATCTTCCTCTGAATATCAGGACGTTGACCAGTCGGTACACATTTAAAGTTAAAGCTCGGGAATACTTACGCAAGAAATTGGCAGATACATCCCCAGTGTACTTTATTCCTTTTCTCTATCTATATTTTTTTATCTCTCCCTACTGTTTATATTTGGTATGTATGTGTTTATTATAATAATTTATTTTTTTATTTCTCTTTTTACTTTAATTTATTAGCACCTACCATGTTTTGTCCCTGCATCACCTTAAGGTAGACTGGTAGAAAATGCCTAAGGCATTAAGTCCACCATTGTACAATGTTTGTCCACAAAGTTTTAATAAATAAATAATGTAAACATGGGCTGAATGACTACAATGAGTAGCTAAGAATCTAACTAATAGAAAACAATCAGGTATCCAAGTGTATTCTTGGTCTTTGGTCACCTACTGGCGAAAACCATAAACTAATTTCTTTAGATTCAATCTCTTACAAAAATTGGCTAGGTTAAGATACAGACATCTTTCTGTATTTTAATTTTTAAGTTATTTTAAAACAAATGTCAAGCTGTTGTCCGCGACTTTATGTGCGATCCAGGATAAAAAGTAACATATGTTCTTCTTCTTTTCTCAGTCTCCTCAAGCGCCAAATTTCATCTAAATCCGTTCACCCGTTTAGTATGAAGCGTACAGGCGATCTTCTAGTCAGATAGCAATTTAAGTGTCTTTAAAGCTAGAGTGAATAGGCTCATAATAAACTAGTGTGCTTTACCATCAATGATTGTGTTCGAGTTTAATCGAACACTCAGTGAAAATGCACGTTTACCAAAATGTGGGACAGTTCGGGTTAAGATCTCGTCAGAGACACCGCGTACTCATTACCATTACCATTTTACCATATTTAACCAATAATTGTGTCTAAGTTTTATTACCATTGTTAATTATTACCACTTCTTGTTACTAAGTGACATAGTGATTTAATATAGCTATTTCGTTTATAATATTAGACTTTAACTTACCATATCCTATTACCAGTAGAAGAGTGTGCTAGGTCACCATAGCGCCAAGCCATACTCTTTTCAGATTGTATCAATGCTTAGCCATTAGGCGGGATCGCAGTCAAGCACTAGTTTAAAATAAAAAAAGTTGCTCCCATACAGCAGTACTGTAACCTTATAAAATACTGTGGATTATGATAAAATTTTATATCAGTGTGTAACATTTTGATGCAACATCAGTGGTCCAACTCGTTGTAAAATAGCGCATAACATTCTGTAAGCAACAGTTTACGTCTGTCTTTCGAGGAAGCTGGTAGTGACTCCAAATGGAGGAGTGCTTATTGAGTTTACTGTTATACTTTGTTTCAAATATAATAGAAAACGCGCTTTTTCTGGACGCGTTTGCACAAAAAAGCGAGAGAACAGAGAATACCTATTACATGAGGTTGTATATCACTAATAATTAACGATAACTTTTGTTACAATTCGTAAAAAAAAAGTCAGCGAATGGGAGCACACACATTCAAAAAAACTTACAAAACATCAAATAATTGTATTTTAATATTAGTTTCGATGTACGATTCATTCATTAAATATACCGTTATAACATAATGACCGGTTTAAACCAATTTTGAGCAATGAAATACAATGTTGCCAACTAGAAAAATTATCGCTTAGGTACGGATCTCCGATCAGCCGGCGACTAGGCTTGCAAGCAAAAAGATGTCCACGAGCTCTGGTCAGAGAACCTGTCGCACAATACAAGCTATGTTTTGTGATCGGTAGAAAAATATACTTATGTCATTATCATAGCAGTTTATGAACTATGTAATTTTACGTTGGTAATGCAGCAGTTGGTAGTCTCTCCAGCGGTGCCAAATTGACCATCGATACAAATAGTAGCTAAGAAATGATAAAGTGTTTGTACAAAAACGCCACCATGTCAGTCCGTCTCCAGGATCAGGACTCGAAACCGATCCAACTGCAGCGTGGAGTGAGACAAGGAGATGTCATATCTCCTAAATTGTTCACTGCTGCGTTGGAAGATGTCTTCAAGATCCAGGACTGGAAAGGACTTGGCATCAACATCAACGGCGAGTACATCATTAATCTCCGTTTCGCAGATGATATCGTGGTCATGGCTGAGACCCTGGAAGACTTGGGCAAAATGCTCAATGACCTCAGCAGAGCTTCCCAACAAGTGGGTCTAAAATGAACATGGATAAGACGAAGATCATGTCGAACTCTCATGTCGCACCCACTCCAATTGTAGTTGGTTGCTCTGCACTCGAAGTTGTTGACGAGTATATATACCTGGGACAGACAGTCCAACTAGGTAGGTCCAACTTCGAGAAAGAGGTGTCTCGGCGAATCCAGCTCGGTTGGGCGTTCGGGAAGCTACGCTACATCTTCTCGTCGTCAAGATACCACAGTATCTCAAGACTAAAGTCTTTGACCAGTGTGTGTTGCCAGTGATGACTTACGGAACTGAAACGTGGTCGCTCACAATGGGCCTCATACGAAGGCTCAGAGTCACACAAAGGGCAATGGAAAGAGCTATGTTAGGAGTTTCTCTGCGTGATCGAATCAGAAATGAGGAGATCCGCAGAAGAACCAAAGTCACCGACATAGCTCTGCGAGTCGCTAAACTTAAGTGGCAGTGGGCAGGGCACATTGCTCGTAGAACCGATGGCCGATGGGGCAGTAAGGTTCTGGAGTGGCGGCCACGTACTGGAAGACGCAGCGTAGGGAGGCCCCCAACAAGGTGGACCGATGACCTGGTGAAGGTCACGGGAAGCCGATGGATGCGGGCAGCACAAGACCGGTCATCGTGGAAAGCCTTGGGGGAGGCCTTTGTCCAGCAGTGGACATCTATAGGCTGAGGAAGGAGGAAGGAATGCACAGCGTGATGGCAATAGTTTCTTCAAATACTTATTTTCCAAATTCTTGAAACGTGGTCGCTCACAATAGGCCTCATACAAAGGGCAATGGAAAGAGCTATGCTCGGAGTTTCTCTGCGTGATCGAATCAGAAATGAGGAGATCCGCAGAAGAATCAAAGCCACCGACATAGCTCTGAGAGTTGCTAAACTTAAGTGGCAGTGGGCAGGGCACATTGCTCGTAGAACCGATGGCCGATGGGGCAGTAAGGTTCTAGAGTGGCAGCCACGTACTAGAAGACGCAGCGTAGGGTACCCCAACACGGTGGACCGATGACTTGGTGAAGGTCGTGGGAAGCTGACGGATGCGGGCAGCACAAGACCGGTCAGCGTGGAAGGCCTTGGTGGAGGCCTTTGTCCAGCAGTGGACATCTATGGGCTGAAGAAGAAGAAGAAGAATGCAGTTGTTAACCCATTGACTACTGCGCTGGGTGTTGCAGGTTCGATCCCCGCACGCAAGTGGTTGTTCCTGGTCTTGCTGTTTGTGTAAATGAGTGTAAATTTTTGTAAATACACCCACGATCCAGGAGAATTTCAAGAGCGGGGCAACAATAAAAAAAATTGTCAGGGGGTCTAAAAGGCTAGGTCATAAGAAAATACTGATGTACGTGCGTATGTCATTGAACTCCTCCTAAACGGCTTGACCGATTTAAATGAATTTTTCTGTATGCATTTGAGTGGTACCGTGGATGGTTTAGATTCACAAATCAGCCCGGCTGATGGCACTGATTGCTTGAAAAAGCATGTGATCTCGGAAACGTTGTTTCGACTTCTCAAACAGTTTTGTGCTACCCACCTTGCACCTCTACAAACACTTCCATGTAATTATTATGGTTTAATGATGAATGAGCTTCATTGTTTCGGCTTCTCCTACACTTTTGTGCTACCCTGGTACCTTGCACCTCCACAAAATTGGCAAAATAAAACTTCTTCCATGTATTATTTATAATTATTCTACAACATTATTTTTAGAACGGCTGAACCGATTTTGTTGAAAACTACCTTACTTAGCGACAGGTACCTAAGAACTGGGAGAAGGACATAGGATACTTTTTATCCCGTTCCCGTCTTGTGTGGGAATGAATGAGCTTCATTGTTTCGACTTCTCCTACAGTGTTGTGTTACCCTGGTACCATGCACCTCCACAAAGTAGAGAAAATGAAATTTCTTTTATGTATTGTGATTGAATGATGTAATGTTACAAGCCGATTACAAGGTGAAGGAAAACATCTTGAGGAAACCTGGATTTTAAGTCTGAAATCGCCAACCCGCATTGAACAAGCGTAGTGATTACGCTGAATCCTTCTCCTTATGAGAGGAGAGCTATGCCCAGCAGGGGGACGATAGAAAAAGGTTGATAATGATGATCTTCATTGTTTCGACTTCTCCTACACTTTTGTGCTACTTTTGCGCTTTTGTGCTCCTAGTTTAAAAAGTAAAAAATAAGATCATGTGATATTTGCCTTTAAGTCGGAACAAAGTTCGCCGGGTCAGCTAGTGTTATGTATTTTTTTTTCAAATACATTTAGAAATTGTCGCAGTGTGGTTACCAAGCGCACACAGCTGACACTAGAACATAGTACTAGGAGTACAGTGAGTTGACCATGTTTTTGCTAGGACAATCAAGTAAGATAACTAGCTCAAAACTTTATGGTTTTTCAAGATTTTTTTTGAAATTTCGTACCATAGATTATTTACTTAGAAATACTGGACACATGTTTCGGTTTTCGCATAAACAAAATATGACGTTGTATATATAGCTTAGCATCGCTTAGACAGTGTAAACCAAGCATTAAATATCGGGTGCTACCGATGTTTACAAATAAGGTATGTTCGGGCGCGCCGTTTGTTCAACCCTGTGTTTTATATCTTATTTCTCTTGTATAGGGCTGAGCCTTTAAATGACTGGACACATATCAAGAAAAACATGTCCTTTACATAACATCTCTAATGGCGGTTCTCAGGAGACAAAAAGGACCAGAAATGTATGTTTTTTCTTTAGAGCTGTGTGTTATTGTTAGTTCGTCTAGTTAATTGATTTAAGTACGATCGCCAAAGGAGCTAAGAAATAAGGGCGTCGAATATAGATGAAGTTTTGTAAGAAACCAGCAGATATAATATTACGTATCTTTTTAATCTGTATGTTTTCGAATGAAATTGAAATTGAATTTGAAAAATGAACTCTCTGTTTTCTATTACATTATAATGAAATATAGATTTGTCTAATTACTTAACTTACCACTACTACCATACCAGCCACTACTTCCATATCAGCAGTTGGACTGGTAAAGCGGACCCCAGACTCCAAAGCTGAAAATGCTTCGGATGCGACTGGGATTAACGCCGGGATGATGATGATGACTTAATAAGTTAAGTCATCATCATCATCTCAGCGTTAATCCCAGTCGCATCCGAAGCTTTATAATAAACGTTAAGCTCTCTTATTTCCTTTAAAATTGGGATTTTTAAAGTGCCAACTTCTTAAATGACGTTGAGCATCTTTGTGGGATAGGGAAAAATTATTGACTTCGCCTGAGCGTTACCGACCCGACACTGTGATTACTACAGCTGGATATGCAGATACTGTGTATGTATACTACGTTTAGTACATATGCCTGATCTAACTCGAGTTGGTCTCCAAAGCCCACAGGCGTAGAGTAGCCAGCCTTTCGGTGTTCTATAGGATGCATTTCGGGGAGTGTGCGAGGGAATTGCATGATTTAATTCCCCCATCTCCGTTCCACCAGCGGACGACCCGTCGTACGGCTGGTTTCCACCCTTACGTTGTTAACACCACTACGATCCGGACGAAGCGTTTCGCCTCCTCCTTTATACCGCGTACATCGAGGGACTGGAACAATTTGCCAGCGGCGGTGTTTCCGTCGGACTACAATTTGAGTGTCTTCAAGGCTAGAGTGAATAGGCTCTTAATAAACTAGTGCGCTTTACCATCAACGATTGCGTCACTGCTTACCATCAGGCAGGATTGCGGTCAAGCGCTGGTTTATAATATATAAAAAAAAAAAAATATACGGTATCCGCTTTATTCATAAACGCTGCTTAAAGTTAACTAGTGATTAGCGATTCTTTAACCATACATTTTTGACTTTTCAACGTCACTTAACTTTATTCATCATTTATGTATAAACGCCGCAGAGTTAGTTTTAGTTAAGTGACGTGCAAACGTCTAAAATGTATGTTTAAACAATCGCTGAACACTAGTTAACTTTATGCAGTGTTTATGAAAGGGGTAGATGTCCAGACCTCTGTCTGACTCACAGAATTGAAAACTGAAACATTATTATGGGTTCATAATAATGTTTCATTTTGCTATTTTTTTCTTTTAAATTGTAAATTAGTGATTGGCTGTAATTCTATTTATTAATTTAATGATACATTTTCAAAGACCTATGGAGTTTGTAAATCTATATTAATATTTATACTAATATAGGGGACCCCAGACTTCAAAGCAGAAGACATCTTCGGATGCGACTGGGATTAACGCTGAGATAATGATCTATTTATTAAAGCTGAAGAGTTTGTTTGTTTGTTTGAACGAGCTAATCTCAGGAACTACTGGTCCGATATGAAAAATTATTTTTGGGTTTATAGCCCATTCATCCAGGAAGGCTTTAGGCTATATAACATCACGCTCCAAATAATAGGAGCGGAGCATAACAAAAATTTAAAATGTATGCTTCTCTTCTATTATGATTTAGAAGTGCAATAATGTATCTATAGAATACTCTTTTGTCGTGTCGCGGGTGGCAGCTAGTAATAAATAAATAATAAAACTTGATCATATTTTCTTTTTAACCAACTTCAAAAAGGAGGAGGTTACTCAATTCGACCGTATACATGCTTTTTTTTTCTATGTTTGTTCGCGCATAACTTCGTCGTTTATGAACCGATTTTGATAATTCTTTTTCTGTTGGAAAGAAGACGTTCCCAAGGTGGTCCCATGATAAGGATATCAGGGTTTGATGGTGGAAGACCAGAGAAAACAAGGGGCAACTTTCAAAAATTGCAGGGGTCCGCCCCTGCAATTTTTGAAAGTTAGTTGAAAGCTAGTGCATTTCTTGGCATTTTCATTAAGTATTTTAATGCACTACAATTTAATAAAGGTCTGGAGTAGATCTGATGATGGAGCCGGGAGACAGTTGAAGGAACTCCTCAACAATTCACAGCAGCTACCTTTTGTTTGGGCTCGATTAATTTGTATTGATAAGAACTTTACACCTAGATGGGTTGTGACTGTCATAAGAGCTCTGATGATGAAGACAAAGGCCAGTTCCGAGAACTCCTCAACGGTTTACAGTAGCTATTCTGTGGTTGGACTTCATTAATTTATATTAATGAGACCTTTGCACCCATTGGGTTAAAATAATGGTCTACAGTAAATTTGATGATGATGGCAGTTGAGGGAATACTTACGGGTAAAAATTAAAGTAAACAAAATTACGTCGTTTCCCAACTATATTTGCGTCAGCTTCCAGTCTGACCGGATACTACTCTATACATAGTACTTTTAACAACTAAAACATGTAAAATAAAATCTTTTTTACAAAAAAACAACCGACTTCCAAAAACGACTACAAAGTGAAAAATAACTAATTTCGGAAGTCGGTGTCAAAAAACGAATATACACCGACTTCCGAAATTAGTTATTTTTCACTTTGTAGTGGTTTTTGGAAGTCGGTTGTTTTTTTGTAAAAAAGATTTTTTAATCCCTATTTAATACGCATATAAGCGGAAATCGCAGAGTTATTTTCGCAACAATTAGGGTAGAGTCATTCCTACACTTCTCTCTCCAAATTTTAGTTTTGTATGTATATATCATAAGACGTCCTCCGTGGCGCAGCGGTCAAATCAAAACGCCTGCCTGCGACGTGGAGGCCCCGGGTTCGATCCCCGGCCAGGTCATGATGGAAAACGATCTTTTCCTGATTGGCCTGGGTCGTGGATGTTTATCTATATAATGTATCTATTATAAAATATAGTATCGTTGAGTTAGTATCCCATAACACAAGTCTCGAACTTACTTTGAAGCTAGTTCAATCTACACACATCAAAAGTGTCTAGGGATCAAGCATTTTTATGCGGATTTCTTGAGATTGAGATGTGGCTTTGTAATAAATTTATGATTTTATAAATTTATATGGATCCTTTTTGGTGCATTTCATAATTTGAATCAGGAACTGTGAATCAAATTCGAGTAAAAGATGAAAATCAGCTGTCAATATTTTCCCTATAAAAACATACAACGCATTGAAGACATTATTAGTGCTACTGTTTCCCTACTACTGATTAAAACCAACGTTATTATGGAGCGGCGACGTCATTTAAGCAGGGAAGAAATGCTCAGAGCCGTGGGAATGATAGAAGCTGGTTCCCGGCAACGTACTGTGGCTTTAGCTCTGAATACAAGTCAGAGTGTTATCAGTCGACTTTGGACACGTTACCGAAGCACTGGTACCGTGGCTGAGCGCCATGGAGGACGGTATCGCTGCACCACACGGAGACAAGACCGATACATTCAAATCTTAACTCGAAGAGCTCCAACAATAACCGCCATGATGTTAGCCGTGAGGCTTCATCACTCTTCAGGGAACTTAATTAGCGACCAAACAGTCAGAAACCGCTTGCATGAAGTGAACCTTCATTCCCGAAGACCGCTACGGGTACCACCTATAGCAATGCACAATCGTAGGATTCGATATCAATGGGCTCTTGAACACAGAAATCGGGCAGAAGAACAATGGCGTTTCGTGTGCTTTTCTGATGAGTCTCGTTTTGGTATGAGACCGGATACAAGACGTATACGACACTGGAGAACCCCTGGACGCCAACAGCGATTAAAATCCTGCCAGGAAGTCCATCCTTATAGTGGTGGAACCATCATGGTATGGGCGGGTATTTGGATCGGCGGAAGAACTGAGTTGATTTGGATCAGAGGCAACCTCAACGCTCAAATTTATGCTGAAACGATTGTATCAGACGTCATCGTTCCTCTACAAGTGCAAATCGGTCCCTTATTTCAGTTAATGCATGATAATGCACGACCGCACACCGCAAGAGTTGTAAGACAGACTCTCGCCGCAGCTAACATCAATGTCCTGCCCTGGCCTGCTCAGTCGCCAGACTTGAACCCGATTGAGCATGCATGGGATATGCTACAGAGAAGAGCTCTGCCGAATATGGAGGGTATCCAGTCGCAAGAAGACCTTTTTTTGTTGTTGCAACGAACATGGGCGGCCATTCCACAGCGTGATTTGGATGAACTCATTTTGAGTATGCCAAACCGATGTTCTTGTGTTGTTAGTGTTCGCGGTAGAAACACGGATTATTAATTGTTTAAGTTACCCAATAAAATTTTAGAGAAAACTGTTATTTCAGTCTTTTTTTCGAACTTTTGTGTTAGTGGTTCAAATGTCAAATATCCCTTTATTAGGAAAATGGCAAATTTCTTTATTAATGCAAAGGTGACTTGGTTTATCGTTACTGTGACAAACGAAAACACTTTATTTGATGAATCCTTAAAGAAAATTTTAATTAATATCAATCAGGAGAATAAGTTATTGCAAAAATATATGTTGATCCCTAGACACTTTTGATGTGTGTATGTGATTTATCCATATATATTTATATTTTGATAATAGGTAGTATGTATGTATGTAATATATAGTTTATATATGTATTTTTAATAGTGTTACTTTTTCTTCTTTTTTCTTTACATTTTTTTTTTTTAAATAAAGCACCTGCAATAAAGCATCTCTTCACCACCTGTGGTTGATTGGTAGAGAATGCCTAAGGCATTAACTCCGCCTCTGTACATTTCATGTGCGAAAGATTAAATAAATAAATAACACTGCAACCTTATTGTTAAAATTCGATATTTCCATGACATTGCTGTTGCTTCTTGATGAGTTGCTGAAAATCAAGCTGAATGACTTAAAATTGGAGAGGCTCATGTCCAACAGTGAACTGCTACAGGCTGATGATGATACTGTTGTTTCTGGAAACAATAGTAAGTAGCCCATTGGTAACAACCACAACTTACGAGCTGTAGGTCGCTGGTTTGAGCCCAGAAAGGCGGTTTTCTGTATGTAGGTTAATTACTGCTCTCAAAAGGGTGAAGCAAAACATCGTGACGAAATCTGCAAGTCTTTAGAACCAAAAAATCTTATACAGGTGAATTATGGCCCACTTCCTCTCACCGCTGCATGACTAGGAGTGTGCACCAGATTTGGGAACACTTAATTTATCATCCGGACGAAGCGTGTCCCCTTGACGTTTGTACTGCGCAAATCGAAGGACTGGAACAACTTGCCTGCGGTCTTCGGTAACTGGTAATAAACCAGTGCACTTTACCATCAACGATTACATCACCACTTACCCTCAGGCGGGATCGCGGTCAATCACTAGTTTCAATATATATAAAATATAATTATTTATTTATTTTATTTGTGCAGTATCTTTTTTCCTTTTTTTTTAAGGAGTTAGGTTATTTTTGTGTTAGGTTTTTAGTGTTAGGTTATTTTCCGTTGATAAAAATTTTTATGCAATAGGTTTACCGCGGTAGTCCCCGAGTGCCACACGTCTTTTTTGGATATTTGCTATATTCTTACGCATTTATGAGGACCTGGTAGGTCAGCATATATAATAATTGTTGTGGTGTTAGGTTATTTTCGTTACGGAATTTCTGGACCCGGTCTCCACGCTCAAGGCCCGCGATTGAACCTATGCAATAGCTTAAAATATACAATATGTAAAGAAAACCCTGTCCGATCTGTGGAGGTATTGTTAGGTATCGTTAACTGATTCTAATAAGGTCTACAAAGCCAGGCTAAACTTGAAAAATCCCCCTAAAAAAATAAATATTAATTCGAAAAAGCGAGGCAATTTAATGCATGTGCGCTAGGCAACACGTTAGGTATACATGCGCGGGTGAAGGAGGGCAAGGCAGGCGGCACGTGATAGCATCGCTATTGGCTCCGTCACAAACGATGTTGTCACTTTTTGAAAAATTACCAAATTTTGGCGAAGCTGGAATTAATTCGCGGAAGAATAAGATTATTTCTACACTGATTATTTGTCACTGTGATGATTATGTAAAATTTCATACTTTATTTGGTCATATACCTAACATTTATTATCCTTTTGGGCCGGACGGGGTTTTCTTAACATATTGTATAGGCTAATTAAAAGTTGTGAAATTTTCGCCTTTCGTCTATTATTTTTATACCTGTCGGGTCCCTGGCAACTCTTCTAATGCGGGTCACATTATAACCTAAAGGGTAACGTACACAGCAGCCCTAATTGGGCAGTTAAACCGTCATCCCTGATGGATTACTCGATTATTATAATGACAGTAATTTAAAGGGATGCATAATTATTATGATATAGCTATCAGAGTGAAGACATGTTGGTATTTATATCGGCTGGTTGACTTCTCAGGCTGATTAACAAGCTACGCAACCACCCCATTGGCTTATACAGAACAACTTATTTTTCGAACTTTTGTAAACTAAAATATCGGCCATAACAGCGGCTGCCAGCAGAAGTTACCACCCACCAGACAAAGTCTTGCTGCCAAGCAATTCGTCGTGTTCCGGCATGATGTCTGGTGAAGCCGTACGGAGGACGGGTCTGAGCAGTTGCATCGCGATGTGTGCCAGGTACAATGCGCGGAACGTTATTGTGTCGGGAGTTTGATCGTGGAGGAGCTTCAGATTAATCTCGCTCTGGCGCAGCATCGTTGGACGTGTTGTTGGGTTTAACATCGCATCACCAACTGCCGTCTCCCTGCCTACTCACTAAGATATTTAAGGCTTAATAAACTTGTGCGCTTTACCATCAACGATTGCATCACTGCTTACCATCAGGCGGGATTGCAGTCAAGCACTTGTTTATAGGTTTATAAGTATGAATAACTGCAATTCTTCAGTAAGTTCTTGCTTACTAATCTTGCTTCTCTATCAACGGCGTTTTACCTACATGTGGCTAATGATTCTGCACCTGACTTTGTAGGTTCCTTTTACTCCTCAACATCTATATGAACAACATGGCCTGCAAGTACCATAAGACGGCCTCTAATGGTATTTATTGTTCATAATTATATTAATAACTTCTTATAAGGTCGGTAAATCATTAATTTTCTCAACGTGAAGTCTATCTTCAATTAAATTACAATTTGCGATAAATTTTCAAGATTATTTTCGTTTATAGACATTAAGTATTTAATTATTTTATTTATTTATTTATTATGGCACTCCAACGATTAATTCACATAAACATAAATAGAAATTAGTCTAAAATATAAAGTACTACATTGAATTTATCAATTATAGGGTTGCACAGCACTTACACATTTTTGATAAGTAATCCAAGCGATTAAAACAAATAATATTAATAATAAATCAAATGAGTTATTCGAGAAATATGTTTTAAATGTTATACAAACAAATGAACAAAATAAATTTAAAAAAATTAAAACGTCAAATTTTGAAAAAACAAACAAATGAACAAAATAAATTTAAAAAAATTAAAATTAGTTACTTACGTATGTACGTGTGTGTGTATGAATGCTTACAAAACAATAAATCCTTACTAATATTATAAATCGGAAAGTGAGTTTATTTGTTTGTTTGTTCTGCTTTCACGCCATAACTACTGAACCGTTTGCGTTGAAATTTTGCAGACGTAGAGTTAGAAGTCCGGATTAATTAATAGGGTACTTTTAATCCCGGAAAATTTTGATATTCCCAAGGGAAAACAAAAATACCGAATTCCACGCGGGTGAAAAGCTAATCCATACTAATGCGAAAGTAACTCTGTCTGTCTGTCTGTCTGTCTGTTACGCTTTCCCGCTTAAACCTCTCAACCGATTTTGATGAAATTTGGCACAGACAATCTTTAGATCCTGAGGAAGAACATAGGCTACCTTTTATCCCGGAAAAATTAGATGTTCCTGAGGGAAATCAAAAAGCGCAATATAACCGAACTCCACGCGGGCGAAGCCGCGGGCGGAAAGCTAGTTCATAATAAAGAAGTTCCAGTAACCCTATTAAAGAAAAGTTGCTGAAAAATGAACTGTATAGTGTAGATATTAAAGTTATTTTTCAATTAACTCATTTTTGCTTACATGTTTGGCACATAATATGTTGCAATATTACAATAATCACGTGTATAAAATGACTTGAACTTCTGAACCGTCTCCACTACTAAATTATCCGGTATTTAAAGCCAGCGTGTCAGTTATTTGGCTAGTTTTTGCATCGGACCACCCCTCGCAGGCAAAGGTCACTCCAGCTAATTAAACACAGAGAATATTATTATTTAAATGTCAGTCTCTTGAACTTTCCTTACCCAGGCTATTAATTAACTTTTTGAATTGTAACGGAAAAATGTACTTCACTTTATACTAGAAGGGCGAATTAATGGTCGTTTTAGAAACGACACATTTTTCTCCCACCAATAAAAGGCAAATGCTTATTATTAGGGCTGTTATCCATACTAATATTATAAATGTGAAAGTATCTTTGTCTGTCTGTCTGTCTGTCCGGCTTTCACGCCAAAACTACTGAACCGATTGTAAAGAAATTTGGTACACAGATAGTCTAGAGGCTGAGAAAGGACATAGGCTATAAAACATCCCGCTATGACAATAGGAGCAGAGCAGGAACAAAAATGTTGCGAAAACGGGAGCAAACGCGGACGTACATGCATTATGCTGCCATTATTTTAACAGGCGCTTATTTTATATCAATTACTAAGCTCTTTCGGTTAGATTAAGCTTACGCGGGTGAAATCGCGGGGCACAGCTAGTCTTCTATAAATAATACTTTTTGGTCTGAGCAGTTGTGTTGCGATGTATACGACGGTACGATGCGCTAAATGTTGTTAAGTCGGGAGTTTGATCGTGGAGGTTCTCCAGATCAATCTCCCTCTGGCGCAACATCGTTGGTCGTGTTGTTGGGTTTAACATTGCATCACCTCGCTCAACTGCCGTCTTCTATCCTACTCGCTAAGTTTAGGTGAATAGGCTTAATAAACTAGGGCGCTTTACCATCAACGATTGCATCACTGCTTACCATCAGGCGGGATTGCAATCAAGCACTGGTTTATAATTATTAAAAAAAATAGCTTTACTTAGTAATTGAGAACTTAAACAGTTAATAATTATATCAATTCTTATTTAAACCTAATAAATATTAATATGTATACCTACTTATGTACACGTCTAGACGCGATAATTATTGTTATAAAGGCCAACCTTTAGATCGATAATTATATATATAATAACATTTCGAAAAGTAAATCTAACAATTGCAAATATCAATCGACTTACATACCCGTTTTATAAAAAAAATATACGAACGCATAATTAAAAAACCGAACACGATTCTGACGTAAAAACGTCAGAATCGTTTTCGATTTCTTTAAATAAATAAATAAGACTTCAATAAAAAAAAAAAAAAACACAATAATTTTCACCTTTTCTTGTCTCCTCAAATAACCACAAAAACTAATGTTATTTTGATCCATAGAAGATTTACTACCATAGATACCAATGCATACTACAACTACATAGCGCTACGTGTGTGCCATGTTTTCAGTGTAAAACTTAGACTTTTAAAAAGGCATCTAGCTTCACCTAATCCAGTCAAAGCAGCATATCTGAACCTCATGACCGATGTCAATGAATCCCACTTATTTTATCGCTAACCCCTTAGTCTGCAACCAACATTCCAACAAAACCACGCGTTAACCACAGCGAACTATATTAGAAACTATTGCAATACCTAGGGGAACCACGTTTCGCTGAGTTGCAGACTTGAATAGAATTCTGAAGTCTTTGAGCGAAGTTGTGATAAACGCGCGCGTTTCGGTTATGTTTGTCAGGGTTTGTGGTAAGGGTTGAGTCGGGAACGTATTCTGGAGTCGAGTTTAGGAGTTAGCGAGTGCAATGCGCCGCTCATGCAGTTCCCTAACCGGTTTCTAATCGTTGTATTTCGCCGCCGCCGATCGGGCTTTGTATGCCTCGGAGAAAAAGTTAAAATAACTTCAATGAAAATGTTCCAGCTCTTTCTTTGGCAGCCGAAATTCTTACGACTTTCAATTACTTGTTAATGCTCTCAACACCTCTTTCATGTCACACACATCTTTTAAAATTCTTCCGCCTTTCGAATAGCTAAATGGATCTTGCGGTGTTGGAGAGGTATGTGGGTACCGTACCTGGTTGGCAGTTACAGCTGTTGTTCAAAAATCACAATAACACCCAGGAACAAAGACCTGCGTAGCAACACTCGGAGCCCATTCTCTGGCATTCCTTAAACATGAGAATGTACCTGACTGCAAAACTATTCCATTCTAGTGGCACTCGTAGACATCGAAGTGTAATGAACCATGTCGTGGTTAACCCGATGATCCCTGGGTGTTATTTTTTAAATGTAAGCTTGACCACAGACTGGAGCAAATCTCAAGACAAAGGTTTTACTCTACAACGATCTTATATATTTCCTAGCAAATACAATTCGTCCAAAGACTTTTTTTACCAAAATGTTGTAGCGAATCATAGTTTAGGGACTGTGGACAACGTTGTAATTATTTTCAAACCAATTTTAAATGTATTGGCACAGATAGTACAGTCCACGAAGACGCGCTCCTCCAACTTTTGGTTGAGGATTCGCTTTGACCATGACACTCTCTCCTGATTAGTCTATTTATTGTAGTGTGCGTGTGCACTCATAGGTAATTAATGTTTACCAATAACACTCAAAAAATAACAAAAGCTTGCACATATAATATTAATAACGGTTAGGAGAAATAGTGGGGCGCGTCTTCGTGGATTGCACGATCTATCCATACTAATATTATAAATGCGAAAGTAACTCTGTCTGTCTGTCGGTCTGTCTGTCTGTCTGTCTGTTACGCTTTACCGCTTAAACCTCTCAACCAATTTTGATGAAATTTGGCACAGACAATCTTTAGACCCTGAGAAAGAACATAGGCTACCTTTTATCCCGGAAAAAAATTATATTCCCGAGGGAAATCTAAAAAGCGCGATATAACCGAACACCACGCGGGCGAAGCCGCGGGCGGAAAGCTAGTCCATACTAGTCCATACTAATATTATAAATGCGAAAGTAACTCTGTCTGTCTGTCTGTCTATCTATCTATCTGTCTGTCTGTCTGTCTGTTTATCTGTTACGCTTTCCCGCTTAAACCTCTCAACCAATTTTGATGAAATTTGGCACAGACAATCTTTAGACCCTGAGAAAGAACATAGGCTACCTTTTATCGCGGCAAAAATTGATATTCCCGAGGGAAATCTAAAAAGCGCGATATAACCGAACTCCACGCGGGCGAAGCCGCGGGCGGAAAGCTAGTACTGAATAATTCTAACCCGTATTACACTTATGTACTTTTACTCAATTGTTGGCTATTGTTTAGTGGATAAATTGTTTAGCTACTTTCCCCTTAATTCAATAAACGTTGCTTTAAGTTAACTAATGATCAGAGACTGTTTAACCATAATTTTTGACGTAAAGTTAATAGACAATGAGCGACAAAAATGTATGATTAAAAAGTCTCTAATCACTAGTTAACTTTAAGCAACGAATAATGAGGTATATTACCTACCAACTTTAGTGGTACATGGTATATGGTATGATGTATTCATGGTATAAGGTATGTTCAAAATACAAAAGGCGTTCCTTTTCATAATTGTTACTCATTAATTTGATTAACTAATTTATTAATTATTTTCCAAGACTCCAAGACCTTAATAGATATGATAATCGAAAACTACATTCCAAAACCATTTCTCCAGCCAACGGACCTCAAAATTAAAAACTATTGATCATAAAAATGATAATGGCCAATCAAGACGCATCAGTTAATCGTGGGTGCGCAGGCGCACGGTCTGCGCGTACTTTCGCCCGCTCGCGACCGCAGCGCCACATTTCTCCCCAAGGACATCGAAACCTGTCTCCACTGTCGACAGATCAGATTGTTCATAAGGTAAGCTGTATGTAGGAGTATATGGGAGCCATAAATTAGGTGTTTGTTTAGATTTAACTTGATTTTTGATAACGAATTAAAAAAATATGATAAGACTTTTATTTTACCTGTCATCATCATCGTCTTAGCGTTAATCCCAATCGCATCTGAAGCTTTTACAGCTTTGGAGTCTGGGTCCGCTTTACCAGTTTAACTGCTGATTTTGGCTAAACTTCGATATTTTCCGTAAAGCGACCGCCGTCTGACCTCCACAACCCGAAGGCGATATCGAAGCATTACAGTTAGACCAATTGTTGTACTTTTGAGGGTTCCAAGAACCTGTAACAACTGCCATTAGATGTTCGCATGACAACTGGGACCAACGGCTTAACGTACTTTCCGAGGCACGACCAGACCAGTGCAAATATTCATATTCATGCATCTTCATTCTCACCTCCTTGCGCTGTTTTATTTCTCCTGTATCACAGATAATATAATACTACGCCGTTCATCATCATCGTCATCATCATCATCGTCATCTGCCTAGACTATTATACCCAAGTATGTTGCGATCGACTTCCAATGTAACCGGAAGCAGTTGAACACCAGTATTTGACATGGAGCAGCTGCCTGAGCTCCTCAACCCAATAACTGACTGGGTAATATGACACCTCTTGGTAACGCTGGTTGTCAGATTTTCGGGCTTCTGACTATCGTAACGACTGTCGAAGGTCAACAAATAACAGCTGAGACCAACAGCTTAACGTGCTTTTAGATGCAGGGACGGCTTGGCGAGGCGGTACCACAGATGTGTGCAGGTATCTGTAAGCAACCGAGGCCCTGGCCGTCACGCAGGCAAGTGAAGAAACACGGGTGGGTTTTAGACGCCCTTCCGTTCCGCCCAGAGCGGGAGAAGTCATTTGATGATTTCCCATCCCAACAAAAAAAAATCTTCTTCTTCAGCCTATAGAGGTCCACTGCTGGACAAAGGCCTTTCCCAAAGCTTTCCACGATGACCGGTCTTGTGCTGCCTGACCTTCACCAGCCGCCACCTTGTTGGGGGCCTCCCTACGCTACGTCTTCCAGTACGTGGCCGCTACTAAAACCATACATTTTTACAACCCGCAACCCTGACCCAGGCATCGGTCTTCGTGGACTCTCAAGATATGCCGACGCGCGCGTGAAGCACAACGCGCCGTCGACCCGGGCCTAGTCCAAACTAGGAGTCGCAAACCGGAATACCGAATTTCGTAAATACCGGAATACCGGGCCAAATTTAGGTTCTTTAGGTTCTACGAGCAACGTGCCCCGCCCACTGCCATTTAATTTTAGCGAGTCGAAGACTGAATTAGCTATGTACTATGTGACATAACTTTAGGAAGTCCTAAATCTATAAAGAAAAACTGTAACTGTTCTACTGAAAGTTTAAACTAATACTTTATCTTCTGTCCTTTTTGTAATGAAAGAGAAAGAAAGAGAAGCACTGGACTTAAATTAAATTTAGTTTGTGAAAGAAAATCGAGGTCAGTACCTACTTTATAAGTTACTGTGAGCTGTTATTATACACGCTGGAATTTTAATGGTTGTTTTCCCGCGGCAAAACGATTTGCTTTAAGGAGTACTTTCGATGAATAGAGTAAAAAACAAAAAATGTTTGTATTAAAAAAAATTAAAAAAGTAAATAAAAAAAATCATCAACTCGAAAAAGTGAGAAAAGTTAATTACGCTAGATACAACTTGTAGGTACTACCCGTACTACTCGGAATGTACATGAAACCGCCTCAAAGGAAAGCAATGTATTTAATGTTCAAACCATAATAAGCTCCCGTGGGTTTTTTTATCACTATGTTAAATCTGCCATTTCAAGTTTCTAATATTTAATTTCATGATGAAACGATTGTATTACTAAGACAAAACCGTTTCGCTGCGGGAAAACAACCATTAAAATTCCACGCTATATACTAAACTGATTAACTGACTCCTCTGTAAGAATCAACTCATAGAAAACAAACAATCCGTTAAGACGTTATAAAACTGAGATTAAATTATTAGTTCGGTTAGCAACTGCAGCCATTTCCAATCATTCAGATAGTTACTGCAATTTTACGGTGCCTGAGCAGCCTAGAGGATATAGCTGTACCTACTGGGTAACGTTATAGAAACAAGGGAAGATAGATTTACCTTATTCTGAGACCTACTTCTTTCTTTCTTTTTTGGCTTCGCACGGTTTGTACATTTAGCCAATGTCACGTAATGAATATTCATGTCGAATAAGACGGCTGCGTGAACCGTCTTACGAGGGAGGTTTGAGACAAAGTCATCATAAGGCCACTATGCTGCGATATTTCACTGTTCTTTATGAATTACTAGCTTTCCGCCCGCGGCTTCGCCCGCGTGGAGTTCGGTTATATCGCGCTTTTTAGATGTCCCTCGGGAATATCAAATTTTTCTGGGATAAAAGGTAGCCTATGTTCTTTCTCAGGGTCTAAAGATTGTCTGTGCCAAATTTCATCAAAATCGGTTGAGAGGTTTAAGCGGGAAAGCGTAACAGACAGACAGACAACAGAGACAGACAGACAGACAGACAGACAGACAGACAGACAGACAGACAGACCGACAGACAGACAGACAGAGTTACTTTCGCATTTATAATATTAGTATGGATTTACCGAATGCAAAGTAAACAACACTGTAAATAGTGTAAAAGTCCAATGAAAAATGAACGTGACACTCATCTTAGCTTTCCCGTCAAAACTCTTGAGACCTTCTTACTAATACTTAGGTATGATTATAATCTTATTCTCCTAACAGTAATCATATAAATACAATCTTCTTTTAAATTTCGTTTCTCATACAGAGTGGTGATTAGACAAAATAATGAATGTTGTTGAACTGTCAAAAAGAAACCCATTGTTACTGATAGTGACACTCAATTACTCCGCAGAATGTAATTGAAAGTATGTTATTCAATAAGAGAGTATAACAAGCACGAAACCAGATTTAGCTCAAAACGGTCTCCAAAGCCTGGAGCATAGGGTAAAATAAGAAATGTCTCAACGCTAGACACATCAATATCCTTCCAATTAGGGACGATTTCTCAGACTCCTGAGGACTTTGGAGTATGAATACACATATTCATGTTCATTGTGAAGCTTTACTCAAATACTTAGTCATTGGTAGAGCCCCTTAGTCATTCAACAATGAAGTTATACCATGTTCATTCGTTGAGGACCAAACTAATTGAAGCAATAATTTCTGATTCTTGTGTCTTGTTGATTCTTAAAGACAACCAGATGTAATTCATTTAGTATTTAGTAGCACTAACAAGGTTAGCTAAAACTGTTCAATAGTATTTGGAATTCTTAATTTTTCGCAGATATGTTCCAAACACCAAAATACATGCATGATCTAAAATACATTTAAGTATTTAGATCTTGCCCAAACATATGCCCTAACAAGTCAATTTAATTACTAATTACCATAAAAATGCCTCCACTCCCTTCTGTAAGGTCAAAACAATGCGAAAATCATTACAAATCAAAACGACGGACAATAATCACGTTCAACAAACTACCTGACGGCCAGCGTCGCTAACACAAGAACTTGCGGCCTCTGAGTACCAAACCACCACACTGCATCTTCAATTACCTTAAAAATCAACTACGTCACCGAAAACCCGACCTTAACACGAGAAGTTTAAATAAGATATGGCTTGAAAGGTGAGTGGTGGTTACGGTTTTAGAGTTGATGGACCAGGCTGGTCAATAAATGTATGTAAAAACGTCTGCAGACTCCGACGACATTCTTGTGAAGAGTCTGTAAGACGTTAGGGCCATCTAAACGGTTAGGACGCTGGCTCATAGCTGTTTCTGCAGTATGTGAAAATTTTTATATTATTCTAGTCAATTGCTGTTGATCGGCCAGCGTGAACGATAGGTTCTCATATCAGGTGAGAATTGAGATGTTTTCACGTCCTAATTGTATTTTAAATTATAAGGGTCATTTTGTCCTTGTATGAATCTGTAATGGTCGTGTAATTGGCCCGTTTCATCATTCCCAGTAATTGATATAGTTTGAAATTAATTATGTGTCTATGATTGTCCTTAAATTGCTGCAGATGCCTATGGGAATAGGTTGCAACAAAGTAAATGTAACTTGAAAGCAATGTTTAATATTAATGAGACGCCTAGACAGTTGAATTTATTGAACGGATCTGTAAATCGTCAAATATTTTAAAGAGTGAAACTTGTAAAACAACAGAAATACCAACCTGCACACTATCTTAACTCAACGAGTGCCTATTAGAAACATTTAACTCAAAGCCAACCAACCATTATAATATCCCCATAAATGTTAGTCGCTTACTTTTAGCTAGGTATCCAGTCTTCCAGGCCCAATTTAACACGCCATCTAACTCGGAGCTAAGGTCTAAGACCTACAACAAGACGAATGGGACGCTATAGGACCTTATAAGGCGTATGTCAATTTATTGAACGCACCCGATCGCTCGTTCCCGCGCATTCGATTCAAGATGGCGATGGCCGCCATCTTTTTTACGCTTTTTATCGTGTTTTAATATATGTATTTCTGTTTATTATTAGAAGCGTGGTTGGTAATTGATAGGTGCTAATGCAATTGGTTGCGGTGTGTATTTATAATAAAAATATGAAGACATTTCTTTACCCGTTGTTTAAGACATTTTCTTGTTTACGCCTGAAGACAGGCCGAGAAACTTGCTGCTATTCTCAAGGAAAGGAATAAACATGCAATTGCTTATCCATACGAATACCTAACCGTCACAAGGAATTGCAGGAGCCTTTATATAAATGCCCCTTTCAAGGAACGTTCCTTGCAATTTGCACAAAACAATAATTATCACGCAAGGTGAGAAGTACCAGAACTACATTTAAATTCTTTTATCGGCATTCTTCAGAACCTCACATGTCCTAGGATCACAATAGTAAAAACGCAAAAGAAAAATCAAGTGTCAATTGCCTATCTTCCTACGCGAATCGTTAAAACCGAGGGCAATGGCCAAATCATAAAAAAGGTTCGAGATATGGGGGCTAGCACCTCTCTATTTAAGGCTTTATCGTAGTTTAACCATTGATTTATTAAAGCGATGACAGCGTACATTTTGCACGGAATACAAAGAAGGAACTAAAAATATAAAAATCCTCTCGTATTTTTGCTACTTAGTCACATGATATCAAAGTATTGCCTGTAGCATCAACGTTACTTGATAATAAGCATAATCAAAATACTAGACCAAAAAGAGGATAGTTGACTGGTCATTGGTTGGTAATTTATGTCGAAAGTTCGTGTCGTTACTCTACTAATTTTAATAACGTGACAGTCTGATCCTATTCTAAATCTGTCAAAAAATACGTTTAATATCCCTACATTTTGACAAGTTGTTGACATATGTTTGTCTCTGAGATGACACTAGATAGATGCGACTAGATTTTGAACGTTTTAAATTACGAGAACTGACTTTCAGGTACGGACAAAACCGTCAAATATTTTCAATCAACCTTGAGCATTAATGCCTTAACGATAAAGTTTAAAATCTAAAAAAGAAATATGACAGATTGTAGTAGCTTTATGTGCTGTCACCTGTACAATCCACACTCGCAGTGGTCCCATTTTGCTAGACAAAATGCAAGCATAATCAAGAAATATTAGATACATGACTGCAACTAAAGATTTGTTAACTGGAGTGTTAAAGCCGGAAAACAACTGCTACCTACCTGTAACTGACCATTGGGACGTAAAACAAGTATTCAGGGACAGAAACTAACCGTTCGCATAACACCAGGAACATAAACAGAGACACTAATACGGCAGACGAGTGAATATAGTAGTAAAATTATTGTAACTACATAATAAATTATTATTTATTCAGGGACAGAAATTAACCGTACGCATAACACCAGGAACATAAAACAGAGACACTAATACGGTTGACGAGTGAATATAGTACTAAAATTATTGTAGCTACATTATAAATTATTATTTATTCTGTCTTCACAAAACTGATTTTAAATCGCCAAGTCGAGCGCGAAGCAAACACTGCCGTGCCATCCTTTACTGGAACCATTTTGTCGCATTTTCAAGCCCATAATTGGGAATCTCTGGATAAGACCAGAACTCAGAAAGTTTCGTCACCAAGTAAGCTATAATCACATCATCACATACGTAAAATCCAAAATTTCAAGTCTGCAGGTCATTGAGTTCCGAAGTTAAGCGAAAGCAAAGGTTTGCATTTATGACACTCACTCACTCATGATCATCAGAATAGAACTAGTACATCCCATAAAATTAGAGAGTTGAAATTGGCACAGAGTTAGGGTTTAATCTATACTAATATATAAAGCTAAAGAGTTTGTTTGTTTGTTTGTGCGCGCTAATCTCGGGAACTACTGGTCCGATTTGAAAAATTCTTTTTGCGTTGGATAGCCTGGATTAATGGTATTGCCTTGCTATTGCAATAGGAGCGGAGCATAACTAAATCACGCGAACGAAGTCACTGGCGGCCGCTAGTGGTCATATAAAGGGAAACTATAAAAGCTACTAACTAAACTATAAACACTACGGGTGAACAATATTGACTTGTATTATAGTATTCTGTAATCTGTGCTTGTATCCACCAACGTGTACGCTGAACGTGTACGTGTACTTGGCCGTTGAACATTCTGTTCAACGGCCAAGTCACGCAAAAAAATCGCAGTAAGGCTTAGGCTTGGCACGACTTCGTCTAGATTTCATAATTTTTTAGATATAAACAAGCAGCCCCATCGAGACTTGGCTAGTTTTTTTTTTTTAATAATGTTTTTGGTGGGATTCTTCTTCTTCCTCAGCCTATAGATGTCCACTGCTGGACAAAGGCCTCCCCCAAGGCTTTCCACGATGACCGGTCTTGTGCTGCCAGCATCCATCGGCTTCCCGCGACCTTCACCAGGTCATCGGTCCACCTTGTTGGTCCTTGGTGGGATTAATCTATACAAAATATGTCTGCGCTGAATTCAACCTTTGTGAGAGACTGGTGGCTAATATAGGTACTGTGTTAACTATAAAATAGTCATCTCCTTCGAGGTCATCATCATCATCTCAGCGTTAATCCCAGTCGTATCCGCAGCTTTTCAGCTTTGGAGTCTGGGGTCCGCTTTAACCGGTCTAACTGCTGATTTTGGCTAAACTTCGATATTTTCCGTGAAGCGACTGCCGCATGCCGTCTGACCTCCACAACCCGAAGGCGATATCGAAATATTGCAGTTAGACCAATTATTAGACTTTTGAGGGCTCCAACAACCCGCAACGACTGCCACTAGAAGTTCGTACGGCAACCGGGACCAACGGCTTAAAATTCTTTCCGAGGCACGACCAGACTAGTGCAAATATTCCTATTCATGCATACAAATATTTGCAGTGTGCGGGGATCGAACCCGCGCCTCCTTGCGCAACGGCCGCGTTCGCTACCGCTATGCCACAGAGGCTGTCGTCTCCTTCGAGGTGACTGTGGTAATACAGTATCAGCAGCAATGGCTTTCATTATGACAGTTTAACAAAATTCATTGCGTCATTTTAGTACCTACATTGTTTACTAAAGTATTTTTTCGAAGATGTGAAGCAATGTATTAGAAATGGAGACGATAGCCTTCTTAGCAAATTAAAATAAATTTAAGATCAGTGCAAGTGTTTCTTTCTATTTTATTTTTAAAAAGGATCAAATAAACAATAGGCTACTCCTGGCAATTAAATTATAGGCTACTCCTGGCAATTAAATTATAGGCTACTCCTGGCAATTAAATTATAGGCTACTCCTGGCAATTAAATTATAGGCTACTCCTGGCAATTAAATAATAGGCTACCCCTGGCAATTAAATAATAGGCTACTCCTGGCAATTAAATAATAGGCTACTCCTGGCAATTAAATAATAGGCTACTCCTGGCAATTAAATAATAGGCTACTCCTGGCAATTAAATAATAGGCTACTCCTGGCAATTACATAATAGGCTACTCCTGGCAATTAAATAATAGGCTACTCCTGGCAATTAAACAATAGGCTACTCCTGGCAATTAAATAATAGGCTACCCCTGGCAATTAAATAATAGGCTACTCCTGGCAATTAAATAATAGGCTACTCCTGGCAATTAAATAATAGGCTACTCCTGGCATTTAAACAGCGCCTGACGTAAATTGACGTATTTTTAGACGCCGTGTTTTTAATCACATCCCGAACTGTCTATGAATAGCAACAGTTTTGATCATTTTGAAGAATATTGTCTATCCATTGCATCATATGTTAGATAAATGAGTCTGCTTAGGACTGCACATAACGCAATGAATGTTGTTGAACTGTCAAAAGGAAAGTCACTACTGTTAGTGTGTTACTCAATCACCCAGCTGGGGCCATGCTTTGACGTGTTAAAATCATCATGGTTCCATTGTGAAAAAGAGATAACGCTACTCATTTGGTATAGCTCCGTCTTTGTCTAACTCTGGAATCATAGTATTTAGTAAACCCCCTGAGATGTATTTCATTCAACCTTGCATTAGATACCTTTTAGATTACTACTTTTAATTTGATTAGAATAAATGTACTTTTCGTAGTAGTTAATCTTTTTTACTATCAATATTATTAAATATAATAAACAAACAAATATATTTGCCCCGAGCGTGAACCACATACGTTTGTTAAATGTCGCAACTAACTGCGCGCGCCCAGGCAGGAGTCGCATTGCAAATGAATTATTAAAGGAGCTACAAATAATACTTGTCTTTGCACAGTTTGATACATAGTTTAGTTATGAAGTATTTGTGCTAACTGAGAGCTTGAGTACGAGAGCAAAAAGTAGCTAAGTGGGTAGGCAGAAGTCTTTAAAACACAACCAGCGCCATAATTACGTAACACAATTTTCTCGTACATTTTCTCGGTGGTAGGCCATAACATCGGCTGCCGGTAGAAGTTACCACCCACCAGACAAAGTCTTGCCGCCAAGCGATTCGTAGTGTTCCGGTATGATGTCTGGTGAAGCCGTACAGAGGACGGGTCTGAAAAGTTGTGTTGCGATGTGTGCAGGGTACGATGCGCCAAATGTTATTGTATCGGGAGTTTGATCGTAGAGAGTCTCCAGATTAATCTACCTCTGGCGCAGCATCGTTGGTCGTGTTGTTGGGTTTAACATTGCATCACCTCGCGCAACTGGCGTCTTCCTTCAAAAATCTTATTGAGTAGGTCAATAAGATTTTTATGTGAAATAAACTTACTTTAGCTTAATAACTTTACTTAGGCTTAATAAACTTACGCGCTTTACCATCAACGATTGCATCACTGCTTATCATCAGGCGGGATTGATGTCAAGCACTAGTTTATAATTATTAAAAAGAAACCCTATCATTTTGAGACCTATTAATAACCCATAGTTCCGCATATTCTAAAATGTATCTGTTCAACAACGTAAACAACGCAATGAATTTTGTTAAACTGTCAAAATGAGACCCATTGCTACTGATAGTGTGTCAGGCACTTACCAGCAGGGTAATCGCGCAGCAGACGATCAACAGCAAGGGTTTTTTTTTATTCGGACACGTATCACGTATGGCGGACGAAAGAGTGGCCAAGCGCATCTTCTTCTCTGAGCTGGAGGAGGGCAAGCGAAAGCATGGCAGACAACAATATAGAACCCTCTGAATGGGAGCGTTTGGCAGCAAAGCGGTCAGAATGCCGCAGAATGGTCTACGGACAAGTACGCGAGTTTGAGGAGCAGCACAAAGCTGACTTCGATGCCAAACGCGACCAATTAAAGGCCCGCCCACCTGCTGCCATCACATACAACTACGTCAACGGCGTGCTTACGTGCCCTCAGTGTGCACGAAGTTTCGCCGCCAAGATAGGCTACATAAGCCATCTTCGGGCGCATGAGCGCCAAATCATCGGCTAGGAGTCGAAGTGGTCGCCGTGGCCGAAATCGGTCGGGAACATCATCATCATCATCATTAATTGCGTTATTCACTTTTTAACACCCTTGCTCGTAAAGCTGATGTAATTCCACCGGTTTTAAATATGTAAAGCAGGCCATAACAAACGCGTGTGTTATCAAAGCAAATAGTTAAGTTATAGTCCATACAAATTCCATAACAGCATTATTTTCCATTTCAAGTAATTATGGAACTGATCGCCGCCGCACGGCTCGCGCTGCGCGCTGTTCCATATTTGAAATGGCAAATAATAATACTAATGGCGGGAAAGCAACAGTGTGCATTTACAGATTGAGTTTATTTAAAATGAACAAAATATAAAATACTTTTTTTCTGTTTCCTCGCAAGTGTGTTAAAAAACGTCGTACGATATACGTGCGTATTGGTTATAACATGCTCGGCTCAATTACACCCTCGCCTTCGGCTCGGACTGAAATTCCGCCTCGCATGTTATAACCATCATTACGCACTAATATCGTAATGTACTATTGTTTAACAGACACAATTTCAAACATTTGGGGCAATGGATTAGTAATATTCTTCAAAATTATTGCAATTAGGGTGCCGGCTGGATAAAACGAATCGGTATTGGGACTACTTGTAAAGAAAAATTATAATTCACTGAAATTTTAGTTTTCTAATACCTACTGCACTTTTCGTACTTTCCAAAAATAGATAGAAAGGTAAAAAATGTGTCATTTAGTATTAAAATATCTACGCTGCAATATAGGTATAACCAAGAATGGTTACTAACTTGAGAAAAAACGAAAAAACAAGCAGCCAGTACCCATAAATTGTCACTTGCGTTCTCTGCGGCTGTGCGCGAAATCATAAACAACAACACACATTTCTTTTTCTATTTATCAAAGAGAAAAATAACAGCCATAGCAGGTTGATAGAATATTTACAATCCAGTCGCGATCGGTAGCCAGGCTGCGCCTGCGGTCAAGTTCGAGTCTATGCCTTAGCTCAATGCTCGCATGCATGCATTAATCTAGGATGCTTATAAACAGCTATAACTTGAAACTTATCTATGGATAAGCTCCTATTAAGGATACTACAGGTTTATGGAAAAAACGTAGCGTTTTTTGTTAAGATATTGAGAATGCTGAATAGGTTTGAGTACTTTTATTTTATTGGTTATTATCAGTGTTTATCAACGTGTAGCTGGCGATACGTCAGGAGGTTGCAAAGAGGGGGTCGCAGTTTTTTTTTTTAATGATAGTGAATTTCAAATGGCATCAAACACTTTAAAGTTGTAGTGATTAATTGCGGGTATTCTGTTTTTAAGTTTGAGCAAAAGCTATGTAAACAAACTGTAATAGGCTATTTGACAGATTTATAATTTTTATCTTGAATTACTTGGTTGCGGTTAAGAAGTTCATCCAAAGTATTTTTTTTTAATTTTAAATACGTATTTCGTAAGAAATATGCAAATAAAAATTCAAAATTCAAATAAGCCGCGAAAAGGATATAATCAGCAATATGGCGTTGCGCCTGGTAAATGACGTCACAAGCGGTTTTCGGTTCTCAGTGGTGTTTGTTTTTAATTATTATTTGCTGTTGTTATCTAATAAAATGGTTTACAAGTGGTGTACTGTACTGGGTTGTACAAATAAATCGATAAAAACCCCCGAAAAACAGTTTATAAGTTTGCCGGAAACAAGCGTATGACGTCATCGCGACATTAGCCAATCCGGATCGTTTCACAATGTGTGGCGCGAGAAACAAAAAGCCAAACATATTTTTGTGTTTTTGATATAATAATTGTTATTATTTTTTATTAAAACTCTTGTAAATGATATAAAGAACCCTCATTTTATGCAATTAAAGCAAAAAATCACAAATAATTGAATACTGTCAAATAGCCTATTCCAAGTTGAAAGCAGGTAATGGAAGGGAGGCGTCGCGAAATATTGTTCGATACTAAAGATGCCGAGCCATGAAAAAGATTGAAAAACAGTGGTTTAGATTAAAGATAAGAAATATGCTTATTACCATATACAATTTAATGACCACCCCGGCTATTCTGTCAAAATCTCACCGCGAGAACTTTGGTAGAGACCTCGTCTAGTTTAATACAATATGTTAAAAAAACCCTGTCCGACCCGTAAGGATAGTAAAGGTTATGTAAACACATGACCAAATAACATATGAAATTTTACATAATCATCATAGTAACAATACTAGTGAATTTTAAAATGATCTTTTTTTCCCGCGAATTAATTCCAACTTCCCCAAAATTTGGTAATTTTTAAAAAGTGACAACATTATTTTTGGCGGTATAATTCTGAGCGAATAGCGATGCGACCGCGTGCCGCGTCCTCTGCCCCTCTTCGCCCGAGCCTGGATGGCCGCGACGCATGTTTTAAGTTACCTCTTTTTGCGAAATAATATTTATTTTTTTAGGGGGATTTTTTTTAAGTTTAGCCCGGCTTTGTATGCATTAATAGAATAAGTTATCGATACCTAACAATACCTTCACAGATTGGACAGGGTTTTCTTTACATATTGTATATGATTGACGTGTAAACTTTCCTTTTTTTTTTGGAAACCCATTAAAAGTAATAAAATCATGTAGCTGTTATTGTATATTTGAGCCTGTTATTTCAGACGGTTGGTTAACGTAACTGACGTACGTTAGTAAATATTAATGAGTAGATACATTATGTAATCCTAATTCATTTCACACTCAGCCAAAATTCTATTTTTGTTTTGACAATAGTAAGCGCCATTTTTGACGTTTAGCGAGTACGTCAAATGGACGTGAAACTGCCCGCCGCGGTGTGAATTAACACTATTTATCTTGGTTTTTACATTGTAGTACCTACACAATTTTTACAGAGTAATGCAGCACGACGTTATTAGAAAAAAAATGAAAGAATTATAATTATTGTAACTGGTTGTAGTATACGTAAGACTCTCTACAAATTACTTTTATTGCTCCTTATTATTTAATATCTTTCGGAATGGCTTTACCAATTACACCACAGTAACTGAAACATCTAAGTATACAACATTATTTTTTATTTATGCGAAACCCGAAACACGTGTTCAGTATTTTTAAGTAAACAATCTATATACAAAATTTCAAAAAGATATCATGAAAAACCACAAAGTTATGACCTTTTTACCCTACTTGGTTGTCCCAACAAAAATATGGTTCACACTCCGTTGATGTGGCCGAGCCGGGTGCATTGACCTGTGGCGTCAGCTGAGCCCGGTCATGCGCACGCGTAAGCTGCGTAACGCGCTCAGTAACCACACTGCAATAATTTCTAAATGTATGTGTGAAAGAATATAAGATGGTGTAAAAATGATTGGAATAGATTCAATTGCTTATTATGAACAAACTATATTCAGGTGATTTTTTGTTTATGCGAAAAAAAATCACGTTGCATATATGTAGTCTGTCGTCTTCGTGGTAGGTACTCACCAACCGATACAATTTTAGAACCACAATTAATTCTGTTTATTACGCTGTAAAATAAAAACTACACAGAATTGCCAAGTGCACGTTTAACACTCAATTCTGCAGTTTAAAAAAGAAGGACATGTTTAGTACGGAGCTCGAGTGTCGATCAAGAAAAAAACATTTACAAGAACATAATTATGTTGTGTAGTATAGTCATCTCAGCGTTAATCCCAGTCGCATCCGATACTTTTTCAGCTTTGGAGTTTGGGGTCCGCTTTTATCAATCCAACTGTCGATTTTGGCTCAATTTCGATATTTTCCGTGAAGCGACTGCCGTCTGACCTCCACAACCCGAAGGCCACATCGAAGCATTGCAGTTAGACTAATTGTTGAACTTTTGAGGGCTCCAACAACCCGTAACGACTGCCATTAGATGTTCGTATGGCAACCGGGACCAACGGCTTAACGTACTTTCCGAGGCACGACCAGACCAGTGCAAATATTCATATTCATGCATACAAATATTTGCACTGCGCGGGGATCCAACCCGCGCCACCTTCCGCAGCGGCCGCGTTCGCTAACGCTACGCCACGGACACAATAGACAGAGTCACAGAGAACAGTAAAACATCTTCATATAAACGAGCCGCTCTCGGTTTGAATGTATGCGTACGCGCCGAGCGCCGTGTCGGTACGCGATTTCACGCACACGCTAGCATAATATAGGATGGTATAGGATGGCGGCAATACGGGCTGTGCCGCGTGACTGTGAGCACGCGCGTAACTTACATGACCGCTCGCGTTCGTCAATTCTCGCCGGCCACTTACCATAATATTAATTATTACGAGTATCATGACTTCAAAAGGGGGAAAAAAATATTGTAGTGTTTTCGGGTGCCTCAATAATGATTTCGCAAATCCGGACTTATCATTCTTCATACTTCCTACTGAACCAGAAATGTAAGTACAACTTAAATCTTATTAGAAAATGTGATATATGTATTGTTTGTTTCACAGTTTATTTGCTTTATTAAGAGCGTACCCGAGTCGCATTTTTCCATATAATTGTATTCTCAGATTTACTTCCTGATTACTACGCTTAAAGTTATGTTTATTTTAAGAGGCCCAGTTTTACTATAAAACAGAGTATTGAGTACGAAATATCTTTTAAGTAAACGTATTTGTCGCGTATAGTGTAATTAAGGGCAATTTCACAATAATCAATATTGCAAATGACTATTAATTTTTTTCTATTGTCTTATGTGTTGTTTGATCCAAATATGGCGTCTTAATCATAATATTAAGTTAATAAAATAATAGTAAAATGTGACCGACTGATGCTTAGGGTTGCGTAGAATTTTAGTTATAACATTATAACCTTTAATCCCTCCGACGCGCGCGTCGACAACAGCAACGCGAGGTGCTCTTAATAGCGCGCGGCGCCTTTGTTGCATTTGAGCTAGCTGATGCTATCCGATTATATAAACAAACATTACACAGTACCCATATAAACAATCATTATAATTGTACCTCAGAAACTAATGAGGCTAAAAAGGTTTTGCGGTTTTATTAAAGTAAGGTATCATTTGTTAAATATTCGCTACCCATACATAATCTTAGCTTTACTAATGTCTACTTTTTCATAAGAACTACTTACATATTTATTGTTTACGTTCTCATGTTTTATATCATTTAAGAATTAGTTATAAGCTTGTGAATATTATTGTGTTAGTGTTACATTTAAGTACTCATCACTTACAATCTTCTCTGATAAGAACCAGTTATATCGATTTCCCATATCACACATCACTTAAAATTTATCATTATTTACGAGCTTTAGAATATAATTTAGTGTTACACTTAAGTACCTAGTCTTAAAAATTTTGTCGGTATCAAATTTGTAACTTAATATAATAAATGTTATGTGAATAAAGGCTTTTTATTTTTACTAAATTTATAAATTGGTAAAATATTCAATCATAATATGCTTTTTATTCCATAAATTTAGATCAAAGTGACAACCCTAGGGTTCAACGCAAGAGTAGGCAAATAACTCTGCGGGCGGCCTTAGATAATCTACTGTTCTCTGTCTACTGTGCCACGGACCAGCAGTTAGACTGGTAAAGCGGACCCCAGACTCGAAAGCTACGGATGCAACTGGGATTAATACTGAGATGATAATGATGATAAATATGAAAAAAAAAATTAACCTTTTCAGTAAAAAAAGGTGAAAGTCACAGTTCAACCTTGTTTTAGTCCTGCTAGACTCATTCTTCATGGGGCACTGTTTAAGATGTTGTAACAATAAAATAGGGTATTTCACTAAAAAAAAACTAATTAGTCCGTCAGTCAGATTTCCAAAAAATACTAGACACTTATTATTATTTTTTTTTCATATAAACAAAAAATTAAGACGATATAGCGCCTTGAAAACTCGTGTGACGTCACTGCACGCTACACTTTTTAGCGGCCAGTGACGTCACCAGCCACCACTCCTGATCTTTGATGCCTTTTATATTTGTCAATTTTTATTGCTTTGATAAAACAAATTACATACCTATACGTGTCCAATATTTTTCCCTAGTCTGAATGACGGACTAAAGAAAATAGAATGAATTCTTTTTACCCAGGAAACCTCCCTATTCCTGTCCACATATTCCCACTACATGAAACGAAATTTAAATCTAATATTAAAAGCACACAATGTAGCCAATTATATTAGAAATTCAGGAATTACATCGCTGACGTGACGAACATGTTTGGCTCAGCGCTGGTCCTGCTGCTGTGTGTTGCCAGTGATGACAAAAATGTGGTAGCTCATAATGGGCCGCATACGAAGGCTCAAAGTCACACAAAGGGCGACGGAAAGGGAGGCTCAGAGTTTCTCTGCGCGATCGAATCAGAAAAGAAGAGATCCGTAGAAGAACCAAAGTCACCGACATAGCTCATTGAGTCGCTAAGATTAAGTGGCAGTGGGCAGGGCTTATTGCTCGTAGAACCGATAGCCGAGAGGGCAGTAAAGTTCTAGAGTGGCAGCCACGTACCGGAAGACGCAGCGTAGGGAGGCCGCCAACAAGGTGGACCGATGATTGATGAAGGTCGCGGCAAGCCGAAGGATGCGGACAGCGCAAGACCGGTCATCATGGAAAGCCTTGAAGGAGGCCTTTGTCCAGCAGTGGACCTCTATAGGCTGAAGAAGAAGGTATGCCTCGTAATTTCATTATTTTTAATTTCTTTAAGATGTGTACGAGTAAATTATGTAGCTATAAATAGAGGATTTAACAGTAGTGCGGCTGAATAATGTTCTTGTAATTACTGGTTCGTAAAAATACGAGCATGCCTTTTTTTGTTGCTTAGGAATACCTGAGCAAAGAAAAGGCAGCAGGAATGAGTGAGAGAGAAGGTAGTGAATGACAGCGTAGCTGCTGATTAGGGATAATGTATCATCATCATCATCAACCTTATATTGTCCCACCGCTGGGCCCAGGTCTCCTCTCATACAGAGAAGGATTGAGCGTAATCACCACGCTTGCTCAATGCGGGTTGGCGATTTCAGACTTATAAAAGTCCAGGTTTCCTCCAGATGTTTCCTTCACCTTCAGTCATTGGTGTCCAAGACATACTTAGAAAGTACATATAACTTTAGAAAAGTTACATTGGTACTTGCCTGACCTGGAATCGAACCCGCGCACTCATACTTGAGAGGCTGGTGTTTTAACCACTAGGCCACCACGACTGATAATGTATGAGTAAGCAGATTTAAGACCCATATAAACTATTTACAATCCTACGCATTTACCTGCAAGTTAGGGTTATTTGTAATAAACTTTTGACGCGTCTAAAACGCGACGTTTTCGCTACAAGTGTATCCTCCCCCGTGTCCCGGGGAGGTGGTCAAGCCGCCTTAGAACCTGTCTCCTGGCAGTTATTAGAAGTTATTAAAGAGCGCACTTTTTGCCCCCTGTCGCTGCGCCCGCGCCACCAGATTGCGCGTCTAATTGCACGCTGCGTGAGAATAACGAGACCTAGTGCTTACCATGGAGAGTTTTCAGGAGGTTGATTCATAAACAGCTTATTTACAGCCTTGGGAATTATGCGGACCACAATTTCACATAGGGATAACAAAAATAAAACAATAACCCACCAGCAGGTTCATTGCGTTACACACTATCAGTAGCAATGGGTTTCATTTTCACATTTCAACAACGTTCATTACATTATTAACGTTGTTGAGCAGACACATTCTCGAACATATGTAGCAATGAAAGATATAAAATTCTTACGTTACCATGTCTTTACATCTTAGAAATGGCGATTTTTGTTAAAGGTAATCCTCATCGTTTCAAATTATTAAATGAAGTAATTCCACGAAACAGACGCGACAATGGAAAGATATGCCTTCGGGCTGCGGGAACAGCACTTATGCGCAAAAGTGTGTTCTGTATGGCTCCGACCATATTTAATAAACTGCCTAAAAGCTGGAGAGAACTGCCATTGCCACTGTTTAAAAAAATACTGCAGAACTTTCTTATTCGTAAAGTATATTATAATATTTTAGATTTCCTTAATGAGAAAGATTTTAATGTTCCGATTGCATACAAAGGGAAGAACCACAATACATATTCCTAATAAAATGTAATGCTTTATTCTTATTTTTATACTCAACAATTTTTATGTACGTTTGTAACGCTCAATTATAATATATTGCATGCCGATTGGTAAAATATGGCTGATCTTACTACCTTTATTTATGTAACAACATTATTGTACCCATATTTGCAAAATAAATTGTCTTTGTCTTTGTCTTTGAAATGAAATCGTTTATTATTACGCATATTGCTTAATGACATTGCTTAGCAGAGCGAGCAGCTCAATTCCCAGCTTTATTGTCTTATAATATTATAAATAATATAACATTGCTTTAAAATCTAATTTAATCATCATCATCATCTCAGCGTTTAGCGTTTATCCCAAAATATCTAATTTAATATAACATTGTTTTAAAATTTTATTTGATACAACGTTATCAATTTGTATTCATGCTGTTTTATTATTATTTGCATGCTGTGACTTCTTATAAGTGGAGAAGCACAAGGTCATATTCTGTTATTTATATTTTCTAGCATTTAAAGTGTTTTCTCTGTTAGAAGTCCAAATAAATAAACAAAAAAATAAATAATCTGAGATTTTATAATACCCCTTTTTACAAAGTTTGGTCTTAACACAGCTTTTGAATCTTTTAATGGACAAGTTTCGAATGTCCATGGGAACCTTGTTGTAATAAAGTGTACTTATACATTGACCAAGGAAACGAGTTGCCTACTCTGTGGAGACGAGTGTGATATATAGCAAGATTGTGTTTGTTCCTGGTATTTATATTATGAATATCGCATATTTTATCAGTGGATTATCAATATGATTCCAACTAATATCTAGTAAATGCTGTAATATCGAAGTGTTAGGGAGAAATGAACTTACCTGTATGTAACTTTGACATAACTCAGAGCGCTCTTATACATATTTTTATAAAGGGTGTATCTGACATCGACGCACAAACGAGTACCATGGTTCTAGTACGTGATTCTGAACCCCAAGTGGTGGAATTTTTCGTCGGCTTTTTCATGATTGAAAAAACATATGCAGTTTTTTTCACTTTAGACCGTTCATAATTGCTATTGGTACTTTTATAATCCAATAAGATTTTAAGGTAAAAATTTGATAATTCGCTGATTGCACAAAAAAGCGCAATATGAACAAAACTCGAAAAATTATATCATATCAGCCGATTTAATAGAGTTCACATCAGGGATCAACGTCATACATACAAAACCGCACAGCGGCACGTTTGCAACGTTCAAAGGTCGAGCCGACATTTTTTTTAAACACTGTGATTTCTGTAACCGTTCACTAACGACATAAATGACTATCATAATTTTATTAGTGGCATGCGGTCTAGCCTTTTCGCGAAGTTTGCGTTACGATGTCAGATACACCCTTCAGTCCTGCACTGCCCGCATCCATCGGCTTCCCGCCACCTTCACCAGGTCATCGGTCCACCTTGTTGGGGGCCTCTTTACGCTGCGTCTTCCGGTACGTGGCCGCCTCTCCAGAACCTTACTGGCCCATCGGCCATCGGTTCTACGAGCAATGTGCCCCGCCCAATGCCATTTAATTTAATGACTCGAAGATCAGACTGTGAACGTTGTTAAAATCAGTAGAATTACCCCTCTGACTCTTCCGAAACTGTCAAATATTCAAAATCAACTTTGAGCCTTAATGCTTTATTGATAAAGTTGAAAATCTAATAAATAAATTTGACAGATTGTAGTAGCTTCATGTGCTGTCGTATGTACTGAATTATTCTTAATCTAACGAACAATATCATTTAACTACATAATTAAATTAATTATCGACCAATTCCTAAACACGGTTGTAGGTACATGAAAACTTAAGAAACTCAATTATGCTCTTGTAAAGAGTTTACATAAGAAAAACCTAATGAAATGCGGGAGAAGTAGACAGCTTGTTGAGACCTGTCCTGAGAGAACGTGTTGGGACGTTATCAGCGCCTGCTCCCGTCATTAGCAGATAAATACATGCTCACGCAATCTACATAATGTTGCGTGTTCATGAATCATGATATTGTATGACACGCGGATTTGTCTGGCAGATACAGTTCAGAAATTTTCAAAGGTTTTTAAACAGTAGGTCTGTTTTTTCTGCAATGTGGTGGCTCTCCTTTCCAGCACCGCCACTTCGTGTATGATTCCGAATGTTTAAAGTTCATTGAAAGGTTCTGTATGCAGACACCAATGGTGCACCATGAGTGCCTAAAACCTCATCAATTACACTCTGAATAACTGATTGCTAATTGCTTCTTAGAGACGAATTTTTTTTTTACTCGGCAATTTCAATAATGTCATGAAGGAATATTGTAACAAAGTTAAAATGAAAGCTACTGTGTGCTACACAATCACCACGCTATTTTTTGGTGAATTGTGGTTTGTTTTTTTGTTTCCAAAAGTGACAATATAGATTTAGAGGTAACATTGGTGCTACAAACGTATAAAGAAGGTTTTTGTTTGGACCAGCTGGGTAATTACGTAACACACTATCAGTAGCAATGGGTTTCATTTTGACAGTTCAACAACATTCATTGCGTTATTTACGTTGTTGAGCAGACACATTTTTCAAACACACGGATCAATGGATTAGCAATATGCTTCGAAATGATTCCAACTGTTACACAATTAAGGTGCAGATTTAACCCACCTAAATAGTTATTGAATTATGAACTTATCATATTATGCTAATATTGTTAAAAAAGTTGTATGAACTTTAGTAAAACTAAGCGTTTATTACCGAGTGACAGACGGTATATACTTTATACAACGTGTAACATAAAGGGTATATACATAAAAAAGGCATGGCACCTTTACATGATATCAAACGATATTGGAAGGGTTTTTTAATCCTATCTCTTTATGTTAGGAAGTTATGAGGAAAAACACCGCCTGTGATAGGCTACTATCATACTAGTCGCACAGAGATATTGTAGACATTTATCGGATTTTGGCAAGTAACGTGACGGGTATCGAGTAGTTATTAACGTATGTAGTGTGCTGCCACATTTGTTATGGTTTGATTTTAAGAAACACACGAAACCGAAAATTTGGTATAATTTTTTTGAGTATTTTGAGTTGAAACCCTTCCCATATCGTTTGATATCATCTAAAGATGCTATGCCCTTGGTATGTATATACCGTTTATGTTACACGTTGTATACTTAATCTAAATTAAACATTATAAATATACGACGCGACGCTTGTCGTATTATTATTGACACGGGCAATGGTTCTCAAAGTTATCTAAGACTACTAGTATTAGTATACCGCTCACGGGCGTACCTAGCTTCTGGCCTAGGGGGAGGGCAAGTCAGATTTTTAGGATCAAATCGACCGCGGCCGTTTTGTCATACACACCACAGTGTAGTTAATATACAACATATATTTCAACATTGTGCATAAGATTTTGCTACCATGATTTTGCAAGTAATATAGTATTGTATAATGTAAAAGCACTTTTCAAGTTTGTGAATGTGAGGCACCATGGACTATGGTTTGTTTTTTTTTATTATATGTATAACTTGTTTGACATTACGAGCATGGCAGTTGAGAGTTTGTCATGCTCACTCAAATGTCTTGCTGATGGCGGCGCGTGTTGTTGGGTCATTTGGTTCCCTTCAAAATGGCTGAGCTAAGTGGGGCCGATGCGCGCGTCATGCTCGTGAACGGGGGCCGTCAGTGGAGATCGGTCATCTCTTAGCTGCCAGTGGGCTTAATTTATTTTCTATCTTTTCATTAATTTTTATAATTATACATTGTGATCACATGATAGAAGCAACATACATATGTAACGAAGAAATGTAAGGCATATTATGATTTTAAAAGAGTGTCCATGGAGTTTCTTGCACGTTCTTCTCCATAGAGATCTACGCTTTGGAACGTGCAATTTAGCTTCACTTTTCTTGGACTGACCGACATTGACTATTTAAAAGTACCAAATGATGGTTAATTTGAAATAAACAATTTTGATTTGATTTGATTTGACATTATTTTTTGTTTATGCGAAACCCTCAACACGTGTCCAGTATTTTTAAGTAAAGAATCTATGTACAACATTTCAAAAAGATATGTTAAATCACAAAGTTATAAGCTTGTTATCCTACTTGGTTGTCCCAACAAAAATATGGTCGACGCTCCGTTTGTACGGGCGAGCCGGGGGTATTGACCTGTGGCGTCAGCTGACACTGAAACTGAGTAGCGCGCTCAGTAACCACAACGCAGCAACTTCTAAATATATTTGTGAAAAAATAAAATATGGTGTAAAAATTATTGGAATTAATTCAGTTGCTTATTCTGAACAAACTATGTATATTCAGGTTTCGCATAAAAAAATAATAATTTTGTATACCTAATCTATCTATATAATAAATGTTTCGGGTGTTTGTGTAGACACATCTACATGGAACATTAGGTATTTGTAGTATAGTGTGTAAGGCAAACAGCCACAAATGATACTGCTTTATAGGTACTTAAATAAATAAAACTGAATTGGACTATGCATGCACTTTTAGTCCATTACACCGCCCATTTTTATGTAATGCGATTAATCTGACGGTTTTTATTTTGTGGTAGTCAGAAAAGCAACAATTTCATTACAAAAGCACTAGATTTTTGTAGGTCCAGACTAAATTTATTATATTTTTTTTTTACTTTTACTAATTTAATAGAACTGTGATATTTTTTTTTATATTGCGTCACGTTGAATCCCTTGTCAGTTTAGAAAAGTTTTAAGTTTTCCACATTCACTGATTTCCAACTATATGCCTGGCATCTAACAAAAGGAAATGATGAAATACTATAATTTGTTTCTTACTGACTTAACGTCTTTCATCAATCATTCTTAACGACGTATTTACGTATAACCGTACTGACGTTGACGTCGTCAGTACTTCCTCAGCCTATAGATGTCCACTGCTGGACAAAGGCCTCCCCCAAGGCTTTCCACGATGACCGGTATTGTGCTGCCCGCATCCATCGGGTTCCCGCGACCTTCATCAGGTCATCGGTCCACCTTGTTGGCGGCCTCTCTACGCTGCGTCTTCCACTACGTGGCCGCCACTCCAGAACCTTGCTGCCCCATCGGCCATCGGTCGTCAGTACGTTTACACGTAAATATGTCGTTAAAAACATGTTTTATGTAGACTGATTAAGCTAACTGATTTCATCCCTACTAATCTCTACCAATATTATAAATGCGAAAGTAACTCTGTATGTCTGTCTGATACGCTTTCACGTCTAAACCACTGAACTGATTTTATTGAAATTTGGTGCAAAGATAGAGTTGACCTTGAAAAATAACATAGGGTAGTTTTGATTCCGGACTTTTGAAGAGTTCTCTTGGAAAAGCGATATAACCGAACTTCACGTGGGCGAAGCCGCGGGCGGAAAGCTAGTAAGACAGTAATACAGCAGTGTAGTAGTACATTAATAAGGATAGTCACAAACCTGGCACTCCTTAGGCTGTTAAATCGAGACTATGATGGACAAAAACATTTAATTATTAAACATTATCGTAAGTAAACTAAAATTAATTAGTGTGTAATCTATAAATATTTTGACCTGTTTTGTATGAAAAGTAAGCTGTCACGAGATATCTTGTTAATTAGAAGTAAAAAACAATAACCAAAAAAATAAGCAGTACTTTTGTACTTCTTTTTTTTTATTAGCTATAAACTAGTGCTTGACTGCAATCCCGCCTGATGGTAAGCAGTGATGCAATCGTTGATGGTAAAACGCACTAGCTTATTAAGCCTATTCACTTTAAAAAAACTGAGTGAATAGGAAGGAAGACGGCAGTTGAGCGAGGTGATGCAATGTTTAACCCAACAACGATGCTGCGCCAGAGGATGATCTGGAGACCCTCCACGACCAAACTCCCGACACAACGACATTAGGCACATCGTACCCGGTACACATCGCAACACACATAAAAAGGTGTTAAGTTTAATTTGATGCCTCAACTCCCGCTAGATGGTACCTGTGTTACGGGAGTCAGTGTAAATAATCGAAAACTTTGACAATCCCTGCAAAATTACATCTGTTGATCAACCTGTTGAATAGCTCGTGGGATGACTAGTGACCAGAGCGGTGTGATAGGACAACACCACCCATCCTAAGGTTATGTTATCACTACCAATGATGCCGTTATGCCGCGTATAAACTCTAATTTCTGAGGTACCTATAATAATACCGCCGAAGACGTTTTATAGATTTGAAGAGATGTTCATAATACAGCCTCCGTAGCGTAGCGGCAGCGAACGCGGCCGCTGCGCAGGGAAGCGCGGGTTCGATCCCCGCGCAGTGCAAATATTTGTATGCATGAATACGAATATTTGCACTGGTCTGGTCGTGCCTCGGAAAGCACGTTAAGCCGTTGGTCCTGGTTGCCATACGAACATCTAATGGCAATCGTTACGGGGAGCCCTCAAAAGTCCAAAAAATAGTATAACTGCAATGCTTCGATATCGCCTTCGGGATGTGAAGGTCAGACGGCAGTCGCTTTACGGAAAATATCGAAGTTTAGCCAAAATCAGCAGTTAGACTGGTAAAGCGGACCCCAGACTCCAAAGCTGAAAAAGCCTCGGATGCGACTGGGATAAATGCTGGTGATGATGATGATGACATATTCATAATAAGCAATGTACATGTTTATAAAGATCAGCGGACTAAAAAGTGCTTAATTGTTATTGGTTCTTATGCTAGTGGTAGAAAGATAAATTAGTAGATTTTTTTTGTGTAAAATTACAAAAAGTTGTTAACTTCTTTTTTTAACCGTTGCCCCACACTTGTAATTCCTCCTGTATTGTGGGTGCGTTTACAAATATTTAAACTCACACAAACAGCCAGACCAGGAACAACTACCTTTACGCCATACAAATTTTTGTTCCGTGCGGGAATCGAACCCGCGACATGCGGCGCAGCATCGATCGCTTAAACACTGCAGCAACCGTGTTGATATATTGATATTGCGTATAATTACGTCAAGCGAATAGATTTAAATTAATTAATTGAAACTGGAGTAAGTCGCTTGTGATTCCGCAGGAAATTTAGCGAATCTAATTTAACCTGCAGTCTAATTGCGTAACACTACTACTATCAATTTAAATAATTTTAAAGCATATCGCTAATCCATTTTTTTTTTTTAATAATTATAAACTAGTGCTTGACTGCAATCCCGCCTGATGGTAAGCAGTAATGCAATAATTGATGGTAAAGGCTTATTAAGCCTATTCACTCAAAAAAACTGAGTGAATAGGAAGGAAGACGGCAGTTGAGCGAGGTGATGCAATGTTTCCCGCTGGCGGCCGCGCCGCTGGCGGCCGCGGATCATCAGCCCCGCGAGCAGACGGTCCGCGCTGGGCACGTAAGCGCATCGACAGGAAGCTTCTCGAGGAGGCCGCTATTGTCCAGGCCTGGATCCGGGAGTCGGCATCCTACGGACCCGTCGACGTCGAACAGGAGGCCCTATGGTTTCGCGGGGCAATGACGCAAATATGCGATGCGTCCATGCCCCGGATCCACGTGCACTCGGCAAGGCGCCAGGTGTACTGGTGGACGGCCGAGATCGCGCAGCTACGTGTTGAGTGTGTGGCGGTTCGACGCCGGTACACCCGATACCGGAGGAGACGTCGTCGGGTCCCTGATGAAGAAGCCGCGCTGTATGAGGTGTACCGCGCGGCAAAGAAGGCTCTGTGGCTGGCCATCTACGAAGCGAAGACGCGAGCCAGGGAGGAGATGTTGGAGACTCTAAACAGGGATCCGTGGGGGCGTCCATATCGCGCGGTCCGAGGGAAACTTCGAGCCACGGCGCCCTGAGACTCTCCGTAAGTGGTACGGAGAGTCTTCAACCCGAGCTGCTGGAGGAGGTGGTCGCAGCACTCTTCCCGGCAAGAGCGGAGCATACGCCACCGTCGATGGCTCTGTCCACAGCCACAGAGTCTACAGAGGAGAACGCCATCAGCGTCCCAGAGGTGACACAGGCAGAGATGAGGGCGGCCGTGATGCGGCTCCGGGCCAAGAATGTGGCTCCGGGGCCCGACGGGATCCACGGCTGCGTGTTAGCCCTCGCTCTGCAGGAACTCGAGCCCCAACTTAGAGGGCTCTATACAGCGTGCCTTGAGCGGGGCCAGTTTCCCACTTTGTGGAAATCTGGTCGTCTGGTCCTGCTCAGGAAGGCCGGGCGCCCTGCGGACTCGTCGTCCGCGTACCGGCCCATAGTGCTACTAGACGAGATGGGTAAGTTGTTTGAGCGAATCATTACCGCCCGCCTCGTCGGCCACTTGTGCAGAGAGGGGCCGGACTTGGACGACAGTCAGTTTGGGTTTCGGCATGGGCGCTCCACCATACATGCTTTGTCGCGCGTGAGAGCCTTGGCGGAAGAAGCGGTGTCCCGGGGCGGGGTGATGTTGGCGGTGTCTTTGGACATCTCCAACGCTTTTAACACCCTACCCTGGAGTTTTATTCGGGAGGCACTGCGGTACCATCAAGTGCCTCCCTACCTCCGTCAAATAGTTGGGGCTTATCTGTCCGAGAGATGTGTCACTTACATGGGACGTGATGGCGGACACCAGCGCCGCATGTCGTGCGGTGTTCCGCAGGGTTCGGTCCTAGGCCCGCTCCTGTGGAACATCGGTTACGACTGGGTGCTGAGAGGCGAGCTCAGACCGGGGGTAGACCTGACGTGTTATGCGGACGACACGCTGGTCACCGCCCGGGGGAGCTCGCATAGGGAAGCAACGTTGCTGGCGACGGCTGCGGCATCACAGGTGGTGGGCCGTATACGTCGCCTAGGCCTGGAGGTAGCCCTCAACAAGTCGGAGGCCATGGTGTTTCATGGTCCCCGGCGGGCGCCGCCACTCAGCTCACATATCGTGATCGGGGGGATTCGGATCGCTGTCGAGTCCACTATGAAGTACCTAGGATTGGTGCTCGACAGCAGGTGGGACTTCGGCCCCCACTTCCGGCGGCTGGCGCCCAAGTTGTTGGGGGCGGCTAGGGCGCTTTCAACGTTGCTTCCCAACCTGGGGGGACCGAGCGCCGCTTGCAGGCGGCTCTACATGGGAATCGTGCGATCGATGGCCCTGTATGGGGCCCCGGTGTGGGCTTTTGACCTGACGGCCGGCAGCATCGCTGTACTGCGAATACCGCAGAGAGTGATGGCCGTCAGAGTCATACATGGGTATCGCACGATCTCCTATGAGGCGGCCTGCCTACTGGCTGGAACCCCGCCCTGGGACCTGGAGGCGAGGGTCCTCGCGTCTCTGTACCGGTGGCGTGAGCAGGCGCGAGAACGGGGCGAACGGCCGATGCAGCGTCAGCTTGAGCAGCGTCGGTCGCAGCTCAGCGAGGTCCTGGTGGCGGAATGGCGGGACAGGCTTTCACGCCCTACCGCCGGCCTCACCACCATCGAGGCCATCCGGCCGGTACTGGCGGACTGGCTCGGGAGAAGGCATGGCTCCCTGACGTTTCGGGTGACACAGGTGCTCTCGGGGCATGGTTGCTTCGGAAAGTACCAGTGTCGCATAAACAGGGAGCCGGACGCCCGGTGTCACCACTGCGTCGACTGCCGGGAGGATACGGTGCAGCATACGCTGGCAGAGTGTGCCGCTTGGGAGGAGCTGCGCCGTGTCCTCATCTCTGAAATAGGCAGTGACTTGTCGCTGCCGGCCGTAATCAAGTCGATGGTCGGCAGCGAAGAGTCCTGGGATGCGGTGGTTTCCTTCTGCGAAACAGTTGTCTCGCGGAAGGAGGCTGCGGAAAGGGAGAGGGAGATCTCGTCCTCTCACCCGACCCGCAGCAGGCGTACCGGGCGTCGTCGGAGGGCGGATAACGCCCTCTTTCAGCCCCCCTAAATGGGTTCAGGGGCGATAGAGGCATATCGGGGACATCTGTCGCCCCCCAAACATCAGGACCCGAGGTGGCGGCGCGAAGTGTTCCACGCGCGCTACTTTTAGACGTCACGGGGGGAGTCCTACACTTCACTCCCCCCCTTGACCCGAGGAGGCCTACGGTGGTGGGCCAGCACCAATCGGGGGTTGCGGAAGCAGTATTAGTTCTCGCAGCCCCCGGTGTAGGTGTGAGAAAGAACAACCGGGTGGTTTTTAGTCAGTAAGAGTCTGACAGACCCCGTCGCCCGCCCCAGGGCGGCGGACATCCAGGAGGATTTTCCACACGGAAAAAAAAAAAATTGGTGATGCAATGTTTAACCCAACAACACGACCAACGATGCTGCGCCAGAGGATTGATCTGGAGACCCTCCACGACCAAACTCCCGACACAACAACATTAGGCACATCGTACCCGGCACACATCGCAACACAACTGCTCAGACCCGTCCACCGTACGGCTTCACCAGACACCATGCCGGAACACGACGAATCGCTTGGCGGCATGACTTTGTCTGGTGGGTGGTAACTTATGCCGGCGGCTGATGTTGTTGCCTACCACCGAGAAAATGTAGCTAGCTTTAAAAAATAAAGCCATGCTAGCTAAATGTAGCTAGCATTAAAAAATAAAGCCAAATAAATGGGATATTTGATTTGTGCGTTCTTACCCCAGCGCAGATCTTACCCCAACGCACCTTACGCAATTACCTTGCACTTGGCAGCTACATAGGTACGTGTAGGGACGACAGGTCAAGCTACCCAAAATAGTTAAACATTCCCAATCAACCTTGAGCCTTAATGCATTAGCTACAAAGTAGAAAATTCAATAAAAAAAATCTGACAGATTGTAGTAGCTTGATGTGCTGCGTAAGTAAGTTATATGTAAGTTTCTATATCATTAATAAAGGTTGTTACAAAAATAATGGAATGTTAAGGGCTGATTCTTCAATCATCATATACATACATTTTTGGTATAAAAGAACATCATCAACCTTTTATCGTCCCACTGCTGGGCACAGGCCTCCTCTCATACAGAGAAGGATTGAGCATAATCACCACGCTTGCTCAATGCGGGTTGGCGATTTCAGACTTAAAGTCCAGGTTTCCTCAAGATGTTTTCTGTCACCTTGTAATCAGTATTTGGTGTCCAAGATACACTTAGATACACGTACATTATAACATAGGAAAAGTTACATTGGTACTTGCCTGACCTGGAATCGAACCCGCACACTCATAATTGAGAGGCTGGTGTTTTAGCCAGTAGGCCACGACGACTTTGACGGTATGAACAGTATATGTTAATTATTAAAACTGTAAGCAAATAGTTTAGTTGCCAGTCGAGAGAGTTTTGTGATTATTGCAACTTTATTAAACCCATGTCGCAACGTGTGCAAATGTTTAATAACAATAGGTCGGAATAGGTAGAGTGATTTTTTGGTACCTGTAGCATAAATATTCACAGAAAGAACAACATGGATAAGCCATTTTCCCGGAATATAATTCCGGATCCAAGTAAATATTGTTAATGTTGGTAGTGACATAATTACTACTCAATTTATTTAAAGGAAGGTAACAAAACTAAACTAATTTATTATTTACTTGTTGAAAAATAAAAACAATCAAATTCCGATCGAAGCATTAATACATTTCAACTTTTTATTTTTAGCCTAGGAAGGGTATGGCCAAATCAAACGTTTTTATGACTTAATATAATTTATACATATTTTTTTTAATAATCAACCAATTTCGTAAATCCGGAGGAATGTCCATACTCAAACTCAAACTCATTTATTGCGAAAATGGGTATTATAAACATCGATACATTAAAATAGTTTGGCATCGCCATAATCCGCCTGACGACATGCAATTTTAATTGTTGTTTGTCTCTACTTATTGTACAATTACTAATTCAAAATTTTATTAATTCATTCGAAACAAAATAATTTAAAAAAAGGAAAAAAAAAGTCATAAAAATAATAAATGTTAGAAAATTTCGTCATGGACAGGTCAATTAATTATTAATTATAATTATTTAATTATTGGTTACTTATTAGTAACCATTAATTAAAAACAAGTAAGTCAATAACCAAATACAATAATGTCATCTCTCATTATTAGATTGCATGTCATGTATCAATTCGTTTACACTGTAATAGGCCATTTCCACGAGAAATTTTTAACTTTATGTTTAAATATATTATAGCTTATGCTTTCAAATAATTGTTTTGGTAAGTGATTATAAACGCGTGGCGCCATACTAATATAAACGTTTCCGATCAATGACCCCAATTCACTCTACCTATTCCGACCTATGTTAATAACTTTTAACAAAGTCGAGACTTGGTTACATTGATAAGTTAAAGACATGCTAATGACTCTTTAAACACATCTTTTACACTCGCAGAAAGTCTGACTCTCACATTACAGGCCTCGCTAATGCTAAACTTATCTTAGGTTACCTATTCTGTACTATGTTCGAAAACTATTTGATGATAGTGTAAACAAATCCTGTCCAAGTCTTAAGCAATCACTTTATAAAATAAACAAGCTGTGCCCGCGGTTTCACCCACGTAAGCTTCGAACCGAAAGAGCTCAGATGATATAAAATACGCGCCTGTTAAAATAATAGGAGCAATATGTACATCCGCGTTAGCTCCCGTTTTCGCAACATTTTTTGTTCCTGCTCTGCTCCTGTTGGTCATAGCGGGATGTTTTATAGCCTATGTCCTTTCTCAGGCTCTAGACTATCTGTGTGCCAAATTTCATTACATTCGATTCAGGAGTTTTGGCGTGAAAGCCGGACAGACAGACAGACAGAGATACTTTCGCATTTATAATATTAGTATGGATAATGTAAGTAATAGACAGGTAGAATATTTTTCTGAATGTTCCCGGCTGGCGCAAAGAGCTGAGCTTATTTAGATGAAGTTTGACACACAGATAGTTCATAACCTAGATTATAATATAGAATATTGTTACGGGCTAGGGGTACTAAAACGCCGGTTAAGGTTTACGAAGTTTATTGGCAACGAAGGTACAGTCGATCGTAGGCAATGACAAGTAGAATATAGCTGATGTTGCACCGAAGTCTTCCTTTATGTCCACGAAGTCCGTGTTGTAAACAAACAATAACACTACAGATGTTACATCACGTAGTACTCGAAGTTCTCGTTATAATTGTCGCAGTAGGTCTTTTTTAAGATCGCTTCTTAACTCTCGCTTGTTCTCGTATCGCTAGTCGAATTCAGACTGACTCTGCGCCGGCGTCGCGGCGCTATATATAGCCCAGCTGATCGAACATTCCAGATTCCTCTAGACGTAATAATAATAGCACATAACTTCGAGGTCAGTCGGAAGTACCTACGGTAATTGCCGGAAACGGGTTTCTAGAAATTTCGATGTCGACACTTTGTTGATAAAACTGTTGAGACCTGTAGCATTCGATAGGCCGTCCTAAGTCTAGCAATGCGTTTTATTATTGTACCTAGAAAATGTCTAGATCTGGGGAAATAGGGCTTAAAAGTGACACACTGCATGTCACGCGATATTGAACCTTATGCCATCGACATAAGGTCCATTCGTAACAATATTTTTAATCACGGTTGTAGTTTCCAATGAGGTGGGTGGGCTCGTGTGTGGAGTACTGCAGCCACATTTGGGCTGGTGCTGTGAAATGTCACCTGGCTACTTTGGATTCAGTGGAGAGGCGTGCGAAGAGGCTGATTGGCGACCCAGACTTAACTCGAAACGGTCTCCAAAGCCTGAGCACAGGCGTAGAGTAGCCAGCCTTTCGGTCTTCTATAGGATGCATTCTGGTGAGTGTGCAAGGGAATTGCATGATTTAATTCCCCCATCTCCGTTCCACCATCGGACGACCCGTCGTACGGCGAGTTTCCACCCTTACGTTGTTGACACCACTGCGACCCGGACGAAGCGTTTCGCTTCCTCTTTTATACCGCGTACATCGAGGAACTGGAACAATTTGCCAGCGACGGTGTTTCCGTCACATTACAATTTGAGCGTCTTCAAGGCTAGAGTGAATAGGCTCTTAATAAACTAGCGCGCTTTACCATCAATGATCGCATCACTGCTTACCATCAGGCGGGATTGCGGTCAAGCGCTAGTTTATAACTTATAAAAAAAAAAAGATATTTGTTGGCAACCACGCAGACAAAGCCGCGGGAAAATGCCCGTTACTTTAAAAAAGTTAACCTACTTTTACCTATAAAAATTAAAATTAATGTCTGAATTTCATTATTAAAATGTAATTGAAGAAATTGTCGTATCTTGAAGTAAAAACCTTCAAAATGAAATCAATTATTTTTCGGTGGTAGGCCATAACATCGGTTGCCGGCAGAAGTTACCATCCACCAGACAAAGTCTTGCCGCCAAGCGATTCGTCGTTTTCCGGCATGATGTCTGGTGAAGCCGTACGGAGGACGGTCTGAGCAGTTGTGTTGCGTTGTGTGGCGGGTACGATGCGCCAAATGTTGTTGCGTCGGGAGTTTGGTCGTGGAGAGTCTCCAGATCAATCTCCCTCTAGCGCAGCATTGTTTGGTCGTGTTGGTCTTGGGTTTAACATTGCATCACCTCGCTCAACTGCCGTCATCCTTCCTATTCCTAAGTTTTTTAAGTGAATAGGCTTAATAAACTAGTTCGCTTTACCATCTACCATCAGGCGGGATTGCAGTCAAGCACTAGTTTATAATTATTAAAAAAAAAATATCGTTAATTGAAAATCATATTTCTGGTACAGACGACAGCACATCAAGCTACTACAGTCTGTCAGATTTTTTTATTAGATTATCAACTTTATCTCTAAAGCTTTGTAACAATACTTATCTATGTGAGCGTATATTTATTTTAGTAATATTATAAGAGATCAGTCTATGGATAAGATGGTTATAGTCGAGTTGTCATTTTAAAACCTTTATAAAGTTACTGGCACTTATAAATCGTTTGGAATTAAAAATGAATTGTGAGTTGAGCAAATAGCCAACATGAAGTAGTCGAGAACGAGGCACCGGAGTGAAAGGTTAGTAAAATGTACTAAGCTACGCTAAATAAGTTATAATAAATTAATGTGATGCGTTGATTTGTTGTGATTTCAATTCTATGACTCCCTTCTGAGGTACGTTTTACATCTCAGAAGTGGGATTCGCGAGACATTTTGTTTTGTGGTGAACCACCCCACGAGCTCGACCGCCGATAAAGAAAACTATATTCATTTTAACTGAAAACCAACGCAATTACAACAAGAATGTGTAGTTTAAAATTATAATATAATGACATTGCGAACCCTGATTTGAAGGGATTTGACAGATCAAATGCGTTCAACAGTTTGTTTTTGAAAATAATTGTGGTCATCAAATAATAACAAATGGGTAGATAAAATGTGGAAATATTGGGTTAAAATAGCAGTATAAAATGATTAACGTTAAGAAATGATACAATGCTTTTAAAATTATGAGCAGATTTCGTAATGAAAACAGATTTTAAAAACTTGAACCGTTTCCGTTTTTTTTTTATAAATTATATTATATATTATATTATATAGAAATAAATATACATAGAGATTATAAACTGAATTGTCATATATGTGTCAAAAGGAAAATTTCAATGTCTGTTTTTTTGCAAAATTTATATACATAGTTACCATACATTCATATATTAACTACTTAAATGTTCTGAGTTCCAGGAAAATGAGCGACAAAGAACCTGATACAGACTATCGACTCGCCAGTGACCCTTCTGGCAACTACGAAAGACGGAGGATGTATAGTGGGTCATCCCATAGTCGGCGGCGAGACCTACGGCAAATCGAGAGGCGCAGTCGTAGCTCCAGTCGCAATACCCGGGGCGATGGCCAACAACAAACTCGAGAATCTCGGAGGCGCAGTCCAACTAGTGACCGTCGGTACAGCAGTGCACCGCGTCATCAAATAAGAAGCCGAAGCGTAAGTAGTACGCGAACCCTTCTCGAGCAGGAACGTGAACTGTCCAGGAAGGAGGAAAAATTAAGGGCCCTTGGAAACCAGGTACGCAAAGAACGGGAGAGATTAACGGAATGGAGTAGATCACATAGGCATTTCGAAACACCTGAGCCTGGACCGAGCAATATTAGGCAGACAACAAATGCTGACAATGGAAGCTCAGTTCGGTACCGCTCCTTAATCACTCCTATGAAACGACATACGCGTGATGAAAATCATGAAGCACATGATAACAAGAAGACGAAATATATGACCAAGGACCTATTTGAGGATTTCCTTTCAAAACTTCTGATGTCTAAAGCAGGGGATCGTGAATCGTTTTCTAGTTCAACTTTAAACGTCATTCCAGATTTCGACCCTATGTCGAAAGAACAGCCTATTCATATCTGGCTCGACAAAGTCGATGAATGTTCAGAGATTTATAATTGGAGCGATAAGCAAACGGTTCACTATGCCCTGCCTAAACTTACCGGACTGGCTAAGACATGGTTCCAGGGTTTGCCTTCTATTAAACATACTTGGCTTGAATGGAAATCAATGCTAAAGGAATCATTTCCTTCTACCGAAAACTATGCGGAACTTTTGACAGATATGCTTAATAGACGGGTACGCCCTGGGGAATCTTATGAACTTTATTATTTCACGAAAATTAACTTACTGAATAGATGTAAGATATTTGGGAAGCAAGCAGTAGATTGTTTACTTTATGGGGTCGAAGACAGGGGAGTTTGTGTAGGTGCTCAAGCAGCAAAATTTGATAAGCCAGAAGATGTACTTAACTTTTTTAAAACTATTAAGTATCATAACGAGAATCTGTCAGACTTTAAAAAAGATTTTATTAAGGATAAATGTCTTTACAATGCTTTAGTAAGTAATACCGCGGAAAACAGTGCAGATAGTACGACGGCAAATAAAAATGGTGGTGTGAGGGAGCCAATTAAATGCTTTAACTGTCAGGGTGTCGGTCACCCTAGCTTTAAGTGTCCTAAACCGGTTGTCAAGTGCGCTAACTGTCATTTTATGGGACATGATAGTTCCCACTGTCCTAGATTAAAGGATCAAAAGAATCCTCCAAAAGATGATCTTTGAAGTATCCTTTAGTGCTCTTAGATTAGAATTGAATTGGGAAATGGTTAATAATGCCCCATATTTGAGAGGACTAGGGAATATACCATACTTACCGCTATAGGACTGCTTCTCTACTGGTATGCATGACTTAGGATTTACTAACGTTACAGAAATGAAAATACACCACAAGTATTTTATAAACCATACCAGCTACTTTACTCTAGGCGTAAACCAGTTCAGGGTATGGTAAGAACAATAACTCGTCTCTTCTAACACTATGCGGTGACAAACTCGGGCCAAGGTATATTAAATATCGTGATTGATGGCATAGTAATTACAGCCTAGAAGTAATTAGATCTGAAGCGAGTGATCGAATTAAGAGAAATCGGGAGAAAAATAAGTTTAGGTATGTCACAGAAAAAGAGCCACGGATTATAGAGAAGGTGATTTGGTTAGGATTGCTAGGGTAATAGTATCGACGCTGGGCCAATGGGTCTAAAATTTTAGAAGCCAAGTGTCAGGGTCCACACATGGTAGTCTTGCTAAACGATAGATTCCTTGCGGTAGACACCCTTTTGACTAGAAAAGTGGCAAAGTACGAATCAGTTCAAGTTTTAACGCTTCCCCTTGCTCGTCTAGCGACGAAAATGACGAAAGTGACAGCAATTGAAAATTTGATTTGTAAATTAATATTATACTTACCTGTTTATTAATGAGTTCATGATTGAAAATGATTGCAATTTAAATTGTAAAAGCTGTGTAATATGGCGTCTGGTATATGAAATTGATATTGTCATGAAATGTGATAAATTATTTATGAATTACTTGATTTGTAAATTAATATAAGATACAATAATGAGTTTATGATTTGAAATGATTGTGATGTGAATTATAAGAGCTATGTTATAGGTGTCTGGCATATGAACTTGTCGGTCCCTTAGAGATTAGTGCGGGTGCTTTGAGTCGGGCAGGATTGGCGTTGGGATACGTCGCCCATGATTGGCTTAAAGCACTACTGTCGATACCGGAGTGGTGGTGAAGGAAGTAGCCTCACTTCGCTCGACAATAGACATGATAATAGAATAAGTGAGGATGTTGAACTGGGCAGGATTGGCGTATGAACTCGTCGCCCATGAGTAGTTCAAACATTGCAGCTGAAGCGTTGTGAGAGTGAAGGAAGTAGCTTTCACGCCGCTCAAGCTATAGAATAAAGGAAAGACAGATTAGTTAGGATATTTTTAGTTGTAAGAATTTGAAGTAAAAAAACTTTATTGATTCATAATTTTATCTGTTAAAAATATATATAGACCTAATCTAAACATGGTTGGTTTTATAAGTGATTGTAAGTTAATGAATGACAATTGTAATTGCAAGTTAATGATTGATAATTGTTTGTTAAGATACTTATCCAATGATAAACAACTCTTGTACAGAGGACAGCACATGAAGCTACTACAACCTGTCAGACTTCTTTATTAGATTTTCAACTTTATCTCAAAAGCATTAAGGCTCAAGTTTGATTGGGAATATTTGACAGTTTGGGATAGCTTGACCTGCTGTCGTCGGTACAATAATAAGGAACGAAGGGACTCGTTCTTGAAGGATGGCCGACTGTAACAATACTTATCTATGTGAGCGTATATTTATTTTAGTAATATTATAAGAGATCAGTCTATGGATAAGATGGTTATAGTCGAGTTGTCATTTTAAAACCTTTATAAAGTTACTGGCACTTATAAATCGTTTGGAATTAAAAATGAATTGTGAGTTGAGCAAATAGCCAACATGAAGTAGTCGAGAACGAGGCACCGGAGTGAAAGGTTAGTAAAATGTACTAAGCTACGCTAAATAAGTTATAATAAATTAATGTGATTGCGTTGATTTGTTGTGATTTCAATTCTATGACTCCCTTCTGAGGTACGTTTTACAGCTTTAAGGCTGAAGGTCGATTGGGAATATTTGACAGTTTCGGGTAGCTTGACCTGCTGTCGTCCGTACATAAAAAATAAGAGTTACGAGGAGCACTCAATTTGTAAGTTGCATTACAAGTTGCCATCCATATGTTCCTAACCCCATTATGTATTTACATTTCCATCAAATAGTTTTGGAACAAACTATAAGCCCAGGTCACGATACTATAAAGCAGGTTGTAGACCTGCGGAGATACAAAAGGTCACATTAAAACTGTGACGGGATTTTAGCACAGCGAAGAAGATTTGACCACCATTTTACCAAAGAGGGATTGCCCAATTATTGTTTTAAATTGATTTAATTGCAATATTTCACTGAGGAATTAATGATCAACCTACCTGTAGTAAATCCAATCCTTGGGCGTCATTTATAAACTTTTCGGAAATAACACCCAAGTTCTTATAACAAGTTACTTGTTAGAACAAAAGCTCTTGACAGTAGAGACCGTTTCAAAAAATCTCTTTTAGATTATTTATATGTCTTAAAAACCTAGTACCCAATACATGGCCCCAATTCTCTTGTTCATAAAATAAACTAAATTTAAATTCAGTATATTTTATTCATTCTATTTCATTACCTATGCAAAGGACTGAAGGTAAATTCTAGAATATTCTAGAAGTTTCCTTGAAAAATATATGATAGTCCAGTAATTTTAGCTATTTGAAACCCCAATCTGCGGAAATATTCCGAGTGAGCTAAATTTTTGTATACACCTTAATAAAGGTGTATACAAAAGGTTATGCCATTGTAATGAAAATGTGAAAAATCGACATTGATATCGTGCCGGCTAAAAAAGTTATAAAGTTCAAGAGGTCACGAAAATCAGTTTTTCGCAAATATCTCGCGAACTATATATCAATGTCGATTTTTCACATTTTCATAACAATGCCGTAATAAAGGTGTATACAAAAATTCAGCGCACTAGATTTTTTTCCGCAGATAAAACCTAATGACTGGACTATGCGCGCCTCTTTTGTTTTTGACTATAGTTTCCTGACGTCCTCCGTCGCTATGCACCGAAAACGTCTTCGCACAAAATCCTGAGTGTGTAAAGTGTATCATTGTGCCAATGTTAAATAATGTTAATAACTTAAGAATATTAAATTATTATAATTAAGTTTTTTAGAGGATAAGCAAGCTGAAGTGGCAATGGGCTGGTCACATATGCCGCAGGGCCGACAACCGTTGGGGTAAGCGAGTCCTTGAGTGGAGACCGCGTCTCGGCAAACGTAGCGTAGAACGCCCTTGGGCGAGATGAAGCGACGACATCAAAATGGTGGCTGGTAGTGGCTGGGGGAGAGCTGCTCAGAATCGAGCTTGTTGGCGTGCCATGGAGGAGACCTATGTCCAGCAGTGGACGAGTAGAGGCTGATGATGATGATGATGAAGAAGTTTTATTGATTACTTTTGGATGTTTATTATTTTTACTACTTAAGTGCTCTCTTAGTGGTCTCTCTAGTGGTTAGGTGCACTTCTACCTATATGTCGGCCAAATTGGATAAAGAATAGAGGTAAACAAACCGTTGCTAGGCAACGAGTAGTTTACGCCTAAAAGACAGATGTTAATAACCTTTTCTAGATAGATGATTTTCATAAAAGTAATAATTCTACTTCCTACTAATGTAAACAGTTTATTTGTGTAGATATTTACGATTTGCATAGAACGGTTAAACGATTTGAATGAAATATGACATACATGTAAGCTAATTTCGTAATACATTAAATTTTTTGATCCATATATTATACTTAGTCCATACTTGAAAATATTACAATGCATGTGTTATGCAGTTGTTTGAATTCCACAAAACGTGTTTAATACCTGGATTTCATCCATCTTTCTTTTTGTAGGGCTATCACGTAAAATTATTGTCGACTTTTTAATGGTTTTTCGAAATACCAGTTATTATGCATGTTATTTTAGTGACTCTATTGACATATGCTGCAATAGGAATTGTTAATAAATAGTTAGCATGTAAAAGTCGATAATCATGTAAATAACAGTAGATTTGTAAAACGTGAGTTGTGATAACCCTGAATTGGTTTGTTTACCTCTATTCTTTGTGGAGCTTGGCGAGATTATAACTATTGTAGGATTACATAATCTGCTATTTTCATAAATTTATTATTCCAACACGATTCCTCTGTCATTATGCAACAACCCCTTAATCGGCGAACACATTTTTGTCAAATGATTGCGACTAGTTGGGATTGTTTGGACCGAACGGACCAATGGGCGGTTCGAACGATCCCAACTGATACCAACTAGTCGCAATCATTTGACAAAAATGTGTTCGCCGATTAGGGGGCAAGTTCGTAATTCATAATGATCCAACAATTTATCGGCCAGTCGTATAGTAATGGAATGATGATAGAATGATAATGCCGTATTTCCATTATTATAAAATCCGTTAGTATATTTTTTTCTAAAAACTACTCTATTTAACATTTATTAATATTTATTTATTTATTTACTAACATATACAGCCATCATTACAGATAACCTTAACCTAATGCAATATGGAGTGGAGTGTCGGTGATGGACCACTGGAAAGTCATAATGACGCCATTTTGTTAGTAGATTAACAAACTTGTCAAAATCGATCATTATGAGGTCACTGATCGACTATTCTGACACAATTATAATAACAGACTAGGGCGTCCCTGGCGTGACGTCACGCTGAGGTAATTTATATTGAAAAGCATTTTTATTACCCACAAGCGGCCGCCAGCGACTTCGTTCGCGTGGAGTAAGTTATGCTCAGCTCCTATTGGTCGCAGCGTGATGTTATATAGCCTAAAGCCTTCCTGGATTAATCCGCTATCCAACGCAAAAATCATTTTTCAAATCGGATCAGTAGTTCCTGAGATTAGCGCGTTCAAACAAACAAACAAACTCTTCAGCTTTATACCGGCTCGAAGGACCATCAAACGTGCAGAGTGCAACCGCACACGTCCAGTAAATGGTCCTGCATGTCTGTCACGCACATTTAATGTGTATGAAGAAAACTCTCCAATTTTATTTTACAGTAAACTAACTTCCCCATGAATTGATTTTAAAAAAAGCTTTGAATACTTACATATACCTATAACTTGGTAACGGTACTAAAGCATCTTTAGTACTGGTGAAGATACGAGTAATAAATTGTTAGGCAAAACTTGTATTACAGGAATGTAACACAATAATATGAAGAGCCTATTTTAGAAAGAAACATTCCCAACAGACGGACTGACAAACGTAAACAACGTGTGGAAGAGCAAATTTATAATAACCTTACGTATTCACATCATAACTCTTGACTAACCTGTCGAAAGAGGTTCCAAAGAGTTTCAACGTAACTTAAGCTAACGAAAACCTTTACAAAATACCATGGGCACTTCCTGGCTCAGTGCAGAGATCCATCAAGTGTTCGCTCATAACCCATAGGATTTACGTTGAGTCTCGGTAAACGTAATTACGATTTGTCATTTACATAGAAGTCTTGAACTAGCTGAGTTCGATGCGAACACTCACAGCGGGGCCGCGTGTCACATCGTTGTGTAAGGACGATGGGGTTGGTGAATATTCGCTGTTAAAGATCTGCTGTGTATTGAAATCTGTTCCGAAATGTTCGATAAAACTATTTTCGTGGCTTTAGTTGCAGACATTTTAACATGATGCTATTATTAACATCTGCAATGCGATTCTGTATACTTACATATCACCGTGGAAATGGTGAATTGAGATGTCATTCTAACTGTTGCTAGGTATTGACAGCTCACTCAAGCTCACATCACCCAATTTAGATGAGATGTTTACAGAATCAATCGGCTGAAATATAAAGTTAATTTAGTGATGGTAACCATTCGCAACGAGAGCAGTGTTGGTCCACTCAAAATGGCGTCTATTTACGATTACGGTCGTGAGCTTGAACTCAGCTAGGCAAGACTTTTGCCATGGCATGCCTTTGTCTTAAAAGTTCTGTCTTCTTCATATTTCCCGGCAATTTTGAATTTGGAACAACACTCAAATATATCAGGGTGCTGTTCCAAATTCAAAATTGCCTACGCATTTACGTATCACACTATAATTACTATCAATTTGACATTTTGAAGCATTTTTTTTTAACAGAGGCGTAGCCCCGTTCTAGGAATTACTCCTGTATCGTACAATAAATATTAATATTTATACAGTACGGGAATCTAACCCACGACATGCAGTGCAGCAGTCATTCGCTCAGCCACTGCACCATCCGTGTCGTAACCTTCATGGCTCCATATGTGAGGGCTCAGTAATTTTAATGTAAGCTGAGACAAAATTAGAGAAGTTGAAACAATAAAGGATCTTGGTGTATTGTTTGGTAAGAAACTAACTTTCCCGCCACATCTTGAGAACATTATAAAAAGAGCTTCGAAAATGTTAGGCTTCGTGTTTAAAAATTGCAAAACCTTTCGACACAATAATAAAAAAATACTAAGTACTTTTATAAGACTGAGGCGGGGCAAGACCTAAATTTGATGTGGGCAAGACAAACTTCTCGAGGCCCTGTTCCATGTCGATCTGAAGACGGATTTTATATTATAATATTTAAAAAAAAAACAATTAACACTGCCAAGTTTTTATTGATAAAAATACATATTAGATTCAAATTAATGAAAAATTAAAGATCGTTTTGTTAGGTGGAGATGACAATACCAAAAAAATTGATGATGTTAACATATTTTAAAATGTTGACAGTTTCTGATTTTTTTATTTAGATGTTATTTCTAAAAGGATATTGCGCCAAAGCGTAATGTTCGTCACTTAAAACCATGTGGTTGCTTAATTTTGTGTCTAATTATGGCTGAATACCTATGTCAAACAAAATTCCCAACAAAATTATTTAATATCTTTTTTTATTTTTTTTCTTACTTTGAAGCAATGCATACAAATGTTTGAAGGCGCGAGGCCCCTTGTACCGCGAGGCCGTAGGCGGTGGCCCACGTCGCCCACGCCTTACGCAGCCTCTGAGAGTCTCATTCGAGTATCCTGGAGTATAATATTATAGTTTGTAAGCACCTCGCATTTTCCAATGGTGTCTCCAAAAAAATATGGTCTTACAATAAAAAGCCTGGATAAACGTAGACTAAGTGTCTACGTGGAGACACCATTGGTGCCTTTTGATGCAAGGTTTGCCTATAAAATCATTAAGCATAAAATAGACGGTCCCAGCTTGCTTGATCTTTTCAATTTTCGTGCACCCTCTAGAATCCCGCGCAGTGTCATTACCTTTTGTCCATCTTTCAGAAGAACAGTTTTGTGAGCCAATTCACTCCTCGCAAGAATGTATAAGGCAGTAAATGGCTATAGTGATTAATTATACAAGGTTATATTTTCTTTATACGAACCTGAATACAGTTTGTTCAGAATAAGGAAGTGAATCGAATACATTCGCTTTTTTACACCATGTTATATTTTTTTCCAAATACATTTAGAAATTGTTGCAGTGTGGTTACCGAGCACAACACAGTTGACGGTATATAGTACTAGGCATACAGCGACATAGGGCGGTGCGTTGACCATATTTTTGTTGGAACAACCAGATAAGATAAAAAGCTCATAACTTTGTGGTTTTTCATGATATCTTATTGAAATTTTGTACATAGATTCTTTAATTAAAAACACGTGTTTCGGGTTTCGCATATACAAAAAATAACAGTGTACATTTCCATTATAAGTCATCAAACACAAATCTGACTCGATAGCAAAAGTTAGTGGATACAACACTGGATATAGTTTTCAGAGAGAACTCTTCTCAACCAAGTGTTAAAGTATTAAAGCGGACCCCATACTCCAAAGCTGAAAAAGTTTCGGATGCGACTGGGATTTAACGCTGAGATGAAGAAGACTCTTCTCAACCACAATAAAACTAACCGCCACGCTACGGTGTGACATGCATCGCCGCAGCTGTGTGCGGTGTGTACTTAGGCCACGCACACACGCGCGGCGTTACGTGAGAGAACATAATAAAGGCGCACACACACCACCACACACCGGGCAACGTCCCTAACTCGCTATGTGTACCTACCCGGCCGATAGTTATGTTTTATTTATACTTTCTTGACTTAGGGGATACGGCCAAGCGGCGGTGACTGAGAATTCCTTAGTGCCAATGTCCATTTAATGGAGTTTGAAATGTGCTGGATAGAATTGTTGGCAGTTTTTGATGATAATTGAATTTTCGATACTGTCGTTAGTAGTAAAATATTTCTTATAATGTAGTTGTTTTCTTTTTCATTATTTTTTAAAGGACAAGGAATAGGAGGGGATTCTCAATTTTTATGTTTTTTTTTTAGGAGTTGACATAAAAATAAAATACTTATTTTAATTAAAATATGTATATTTTTAATTTTCGCACAAATACGATTATATTTTCGTGTACATACCTCTTATTTTAATATTTTCAACCAACACGAAAAAATTTTGCGTGGATTAAGAAATGAAACAAAATAACTTCAATTTCTTGTTATTTGTTGGATCAATTCACAAAAATCTTTTTAGCCAAGTAGTTTTATCAAAATGTTTTGTTTTTTCTTTTTTTATAAAATGTCTGCTCATTCGATCGGATCAAATACTTACATATTTTTTATTCATTTATAGTTTTTTTTACTTTTTATTTTCTTCTTACAAAAATACAAGATACCAACTAGAAAACATTCTCTTAAAAAAAACAATTTTCACTAACGCCATTTTTCCTTGACATTCACATCGGCATTAGGAGCGGCGTCTGTGTCACGTCTCCCGGCGCTCGCGTGTTAGTGTGCGCGCCACTGTGTGCGCACGCGCCGATGTGTGTGTGAGCGACTCTCGCGCAGGTAACCGGGATCGTCTGCGGTGCGCCGGGATAGGCAGCGTTCATACTACTCTGTACAAAATTGTTAGATTTGTTTAATCTAAGAAGATTCTTACTGGGTTGTTTATTTAAAGATACTTTTAGAATTTGTGTTAGAATGCCTGCAATGTCAGAGTAAAGTAAAAAGGAGGGAGAATTAAATAAAGTAAGGTGTGAACTAAATTAATTGGACTCAAAGACGAAGAATGCGCTGCGCTAAAATGGTTTTAACTGTATAAACTGTTCTAGTACGCAATATAGGTTTGCAATAATAATACTTATGTCTAATTATAAACTATATTTTTGTTAAAATAACTATATTATAATGCTTATATCGCTTTTTATAGACATATTTAAATATGCCAAAAAAAAACGATTTATTATTCTAAGCAAGTTTAATAAAAATCTTCAATAATACTATAAAAATTAAATCATTATAAAATGTTCCATCCAAGCGCACTTGAAAACCGCTCCCCATTATCGCATCGAAGATCATTTATATAAAAAAATTGCATCGCCGAAAATCTTACAAGAAATTAATTACAGAAAAAAAAGAAAGGGGTGTGCTCGACCAGTGTGTGCGCTGACGTAATTTCACTGACGGCGGGAGCGCGCCTGCGCAGTGGCCGTCGAGCCCTCGCGCGTCCCGGACGACGCTTGAGCACTGAACACATCCTGAACATAACCTTACATTTACAACTTGAAAAAAATATCGTCACATCAAATAACACCTGATTGGGTGGATAAACAATTTCACAAACATTTTTATTTTTTTATCTTAATTTTTTGTGCTTTTTTTTGACGTTTTAATGTGTCGATATTTTCTTCAGTTTCACATCACTTCACACAGTGTTGCACATCGTCGGTGCACGTGTGCTGACAGCAGTAGCGGCCTGCCCGGAGGGAACGAAGTAAGTTTATTTTTTAAGACCCTTTCTAACAAGTTTCTAGTAAGACAGTTCTGTAAGAATTTTGGGAAAACAAGATCTTTTTTTCAAATTTGTTTTATTTAAAACAAATTTCATCCTAATTTGTTTGCAATTTTGTATGTAAATTTCAAGCTATATTTTTGGTGACAATATCTTTACTTATAAATTATTTCCATCTTTTTTATCTCTGCATGTATTTAACCATATTTACTCTGGCTATCTAGTGGAGAAAGAAATCCTCATTCCTCAATCGTTATATCTATATTATTTTACTAAACATCTTAAAACCTCTAAATTAGGTACCTAATTACGCCACAAACCTCTTTCAATATTTTATATCGAAACTTAGTCAATAAAAAAAAACACCTCACTACTTTTACCTTTTAGGCACGAAAGCAAAATTGGCTCAAGTTTATTTTTCTAAACGCGCGACAAAGAGATCCGTATCCATATTTAATATTAAAATAAAAACTCACCATAAACAATACCTTTTTAAATTTAGAATCACAGAAACCACTTTTCAGCGAAAAAAAAAAGCATTTTTCCCGGCATTTTAACATTAGAAAATGGCGGCAAGACCACGTCACCGGTGCAGTGGTGACGCGCGGCCTAACCTAGGCCAACATAGTCGATAGGAAGCACAGGTCAATACACCCGGTCATGGTCATGCACTTTCCCGGGAATAGAATGATTCTTGTTTAGTCTTATGTAGGAATTCTAATTAGATGTTGGACGTGGCAGACTGCGGGCGCGCAATGTTTCTGTATTATTGTAAGTACTCACGGTTTAGAACCTATTTGAATTTAAAATTTTAGGGTTTTAGAATGTCGTTTAAAAAAAGAAGTACAAAATTATACTTCCTAAGCATTCGAAAATCAAAGTAAACTTTAATTGATTCAAGCGATTCGTCGTGTTCCGGCATGATGTCTAGTGAAGCCGTACGGAGGACGGGTTTGAGCAGTTTTGTTGCGATGTGTGGCGGGTACGATGCGCCAAATGTTGTTGTCTTGGGAATTTGGTCGTGGAGAGTCTCCAGATCAATCTCCCTCTAGCGCAGCATCGTTTGGTCGTGTTGGTCTTGGGTTTAACATTGCATCACCTCGCTCAACTGCCGTCATCCTTCCTATTCCTAAGTTTTTAAGTGAATAGGCTTAATAAACTAGTGCGCTTTACACTCAACGATTGCATCACTGCTTACCATCAGGCGGGATTGCAGTCAAGCACTAGTTTATAATTATTAAAAAAAAAAAAAAAAAAAAAATTGCTAAAAAGGTATTTCGTATTGGAATCTCATTAAGATAAACGTTTCTAAAAATTAAGCTTACAAATAAATGTTTGGAGTAATTAAACAACTTCTAAATTATTCACTATCATTTTGATGACAATGATATTCCTATTCAGTATCTAAAACTGAAACCCGTAACGTAAATACGTAGATGCATAAAGAAAAATAATTTTACTAAAAAAGTCAAACAAGCTTTTTATTACAATAACAATTATTAAGTTTTTTTTTTAATAAATTGACAAATAACTATTAATTAAAAAACTTTTCCTTTGGTGTTCTTTTTTTCCGAAAAATACTCACAAGGGGTGTGTATTACTTTTGAGCTGAAAACAAAGAAAAACCTATGAAATAAGCATAGAAACTTAGTTGTATTAAAACCCAACATTCCAATTCGCACAAATTTAACAGCAAGTCCGCACTGCCAACCCTAGGCTATGTTAAAAACGGTTTCTAAGTCGACTCGAGCGCACTCATAGTTGCATGTTACCCTAGGTCACTGGCACGAGCTTTCACGATCATTGACGAAGGTGCCCGACGACTTCCGAAAGCAGACGAGCTGTGTCAAACGATAGACAGGCGATAGTGCTCGTAGTAAGGTGACTAATTCATTCATAACTTGTCGGAGATATTTGGAACGGGTATTACTTTTAATAAGCAGACATTTAGATAATTTAGACATTCTGCTTCTGGTCTGCTTATGGCGGCCTCTTTATTAACAGGCTAAGGTCCGTATTACAGAACGTCACTCCAAACTCAAGCTCTACTTAAGTCTCGTTTCAAACCATTTGATTGGTTGGACCTAGTTTTAAGTATGTTTAAGCAGAGATCAATGCTTGAGTTTCCTTCTGAAATACGCACCTAAGAGCATAAGCTTCCCCGATTCATTCTTATAATCAACTTGACTTGTAATCTCAAATAACTTCTAAACATGGTATATTCCTCAATAGAGCTCCCTGTGGTCCTCTGCTAGGAAACCAACTCTTCGTCGTAAAGACCAACTAAACTCATTATTCCATCAAAAATATCAGCAACGCCCTCCCGTTTCCTAATAACAGACCTTTTGATAACTAGTTGCGGTTTCACCTGTCTAAGTTTCAGTCATAAAAAGTGTCCTATGTGTTATTCCTGGTTATAAAGTACGTGCCGAATTTCATCAAATCCATCCATATATACATCCTCAAAAACTTTCACATTTATAATACGTACTAGCTTTCCGCCCACCGCTTCGCCCGCGCGGAATTCGGTTATACAGCGCCAGCTATCACGCCTATCACCGAACTGGTATGAAACTAAAAATATTTTTATTTTCCCTCGGGAATATCAAATTTTTCCGGGATAAAAAGTACCCTATTAGATAATCCGGACTTCTAACCTTACGTCTACAAAATTTCAAAGCAATCGGTTCAGTAGTTACGGCGTGAAAGCGGAACAAACAAACTCACTTTCCCATTTATAATATTATTAAGGATAAGGATTAGTACTTACTTTAGTTTAGGATTAGTACTTACTTTAGTTTAGGATTAGTACTTATTTTAGTAGGTACTTACTTTAATAGGACGACAGCCTCCGTGGCGTAGCGGTAGCGGACGCGGCCGCTGCGCAAGGTGGCGCGGGTTCGATCCCCGCACAGTGCAAGTATTTGTATGCATGAATATGAATATTTGCACTGGTCTGGTCGTGCCTCGGAAAGCACGTTAAGCCGTTGGTCCCGGTTGCCATACGAACATCTAGTGGCAGTCGTTACGGGTTGTTGGAGCCCTCAAAAGTCCAACAATTGGTCTAACTGCAATGCTTCGATGTCGCCTTCGGGTTGTGGAGGTCAGACGGCAGTCGCTTCACGGAAAATGTCGAAGTTTAGCCATATCAGCAGTTGGACTGGTAAAGCGGACCCCAGACTCCAAAGCTGAAAAGGCTTCGGATGCGACTGGGATTGGCGCTGGGATGATGATGACTTACTTTAATAGGACGAGAAGAGGCAATAAGACCTGTCTGACGTTTAACAATAACAAACTACGATTATGACCATTGTTGTCATGATCATCAACCTTTTTTATCGTCCCACTGCTGGGCACAGGTCTCCTCTCATACAGAGAAGGATTGAGCGTAATCACCACCCTTGCTGAATGCGGGTTGGCGATTTCAGACTTAAAGTCCAGATTTCCTCAAGATGTTTTCCTTCACCTTGTAATCAGTCCTTGGTGTCCAAGATATACTTGGAAAGTACATAGAATTTTAGAAAAGTTACATTGGTACTTGCCTGACCTGGAATCGAACCCGCACACTCGTACTTTAGGGGCTGGTGTTTTAACCGCTAGACCACCACGACTTATACGCTTTAGTTGTAGGTGAATTTAACTAAAAGTGTGAAAGGCCACGCTTCTAAATACTTCTAAGTTCTTTATGCGTGTTTTTGTTTTGAAGCAATCAACGAGTGTCTGCTGAAAGTAACATTCCGCCATCTTGGACTGTTGAAGCATACTCGACGGTGCAGAAACAATATTTAGCTGACTTCAATGCTTGTTGTTCATCTTCACCATTCTTCATCCCTTAACATAAGCCCCCTTTCCAGAAACATTGCTTAAATTTAACCAATAATTAGCGATTGTTTAACCATACATTTTAGACGTTTGCACGTCACTTAACTTTGGTCAACGTTTATAAATAAACCCCCTTAAACACTGTGGTGTTTATTCATAAACGATGATTAAAGTTAAGTGACGTTAAAACGTCAAAAATGTATGTTTAAAGAATCCATAATCAGTAGTTAATTTTTTTCTCGGTGGTAGGCCATAACATCGGCTGCCGGCAGAAGTTACCACCCACCAGACAAAGTCTTGCCGCCAAGCTATTCGTCGTGTTCCGGCATGAGGTCTGGTGAAGCCGTACGGAGGACGGGTCTGAGCAGTTGTGTTGCGTTGTGTGGCGGGTACGATGCGCCAAATGTTATTGTGTCGGGAGTGTGGTCGTGGAGAGTCTCCAGACCAATCTCCCTCTAGCGCAGCTTCGTTTGGTCGTGTTGGTCTTGGGTTTAACATTGGATCCCCTCGCTCAACTGCCGTCATCCTTCCTATTCCTTAGTTTTTTAAGTGAATAGGCTTAATAACGCAACATGTCTATTCCCCATACCTACTCGTTTATTAATCATTATCTCATGGTCGATTTCCCTTTCCAGCGGTTACTCGAATGGTTTCCTACACCTCTGCCTAAATCTTTGGCAAAAGCAGGCGTAATGTTATGTTTTCTACTTGTCTAGTTCTTCGATGCACTACGGCAATAATAAAGAAAAGAGTAGCATCTTGGTATCCTGTGAATAATAAACAATCCCCCCCTCGCAAATATCGCAGCACATGTATGAACACCCCTAATTACTAATCAAAGTATAAGAGGGACTTATGCTGGATCATTTCTATTTGCCCTACACAACACACTACACTACAAATACCTATAAGTTTCATACTTGTATAGTAAAAATTAGGGTTGTAACGGAGGCTTGTTAGCGGAGGCGGAGGCGGATGCGGAGGCGACGAGTCTCACCTCCGCGGATGCGGAGGTTAACGGAGGCGGAGGCGGAGGTGAAAGTACATATAGAAAAAAATTAAATTTATGGATAATTAAAACATTTTGTTTTTATTTTAATTACGTACATTAATAGTAGTATACTTGGCAAAAAAAATATTACCTTCTTGTATTGAAAATTAAGGAGAAACAAATTGTGTTTGCCGCATTCCCGCCTCGCACTAGTTGTTTCTTGACCATTTCGCGCTCAAACGCGGCCGGACGGTTGTCGAGCGTCGCAGCTTGCGCATTATTTATTTTATAAATACGTAAATAAACCTCCGTTATAACTCCGCTAAAAATTGTGCGGAGGCGGAGGCGGAAGCGAAGATACGATTTCTTGCGGAACTTCCGCAGTAACGGAAGCGGAGGCGAAGCTCCGTTACAACCCTAGTAAAAATCTCACTTGAAAATTATCCATTAATTGCCTATATTTAGGATTACATTCGTTCAAAGAACACTTTACCTCGTCCGAATAAACAATCGTACATATTTTATATTTACTAATGGTTTCAAACAAATCTTGCAACAAGCAGTTTCTTGTTCTGTTAAAGCGTCCATTTTACATTATTCACTAATCATCGCAGAATTTATTACTATTTCATCAAAAATCCAAATAACATGTGTCGAAATATTAATTAAATAGCAAATACTTAAAAGGTTCGTTCATTTTATAAAAATACAAAAATTAGGCTTTTGATATTTAAAAAAAACAGACTAAAATTTGAGCGCTAAAAATACAATACTTAACTCAAAAGAAACCACTAATAAACTATAATTAGTCTAATTACCCAATTCAAATTCCACCGTTTGACTTTTGCTACTTTAATTACATAATCCCCATGTTGAATTTAATAACCTAAAAAAGTGACGTCAAAAGACCAGTCAAGGGTTACATGTGGACATAAACTATAACAATTTGTCCCTGCGAGGGGCGGAGTGGTGGAGGGGGGAGGGACCCTACCTGGTGAGGTCATAAGTGACCACCAGACAGGTTTTTTGTTTCGGATTCTAGCGATGGGGGAGGTTGTCAGCTGTTTCATTGGGGTATCGATATTTCGATAAAAATATTTAGACCTGTGCAATTGGCAAATGGATACCGAAGTTTATTAAAGTAAAAGCATTAAAATTATGAAATCCATGAAAGACTTTTTTTGACACTTGCATAAACTTTATAATAGTAGCGTAGTATATAAGTGTATATGATTATTTTTATTGAACCCTTCATTCAATGATATTTCCATATGCTACCTATATTTTGAAAATTCTAATAACCACTTTAACTTGTAACAACATTATTAATAATACAAAACATACGTTTAATTACTTATCATGCCTATTACCGACAGTTTATAAATTTCGCTTAAAAAATATACTTACCAAAATGATTATCTTCATGAATACTGAAATAAAACTTCCATTCTAGTGACCAGTAGGCCTAGTATGAGTTTTCATTATGAGACTCGATCGTCGATATCGAGCGCGTTTGGCGCTCTCATTGGTTGATAGTTTTTAAAACTTTAAAGCGGGCCAATCGATGAGTCAAACGCGCTCGATATCGACGATCGAGTTTCGTAATGAAAACCCATACTAGGCCTACAGAATAAAACATGCAGCAGACTATCGATATGAGCACAGCACATCCTTACAGCCCACATGCCAACAGCCGACATTTCACTGCCAAGGTCCCGCCACCCCATGTTCACAAGTACAGAAGCATTATAATATCCTCCAGCATTTTATTATGGCCTTTGATGGCCATCGTCTGTTGAAACATGAAGGTTAGCATAAAATTATGATAGGGACACGTCTTGAATTTATTAAAAGTTATTGGACAAATTTTGGGGATGTTTTAAAATTCCTTCAACGCTTAAGTGTGATCAATAGTGATCTGTTAATTTGACACTGATTTCTTCTTTATATGTGAACTGATGATAATTTACTGCGGATATTATTTCCTCCTGAATGATCACAGTAATGTTCTGTGTCTTAAGAGGGAACTCTAGTGGTGCTTTCTCTATACAAACGTATTCCGCTGTTTTCTTCGTGGCTTTTGCTTTTAGAGCAATTATTTTTCCACTATTTTACACCGTGATTATACGTGCCCCTACCATTTGATTTTTCCGAAACTTATCTAAGAAAAGAAATACGATACTTCAAAATCGCGAAAAATAACCCATTTTTATCGTGCTGTTCAGATGACTCTTAGACAAACATGATAAGTTTTTGACAAAAAAGAAAATAATAGAAGCATAGGTATACTTTTCTTCTTAAGTTTGATATAAAATTAATTGAGATCTGTCATGTTTTGAAAAAGAAAACAGCGGAATACGAAACGTCTTTTGGTCAACGTTTTTGTAAGTAAAATCAGGCTGAGCTGAAACTGTCCTTTTCGCACTTTACCGGGAGAGGTTGAAAGCAGCGCGACGGCAATAGTTTCTTCAAATACCTATTTTCCAAATTCCTGGGCACTAGAGGGCCTCTTAACTTATTATCATCATCTCAGCGTTAGGTAATCCCAGTCGCATCCGAAGCTATTTCAGCTTTGGAGTCTGGGATCCGTTTTACCAGTCTAACTGCTTCATGCAGCATCAGAGGCAATTTTCGTATTTGTAAATCTAAATTTGGATCTATCAAAAAAACATTTAACTACATTTTTGACAACTTTTGAAATTGTTCGTCCCTAGCAGGTATATTGAAATATAAATTTGAGCGATTTTAGGACGAGATTTATGTGTCAATAGGTAATTTTGTAATAACAAAAGTAGTTTTATTGTTAGTTTAAGATTCCAACGGATCTTGATTGCAACAAGGCCAATTATATCACTTAGTTCATTCATTATAATTTATTTATTTATTCATATGACAATATAAATTATGAATATACCTATGTTACTTAGTTACTGCGTTTGGAAAAAGAAATTAGATAAATTAATAATCACTTATAAATGAAAATTTAAAACCAAAAATTCGAAAACTCGACATTTACCCAACACTTCACTGAGCCACTACTCACAGGGACGGGGTGTTCCAGAAGAAAATTAAAGGTTGAATATGTATATTGCAATAAATAATTACAATCGATAAAATAATATAATTATGTATTCGAAAATTTTCATTACAGATAAATATTTAAAGATAGATATTTTATTTTGCAAATTCTATAAAATAAGCCTCTGCACCGTTTCAAGTATTCAAAACTTATGCTCAAATTAATTTTGACGTAGAGTTTAAAGGTAGCCATTAATAATAAATAAGCACCCCAAACACCACACCCCAGAGCGACCCATAAACAGTGCTTGTTGTGTATTGCCACTGGTAACACGTGGCGGAAACAGATGTCGGTTTATTAGTAGATACAACGCATTATTACTTTAATTTCGGTACTTCATTGTTCTAGAAATCATGTTTGGTTACTATGATGAGGTTTGGAAGATGATCCAATGAAAAACGGCATAAGGCTGTCTTGACTTACGTACAGCATCCTTCCAACCACAGGAGAGTTAGATTTTTCAGATTAGTGTTTAAGAGGACTCTAGTGCCGAGGAATTTGGAAAATAGGTATTTAAAGAAACTATTACCGTCGCGCTGCTTCCACCCTCTCCCGGTAAAGTGCGAAAAGGGCAGTTGCAGCTCAGGCTAATTTTACCTACAAAAACGTTGACCAAAAGACGTTTCGTATTCCGCTGTTTTCTTTTTCAAAACACGACAGATCTCAATTATTTTTATATGATAAAGAGGAAAAGTATACCTATGCCTCTATTATTATTTCTTTTTTGTCAAAAACTTATCACGTTTGTCTAATAGTCATCTGAACATCACGGTAAAAATGGGTTATTTTTCCGCGATTTTGAAGTATCGTATTTCAATAACACCGTGATCGATAGTGACTTATTTAATAAAAAGTCACTATCGATCACGGTGTTAAATTGTAGAAAAAAATTGCTCTAAAAGCATTATCCACGAAGAAAACAGCGGAATACGTTTGTATAGAGAAAGCACCACTAGAGTTCCCTCTTAAGGCTTTAAAACCGTTTAAAAATAGCCGATTGAACTTGTAACAGGTTGAACAGTATTGTCAATATTTGAGAAACAGAAGTAATTTCAGGTTTAGAGTAACAAGATCATATCAAAAAACCGGCCTCGATTCTCTTGTTCAGAAACTAACCTAAAAAAATTCAGTGCATCTCTTCTGTCTATTTCATCAAGAGAAGGGCAGAACTTAAATACATTGATAAAATATTAAACTAAGGTAGATATGTCACTAGCGCACTAAAAATGAAGCGTACAAAAGGAAGTAAGTCCTGTATCTCGCTTTAGTCACTCTCGATACACTCGTAAAAACAAACGACAAACACTAACAGCGCAGACGACAAACACTAGCCATCTTTTTCTTCTCTATGCTTTAGATTGCGCCCCATCTCACTCACACTGTACCAATGTACGCCGAATAAAAATATGCATGTGTGCTGCTGCTGTGTTCGGCACATTTTTTTTAGTCAGTTTGTTAGAATATATCGTATCTGTTTAATATTTTATCAATGCTTAAATATTATTATTTATTAACTGATCATCACTATTACTACAGGGCGTGATTAAAATATGGCTATTAAATATACTTACGTTAATTAAAGTTAAGCGCTGACTAATTAGGACCTAATTAATATATTTATTTATCTTCTGTCCTTGTCGTGATGAAATAGAAAATAATGATGAACTGGCGATTCCACCTGTAAAATCTTACCGTGAAAATTGTGGCGCAGTTACAACACCCCATGTTAGTCACTATTAAAAAAAACTGTGTAGGACCAAAACCGGACCTCATTGAATAACCGCCACGTGTTCCAATATTCAAATTATTCCAACTAATACCATAAGCAACCAAACATTACTTTTTGTATTCAACTTTCAACAAAGAGCACAGTCAGGGCTCTTGGTGTGATAATACCAACGGCATAGGGATGGGATGTTACACAAACCGGTATCACTTGATACCAAAAAAATAGAGCGCTATAAACGAGTCTAAGGGACTAAAAAGTTGGATACTTGAGAATAAATGGCCGATTGTTATTGTACTTGTGGAGGTTTTTGACGAGAACTTGTCCGTGGTGAGTAGGACTCTTGGAATGTTGCATACCAACCTAATAAATAGCTTCATCTGTTTGATACAGTATCTTTTGTCATTTTGTAAAACCCACAAAATTAAAGATATGACATGCATTTAAACGACAAAACCCGCCACACATCTGCCACCCACTGCAACTCCTGAAAGCCAGAATCAACAGTGGAGACCGCCAGAAAAACGCCGAGCAATGAAGCTCGATGAGGCCCGGAGAAACGATTCCACTGTCTGTTTAAACGTCAGCTAACAATTTCTGTTACAAACTCGTGGTGAGTTTGTAACAGAAATTGTTAAAAAAAGAAATTATTTGTAAAAAAAAAACAGAGATATTAACTTCAAATCACTCATCATCATCATCATCTCAGCGTTAATCCCAGTCGCATCCGAAGCTTTTTTCAGCTTTGGAGTCTGGGTTCTGCTTTACCAGTCTAACTGCTGATTTTGGCTTAAATTCGATATTTTCCATGAAGCGACTGCCGTCTGTCCTCCACAACCTGAAGGCGACGTCGAAGCATTGCAGTTAGACCAATTGTTAGACTTTTGAGGGCTACAACAACCTGTAACGACTGCCATTCGATGTTCGTATGGCAACCGACTACTACCGACTACCGGCTTAACGTGCTTTCCGAGGCACGACCATACCAGTGCAAATATTTATATTCATGCATACAAATATTAAAAGTCGTGGTGGCATAGTGGTTATAACACCAGCCTTTCAAGTATGAGTGTGCGGGTTCGATTCCAGGTCAGGCAAGTACCAATGTAACTTTTCTAAAGTTATATGTACTTTCTAAGTATATCTTGGAAACCAATGACTGAAGGTGAAGGAAAACATCTTGAGGAAACCTGGACTTTATAAGTCTGAAATCGCCAACCCGCATTGAGCAAGCGTGGTGATTACGCTCAATCCTTCTCTGTATGAGAGGAGACCTGTGCCCAGCAGTGGGACGATAAAAGGCGGGGCTATCGGGTTGCCTACCGCACATGCATTAAGTTACCTCGCTTTTTCGAAATAATATTTATTTTTTTTTGGGGATTTTTTTTTTTAAGTTTAGCCCGGCTTTGTAGGCATTATTAGAATCAGTTATCGATACCTAACAATACCTTCACGGATCGGACAGGGTTTTCTTTACATATTGTATAACATCACGCTGCGACCAATAGGAGCGGAGCATAACTAAACCACGCGAACGAAGTCGCTGACGGCCGCTAGTACTAATATATAAAGCTGAAGTTTGTTTGTATGTTTGTTTGTTTGTATGTTTGTTTGTTTGTTTGTTCGCGCTAATCTCGGGAACTACTGGTCCGATTTAAAAAAATCCTTTTTGCGTTGGATAGCCCATTAATCCAGGAAGGCTTTAGGCTATATAAAATCACGCTGCAACTAATGGGAGCGAAGCATAACTAACTCCACGCGAACGAAGTCACTGGCGGCCGCTAGTATTACATACAACTTAATTTTAAAAATGCAAAAGTAACATAAAATTATGTTGTGTTAAATAAAATTAACAAGTTATTAAATAAAATTTGTTAAAAAACAGCTTAATCCGATCACCAACGCAAAAAATATGAATGCTCACGACCACACTGAACTGGTATCGATATTAAAGCTACAAAGTTTATAGCACTACGTATGTTTTATCTTAACAGCCTTGATATAAATAGGAGGATCGAATATTAATACTCGTTTAAACATCATTGAAAGCTATTTTTATGATCGGATCAATTCATTATTTAGTTTTGTATGGTCATATTTGATAATAAGTAAAGTTAATATAAAGTACGTAGTACAAATTCCTCCAACATGTTCTATGATTGTCCACTTTATCTTTATAGAATTAAGGTTAAAAGCTGATTGAGAAAACTTTACAAATTCAGTAGTTTGACCTGTTGGTATCTGTACATACTTAGATAAGATTCTCGAACAGAATGCTAGGCGATTCAAAATACATAATTTAATTCACTCGGTATTCATTTAAACTACCTTCGCTAATCTAACTATAAATAAAAAAATATTCATGATAAAGACTATCTAGGCTATAGACAAGGCATGAATAAATGTTATATCTTCTTATTCCATACCCACTTAAAATTTTAAACCTATATGTCACTGATACATTTGGTCCTAAAATTTCAATTCTAGTGCAATTGCCTAATGTAAGGTAAATTACACCCGAATATTGAAACCACAATCTGTACTTGAAATGTGAAATTTAAGATAGGTTTCGATACCGAAACTAGGACTCGGTAAAAATAGAATAAGTATGTACATCACTAGTATCTTTTTTTTTTAATAATTATAAACTAGTGCTTGAAATCCCTCCTGATGGTAAGCAGTGATGCAATCGTTGATGGTAAAGCGCACTAGTTTATTAAGCCTATTCACTTAAAAAACTAAGGAATAGGAAGGAAAACGGCAGTTGAGCGAGGTGATGCAATGTTAAACCCAAGACCAACACGACCAAACGAAGCTGCGCTAGAGGGAGATTGATCTGGAGACCCTCCACGACCAAACTCCTGACACAACAACATTTGGCGCATCGTACCCGCCACACATCGCAACACAACTGCTCAGACCCGTCCTCCGTACGGCTTCACCAGACATCATGCCGGAACACGACGAATCGCTTGGCGGCAAGACTTTGTCTGGTGGGTGGTAACTTCTCACAAATTAATTCTCATTCTCATTTAGATAACTAAGCTCAATGGATCGAGTATTATTTTTATTTATTTAATTGTAGTTATTATTCTCACATGTATCTGAATACATATTAGTTTTATAGCAACAAATATATTAAAAATCATAATATTTTTGAAACTCAACTTTCTAGCTTATTTTTTTATCATTTTTCTAGCTTATAGTCTCAAATAAATACCATAGACCTGAGACCTCCCGTTACGTCTGTAACATCCACAAATTCAAATCCTCCTAATATTTATATTCTTTTACGAAAACCAGTCCCAACAAAAAACATATCAATAAATAAAATATTCCCAATCGGGACGGAGTCAGGACCGGCCCTATTATCGTTACCATGTTAAATTTTATTTATTCGTTTACCGTTTCACCACGCTCTTAACTCTTCCCTAGCGATAGCCTTTTGAAATTCTAACGCAGCGTATAGACATGAATAAGAATTCCTTTTCGATAGTTGTAAAAATTGTTTTTGGAGAATATGAGAATTTTAAATGCATGACAACAAGTGTTAATAACTAGGCAGTGTGTACATTAGTGTAATGTGTACCGACAACAGCAGGTCAAGCTATCCGAACCTGTCAAATAAGTTTTCCCACTCAACCTTCAGCCTTACTGCTGTAGCGATTAAGATGAAAATCTAACAAAGAAATTTGGCAGATTGTAGTAGCTTCATCTGCTATCGTCTGTACTTTTCCATGAAAAATGTGATGTTTTGTGTCAGAATATACATATATATATATATATATCTCAGCCCATCCAAAAGTATTTTAACATAATTTGAGAAAACGGACTCAGGAGAAAATGTGCCTTTATTTTTAAATAATTATAAACTAGTGCTTGACTGTAATCCCGCATGATGGTAAGCAATGATGCTATAGTTGATGGTAAAGCGCACTAGTTTATTAAGCCTTTTTACTTAAATAACTAAGGAATGACAGCCTCCGTGGCGTAGCGGTAGCGAACGCGGCCGTTGCGCAAGGAGGCGCGGGTTCGATCCCCGCACAGTGGTCTGGTCGTGCCTCGGAAAGCACGTTGATGGTCCCGGTTGCCATACGAACATCTAGTGGCAGTCGTTACGGGTTGTTGGAGCCCTCAAAAGTCTAACAATTGGTCTAACTGCAATGCTTAGATATCGCCTTCGGGTTGTGGAGGTCACACGGCAGTCGCTTCACGGAAAATATCGAAGTTCAGCCAAAAATCAGCAGTTAAACTGGTAAAGCGGACCCCAGACTCCAAAGCTGAAAAAGCTGCGAATGCAACTGGGATTAACGCTAAGATGATGACGATGACTTAAAAAACTAAGGAATAGGAAGGATGACGGCAGTTGAGCGAGGTGATGCAATGTTAAACCCAAGACCAACACGACCAAACAATGCTGCGCCAGAGGGAGATTGATCTGGAGACTCTCCACGACCAAACTCCCGACACAACAACATTTGGCGCATCGTACCCGCCACACAACTGCTCAAACCCGTCCTCCGTATGGCTTCACCAGACATCATGCCGGAACACGACGAATCGCTTGGCGGCAAGACTTTGTCTGGTGGGTGGTAACTTCTGCCGGCAGCCGATGTTATGGCCTACCACCGAGAAACTTCTTTCTTAGTATTTGCATTTTCTTTAAGTTACGATGAATTTAATATAGGCAAAATTGTATTCTTCCTTACTCAGTATATTGTAGACATAGAATATTGTATTGTTTCTATTCGTATGATTTTTCCAATCAAACTACAGATATTGAAGTTGTTTATAGGACAGGAACTACATGTTTCAAATACGCTTCAAAATACGCGAAATACCAACGATAACTTAAGTTTATGACATTAGAATTGAATATTGACATCTGTATTGTTTAATGACATTGGTATTATTAATATTTTGACATCTGTATTATTTTTTTGGTGACATTAGTATTGATTGTGTTCTGACATTTTAATTCTATTTTGTTCTTATTTTTGACCTTTTTACCTATGTGTTTATTGTTTGCATTTTGAATAGTTTTCTTTTTTTTAATTAATTTTTGTTTTGTACTATTGATTTTTTATTTATTTGACAATTGTGATATACCGTACAGCATAAATATAATATCGACTTAAATTTAATTTTTGCATGTCGAATCTTTGACAGGATGTATGGCTCAATTTTTATTCTTCACGACCTTATTTCTGTATACCTACATTCTAGCAAATAAACGATTTTGATTTGATTTGATTTTGATTTGATTTAACATAGTTCTAATATTATTATACTTTCAATCAGTTTCTGTTAAATATTGCACATAGATATCTGTCGATTAAAACAACGCTGTTGAGTGAAAATCTAGATGTCAATTAAATGTCGGATTTTCTACTAGGTATAGTGAAATGGTATGCCAAATCTGTCAAACATAAATGTGACTTTTTTGTTGGAATCTCTAAAGCATTTTGAAGTAAATAATTATGTATTTATTCAAGCTGTACATTCTAGTCTCCTACTAAACATCACAGAGCTCCTCAGAAAAATGTTCAAGAAAGGTTTTGATATCAATAAAAATGATAATAAAATTAATCTTGTTAATATCAAACTTAAACAAATAAATAAAAACTTAAACAGCCCATTAAAATGTACATTAATATTTATTTAATTCAAGACTTTTTAAAACACTTCATTTATTCTGCATAAATTAGTTTTAATGGTAGTTTTACTCTTGCTCTCCTTATATAGAGGAGATGCCATTTCAAATTGACGTAAATCAAATTCCGCGATCCCAATGGGAACATTGAAACAATAGTGAGACCTGTCCCGTCCCTATGCTAATATACATTGTAATTAGAATCCAGTCTAGTGTAACAGCTGTTTTACATAAGAATTCCAACCTTAACTTGTCGGTTATAGAGTTTATTTTTAAAAGGATGAAAGCGTATGAAAATATTATAAAAATGTAATCGCGTATCTTTTCGAAAGTGATTGTAATTTTTCTGAATATATTCTGCGCTTTTTGCGGAACATTTTAATTGCTTCACTTAAAAGGGGTGATTTAAATTAATTTATGTGGCGTATCTATTAGGAAGTCATTTGATTAAATTATATTATTAAGTTGTTGAATGATTTTACTGGAATGGAGTCAGAATAGAGACACTGTCTTTATGTCCTTAGTTAAATATGTAGTTTGAAAACCAGTTGTTCCTTGCTACTGCTTGGTTTGCGTAGATATTGTTCATGCTTCACTTTACGTTGAACATAAAGTGGGTAGCTTTTAAAATCACGTTCAACAAACATAAATTTAAATAGTGCATGTTGGTAGGACAGGTTCTCAAATCAGATTTCAATATGAAACCCGCTCATCTTGCTACGAAATAAGGCGCTGTCAATGTTAGACTCTTAGATACCACTGATGTATGGTTGACTGTATCAGAAGAGCTGAGTTTGCTGTCAGAATGTTATGATTAAGAAGAATATTTCACACCCTTTATCTATGTAAAATTTTCCTGGAGATATGTCAAAATAAACGGACCAATAGAACAGTTTTCCGAAATTAAGATATATCTATATGTACAATAAAAACACTCTTTTCAATGCTTTTTTCAATGTCCTTTACGATATACTTTATGATGTGGTTTACTTATTTCAGTATCTTCTGTGATAAAAAAAAAAATTACCAACTTACGTCACCATTTTCAGAGTGAGTTATTTAGAAAATAGATCAGGACTTACCGACCGGCAGTTAAAGATGAAAAAGTCTCCAAAACAAACTAAAGTGCTAACTATTTCATGACATTTTGACAAGGTTCGTGTTATAAACATGTCAGTCTTCAGTCGCAACGTAAAATTAGTCCAAAATAATTATACTACGGCTCTTTTGACACGCGTCACTGTCAACATGTTCAAGCTCCTTGACACAGTAGGACTTTTTTATGACAAAATATAGGAGTGATGTGCGACATGACATGTGTTTCACGCTCTTTGCTAGTCGCCACTTATTTTGCTCCCAGCCGCGTCTTTACGTCTGCCTTTTTGAATTGGCATTGTGTACTGAGTAGATTTGATTAAGTTATTAGGTTATATTTTCCAATCGAACTTAGAAGATTGATTTAATTTATCGCTAAAGCGATTTTAAAATCTTTGAAGGCATATTTTTGGAATATATATACATATACACTCATTAACAGATACTACAGCTAAACAATTTCAGATTAGAGAAGAATCACAATTGGATTGTCATCAAGCTTCCTAGTTCATCAGAAGGTGCCAATCTTGGTGACTTCCTTAATGTTTTTAATCTAAGGGCATCAAAAGCTTCAAATTGCTTAATATATTGCCACAGCATTTGCATGTTTAAGAAATAAGTGATTGCATTCAAATCCGCTTTTTGCCCTTGGTCAACAAAAATCGAAGGAACTTTTACAAGGCTTCGATAATCAGTTACTCTATCACTCGAGTCAAGGTTCGTAGTGCAGTTCGTTCAACTATTAGCTAACCGTGTATTTTCCGTGATTCCTGGGAACTTGGCTATTTACTAGTCAATAGGTGTTTATAAAGATGCCAACGTTTTCCTCGTTTCTCATTGGGGCATACTGTTAAATCTTTAGGACACCTTGATAGATTGATTTCTTGCTTGGATTGGGTTTCTGTCTTCATAGGCCCATTTACATGGGTTCCTTCTTTCTATATGTACGTATATGTAGCTTAATATATTTGCATTTGATATTGTGCTTTATCTGGTACTTCCAAAAATTTGTATTTGGTAAAAGAATATTTCTCCGTCCAAAAAGATTGTCTGCATTTGTTACAATTCCTCTTGATGACGACCTCGCCATTCAATAAAGTATTTATCAAAATTTGTCCGTCAATTGGCCCAATATGCATCGTATCTTCAATTGTTTTGTCTTACATATACCTACGTATAGCTACAGGTAAATTTCAGTTCATCATCGTTATCGTCGTCAACTTGTCACCTAGCAACACCAATTTTACCGGCTATTGGCTTAAATCTCATCCAAAAACAGTCAAACACTCGAAACAAGTTTTACCAAAAACGGGTAGCCGGCACAACACAGACATACCTCCCATATTTGTTCCACCATTCCACTTGACGAGAGCAAATACTTTACAAAGAGTCTGGAAAGTGGAAAAAATATCATGAAAGAAAACAAAAGGGAATATAGGGAGGAATAAGAATAGTTTGTTAGACAGTTTTTTTATAAAATAAATCATTATGTATTCCAACCACGAACGCTTAGCGATAATAATAGTACCGCACGGGGTGGACGTAGGCCTGTCCTTAAAGAGCTATTTTTTTTTTTTTTGTTGAATTTTTAAAGATGCAGGTATTGTAATGGTTTTTGTTCTAGATTCGACAAGGACCTGTGTAGGTCCATCCGGTTAGAATTGGAGTGACGGAGGGTGATGACTCAGATAAATCTATACATAAATATTTATTGAACTGAAAGTTACTACTTGCTGTAGCACATAATATCACTAGCAGCATATATCTTATTAGTTAGTAGTACCATAGCATAAAGAAAACCTACTCTCAAATAGGCATATATATTTCTTTTTATAAAAAGAAAAATGGAGACCTTTGCGTATTAGGGGATTCGCACACGTGTTTTATTAAAAATTACCTCAGTGAGAGTTATGGTACATATAAATTATGATAGTATAAAAGTCATCAGTATAAAATCTTCAAATATTAAGAACTTCGAAGACGTAAATGGCAGCCCTGTTTAAATATCAAATGGCTAACTAAATTTGTAAAACTTAGAAAACGTGTAGTAATGAAGTATTAAAATACTATCCGACATTAATGCAAACCAGTTCGTTTAATTAACAACAAAAAGCTTGCATGAGAGCTTTAGAAAAAGCTGACACCCCTAACGATCCAGTTGAACAAACGACGCGCGCCGCTGCGCTTGCGCCGCCCTCTCATTGGCCCGTGCATCTCGCTGCGGCGGGCGTGCGAAAGAGCTGACGTTACATTTTAGCTGCAGTTAGAGTGAGACGGAGGAGTGCAGTCGACGGATGCGAGGGTTTCCGATCATTGACTCCTTTCAAGGCCACTGACAAGTAACTTTTTTGTTGTATGTCATCGTAACGCCTGTAATACTGACTAAAGTGACCTTCACTACTTTCTTTTGAGGTCGTATTGGGGACGGATGCTTTATTTATAGATGTTATTATTAAACCAATTATAAGTGAAGGTATTGCGGATAACTATGTTACTGGATTTTTATTTTAATTATTTATTAGCCTAAATATAATTGTTAGACTTTTTACTTAACAATACAAGCATACCGATGCAATAAACAAAATTATAACACAATAAAAGTTACAAATAGTGCAGAAGTAACTTTTGCACTAACCAATGGTACTTAGTTAAACAAAGAAAAAAATATCGCTAAATTGGTTATTTTGTTGAATGTTCAAGTGAGATTAAATTAAATGTTGACTAATCGAGCTTCTGCTACTAAGCACTCTACACTCCAGAATCAACTTAAAAATATTTAGCTACCCAAGTAAAGTAATGATCTATCTAGAGCGCTATGATTAGCAGATTTATCTCATTCAAAAGAATTTTGCCCTGTACTAATTATTTGTCTGCATAAATTCGGTTGCTATGCAGATGCAATTTTAAAATGAAACCGACCGAAGTTAACGTACAACGACAACACACTTTCGTTTAACACGTCGCCAGAACCTATCCCAATTCCGGTTCCACATAAAAATAGATAAGTAAAGTAAACAGGGGGTAGGCAGATACCATGGTCTTCAACTGAGGTCAATGAGTTCTTATCTGTGTGGGTTTTTTGAAGAAATAAATAGATTGATTAATAGGCGGCAGGGTGATACAGTTTGATTACAGATTTTGTTTGAAGAACTGACAAGGTTACGAAGAGAGGATAGCCGATAGGTACATCAGTAGACAAAGTCTCGTTATAAACCAAGCTTAGTGTCGATATTATTTTAAGAGGAGGAGAATTAGAAGAGATACAGCAGTGTTCCGAATGTATAAGAACATTATAAACCATTCGTTTGATTGCAAGACAAATATAATATGTATCTATGGCCATTGAGGCGACACGTGCGAATTAGGTAAAACCATAAATATGTATATTAATATACATAGGTAATACGTATGGGTAAAATAGATGTTGTTGCACCTAGCCCGTGCAAAACGTGTCGTACAAATACGTCTTCAGACCACTTTTGTTTATAATACATTTCTCTATTTTATAGGAAATTCCTTTGTGTCCCTCATTCAACATAAATGTAGGCATGTTGATTCCATCACTACGAAAGAATTCGAATCTATTATCCTTTGATTCAGACTTTGTTGATTAAACAAACGATTCTTGTGATGTATTTGTATAGAAATTGATTATTATATTATAGGAAATTCTCGGAAACACGTGTTCGCTTTCAAAGCAGACGTTCTTGGATAATGCTTATTATATTTGTGGTAATACTATTTTATAGTCATTCATCATTGGAGCCCCTGAGAAGGTGGTGCATACGGGTAAGGGCAGCAACAAGTGTACTAATAATAAGTCTTTATTAAATCGGCTTGCCAAGAAAATATTATGGTAATTACGACCATACCTTTATAATGTCATTGTTCGTTGTAGCGCAATGAGGGGAGAGTTCTTTATTCTTTTTTTAAGGTCACGGTATTATAAGCTTGTACTCAGAAATGGGGTTAATTAAAAACTGGAGCTAATTTGAAATTATTATCAAGAAATTACTTTTCCTCCTCCTCATTCGTCCTTTTTTTTGTCTGTTTTTTCTCTTTCTCTTTTTACTACTGCTCTTTTGACTTCGAATGGCATCTTTAATAGGCCATTTATTTTATAAAATTTGCGGCGGTAGAATCTAACTAAATTCATTTTAACTCCACCAAAAATAATAGGTGCTGAACATAACTTAGACAACAAGAAGTAAGTAATCAGTCTACAATCATATCTAACCTGCCATACGATTTCAAACCCTATTGCAATAGCAATAAGTATAAAATAATTGTTAATTAAACGTTTCAATGGCCGTTGATGCGCCCACGCTAAAAAGTTGTTGACTCATAATGTGAAATGAATTTAGTTACACAGCATTAAAATTTTATCTTATTGTCATTTAATATTATTAACCTACTGTTAGCATTCAAGTGCATGAGACTGTTACTATCCTACGTCAATAACTTGCAGTTTTATCGCAAGTACTCATCAGCTAAAAAAAATGTCCCAAGCTAATGGGAACAAAGAAACGCAACTACACATAATTGATACCCTCTGAATAGACCCGTTTGAGGCATTCTATACGACTACTTACTACGTCGTTCTATTTCATACCGTGAATAAACTATTATAAAATTCATTGAACGATTGGCGATTTCGCTATATTCCATATCCCCGGAAGATTGCATTATTGAACAACATCCTACGTTTTTGAAGTCATTAGTTAAAATGAGCGTGCCCCAGGGTACAATTCTTGGCCCTTTTCTTCTCTACCCATCCGAATATAATGTTCTTTTCGCACAGTCCCTTCACATAACGAATCATATCTATATGGAACTAGTTTTGTGAACTACATTAACTCTATTATTATTTTCTCAGCTCAAAACTGACATTCTGTTTCCTACATTATTATAATGTAATATCACATTAGAATCTTATGGGAAAAGAATGTGTGAATGTGTATCTAATTTACTTGGTTATCCAGAGCCTAGCATGAGAGCGATAATACGGCACACATCATTTAAGTAGTTGTTAGAATTTTACCTCAGTATTTTGCGTGCTGTGGGAAGCGGTGTGAGTATTTCTTGGAAAACTTAGGCCTCACATCTAGCTACCTAAGTACCTACTCTAATTATAGTAATTGTAGAATGACTGCTTCATCTCCGTGGAGAGGTTGTATTTGCTTAACAAAAGGATTAAGGGAGTTGTAAGTGGCCTTATTAGCTGTTGCGGTTAACTTGTCAAGTTTGTATCTACGCATCATTATTTTGCTTAAATTAGTTTTTAGTAATAGTTTTATTGATCATACAGATAATTTATGTACCTATAGTACCTACTTAGTTACTGAAGAAATAGTAAAATGGATTTTTGATATCGATATACCTACATAGGAATATCACTTTAGTCTACGTCAGCTAGTGGTACCTATTGCTCACAAAGATGAAAATCTAGTCTTTATTTTTCTGATCAAATTATTTATTATCTTTCTATGTAAGTATATAGAATTGTTATTAATAGTATTTTTATACTTTTCAGATAATGCAGTATCTCCAAGGCCGAAGTGTTAAACGGAGTATCTACATGGATTCTTGATTTTGAAGATCCTAATCAAACAAGATATAAGTATCCTCCATCCTTTTTTATCGTTTAGTAATCACACAGACTGTTATCTCCTTCATTTACCATTGACCCCGGCTCTCTTGTTCTTTGTTACACCATCCTTGAGAGTCCAGCTCTTTGTCCCATTACTTCAACCTAACCACAAAGAAAGCGAACGTCAAAACATGTGGTAAAGTTACACTAACCTAGTTACTGCAACCTATAATTAAATCGCCCCCATTAATCTACCCTTCATGCCAGCATACCAATAAACCACAATTAAACACCCTCCTAATAAATAGTTCACGTAATCAATTTAGATCGACACTCAGTAATTTATGAATTTACTCAGGCGCTTAATGAATTAGCTAATATAATTCCACAAAAGCTGCATTCAATTATTATTACTGCATTATTTTATACCCTTTAGAAACCGAATAGGCCCATGAATTAAACAAACGAACCCGATCCAAGATGGCGGCCGAGTCGAGCGCAGCTTTTTCGTTCCTTTTTTGAATTTCGAATAGGCGGTCGTTGTGAAGGGGTGAAGGAGAGAGCTGTCGTATTCCAGTTAGTTAGAAATATAGCACAGTGTCTAAGTTGAACGTAGGTTTTTGTAACTGATGAGTAACGAAACTCTTTGTGTTTGTACTCTGTGAATCTTATTAGATTTTGTTGAACGTTTTGATCAGCGATTTTGGGCTCTATATTGTTCTACTATCTTCCGTTTCACCAATACAATTTTTTAGTTATCATTTACCTACGACCCAAGTGACATAGTGTAAGCATTAGGCTTCGTAATATTTGAACCTCATGAAACAATATTCGTATTGAAGGATCTGGTTGTCCACAAAATGTACCCACGACCTGTCAAAGCAGCTGAAATTATGGCTTATGCAGTCAAGGACCCTAATAGCCCGCAAGGCCACAACACACCCCATTACGGTGTCACGGTCACTTGGCACTTCCCCAATTTACGCGAAATTATAAACGTTAAAACCATTACTGCTTCCGGCAGTGAAAAGTTTACCCTCGTCTTCCAGCGAGTGTCATAAAGAGGGAATAGTATACTAATAATAATCACACTTCTTACTATTCTATTCCTTTTCTACTAATATTGTAAGCGTGTCAGTTTATATGGATGTTTGTTTGGGGCCTCCCTACGCTGCGTCTGTCTCCTGTACGTGGCCGCCACTCCAGAACCTTACTGCCCCATCGGCCATCGATTCTACGAACGATGTGCCCCGTGACACTTAATTTTAGCGACTTGAAGAGCTATGCCGTTGACTTTGGTTCTTTTGTGGATCTGCTAATGAGCAGCACAAGATCGGTCATCGTGGAATGCCTTGGGGGAGGCCTTTGTCCAGCAGTGGACCTCTATAGGCTGAAGAATAAGACGAAGAAGAGGGATGTTTGTATCTCTTTCATGTAAAAAGTACTTAACGGATTTGGATGTGGCATACAAATGGGTTTGTCTTGATATTTCCGCGGGCTCGAAACTTATGCGGATGAAATACTTACTTATTTTATTTATATCGTCTCGATATTATCTTGTTTGTTTGCAAAGAATAAGCTCAACAGTTTAACAGGCTAATAAAAACCTAGCTAGTGTTTATAGCAATAAGAATTTACTTCACTGTATACCTACCTTATTAACTTGCCAGGTTCTCCTCCATCCAGGTTAGATTATTTATTTAAATTGCAGTGGTAAATGGACAAAATGATATAGCTTTTGATCTACTAACAGTTAGAATCACTTCGAAGCTTACTATTGCTCCCTATGTTCAATGTGTCTGCTTAACAACGTAAATAACACAATGATTGTTGTTGATGTAGAACTGTCAAATTGAAACCCATTGAAACCCAGTTTACATTGGTACGAATTCTCGACCACTGATTGTGTTGAATCAAAACTCTTCCTTTAGACTAGTTTGGTTCGTGTTACTTCCTCCAAGTTTGTTACAACATTTATTCTCACAGATCAGCCAGCAACATAATGCGGACGCCATCTGGTTTTAAAATATTTTTTTTTTTTTATATAGTATAAACTAGCGCTTGACCGCAATCCCGCCTGATGGTAAGCAGTGACGCAATCGTCGATGGTAAAGCGCACTAGTTTATTAAGAGCCTATTCACTCTAGCCTTGAACACACTCAAATTGTAGTCCGACGGAAACACCGCCGCTGGTAAATTGTTCCAGTCCCGCGATGTACGCGGTATAAAGGAGGAGGAATATTGTCGAATAAAAAAAAAATCATTTCATTTAGTTGGTCTAATTTAGTTCTCTATGAGCTGATTTAATCAAACGCTGTTTAACTGGTATTTAAAAACCAATCAAAACAGTATAACTGCCGTGGAAAACAAAATGAAAACTCCATAAATAAAATTACAACCAGCGACATTTACATCGTTCGACTACCTGTGTAAAAGCAAACTATTATCTGCTGCAGTTATCAAGAGTGATAGTAAACCCAGCCAAGCGTACCACGTTGCCAACTGAATGGAAAACACAGAGTCTGAGCTACAGGCTCAGAGAATATTGTTGCAAACCATATGCGGGTTCCGACGTTATTCGGAACAGAGCCGATATTGAAAATATCCATACTAATATTATAAATGCGAAAGTATCTCTGTCTGTCTGTCTGTCCGGCTTTCACGCCAAAACTACTGAACCGATTGTAATGAAATTTCGTACACAGATAGTCTAGAGCCTGAGAAAGGACATAGACTATAAAACATCCCGCTATGACCAATAGGAGTAGAGCAGGAACAAAAAATGTTGCGGAAACGGGAGCAAACGCGGATGTACTACATATGGCTCCCATTATTTTAACAGGCGCTTATTTTATATCAACTGAGCTCATTCGGCTAGAAGGTTACGCGGGTGAAACCGCGGGGCACAGCTAATTATAAATACTTATGAGAATGTTAGAAGCCGGACTATTAGATAGTGGGTAGGTACCTATTGTTTGCAGTTAAACAGTACATACTTATCGGCAAGGAAACGATACATACATAGTGATATTGCATTTAAAAGACGTGCTTTTTTATGTAGATTACAAGAAGTTAATCGTTGCCCCCCACACGAGGAGTTCCTCCGCGGGTGGGTTTACAAAGATTTAATCTCACGTATGATATAAGCGTCAATTATTATATAAGCGTTTATCTAAATATGTAATATATTATAATAAGGTACCTAAAGTTTGTTAGGTACAGCCTTCACGACAGCCTCCGTGGCGTAGCGGTAGCGAACGCAACCGTTGCGCAAGGAGACGCGGTTTCGATCCCCGCACAGTGCCAATATTTGTATGCATGAATATGAATATTTGCACTGGTCTGGTCGTGCCTCGGAAAGCACGTTAAGCCGATGGTCCCGGTTGCCATACGAACATCTAGTGGCAGTCGTTACGGGTTGTTGGAGCCCTTAAAAGTCCAACAATTGGTCTAACTGCAATGCATCGATGTCGCCTTCGGGTTGTTGGACTGGGATTAACGCTGGGATGATGATGACTTAATTATGAAGTTAATCGTTGCCCCCCACACTAGGAGTTCCTCCGCGGGTGCGTTTACAAAGATTTAATCTCACGTATGATATAAGCGTCACTTATTATATAAGCGTTTATCTAAATATGTAATATATTATAATGAGGTAAAGTTTGTAAGAGATAAACTCTGAAATACTGAACAGATTGTGAAAATTATTTAACGAATACATAGCCATGTTATTGTCGAATGGTTGTGTAGGAATGTTAATAAAAATTAAAAGACTTTTACGTGGTAATATGATTTTATCACAACTAAATATATTTATTCCTCAATGAAATGGGCACGGTTAGCTAATAAAATATATGTTGCTAAACGCCTGTATAATTCAAGAATACAGGGTGGGGTGGCAGGGTTGTCGGCACTCACTTGTTTCCACACGTATGTATCAAAAAAATCATTTTATTGGAGGTAGACTTATGTGCTGAAACCATAATTATACCTCCAATAAAATGATTCTGGACATCACTCCCCTGGATTTTCCAGTTTTTGCTTTTAGATTCTGTGTAGATGTGCCTGCCTCTGTGTAAGTCTCAATTCCTATTTCAAGTCTGATTTCTTTATTTTCAGTTATGTCTACTGCGACCACGACCAACGTTTGAAATAAATCACGAATTGAATCGATTGTCGCCGGGTGGGAGATCAACTTGCTAACTCCGTTGTCAAGATCTTCGCCATCAAATTCTGGGGTGTTCTAGAAACATCTAGAAGTTCTCCGGACGTACCTGGGCCTGGTAACTCCACCACCGTTGGCTGTGATCATTCGCCAACGGGGGCGAAGTTCCTACTCCTAGTTGCGAGGTTCCACGTAGGAAGAGGATGACAGAAAATGAAGACTCCGTAGTGAACGTTGCTTCGAGGAGCTGATATTGTTGTTTTCGTTTATGATTGTTTACTGTGACGCCGACTGCCTTATTCTCAAACTAAAGGAGATGTTTCAGAAATGTATGGAGCCTGGGCCAGCACATTGTACATTTAATGCTAGGTATAGTTACGCTATAGTTAACTGTTTTTAATGTTTATTTCCTATATTTTGGCTTAGTTTTTGTACTGATTCAATTTAATTCGGCCAAAGATTGCAACACAACTACTAATAAATATGGTGGTCAGCAATAAGCGAAATAAGATTGTGACAGTGACATTTGATTGACGTGTCATGTATCTAAGGCTACCGTATCTATATTATTTACCATATGACTGCGAAAAAAACAAAACATGAATTCCGAACATACGGCCCATTAAATAAACACAATCAACTCAAATCAACACTCGACACGAACACAACTGGAAAATAGAACTGTCAAAGTCGCCAATCAAACGTCATAACCACTGTCATTGCTACCTTAATAAAGGGTTATATCACTAAAAATGTTTCAAATAATTAATTATACAATATGTAAAGAAAACCCTGTCCGACCCGTAAGGATAATAAAGGTTAGGTAAACACATGACCAAATAAAATATAAAATTTTACATAATCATCATAGAACCAATACTAATGAATTTTGAAATAATCCTTTTTTCCCGGGAATTAATTACAATTTCCCCGAAATTTGGTAATTTTTAAAAAAGTGACAACACCGGTATTATTATAAGCAAATAGCAACGCGACCACGTCACAGGTGCCGCGTGCCCTGCCCCCCGCCGCCCGTGGAAGGGGTTGCTTATCGCATATGTATTAAGTTACTTCTTTTTGCGAAACAATATTTATTTTTTTAGGGGGATTTTTTTTTAAAGTTTAGCCTGTCTTTGTGGGCATTAGTAGAATCAGTTATCGATACCTATAAACAATACCTTCACGGATCGGACAGGGTTTTCTTTACATATTGTATATACTTGTATTTTTATTTAAATTAATTTAGTAGTATTTTTATGAAAATCTTTTACTTTTTCCGTTTTTATCTATATAGCGTACATAGTGGTGGCCCAAAATGAAACATTTCCTTTAAGTTCAATGCATTTTCTTTTTCTTAAGAAAAGTACAAGATAATGGCGCCGACTCTCTTGTTCACAAATTAAACTAATTAAAGTCCAGTGCATCTTTTTCTATTTCATTAAAAAAAGAAGAGAAGATAACATTTTAGTTTAATCCTGTCAAAATAAGATATAGACAGTTTAGACGACTTCATAAACATAGCGACCAAAAATACAACAATTTACGTCAGGCGCGGACTATTTTACACAGGTTTAAACTTACATATATTTCTGTCCTTTTCTTAAGTGTAGGGTGTTTCCCTAACATAAGTAATGTCACTGTAAATGTAAATTGTCAAACTTAAATGCAGAAAATGTCAGTGAATGCTCAACGGGATGTATCTAAATAAAAATGCAAGTTGTCCGATTCAAACCACGTCTAATTGAACACTAAGGCACGTATTACAGAACGTCACTCAAAACTCAAACTCCACTTAAGTCTCGTTTCAAGCCATTTGATTGGTTGAAACTAGTTTTAAGTAATGCTTAAGCAGAGATCAATGCTTGAGTTTCCTTCTGGAATACGGACCTTAATATAAAATATTACATGAAATGCTTAGAATAATGCAATGCGTCAGTGTCAATGCACTGTCAAATGTAGGTCGCGCCCAAAGTGCAAATACGTTAGCCTACTGGCTAACTTATTGTAATTAATATATTTGAACCCATGTACGTACACCGTACATTAAGAAAAAAAAATGCATCGAACTTAAATTTAGTTTAGTTTGTTTCTAATTCTATCTTTTCGTTATTTTTTATAAATATACATTGTGCTCACATGATAGAAGCAACAGAAATATGTAACGAAGACATGTAATCCATATTATGATTTTAAAAGAGTGTCCATGGAGTTTGTTGCACGTTCTTCTCCATAGAGATCTACGCTTTGGAACGTGCAATTTAGCTTCACTTTTCTTGGACTGACCGACATTGACTATTCAAAAGCACCAACTGTTGGTTAATTTGAAATAAACAATTTTGATTTGATTTGATTTGTGAACCAGGGAATCGGGGCCAATATTAGTTTAGTCCTTTTAACTTTATGTGAGATGTAGGCACCTATTCAGTGCAACTTTTTTTAGGTTTATATATTTCATGTATATACATACATGTGTCTTGCACCTCTGGTATAAGTTAATGTTTAATGGTTTCTTTTACCTTTGTAATTTGTAAATAGTGCAATTACTTGCAAGGAAATCTATAGATTAGATTTTTTTAAATAAATCGTTGCCCCACTCCAGCTACTATTCCTGTACCGTGGGTGCGGTTCCCAACATTTAAACTCATATACACAAACAATTAGACCCGTAAGCTTCTACGAGTAGGTCATACAAATATTTGTTCGGTGCGGCAATCGAACCAGCACGCTCAAGTCGATCGCTCATCCACTGCACCAAACGTGTCGTCACGTTTTAAAGTATAATAATTCAACGGGATACTAATTCAGTTATCCCTATCTATTATGTTTTTTATATATCAAGCTGCACCACGCGGCTTCACTCGCATATGTTTCGATGCCGAGATAATAACGGGATTTAAAAAAGCACATAAAAAGTAGCCTAAGTTACTCCTTATTACATCAGCTACTTGGCAATAAAAGTCCCGTCAAAATCGGCCTAGCCATTTCAGAGATTAACCGAAACAAACAGACAGACAAAAATGATAAAAAATGTTTTTTCTTGGCGTGAATCCCGCCTGAAGATAAGCAGTGATACAATCATTGATTATTAAGTTTATTAAGAGCCTATTCACTGTAGCCTTAAAGACACAATTGTAGTTAGGAGGAAACACCGCCGCTGGCCAATTGTATATTTTGTTGTATTGAATGTATTAATCAATATACTTGGTGTATAATAAAGTACATTATATAAACAAAACCTGCTCCTAACCTGTCTTTTATTTTACTGTGATAAGCGTCAAAGTGGATAAGATCCAGCAACAAGTAAATTCCTAACCATAATCTGTCTAATTACGAAACTAATCAGGTATGTACCTAGAGATAAAAAATTTCAGTGTCAAGTACCTCATCATCATCAACCTTTTTATCGTCCCACTGCTGGGCACAGGTCTCCTCTCATACAGAGAAGGGTTGAGTGTAATCACCACACTTGCTCAATGCGAGTTGGCGATTTCAGACTTGACTTTCAAGCTTCCTCAAGATGTTTTCCTTCACCTTTTAATCAGTCATTGGTGTCCAAGATATACTTAGAAAATAAAAGTTACACTGGTACTTGCCTGATACTGGAATCGAATCCACCCATACTCGAGTTTGTGTGGTGTTTTAACCACTACGACCAAAGTAAAGTAAGTTTCTCGGTGGTAGGCCATAACATCGGCTGCCGGCAGAAGTTACCACCCACCAGACAAAGTCTTGCCGCCAAGCGATTCGTCGTGTGTTCCGGCATGATGTCTGGTGAAGCCGTACGGAGGACGGGCCTGAGCAGTTGTGTTGCGATGTGTGGCGGGTACGATGCGCCAAATGTTGTTGTGTCGGGAGTTTGGTCGTGGAGAGTCTCCAGATCAATATCCCTCTAGCGCAGCTTCGTTTGGTCGTGTTGGTCTTGGGTTTAACATTGCATCACCTCGCTCAACTGCCGTCATCCTTCCTATTCCTTAGTTTTTTAGGTGAATAGGGTTAATAAACTACTTAGTGCGCTTTACTATCAACGATTGCATCACTGTTTACCATCAGGCGGGATTGAAGTCAAGCACTAGTTTATAATTATTTAAAAAAAAAGTAAGTTAAGTACCTACTCCATTTATAATGTTTGGGCAATTTGATTCGACATCGAACGTTTGGTATTAATAGCTCCGCCCCGCGGTTTCCCCTACATTAATTTCGTTCCGCCATTGTACAATGTTTTTCTTTGTGCATAAAGTTTTAATAAATAAATAAATATCGGGATATTACTATCCCAGTATCATAAATGTTAATCCCGTTGCCAAATTTCCTCCAAATCCGTTCAATAATTTTCGCGTAAAACCGTTATAACGCCTGTGCGCCTCGTTGTTAACTGGTCTCTGGTCCTTAGTTTCGATTCCCAGGGCAAGCAATATTCATCATCATCAGCCCCTGCCTATATCCAGATAGGCCTCCTTCATGGCACGCCAACAAGCTCGATCCTGAGCAGTTCTCCGCCAGCCACTACCAGCCACCTTTTTGATGTCGTCGCTCCATCTCGCCTAAGAGCGTCCCATGCTACGTTTACCGAGACGCGGTCTCCACTCGAGGACTCGTTTACCCAAACGGTTGTCGGTCCTGCGGCATATGTGACCAGCCCATTGCCACTTCAGCTTGCTAATCCTCTCGGCTATGTCGGTGACTCTGGTTCTCTGTCAGATCACCTCATTTCTGATGCGGTCCTTCAGAGAGACGCCCAACATAGCCCAGCAAGCAGTATTATTAGATTTTATTAATCAAGACTTTCTCAGCACCTGCAACTGGTCTGGATTTGTTCCCAGATTAAAGCGATAGGCTCGCTCCAAATAACATGGAATTTAAGCTTGACTGGCGAAATGTGTGTTTATGATAAGTAGGTACCATGGGTAGGTACACGTCTCTTTAATGCTGCCTTCGAAGAAGCCAGGTATTTTTTTTTTGTATTAAATAAACGTTGGCCCACAATTCCTCCTGAACTCTAATGAATCTAAAAAAATAATAAACACCTAATTTTCTTTTTATAATCAATTTCTTTATCAATAAATATAACGTCAGCGGAGTTTCGCTAGTTAAAGGGTCACAACACAATGGGTAAACAAAAGAAACACGTTTAATGAGTTCTTTTATTAAAAGTATACTTTAATTATATTCTCACTACCATTAGACAGCCCTCATTATCCGCTACAAAATCCATTCGCATTTGTCAGTTGCTAACTTTCTGAGTGAGTGTTGCCAGTGTGTCGGGACTACAGATAAAAATGACCTTTAATTCTAAGTGGATAGAGTATCACATACCATAGCACGATAAATTTTCATCGGTGTTAGTTTTACAATTTTCCGTTGATAGTTCTTGTTTGTCGTCACGACACATTGGAAATGGTGTCTTAACATACCCGGGTATAAACTATAATACAGCAGATTACATGTATGGCTATGACTCGTGATTATATATCAGTTCTTGTAACTAAATCTATGTCGAAATATATTTATACATAATATTTTCCAATATAACTTTCACTAGTGTCTCTTCCAACGCTTTAAATACAAAATATCTCATCTTCCCTTAGCCACCAATTTCTTTAAAAACCATAACAACTAAAACGTCAAAACAATATCTTTATTTTCATTATTTTAACCCCCAAATTGCCGTCGTGATAAAGCATACACAAAAGGAAATAATACAAAACAAACTTGGCACATCGACATAATTTTGCACACGAAAACAAAGCTAATTTGACATACGTGGACTACGTGCAGTCAGCAACTAGTCGATTAACATTATTATTTTCGAAATCTTTAATAATTATAAACAAGTGCTTCACTGCAATCCCGCCTGATGGTAAGCAGTGATGCAATCGTTGATGGTAAAGCGCACTAGTTTATTAAGCCTATTCACTTAAAAAACTAAGGAATAGGAAGGATGACGGCAGTTGAGCGAGGTGATGCCCAAGACCAACACGACCAAACGAAGCTGCGCTAGAGGGAGATTGATCTGGAGACTCTCCACGACCAAACTCCCGACACAACAACATTTGGTGCACCGTACCCGCCACACATCGCAACACAACTGCTCAGACCCGTCCTCCGTACGACTTCACCAAACATCATGCCGGTACACGACGAATCGCTTGGCGGGAAGACTTTGTCTGGTGGGTGGTAACTTCTGCCGGCAGCCGATGTTATGGCCTACCACCGAGCAAATTCGAAATCTTAAAAGAATTTATTAAAATCGAAACCGAATTGACATTTAAGAACAGCACTCTGTTTCTTCCTCTCTCTCTCCTTTCACTCTTAGCTATTATAAATTGCCAAAAAGTACATTATCGAATCATATAATGTTAATCGACTTTGGTTGCTAATCAAACTAGATACGGATTGAGCAAAACATGGGTACTTAACACAGCGCCACCCTGTCAATATCATGAGCCAAAAGATCCTTGTAGAGTGCGCGCAAGCCAATTCTGCACGTTTGAATTTCAAGACTAATCCTTCATAGCAATTGTAATCCAATTAGGCACAATAATGGCGAATATTTACTCTTGATGGCGGCAAACAATTCCGATTTGGACAACGTACAGACTTAGTTTGCGCGGACTCTAGCTCTCTTACTTGTAATGGTGACCACACTTACTCCAACCACATCATATCGCAGCAAAAATGCGGCAAGCAGAGGTGGCATATGCATAGTATCGGTATAACATCTTGCAGTTGCGTTTTGATAGACCAAAAATGAAATGAAATGATCGACACAACGTTGTCTTCGCGATGTGGCCGGCTGCTAATGCACGGTCTTGTTTGTGGTTACAATGTGGTCGGGATCGCCCCCAGACTTTGACAGCCAAATGTGGTTCGTGCGCCCGTCCACGTATTGCCGTTGTGATGTGGTTGTAGCATGTGTGATCAGATTCACCTAGATTCCTAGGAATCAAAAGCACAATCGTACAAGAACTTTATAACATAAAGGGTGGCAGGAACATGGACGTCGCCTGTTATTATAGAATCAGTATATGATTTTGAACATACAAGTACATAATTTTTCCGAGGGTTATTATAAAAGATTAAGGGTCTAATCACAAAAACTTAACGTGTCTAACATGTTGTCAGTATTACATCTAAGGGCTCACACACATACACGATACAACGTCGCGTCGTGGTAGATTTCGACGACTCGTCACGTCGTGTGAAAATTTATTTCTAGGTTTTAAGAATTAAGTAATCAAGAAAAAACAAACCATGGTAAGTAATATACTATATCATCCATACTAATATTATAAATGCGAAAGTAACTCTGTCTGTCTGTCTGTTACGCTTTCCCGCTTAAACCTCTCAACCGATTTTGATGAAATTTGGCACAGACAATCTTTGGACCCTGAGAAAAAACATAGGCTACCTTTTATCCCGGAAAAATTTGATATTCCCGAGGGAAATCTAAAAAGCGCGATATAACCGAATTCCACGCGGGCGAAGCCGCGGGCGAAAAGCTAATATACTATATTTTATTTAGTTGCCAACTAAAAGCTCCCACGTCACTATTAAAGTAATCAGAAAATTCGTTTCTTATGTCGCTAGCTCTTGTTCGTCGTGACGTCACGACGTCGTATCGTGAAACGACGCCACATCGTTATACGACGCGACGTCGTAACGTGTTCATGTGTATGAGCCCTTAGACCATATAATAATGTCGTGTATAAAGGGTGTTTATCCTAAACAACTGTTAGACACGGTTTTGTGGTACCTGTTATATACATTTGCTGACAGGAAAGCAACTACGCTAGAGGATCTAGAATCAGGTGCTGAATTCATGGTACCAGTTTGCGTGTCGATATGTCTGCCACCCAAGTACACAACAAAGTATTAGTCAACATACATTTATCTTCATATCAGCAGGAATAATAAGACCTGGGCCTGTAGCCAATGTAACATCGCTTCGTAGCGAAGCGATATCGAATACCAAACCAACCAATGGCGGGAACGATTGACCACGCGACGCGATAAATCACGTGGTCAATCGTTCCCGCCATTGGTTGGTTTGGTATTCGATTTCGCTTCGAAGCGATGTTACATTGGCTACAGGCCCAGGGCTGGAAATTGAGTCGACAGCAGACAGTGACGTATACAAAAGGAAAGCTTGCACCACGTATCACTCACTATATTTTAACGGTTTAACCCTCTATTCATAAACGTTGCTTAAGGTTAACTAGTGATTAGTGACTTTTAACCAAACATTTTTGACGTTTTAACGTCACTTAACGTTAATCATCGTTTATAAATAAACACCAATGTTTAAGGAGTTTATTCATAAACGATGATTAAAGTTAAGCAAACGTCTAAAATGTATGGTTAAACAATTGCTAATCACTAGTTAACTTTAAGCAACGTTTATGAATAAAGGGCTATATGTTTAGGGTGTTACATAAGGTAAACACAGAAAACAGAGAGTAACCAACGGTAAACAAAAAAAACACGTGACTTTGACAACAACCTAATTGTAATACCAGTGACTTCAAGTTGTCCTGCTACATCAATCAGTGTTCTACTCTTCAATCTAACGTAGTACATCACACGTATAGTACTGTTATGCCGGGGCTACATTAGCGGGCGAAGATTCGTATCGCGTTCGTGCAAAACATCCGTTGTTAGACATACACGATGTTCTTGTCTACATTGGTGGGCGAAGATTCAGAAAGCGGCCTACGGCGAATATTCGTTGTTTAGTTGTGCGTCCGAGATAATGGATGAAGCGGTGGCTTTGCATTATATGTCAGTAAATTATTACATGTGTACAAAACAAAAACAACGAAAAGAAATGCAAAAAGAACGTCAGTCCCTCTTCAAAATCTGGACAACACTGAAGTGACGTAGGTGTGGCCACTCCAGCGAATATTCTCGCAACAAGTCCTTTGAAGCGCGCCACTTTACAGACAGTGCCCCGATGCTACATCGTCTGCGCACGAATACATTGGGTTGTAACGATGTACCCGGCCACATACATCGCCGTAGCCCGCTAATGTAGCCCGGGCTTTAGCGATAAATGATTTCAGTAGTGTGTGATGCAAGCGGTCCTTAGCTAAGGAGGACAATGCAGAGAAATAAAACGTAAAACTGATACTTAATAACTTTGTAACTGAGCGATTCTTATTGCGATGTCGCCCTTTTGATACAGAGGCATAATAGGCATACCACAATCAGCCTATCTCACTGCGGGGACACAGGCCTGAATCACAGGCAGAATGGACTATAATTGCACTGGTCCCGTTCGGGTTGTTAGATGTCATATTTCTTCGAATTTTGCATTCTAAAACATGCCGTTTTCTCACGATGTTTTCGTCCACCGTTTTTCAATTCAGAGGATGCCATTATAATCGCCGATCCTACAATAATTTGTTTCGGTAGCAAGTCGAAAAAATACCCAATAACAAAACGAAAACAGGACTCTTTATAATATTGATTAGTTAATTATACCTAAATCCTAAATAAATGGAATACACAAATCGTATAACACATACCTAGTTCGTAGCACAGACCTGTCGTTGAGTATAACTTAAGAGGTGGAAAATAATAATAACGTCGTATTAATAATTATATGTTATAATGTATGTAATAGTAATTATTTACAAATGACTCGAAGTGATGATTACAATGTTTCTTATCGACCGCGCTTCTATAACGCCTATAGATATTGTTTAATAATTTATTTGTGGTGTTACCTGAAAAGAAAAATGGGATCTTTAAAAAATGTTTTGAACATTACATTACACGCTGGAACTCATTCCATTCATTCACATAAAACTATAAAGGGTGTATCTGACATCGACGCAAAAACGAGTACCATGGATCCAGTACATGATTCTGAACCCCCCAGTGGTGGAATTTTGCGTCGGCTGTTTCATGATTTAAAAAAATGTAGTTTTTTTCACTTTAGACCGTTTCATAATTGCTATACTTTTATAACCCAATAAGATTTTATAGTAAAAATTAATTAATTCGCTAATTACATAAAAAAGAGCAATGAACACAAAACTCGATAAACGATCTTATCAGCTGATTTAATAGACTTCACATTAGGGATCAACGTCATACCTACAAACCCGCACGGCGGCACGCTTGCAACGTTCAAAGACCGAGCCGACACTTTATTTTTAACACTATGAATTCTGTAATCGTTCATTAACGACATAAGTGACTATCATAATTTTATTAGTGGCATGCGGTCTAGCCTTTTCGCGAAGTTTGCGCTACGATGTCAGATACATTCTTTACAGTGTTATGGAGTACACCACCATTAAAACCTTTTTGGTAAATAACTCTAAATCGGGTACTACCAAAACTACCTTGGTGAAGGCTACAGGACCCGATGGATGCGAGAAGCACAGAACCTCCCCCTAACCGGAGAACTCATTTTTGTCAAATGATTGCGACTAGTCGACTGACCATTGGTCAACACACATCAACACAACATTGGCCAAACGATCCCAACATGACAAAATGTGTTCGCCGATTAGGGGGCCGGTCGAATAGCGATGTTTCCTGGGTAAAAAAAAATTGATTCTATTTAGTCCGTCATTCAGATTATAGAAAAATTTTGGATACGTATATTTTGTTTTATCAAATTAATAAAAAATGACAAATATAAAAGGCATCAAAGATCAGGAGTGGTGGCTGGTGACGTCACTGGCCACTAAAAAGTGTAGCGTGCAGTGACGTCACACGAGTTTTCAACGCGCTGTGTCGTCTTCATTTTTTTTATATGAAAAAAAATACGTGTCTAGTATTTTTTGGAAATCTGACTGACGGACTAATTAGTTTTTTTTTTTTTTTTTAGTCAAATAGTGTATTAAAGGTGGTTCGGGAGGCCTATGTCCAACAGTGGACGCCTTCCGGCTGAAATAATCAAATTGGAAGCTGTATAGCCCGTTTCAAAACCATCCAATTGCAATGTAAGCAAACATATCAGAAATTATACCTGTGAATGCTAATTTGTCGTGTAAACATACAAATTGTGTAATAGGCTATTTGACAGTATGAATTTTTTTGTGATTATTTGCTTTAATTGCATAAAATGAGGGTTCTTTATGTAATTTACATGAGTTTTAATAAAAATAATAACAATTAATATATCCAAAAACATGTTTGACTTTTTGTATCTCGCGCCACATATTGTGAAACAATCCGGATTGGCTAATGTCATGATGACGTCATACGCGCTTCAGCACTTGTTGTTCTCTGTGTTCTCAGGTGTTTTATCGATGTATTTGTACAACCCGGTACAGCACACCACTTGTAAACAATTTTATTAGAAAAAAAACAACAAATAACAGATAAATATTAACACCACTGCGGAACTGAAAATTGTTGGATATTCTTGTAACGTCACTCACAAGGCGCGACGCCATCATCATCATCTCAGCGTTTATCCCGGTTGCAGCCGCGGCTTTCGCGTTGGAGTCCGGGGACGCCATATTGCTGAATAAAGAGTTTCGGCGGTTTATTTGAATTTTGAATTTTTATTTGCATGTTTCTTACGAAATACGTATTTAAAATTAAAATAAAACTTTTGGTGAACTTCTTAACCGCAACCAAGTAATTCAAGATAGAAATTATAAATATGTCAAATAGCCTATTTGCGGCGATTCTTCAATTACATTTGAATAATGTTAATGTTAAATAACAATAGGCTATTTGACAGATTTATAATTTTTATCTTGAATTACTTGGTTGCGGTTAAGAAGTTCATCCAAAGTATTTTTTTTAATTTTAAATACGTATTTCGTAAGAAATATGTAAATAAAAATTCAAAATTCAAATAAGCCGCGAAAACGATATAATCAGCAATATGGCGTTGCGCCTGGTAAATGACGTCACAAGCGGTTTTCGGTTCTCAGTGGTGTTTGTTTTTAATTATTATTTGCTGTTGTTATCTAATAAAATGGTTTACAAGTGGTGTACTGTACTGGGTTGTACAAATAAATCGATAAAACCCCCCGAAAAACAGTTTATAAGTTTGCCGGAAACAAGCGTATGATGTCATCGCGACATTAGCCAATCCGGATCGTTTCACAATGTGTGGCGCGAGAAACAAAAAGCCAAACATATTTTTGTGTTTTGGATATAATAATTGTTATTATTTTTTATTAAAACTCTTGTAAATGATATAAAGAACCCTCATTTTATGCAATTAAAGCAAAAAATCACAAATAATTGAATACTGTCAAATAGCCTATTGAATCATGGTATTTATACCATCGCCTAGCTCCATAAAAATAGAGGTAAACAAACCAATTTAGGGTTATCACAACTCACGTTTTACAAATCTCCTGTTATTTACATGATTATCGACTCTTACGTGCTAGCTATTTATGAACAATTCCTATTGCAATATATTTAAATAGAATCACTAAAATAACATGCGTAATAGCTTAGTATTACAAAAAAAAAAACATTAAAAAGTCGACATAAATTTTACGTGATAGCCCTACAAAAAAAGAAAGATGGTTGAAATCCAGGTATTAAACACATTATGTGGAATTCAACCAATGAATAAAGTTGAGACATTTATCAATACAATTTTGCGTATTTTAATTACTTTCAAATCAACTACATAACACATGCATTGTAATAATACTTTCAAGTATGGACTAGTTATAATATATATGTATCAAAAAATTTAACATATTAGGAAGTTAGCTTACATGTATGTCATATTTCATTCAAATCGGTTAAGTTTTATGCAAATCATAAATATCTAAACACAAATACACTGTTTAGATTAGTAGGAAGTAGGATTATTACTTTTATGAAAATCATCTATGTAGAAAAGGTTTGTTACATCTGTCTTTTAGGTGTAAACTACTCGTTGCCTAGCAACGGTTTGTTTACCTCTATTCTTTATCGAATTTGGCCCAACTATAGTACGAATTGAATAATTATATTGATTAACATTTTAAAATTATTTTTGTTATTTCATATTATTAACACTTTTTTTTTAATGTTGTGATTGACTAACGTCGCCCCGCAGCGGCAAAGTTGTCAATAATATACGCAGTGACATTTACAATAGATGATTTATTATGTACTCACAAACCTATGTCAATGTAAAACATATGTCGCCAGTACTATATTTCTACATAGTTTTGTTACCATATTAACACCTCCACTTAACAAAACTAAAAATACTTTGGAATAGATAGTACACCAAGCTTTTTTCTTAAATATTTATGCTTTAAAGACCCTAGACTTTTTGTAAAAATATCTGCTGGCATTATTCTTCTTAAACGATTCTAATTCCTGTTCCATACTTGCTTTCCAAAAATTACTTTCAGGTCCATTTAAAGCGTCCTCGAGTGTAATATCCATTATATTTGGGTCATCTAATTCTCTTCTTCGCTCTGTTCCTCCACTGAAACCTTGCACTTAATAGGAATATCCACTGTATTTTTATTTTTTCCATTATAATAACATCTCTACTAATCGTGACAGAGTTATTTTCTGGGTTATAAACCCTATATCCCTTCACATTGTCTGCATAGCCAACCAAGATAAGTTCCTTTGCCTTCATATCCCATTTTAAGCGTTTTCCTTTTGGTATGTGCATCATAACTTTACTACCAAAAATACGCACATTACTTAAGTCCGGTTTTTTTCCTGTCCAGACTTCATAAGGAGTCATATCTTTTAATGCAGTAACAACTGACCGATTCCTGAGATATACAGATGTATTTATGGCTTCTGCCCAAAACTTTTTAGGTAAAACAGCATCAAAAATTAAACATCTTGCCTTTTCAACTAATGATCTATTCATTCTTTCACATACACCATTTTGCTGCGGTGTGTAGGCGTTACTTTTCTGATGAATTATCCCTTGTTGTTTCAGATACCTTTCAAAGTCTTGACTGCAGAACTCACCACCATTGTCTGTTCTAAGAATTTTAATTTTCTTATCAGTCTGTTTTTCAACCATTGACTGAAAATCTTTAAAAAACTTAAACACTTCAGACTTTGTTTTCATGAAGTACACAAAGGCCATTCTACTGTAGTCATCCACAAATAATACATAGTACCTGGATCCACCAATGGACACATTTTCCATCGGGCCACAAACATCTGAGTGTATCAGTTCTAAAATATTCTGGGTTTTAGTCAAGCTTACCTGAAAAGGTAGTCTAGCTTGCTTTCCCTTACAACAAACAGCACACTTAGATTTGTCTATATCTGCTTTATCTGTGTACGAAATACTTTCTGCAGCTCCGTTCTTCATTTTGTTCAAGCTAGTACTGTTGATATGTCCCAATCGACGATGCCAAGTTGCACTCGATACCTTAGCTGTGGCTGCCAACAACTGTTCTGATTTCTTAGTATATAATCTGTATACACCCTCTACTAATTCTGCCTTCCCAACTAGAGTACTCTGTTGATTGTAAATATAGCAAAATTTTCCTTCAAAGGTCACATTATTGCCATTCTCAATTAACTGACTCACTGAAAGCAAGTTTGTCGTCAAACTGGGTATACACAATACATCTGAAACTGTGATGTCATATTCTACATCATTTACAACTGTAACAATGTTTACATCACCAGAACACAGCACTGGGACACGTGTTTTGTTTGCAACAATTATCTCCTTGGTTTCACAATCATATGATGGATTGACAACATAATCTTTTTTTCCTGTCATGTGTTTACTTGCCCCACTATCTATGTACCAACTTTCGCAGTTGAACTTCCACTCAAGAAAATAGCATTAAAGGCGTTGGACTGTTTTCTTTTGCTGTTTACTGAATGCGGACACTGGTTTAGATAATGACCGGTTTCTTTACATCTAAAGCATTTAATTACTTTGGCAGCTTTAGACGTTGACGTTCCCTCCGTCGATTGTTTCTGGTCAAATTTATTTTTGCCCCATTTCTTATGATGTGTGTTCTTTTGAACAGCAAAAGCACTCTCCGGACTGGAACTAGTACCAACATCTGTACACATATCCATCAACTTTGTTTTTATGACGTCGGCACTTATATCAATACCCGAATGTTCTATAGCCATCAGCATAGGAGCATATTTCTCGGGTAATCCTGCTAACATTAATGCTCCAACCCATTCATCGGTAATTTTGAAACCTGTCCCTTGTAGTCTTTGACTTGTTTCTACAATTTCCGTTACATATTGAGTCATCGATTCACAATTGTCAAGTCGTATGTTTATGAGTTTCCGCAACAATCCAATTTTTCTTGTGTAGCCGGTATCATCGAACATATTCTTTAACTTGATCCATAAATCAAAGGTTGTTGCCGCATGCTTGATATGTACATAAAGTGATGGGTCAATCGTCAACACCAACTTCGCTTTAGCTTTGGCATCTTCATTGACTTGGCTTGTCGTAGCTGAAACCGGTAACTTCTCAGCGATAGCGGACGCCATGTTCTCCAACACCAACACATTTTGTACTGCAAAACACCAATCCTCATAGTTTTCACGACCCTTTAACTTTGGAATATTAGCGATATAGTTCGTCGTCATTTTTCACGAAACCAAACAGTACTACGCGTTCTTGATCTATTATAAACAATTTTTATAATTACGCAGGCCCATAACCTGTCAATAATAAACGCGGTGACGTTTATTATAGATGATTTATTATGTACTCACAAACCTATGTCAATGTAAAACATATGTCGCCAGTACTATATTTCTACATAGTTTTGTTACCATATTAACAAAAGTTTCACGCTCTGTATTGTCGCACTTTGCCATAGTGCACCTAACATTGTACATTTGCATAAATTTTTCTCCCTGTAGCCCATTCCAATAGCAAGTGGTCATAGCTCTAAAAACCCTTTAACAATTGGGTTATATCCTAAAAAATAATTTAATGTCCATCAGATGGATTTATAAAAAATATTGAACACGTATTTTTCATTTTTTCTTTAATTCAAATACTTAGGAAGATACATTGATTTGAAACGTCGCATGACGTCACGCCGTGGTACAAAATATACCACGGTGTGGCGTAATTAGCCCCCACTCCGTAACTTTAATACGCTATATCTCAGTAGTTTTTGATAATTTCAACAAAATAAAAAATACGGGTCTTATTTTTTTTATTATCTATAAGACAGATATATATTTTTTTTGATTTTCATACTTTGGATACGGGATGTATCCATTATAATGGATACATTCAGTACAATAATTATTGTATGAAGTTGTTAATCTATAATTTTGTAGTCATAATAATTTAGTTCAGAGTATGGAACTTGTGTGTATCAGCGTCAGGTGGTTCATCTGGCACTACGCTGAGTTGAGGTCTATTTGACATTATAAACTATATGTATTATGGTGTATTTACTTTGCTGTAACGTTTGTGTTCATCGTGTTTCCTTCTTCCATGGTAATGCTAAATAGTTCAAATATTTCAATCAGCCTTGTGGCCATGGTTGATTGAAAGGACAGGATAATGCAAATGTTTCCATGTATTCAGTAAATAACTCTAAACCTAATGAGTTGTAACAGTGAATTTTGATCCTTAATTCTGATCACGTGGGTTACTTTTTAATGAAACAATTGACGTTTACAACATGAGAAAGAAAACCCCGTCCGACCCATAAGGATAATAAAGGTTAGGTAAACGCATGATCAAATAAAATATGAATTTTTAGATAAGAATCATAGTAACAATACAAATGATTTTTGAAATAATTATAGAAATAATTATATAAAATAAAATTGGTATTTTTTTTAATAAGTGACAACACCATTTTTTATGGTATTATTATGAGCGAATAGCGATGCGACCGCGAGCCGCGTGCCCTGCCTCCTTTTGCCCGTGCATGTATTGCCTACCGCACATGTATTAATTTACCTCCTTTTGCGAAATAATATTACTACATTTATTATTACTTTTTTAGGGGGATTTTTTTTAACTTTAGCCCAGAGTTGTAGGCATTAGTAGTAAGTAGAATCAGTTATCGATACCTAGCAATACCTTCACGAATCGGACAGGTTTTTGTTTACATATTGTATAACCGACGAAGAATTTCTAGTTACCAAATGGAATCTTGAGCTGAATTAATGGTTTTAGTTTACGCGTCCCTGCGATCCTTATTTAAATCAACATTATTTTGTCCGTATTGCCTCAGATAGATGATGGATCACGGAGATTTTAGTTTCTTTTTTTTTTTGCTTTTGATTCCAGCGTGCATAGGAAAGGTGTTGGTCCCATGGAGACAGGTCTTCAGTTGGATTGCCCCTTAAATAATGTATTCTAATGTAATGTTTAGCGGTAAATGTTTATTAATGGAAAAGTAGCTACGGAATAAAATGTAAAAGCGAATATGACAACTACATCTGTCAAAAAAAGTGCTCTGTTATTAAGCAGAACTAATTTTTTTTATAAAATTCGGACTGTCATTACGAATAGACGCTTTTTTATATAATATAACCAACCACCTTACTGATAGGAACAACAAGGAACCCTTTTACAATAATTTATTATTCTAGATCTAGCGGTATAAGCACGAAAGATTGTTATGAAGTACATATTTACCTATGTAGGCCTGCAGGCGGGCGAGTGCAAGTCCCGGTCGGCTCCGCCGGCGAAGCTGATGTTGAGCAGCATGGCCTCGAACGGGTCGCTGCGCATGCGCTGCTGGTTGGCCTGCGCCGCTGAGCCTGCGTCGCGGATGATACGGCTCTCTTCTTTGCCGTCCTGCTGGTGAGGGAAACATTCAAACATATCGAGCTGTCCAGAGGAAAAATGATGAACAATGGAACAATTCCCTCACCTCGCCTCTAAACCAATCTAAATGTATGTGTAGTCTTTTTCTATTTAAGAAAAGGACCAGATATAAATGTTACTTTAGGCCTATCAAATTAACAAGCCTAAACTAACGCCAAGAATGTGACTGTGGGGCCCGACGGGATCCAGGCTGCTAATTAGCCCTCGCATTGAAACAACTTGAGCCCCAACCGAGAGGACTCTACACAGCGTGCCTTGAGTAGGACCAGTTTCCCATTTTGTGGAAATCTGATCGCCTGATCCTGCACAGCAAGTCGAGGCGCCCTACAGACTCATCGTCCGTGTATCGGCCCATAGTGCTGCTAAACGAGGTGCGTTAGCTGTTTGAGATCTCATCGCAACCCGCCTCGTCGGCCACTTGTGCAGAGGGGATTCGGCATGAGCGCTCCACCATACAAGCTATGTCGCGCGTGAGAGTCCTGGCGAGGGATCTGTGTCCCGGTGAGGAGCGATGTTGGCGGTCTCCTTGGACATCTCCAACGCCTTTCAACACCCTACCCGGGTCTTGTATTCGGGAGGCACTACGGTACCATCAAGAGCTCACGTACCTCCGTCACATAGTTGAGGGATATCTGTCTGAGAGGTGTGTCACATACATGAGTCGTGATGGTGGACACCGGGGTGCATTACTCACCTGGTCCGCATGTGGGTTCTAACTCTGGGTGTCCGTCTGAGATAACAATTTAATAGTTGTTTCCGTACATGCGTGTTCCCCTCCGTTTGGAAGGAGAAACAATCAATCAATAGAACCAATCCAGCTTGGATTGGTTCTATTGAAGAAAGAAGACAGGGCCGCAGAGTCGCCCTCCGTATACATGCGCCTCCCTCCGCATACATGTGCCTGCTTAACGAGTCTACCAAGCTCTATGAAAGAGTGACTGCTGAAAGACTCGTCGAGCACTTGTCGCAAGTTGGTCCCGACCTTGCCATATATGTATGGCTTCCGGTAGCGGCGTTCTACCTTAGATGCGATTCTTCACATCAGCGCACTGTCGGACCAAGTGGTGTCCCGGGTTGGGGTGACGTTGGCAGTAAGGTTGGATATAGTTGACGCCTTTAATTCTTTACCCTGGGCTGCAATTAGGGAGGCACTGATACATCATGAAGTGCCTCACTACCTGCAAGGAATTGTCGGGGCATACCTACGCGACCGACGCATTCCCTATGTGGACTGGGATGGTGGCGTCCATCGGAGAGAGATCACATGTGGGGTTCCGCAGGGGTCAGTTTTAGGTCCTCTGCTGGGTTCTACAAGAAAGTATATCATTTGTTACGCAAACGATATAATAGTGCCGGCCGGCGGGATATCTACCCAGCTCGTCGGTCCGTGTCGGAGATACGCAAGTCCAAGTGGGGCGATACATCAAGTATCATGGCCTTACCCTTGTGGGGTACTTCCCACGACTTGTTTTTGGTGTTTTGGGTATACCTACACAAACTAACGAGAGAGATTATAAATGGAACTGTTTATTGTCAAAATCTTAGCTACTACCACTTCTACAACAACCCATTTTGTAAATATTTACAAAATGGGTTGTTGAAGAAGTGGTGGTTGTGGAACAAACTCAAACTTGACCAGCCAATTAGTCGGCCTAGTATGAGTTTTCATTACGAAACTCGATCGTCGATATCGAGCGCGTTTGGCTCATCGATTGGCCCGCTTCAAGGTTATAAGAACTATCAACCAATGAGAGCAATAAACGCGCTCTATATCGACGATCGAGTCTCGTAATGAAAACTCATACTAGGCATACTGGTGCGAGGTTCCTGTTCTTCTGGCGTTCAGAGTGCGCGCGCAGATAAACCGGCCGCATTCCGTTGCTTGAGGTGTCGCGCCGTACCTTACTCAGTGTGAGCCGTGGTCGAATGATGCTTGCCGGGTAGTGGTAAGCGCGACCGCTAAGTTTACGCAGGTCCCACAACCTGGATGGTCGGTGGGGCTTCGAAGAGCACTCTGAGCGCCTGGTTCTTTGGATCGAAAAGGCAGTGGGTGTTTTGCATAGACTGCTGCCTATTCTCGGGAACCTCAGGAGGAAGTTCGCGCGAATGTACCCGTGTGTCGTGTGAACGATGGTCCTTTACAGGGTACCTGTTTGGTCAGATGTCCGACGCCGCAGGACTAATCAATAGACTGCAGCGGAAAATGGCCATCCGTATCGCACGATATCCTATGACGCGGCAACTTTTCTGGCACACTTTCCGTCGCGGGACATCCTGGCGGATATGAAGGCAAAAGTCTACGACCAGATTCGAGATATCCGTCAAAGCAGAAATAGTGTGCCGGGAAGCGTTTTCAAAGGGCTGTGGCAGCGGAAATGGCGACACGAGGTCGAGCGGTGGCGCGAGCGGCAACGACAGCCGCAATATTCGCACAAGCGCCTAGTTGAAGCCATTTTGCCGAATTTCGAAGCCTGGCTGAAAAGAGGGGACCAGAAGACGGAGGGGTCCTGAAAAACCTGTCCTGGTGGGACAGGTTTTTGCGCCCTACCACCCACCGCCCTCAACACTGTCAAGACGATCCAGCCAGTACTTAGGGAATAGCTGGTGACACAGGTGCTCTCGGGACATGGTTACGTCAAGAAGTACTTGTATCGCATAAACATGTAGCCGGACGTTCAGTGTCGCCGCTGTGTCGGCTGCCGGGAGATGGTGCAGCATACGTTGTCAGAGTGAGCCGCGCCGTGCCCACATCTCTGAAGTACGTAGTAACCTGTCACTGCTGGCCGTGATCGAGTCGATGGTCGGCAGCGAAGAGCTCCCGGTCTTGGTGGTTTCCTTCTGCGAAATAGTCGTCTCGCAAAAAGAGGCAGCGGGAAGAGAGAGGGAGATCTCATCCTCTTACCCAGCCTGCAGCAGGAGCACCGGGCGTTGGCGGAAGGCGGCTAACGCTCTTTTCTCAATATTGTCTTTAGACAATATAGTGTAGCTAAGTTCTATTAATTTTAAGATAAGAATATGGAGTGTAACTGGATGCAGGTGTATACGTTGTGTTGAACGGGTACAGTACCTCAGGCCTAGGGCTCCAGAGCCGCACGACAGTCTCGATGCCGCTGGTGGCGAGGAGGAACATGGAGGGATGCAGCTGAATGCAGTTGAGGATCGAGTCGTCTCCGCGGAGACAGCGGATGATGTTGCCGGATTTCCGGCACCAGATGAACATGCTGCCGTCATCAGAACTGGAACCCAATTAATACATCTGTCATAATAAATATTATGGCCGCTCTGGTCGATCGGTCAGTTGTGGATAGATGACCAACCATTATACAACGTTATTTTTTCTATATACGACTGAATACATTATTCAGAATAAGCAACTAAATCGATTCCAATAATTTTTACACCATGTTATATTTTTTTTTCCAAATATATTTAAAAATGTTGCAGTGTGATTACCGAGCGCACAACCTAGTTCACAGCGGATTATGGAGTGCTAGGGCACCCGCCGCGCCACGCCACTGTATGTACGAGCGGGCGAACGGCGCGTAGACTATATTTTTGTAAGGACAACCAGGTAACATAACAAGCTCATAACTTTGTGATTTTTCATGATAGCTTTATGAAATTGTTACATAAAAATACTTCACACGTGTTTCTGGTTTCGCAAATACAAAAAGTAACATTGTATATCGAGACCCCTCCGTACTACAAAAAGCATTTTACCCGTTCGTTCCGGCTATAAGAGATATTTGCTAAAACCACACACACATATAATACATGTCGCATCATGAAATTAGCCATTTATTCAACTGAATGAAATTAGACCTTTGGAAGTAGTGGTCGCCCCACTTCGCTCTCTCAGTTCATAAGCGTCTGTTCACGTCGTTCTAACCTAACCCATTTGACCAGTATACTGTTACGAATGGACCTTATGTCGATGGCATAAGGTTCAATATCGCGTGACATGCAGTGTGTCACCTTTGAGCCCTATTTCCCCAGATCTAGACATTTTCTAGGTACAATAATAAATCGCATTGCTAGACTTAGGACGGCCTATCGATTGGTACAGGTCTCAACAGTTTTGTCAACAAAGTGTCGACATCGAAATTTCTAGAAACCCGTTTCCGGGAATTACCGTAGGTACTTCCGAGTGACCTCGAAGTTATGTGCTATTATTATTACGTCTAGAGGAATCTGGAATGTTCGATCAGCTGGGCTATATATAGCGCCGCGACGCCGGCGCAGAGTCGAGGCCTCCCGTTAAGAAGAGATTCCCGCGCGACCTCATAGCAGACGTCGCGCTACCGGACTTGACACCCGGGTAGGTCACAAACACAAATACACGTGACCTACTCAGACAAGGATAGACACTATACATTCGCAACACGACGCCGCCGTGCGCATTTGCGGACTGTATTTATATAGGCGCTATGCGCGCGACGAACACACATGCACTACTCCACATGCAGGTACACACTCAGAATACCGTACGAGCGGTGAACACACACCTACAAACCGCTCGTAACACACACTACCCCCCGTACCCTCGCAGCCTACTGTACTTAGCTGGTTGAGCTGTTAGGGGGTCGGGGTAATCACCCGCTGTAGCGGAACGCCAACCAAAGCCGACGCCCGGTCGCTGATCGACTCTTGCTGGGCCTTCACGGGGGCAAACCGGGATCCAACCTGGTAGGGGTCTGATCGCACGGGCGTCGTGAAACACTTCAGGCGCTCCAACAGCCACACACAACAAAGCACACCGTCCACCGCCGGAGGGAAGGCACACCCTCGCGGCGTCGACCTAGGTGTGCGAAGACTGAGTTACAGCACCCCTAGGGTGCAACCCAATGACGGGTCTCCATTTTTGGAGGCCGAGAGACCGACCCCACGGTCATGGGGCCATTAAGGAGCCCCCAAACCGTCTCCTCGCGCCCCCAACTCGGGGTCGCAGAGAGGACCACGAAGCGCAGAGTCAGTCTACACTCGACTAGCGATACGAAAACAGCGACAGTTAAGAAGCGATCTTTGAGAATACCTACTGCGACAACTGTAACGAGAACTGTGAGCGCTCTACGTGAAGTAACATCTGTAGAGTTATTGTGTGTTTACGACACGGACTTCGTGGACGTAAGAGAAGACTTCGGTGCAACGTCAGCGACATTCTACTTGTCATCGCCTACTACCGTCTGTACCCTCGTCAATAAACTTCGTAATAACCCTTAACCGGCGTTTTAGTACCCCTAGCCCGTAACAATACCTTAGCTTAGTTACTGCGACCAATTCAAGCCGTTAATTGAACTGCTGTCGCAAAAATTGATTTTCATGGCCTACAACTGCGCATACACCTGAAGGAAACGCGTGAGATGTGTTGCGACGTTGTACTGGTTTTGCACATCGTAAAATCGACCTTTTGGTGAATCATCATCTGGGAGTGGTTGATGACTTGATAGTGAGTTGGTCAATCTGACGAAGCCTGTGTTCTTGGGTGGAAACTACACGAACTATGAGTCTCTTTAGGTATCCATAGTCCTATAGAGGTATGGAGAATAGGGTGTAAACTTCTCTTATCCTCCATAGTAAAAGGCTGGATGACCAAACATACGGGCGTTGTGCCTGGCGGGCAACTGATGATGGAGTTTATATAACAGTTTCGCGGTAACTTCTGCTTGCGTGATGTAGGATTCTCGTGACGACAGCATGGGGCGTTGTTCGCATGGTGCGTTACTACAGTCCCAATGATGTAACTCACCCGGCTGCAATATAATTAGCATCAGGGCCTAGGAAACAGGCCTCCTTGATGTCAGTGGTCGTGTTGCAGTGTCCCAGGAACCGCTGCGAATAGTCCAGAGCGGCAGTACGCAGTTGCCTCTCGAGCACGCTGGTCGGTTGACTGTCTTCGGATTCCGCGGCTGCTGGAGTCGGAAACAGAAGTTAGAATATAATTTAAGCTCTTTTCAGGAAACCTTCTGAATATTGAACTTACAAACAACAAATAAAATATACAAACTTTAAAAATATGAGAGTGAGATGTTTAAGGGTGAATTGTATTGAGTAAGAGAGAATGTTTGATAATTATGTATGGGAAGTGTTAGTGGTGTAGTGAATTGTGACAGAGTGAGTGTACCAGTAGGCCTAGTAGGAGTTTTCATTACGAAAGTCGGTCGTCGATATCGAGCGCGTTTCACTCATCGATTAGTCCGTTTCAAGGTTGTAAGAGTTCTCAACCAATGAGAGGGCCAAACGCGCTCGATATTGACGATCGAGTCTCGTAATGAAAACTCATACTAGGCATACTGGTCACTCAGAAAGTATTGCGACAAAAAGTTTTTATGTATGAGAAACTGGCCAGTTTTAATATATATAGATTATTTATAACTAACTAGCTGTTGCCCGCGACTCCGTCCGCGTGGACTTCAGCTTACAGCGCGCGGTGGTTCCCGTAAATTAAAAAGAGCTCAGTTGATATAAAATAAGCGCCTGTTAAAATAATTCAAAACACCCTCAATTTTTTGCGAGCTAATTAAAATTATTATTATTTTAATTTGCGTCGAGACCATTTTTGCGCTATGATTTTTAACAATTTCAAATGTCGCCCGAAACCAGAGGAATCGTGGTAAGGCAACCGTGTATCGGTGATGAAATAAATTTAAAAAAGTTTGATCCAAGACAATAAGACGAATTACATACCAAGAAATTCAGCATAAACTGCAGATTGGATCAAGAGGCCTTCACGAGTTTCTACATTGCTCAGAAGTCGGCACGGATGGAATGGTGCCATGATATGATAAGCAAATTTGAAGCAGGCTTGTCTCGGCGTGTTTACGACATGGTTACAGGTGTTCAATCTTGGATTTATCAATACGATCCAAAAACGAAGCGCCAGTCGACGGTTAGGGTGTTTCAAAACGAATCAACCTACCAAAGTGAAGCAAGCGAACTAGAAGCGGGGTAAGATTTTGATCGCGAGCTTTTTCAGTTTGACTGGCGACTTGGTGTCAATTCCTTAACGCTGAATACTTCCAAATGCTTGACAGAAGTTTTCTCTGTTGTGAGCAACAACCGACCAAACACAGGGCTCCGCGGGTTACTGCTTCGCCACGACAAAGCCCCGCCCACACCGCAATCAAAACGAGGGACTTCCTGGACAGTACACCAGTCACCCTCCTTACAGCCCTGACCTAGCATCGTGTAACTTCTTCTTATTCCCAAAAATAAAACATCAGCTCAAAGGGATACAATTTTCGTCGCCGGATGATGCGCTGTCACCGTTGGAGCAGGCTGTAAACGAGGTGTCAGCGGAGGACTGGAAAAAGTGATTCGAAAACTGGTTCAGACGCATGAAACTTTGTATAGAGGCTGGTAGTAGAGTACTTTAAAAAGATGTAATAAAAATATATGAACCTATAGAACCTGACTGTCCCACGTATGTTTGTATGTGTAAGTATTTAGCGCTTATGCGAAAAATAGGTGGATTACACATTTTTTTTTTATTATATGGCATCTCGTAGGTAGCCATTAGAGGCCGTAACTACTTAACCGGACTTTCCTGTGGATGCCTTAATTAAAATTAAAGCCTCCAGCCAGGGGCACTTAAAACTAAATTAAAATTGGGCGACTACGCACTAAAGGCACCCCCTGTGGGGTACAAACCTCGGCTTAGGGCGTCGCTAGAGAGGACAGCAAGGGAAGGCTGGATCGAATGTATTCTTAATGGTATGATGACCACGACGTTTCCTAGTACTAGCTCTGAGATGAAACGCCGAAACAAACTCAGAGGTCATTGTTGGGACATTATGATATTACTGGCTCAGCTGCGGCGCGGGCTGGCCTTCATCGGACAAGGGACGGGGGAGGGGATTACTACGCGGAGCGCGTCGCGATGAACCTCGGCGGCGAGGTCGGTAGGTCGGTCTGTTTTTGTGTAATGTGCTGGTGGCCCTATTGGCCTCTTGGAGGAGGGTAATGGGGTCATCGGGGTTGTGAAAGCATGCCGAGGGCGGCGAAGTCGGGAGATGGTGGAGGGAGTGTAATTGGCAGCCACTGCTATAAGAGGATTGCGGTGCTTGGCAGCAGTGTCAAAGAAACGCTTGGAAAGGCGTTTCATGAACTGCTGGATAGTGGGGATTTCGGTTGATTACACATAAAGAGTGGATGTCTATTAAATTATATAGATTAATAGTGATTCCGTTCCGTAATAGTCCTGTTTAAGCAGTCATTCCATTAATGTATTACGTTTTGGTTTAAACCTTGGATCCGAGAATGTTTAGTTTCTTTTTTTAGATCTCATTATAAATGTACGTACATATTACGTAAAATTAGTGCCGTGTAAACTTCGTTTTATTATAATGCTGCTAATTATTTGATTACGTTTTCGGGGTCACGGGGAACCAAACTACATTTCAATGACAATTAAGTTGAATGCAGACTGACTAACACTCTAGAAATATTTATAAAAACGGTTGGTGTAGTGACATATACTTAACTGTGTAGGAATTAGAGTTATTTTCCTTTAATTCATATTTGTATAAACAAAATGTGTGACACTTGATTTAATCTGTACAGTTTGTATTTGCAGAGTAAAAACTTTTATGTATAATTTAGCTATGAATTTTTTTTTATTTTAATCTGTGGAGCGATGACTCCTGATAAAGAAATTAAGAATGAAGTGTGAGAATTATTATAATGTAATTAATAACTGATGCAACAATAGCTTTAAATGTTGTTTCTCTTTTCAGGTAATATTTGTGATTGATAAATGTTAGAGATGGTTTTGTAAAATTATTAAAATTTGTGTTATTAAATAAAATATACTCTTTTCAGAGCAACTCAATTCTGGTTATAGTTTGACTGTTCCTCATATCTAAGGATAATTATAATAACTACCTTATATTTGTTTACATTTTTTGCCAAATAATTCGCGAACGCAAGATAGAAATACCACCATACCTTCATCAGGAGTAGTCTCCATGCTCTCCAGAGCCAGATTGATATCCTTTTGTAACAAAAACACAGCATGACTGGTCGCATGCCTCGGGAATTTGTCTTTAAAGTACAACAGACACTCGTGGGCCTCTCGAGCCCTTTTGAGATCCATTAGACCTTTGGCCAGCCGGAAGTGGGACTTTACGTGCGAGGAGTCTAGTTTTATGGCCTTGTAACAGTCTTTGATTGCGGCGTACGTGTCGCCTGACCTGTAAGAGAGATAGAGAGAACAGAATAGTTATTTATGCCACTGTGAAGCAATGATAGCTATTGTGATATGAGTGATAGTTTCCAGATAAAAGTTAACAATGGCGCGAAAATAGCGCGGCGCGCGATGTTGTTATAATCGCACAAAAGAAAGGCAAAGGCAACTCATCCATACAGCCTAATAACATGCGATGTTTAGTCGTGACGCAAATACGCGCACTTTTTGGCATAATCATATGTTGACTTATTGAAGCCAGTGCCATAAAAAAGTTTCTTTGTAGTACGATTTAATGTGTGGAAATGGTCATTGTAGCACGACTTGGCAGGAATGAGTACTATTGAGATATGTCTTATGGTTATGTATTAAGCAAATTACCAAATGGTTGTAGAAAAAAGCTAGATTGTCAACAAAATGGTATTGTTTGCTGGAAGATCCGCTATGAGACAGCAGTCCTTTGTCACAGTGTTCTTGACTGATAAGCGATTCATTGGCTACAATATAAGAGACTGTTGCTGATTATCAGCGCTGGGGCTCTGTTTCGTAGGATTATATTGAGCGATGGCCGCCTTGTGTGGATACGAAGCATGTTTTTAATGTTTATCTTTTCATATATTGTTCATCTTTTTATATATCATATTAACCGCAAATAATCATATTTTCAATCCCTCACCCCTGTCGCTGAAGAGAGGGGGAGGATACGGTCACATTGGACTCAGGCCATCTTATGTATTTCAGGGAGGGAGACCAGCCATCACAGGGAGGTATAGGATTTCTGGTCAACAAATCTATCTGTGACAACGTTGTCGATATCTCGAGTGTGTCGACGAGGGTAGCGTACCTTGTGCTGAAGCTAACCAAAAGGTATATCCTGAAGGTGATACAAGTGTACGCACCAACGTCGACACACTCGGATGAGGAAGTAGAAGATATGTATGAGGACATATCCAAGGCCTTGCACAACACCACAAAGGCCCACTTCAACGTTGTCATGGGAGATTTCAACGCTAAAGTGGGAGTACAGACTTGCGGCGAATCGGTAGTAGGATCACATGGTTTGGAATCATAGGGGGCAAATGCTCGTCGACTTTCTCGAAAAAGAGGGTCTTTTCTTGATGAATTCGTTCTTCAAGAAGCGGCCCCAGCGAAAGTGGACGTGGCAGAGCCCCGACGCTATGACAAAAAGTGAGATCGACTTCATCATGACGGACAAAAGGCGGATATTCAGAGATGTCTCTGTGATCAACAGGTTTAAAACCGGAAGTGATCACCGATTAGTTCGAGGCACTCTGAATATCAACTTGAAGCTTGAACGTCTCCGTCTGATGAGGTCCACGCTCCGACCCAACCTGAACCGAACCATTGCTCGATCTGAAGCTTTCCAGCTAAAACTGGAGAACCGATTCGCAGCCTTGGAAACCACAGTCGACGTTGACATTGACCGGGACCTTGATCGGGTAGTTGGAATCTTGCGAGAAGAAGGCGCCAATTTCTGCGGGATGAAACGAACTGGCAGAGGGTCTAAACTTTCGCAAGAGACTCTCCGGCTTATGAAGGATCGACGAGAAAACCCACCATGAACCTCGTCAGAACTCAGGGCCCTCAATAAGAACATCTCAAAAGCGGTAAGGCGAGACCTCCGGAGCTTCAACACACGCTCCATAGAGGAAGCGATAGAGCTAAACCGGGGGTCGAAAGTCTTCGTACAAAAGCTTGGGAGGAGCCATCTGACGAAGCTGACGACATCGGATAGGAGAGTCGTTACTTTGAGGCCGGAGGTACTTGCGGAGGTTGAAACCTTTTATAGTCAGCTGTATACCTCGCAAGCGCCTAAACCAGTTCCCCGCACTGAAGATTCCAGAGCCACTCTCACACGGCACTACACCGAAGACCTCCCTGAGAACAGCCTAGCCGAGATCGTGGTAGCTCTTGGACAGCTTAAAAATGGGAAGGCCCCGGGAGAAGACGAGATTACCTAGGAGCTCTTGAAAGCTGCAGGTACGCCTGTGCTAAAAGAGCTTCAGCGTATATTTAATTCTGCTCTCTTTTCGGGGAGAACTCCTAAGGCATGGAACAGAAGCGTGGTGGTTCTGTTTTTCAAGAAAGGTGACAAAACCTTACTGAAGAACTATAGACTCATTTCGCTTTTGAGCCATGTCTACAAGCTGTTTGCGAGAGTGATCACGAACCGACTAGCGCGTAGACTCGACGAATTCCAGCCGCCTGAGCAGGCCGGGTTTCGAGGAGGATTTAGTACCATAGACCACATACACACAGTGAGGCAGATTATACAGAAGACCGAAGAGTATAATCAGCCCCTGTGTCTAGCATTTGTGGACTATGAGAAGGCCTTTGACTCCATCGAGACCTGCCCCCTAATCGGCGAACACATTTTTGTCAAATGATTGCGACTAGTTGGGATCATTTGGGATCGTTCGGACCGCCCATTGGTCCGTTCGGTCCAACCGATCCCAACTAGTCGCAATCATTTCACAAAAATGTGTTCGCCGATTAGGGGGCTGGTCTGTTCTTGAATCTTTGCAGCGATGCCAAGTCGATTGGCGATATATCCAAGTGATGAGGTGTCTCTACGACGCCGCCACAATGTCCGTCCAAGTCCAGAACCAGCAGACTAGACATATCCCTCTTAAGCGTGGAGTGAGACAAGGGGACGTTATTTCCCCCAAATTGTTCTCCAATGCCCTCGAGGATATGTTTAAGACGCTGGATTGGCAGGGTCGGGGCATTAACATCAATGGCGAGTACATCTCACACTTGCGATTTGCGGACGATATCGTCATCATGGCGGAAACGCAGCAAGAGCTGGAACAAATGCTGGCCAGCTTAGCTGACTCCTCCCAACGCATCGGTCTCCGGATGAACTTAGATAAGACCAAAATAATGTTCAATGAACGGGTCACTCCGGGACCGGTTGCCGTAAATGGAATGCCGCTCGAAGTTGTTTCAGAATATGTGTACCTCGGGCAAACGTTGCAATTAGGGAAAAACAACTTCGAGAAGGAGGCAAATAGAAGGAGCCAGCTGGGATGGGCAGCGTTTGGTAAACTTCGTCGGGTATTTTCGTCGCCCATACCCCAATGTTTGAAGACAAAAATCTTCAACCAGTGCGTCCTACCCGTCATAACTTACGGAGCCGAGACGTGGACACTAACGGTCAGACTAGTCCATAAGTTTAAAGTCGCTCAGCGAGCTATGGAGCGGGCTATGTTGGGCGTCTCTCTGAAGGACCGCATCAGAAATGAGGTGATCCGACAGAGGACCAGAGTCACCGACATGGCTGAGAGGATTAGCAAGCTGAAGTGGCAATGGGCTGGTCACATATGCCGCAGGACTGACAACCGTTGGGGTAAACGAGTCCTCCAGTGGAGACCGCGTCTCGGCAAACGTAGCGTGGGACGCCCTTGGGCGAAATGGAGCGACGACATCAGAAAGGTGGCTGGTAGTGGCTGGCGGAGAGCTGCTCAGGATCGAGCTTGTTGACGTGCCATGAAGGAGGCCTATGTCCAGCAGTGGACGAGTAGGGGCTGATGATGATGACCCCTGTCGCTTGTGTGTAGACACAGGGAAGAGAGTACTCGAGACTTTTGTAACTTTTGTCCATAGAAAACATACACAGCCTCCGTGTAGCTCTAAGGACGAGTACACACTCCATACAAAATCATTGATTTCTATGGACAAAACCTGCATAGAGTTGAATAAGTATAAATACCAAGCTGAAATAACAGGGTTTTGGCCTCGTATAGGACAATCCTTTCGTACTAAAATATTTTAATTTGTTTCAGACTTATTTTTTCTGATTTGTTACTTTTATACACAACTTTATTTTTTGTATATGCGAAACCTGAATATAACAGCTAACGCCAGAGGTCAACGCACCTGTCGACCGCCCGAGCAGAGCGTGGACCATATTTTTGTCGTGGCAGCCAAGTAGGATAACAAGCTCATAACTTTGTGATTTTTCATGAAATCTATTTGAAATTTTGTACATAGATTCTTTACTCAAAAATACAGGACACAGGTTTCAGGTTTCGAATAAACAAATAATAATGTTGTATATACAGGGTGTATCTGACATCGACGCACAAACGAGTACCATGGATCCGGTACATGATTCTGAACCTCCCAGTGGTGGAATTTTTCGTCGGCTTCTTCATGATTTAAAAAAAATTATATGAAGTTTTTTCACTTTAGACCGTTCATAATTGCTGTATTTTTATAAACCAATAAGATTTTAAAGTAAAAATTAATTAATTCGCTAATTACACAAAAAAAGCGCAATGAAAACAAAACTCGAAAAACTGTCTTATCAGCTGATTTGATAAGAGTTTACATCAGGGATCAACGTCATACCTACAAACCCGCACGGCGGCACGCTTGCAACGTTCAAATGCCGAGCCGACACTTTTTTTAACCACTGTGAATTCTGTAACCGTTCATTAACGACATAAATGACTATCACAATTTTATTAGTGGCATGCGGTGTAGCCTATCCGCGAAGTTTGCGTTACGATGTCAGATACACCCTGTATTTTTTATAACGTTTAGTAGTTTAATGATTTTCCTGTACCTCATCATCATTACCAACTTTCGTTTTTTTATCATCCCACTGCTGAACACAGGTTTCCCTCATACAGAGAAGGATTAAGCGTAATCACCAAGCTTGCTAAATGCGGGTTGGCGATTTCAGACTTGGTTGGTTGGTTTTCTCAAGATGTTTTCCTGTTGGAGTCACAATAAATAAGGAGCGGTAGCACATACCACCCACGTCGCATGAGCGCGGCGGCTCGGTTGGAGAACAAGATGGCGCACTTGGGGCAGGCCGCGATGGCCTCGTTGTAGAAATCCACCGCGGTCGAATAGTTGCCTTTGTTCACCAAGTCATTCGCCTGAAAAGTAATAAAAGTCGGAATAAAACGGGAGACAAAAATCTAATAACGTCACTGAAAAAAAAGATAGAACGAAACACTCAACTTCAAAAGCTTTTATGTATTAAAATTAAATAATTTACAGACACCTCAAATCGACAAGAAGTCGGCCATTAGAAAATATGAAATTAGTTGCCTATTACAAAGTACAGTAGGGACAGATGACAACACATAAAGCTACTACAATCTGTCAGATTTCTTTATTACATTTTCTATTTTATTTCTAAATCATTAAGGTTCAAAATTGATTGGGAATATTTAACAGTTTCGGGTAGCTTGACCAGCTGTCGTCTGTACCCTTAGAAAATAATTGGCAAGAAATACCATGAACACTTTTAAATTATGTTTAAAAAATATTTGTTACATCAATAATGTTGAATTTATAATTATACAATATGTAAAGAAAACCCTGTCCGATCCGTGAAAGTATTGTTAAAATCAAAATCAAAAGTCATTTATTCAAATTAGGCTGAGAATCAGCACTTTTTGAACGTCAATATTGTTGTGCTGAATAATGTTAAGTATCGATAACTAATTCTACGAGTGCCTACAAAGCCGGCCTAAACTAAAAAAAAAAAACCTCTAGTAAATATTATTTCCGAAAGGAGGTTTACGCATTAAGTTATGCATGTGCGGTAGGCAGCACATGCGCGGGCGAAGGGGGCCCAGGGCACGCGGCCCGCGATCGCATCGCTCATAATAATACCGTCGAAAATAGTGTTGCCATTTTTTTTTTAAATACTAAATTATGAGGAAGTTGGAATTAATTCGCGGAAAAGAGATTTTTTCAATATTCATTATTATTGTTACTATGACGACTGTGTAAAATTTGACATTTTATTTGGTCATGTGTTTACCTAACCTTTATTATCCTTATGGGTCGGCCGGGGTTTTCTTTACATATTGTAGAGGCATGAGGAATATGGTGTAAAGTTCTCTCATCCTCCATAGACAAAGGAAGAAGATCCTTCGACTAGAAAAGTTGTGTGTCTGGCTGAGAACTACCCGTCGATTAATGTCAGGAAGTTGTCGGCGTGGTAAACTCTGCTACGTGATAGCTAGAGGATTTTGTGTGGCGTCATTATGATAAATTTCGAATCTTACAGTTAAAACGATATAAAAAGACGTGCACGTTAAAAACAAATATTAAAAAACTAGGTAAAATACAGCACACTCACTCTCTCTTTAATCTGCCGCACCCTATCCGGCAACTGCGGCGGCGGGTCCGGGAGTGTGGCGTGAGTGCCGTTGGTACCATTAGTGCCGGCTAGCGCCTTGCTCTCTCCGGCACGATTGCCGTGGTTGTGCTGAATTATGAAGCTTTCTACAAGGACGGGCCTCCTGGCTGAGTTTATGTCGAACAAGTATACCTGTAGAGAAAAAAATATGTTAAGTTTTATTTTAAACTGCTGTGTCTGATGTGTTCCCATCAGCAAATGACGAAAATTCGTTTAAGCTCTTAAAAAATTAGTAATTGAGAAAATGCTCTTATTCGTCCGTTTTTGTGTGGAGTACTGCATGCAGCCACATTAGGGCTGGTGCTGCAAAATACCACCTGGCTACTTTGGATTCAGTGGAGGGGCGTGCGGAGAGGCTAATTGGCGATCCAGATTTGGCTGGATCTCCAAGGCGTAGAATAGCCAGCCTTTCGGTGTTCTATAGGATGCATTTTGGAGTGTGCGAGGGAATTGCATGACTTAATTCCCCATCTCCGTTCCGTCATCAGTGCTGCATACCCCCAGCCTATTTCATGCTAAACAAATATCAACTTTATTCCAATAAAAAAAAAGTTGATTGCAGTGTGACTAGTACTCTAAAAATGTTTGAAATTGTAGCATAAATTAAACTTTATTGTGTAGGAAATAAAGTTATTTTTCCATTGACTCATATATGTTTACAATTTTGGCGAATATGTCGCAAATGCAGATTACCTGTTCCGAGCCTAGATTAACGAGTAGCTCGTTGCCATCATTGCTGAATGCGACGTATGTAGTCGCCTTCTTCGGGAAGGTGTGCTCATTTGGCTCCATTGACAGATGACCTGTACAAAACAAAGTTAAGCAATAAGTCCAGTTTACGAAGAAAATTGATCGCACCACTGTCGCTCATTATGGGTGATGTGGCATGGCAGCCAGTCAAATTATAATCGTGCAATTTAACGTTTATAAAAAAAAGAGTTCGAGCACCATTCTGGGATTTATTTTTTTAGAATATCTAGCACTATAGAAGAAGTCGTGGTGGCTTAGTGGCTAAAACGCCAGCAAGTATGAGTGTGTGTGTTCGATTCCAAGTCAGGCAAGTACCAATGAAAACTTTCTAAGTTATACCTACTTACTAAGTATATCTTGGACATAAATGATTAAAATAGAGAAAGCATGGTGTGTCACGTAGCAAAATATAGCAGCAGGCGACATCTCGTGGACTAGGGCTGAACTCGGGTCACATATTTTACATCGAGCCGAGAGATGGCGTTGTGCGAAAGGACGGTCGTTAATATAATAAATAAATTTAAATAAAGAACGACCGGGTTAAATAATATAATATAAAAGAAGGACTTAAAATAAAGATATAAAAAAAAATAGGAACCAACTCATGAGTCTGAAATAAAATACAAGTCGCGGAACGCACGAGTCTATGGTTCAGGAAAAGACAATTGGGAGCGGTCGGTCGGAATAGAGAGAAGCTTCGAGAAGGAAAAGAACTACCGAAGCTTGCGTGGTGTCGCGAGTTCTTTTGTGGAAATAGCCGGTACCCAAGGCTGGCGTGTGGTGCAATAAGCCCCATGGGGCGGTGCATCTGAAGTCTGGCTCATCTCTCTGTGAGTATTCATTTCTGTACCCGGAATATTTTCTCCACGTGTTTTCCTGTTCTGTAGTGCTGAATTGGGTTAAATGTTGTTCTAGATTTGGCTCTATTGGCGGGCCTAGGGTGGGAACCCGTTTTGGAGGCGTCGCGTAATAATTTTATCTTTGGTGGCCTTGATTCCCATTGGATCGGGCTTGTTGGAGTGGATGTGGCTGAACCCTGATGGTACGGCACATCAAGTTCTCTTTCGACGACGACTAGACAGGTATAAGCTGTCATGATTATTTTGCTCATGGTGTTCCCGAGATACCTAATCCCGCAGGCCGCGTTCAACCGTGCATTAATCTGACACCCGTCAGTTAGTGAAGCCAAGGGTCTTTGTACCGTAATCTAGAAGCGTAATCTAGAAGTGTAATCTAGAAGCGTAATCCAGAGGCGTTAGTTAGAAGCGTAATCCAGAGGCGTTAGGCAGGAGAGCTAACGTAATCTAGAAGCGTAATCCAGATGTGTTAGTCAGGAGAGCTAATCTGAAACGTAGACTCCCTGTCCTTGTTTCTTTGTTTTGATGTATCTAGTGATTGAGAGTGGGTTTCCGACAGGTTGCACGTAAGTAGGCTATTGGCTTGATATTGTGTGCATATACCTGAGATACTTTGGTAACGACTGAGCCGTGATCACAACGGTTCACCTCACGAATCCTCATCAAGCGACCCTGAGCTTGCTGAATTGTCTCATGTGGATTCCCTGTCCCACTCCGACCCGAGACGGAGTGAGTCAGGAAATCGCCTAGGTAAGTTAGGAGTTTCTTTTGTCATATATTTATGACACAGGGTAATTATAAAAATAAATTTGTAATTGTATCCGTTTATTGTTTTATTTAATGCTCCTAGCTACCAAGTATTTGTTTGCATGATTAAATTTACTGTAACTGCCGGGTAAGGGTGGAGAAAGACACCCTAGAGTTATTTCTTTTTTTTAAGCGTTACAGGTGATTACGCTCAATTCTTTTCTGTATGAGAGGAGACCTGTGCCCAGCAGTGGGGCGATAAAAAGGTTGATGATAATGATGATGACGATGATGATAGAAAAAGTTTAAAAAATATGTGAGGTTGTGACGTAAACTAAAGTTTATCATGTAGGAGTTAAAATAATATATTATTTGGGTATCTGACCGGGCGCGAAGTAGTGCACGGCGGCGCGTGGGATGTTGTTGTCGGGGTCCCCGTGGCCGGCGCGGGCGCAGCGCATGTTCTGTCGCTCCCACGTCTGCCGAGACGCCGGGGCGTTCACCTGGACAACACACAACATTTATGAGTTACAACTACAATCTTTTGTTCGAAAATTCGACGTCCTCCGTGGCGCAGCGGTCAACAGGCCTGCCTGCGACGTGGAGGCCCCGGGTTCGATCCCCGGCCAGGTCATGATGGAAAACGATCTTTTCCTGATTGGGCTGGGTCTTGGGTGTTTATCTATTTCCATTATAAATATAGTATCGTTGAGCTAGTATCCCATAACACAAGTCTCGAACTTACTTTGGGGCTAGCTCAATCTGTGTGATATGTCTGTATATATTTATTTATTTATTTAATATAATTATTTCATTTCACACAAAAGTACACGGGCGCTTATGAGACGTTTAGTATATTATTACAATTGATCGTTTCGAAGAGAAAAGCCGGCTACTTTTAATTTCCCAAGCTACATTGACACTTTCTCCCCTAAATTTCACATTATTATAAATCCTTACCTGTAATTTTGCCAGTTTGATCATCCTGGTATCATAAAGCCGCACGTAAAAGTCGTTGGCCCCCACGGCCAGCTGGTACGGACGACGAGGGTTCACGGCCACACACTTGGCTTCAGCATAGCGACCCAGGTGGTTCAGCAAGTTCACCAGCACGTTGGCAGAATCAGGATTACAGCTGTGCGAGGTACGCAGATCGTGTTGGCTGGAGAAAATTTCAGCTGTTACCTTCATTTTGAATTTTTAATAGTGTAATTTTTATTTATGAAGCCATTCATATACCCAAGCTGCCCACAGTGGTATCTAATGGTATAAATAAAATATTATTCTGTTTTTCTTTGATTCACTTACAGTATGAGTCCATCCTCACCCGCCGACCACAGCAGATGCGGGTTGTCGGGCGCGGTGGCGAGGCGCTTGACTCTGGCGCAGTGACACGAACACTCCAACAGCGGCGAATTGGAGCGGATGCTGCGCGCACGCACCGACCCGTCAGCAGCACATGTGGCTATCACGTCCGGAGACAGGAACTGAAAACAATAGTCATGTTTGAGGGACTTCTGTCTTCGAAGGGCGGGCGTTTTAATAATAATAATTTATTTCAGGTAGTATCCATATTTGGTTAGTACCTACTTGAAAAAATCTTAACCCTATGTTACTATGTACAAATAATAAGTGTAAATCAATATTTATTTAATTGCAAGCTCAGCCAGACACTCCACAGTGTCTAACTAGGACCCGCATGAAACTGCATTATTTTAGAGTCGATCTTATCAGCAACTACCTTCAAAATGCTGTTAGTGCTGCCCCACACTCTACGTAGCAAGGAGACGGTTCTCTTGCCTTTTAGGGGGACTGTCTTACGTAATATTGAAGTTCAAAAAATGCTGATTTTCAGCCTAATTTGAATAAATGGACTTTTGATTTCTTAAAAGCAGTGTTTTCCAGCACCTATCAGGAAGTGACAAAATTATTTGATGCATAATTGGCTAGGATCTGTCCGAAAGAGCCGTATGTGATGTAATACAAGCGAATAATTCTACGCAATATCGAGTCATGTCGTCCGAAACGAATCGAGGCGATTGAGTTCTCTTTTCCTTATTAGTGTTAAGTGTGATCACATCCTTCACTTCCTAGAAGGTGGTCAAATGTCATGGCATTCGATAAATGAGTCTCAATTATAGGAATGGGATTCATAATATTGACAGTATGTTTTATTACAAGTATTATTATGAGTATTATTTTATTACAAGTATAACAACATTCATTATGCTATTAACGTTGTTGAGCAGACACATTTTTTGTCGTGCTCCTTGGCATCAATACGCCTGTCTGCGACGTGGAGGCCCCGGGTTCGATCCCCGGCCAGGTCATGATGGAAAAACGATCTTTTCCTGATTGGGCTGGGTCTTGGATATTTAACTTTATATGTATCTATTATAAATATAATATCGTTGAGTTAGTATCCCATAACACAAGTCTCGAGCTTACTTTGGGGCTAGCTCAATCTGTGTGATTTGTCCGTATATATTTATTTATATTTATTATTTTTCGAATCATCATCATCAACCTTTAATCGTCCCACTGCTGGGCACAGGGCTCCTCTCATACAGAGAAGGATTGAGCGTAATCACCACGCTTTCTCAATGCAGGGTATTGTTTCTTTCTAAAGATAAATGAAAACCACCTGTTTTTTTTTGCGAATGAGTGTAGTTTATTCCTGTCAAATTAGTTCACGCCAGACGTAAATTGACGTATGTTTAGTCGCCATCCTTTTAATCTCGTCTAAACTGTCTATGGAATATCTTAAAATGACAGTGTGGAGGTATGAGGAACAGGAACTTAAGTGCACTCATCCCCCATAGAAAAGGGAGTATCCTCCAACCAAACATGTGTGATGTCACGCGGACACTTGCCCAACGGTTGATGTTGGGAAGTTGTATGTATGCAAATTGCAAGGTAAACTCTGCTTGCGAGATGTAGAAATCGTGTGACGTCAGTATGACGCGTTGTTTGTTTGTGGCGTTTGTAGGTTTTTTTTTTTATTAGTTATAAACTAGTGCTTGACTGCAATCCCGCCTGATGGTAAACAGTGATGCAATCGTTGATGGTAAAGCGCACTAGCTTATTAAGCCTATTCACTCAAAAAAACTGAGTGAATAGGAAGGAAGACGGCAGTTGAGCGAGGTGATGCAATGTTTAACCCAACAACACGACCAACGATGCTGCGCCAGAGGATGATCTGGAGACCCTCCACGACCACACTCCCGACACAACAACATTAGGCACATCGTACCCGGCACACATCGCAACACAACTGCTCAGACCCGTCCTCCGTACGGCTTCACCAGACATCATGCCGGAACACGACGAATCGCTTGGCGGCAAGACTTTGTTTGGTGGGTGGTAACTTATGCCGGCGGCTGATGTTGTTGCCTACCACCGAGCAAAGGCAAGCAAGGTACCGCTACATCTTCTATCCTTTTCTTAATAAGTGGAAAGAAAAAGATGAACTGAACTAAAAAAAATTAGTTCTGAACAAGAGAATCAGCGCCAATGTTAAATTAAATATGCTTGTTTGCGTTTTTCGGCTTATAGAAAAAATGAGCGAAAGAACGAAAAGGATTTTTTTTTGGTAACCATGACGCAATGGTAACGTAAACGCAAAAAAAACACACTAAAAAGAACACCTAGGGGTGAAATATACGTCAAGTTGACGCAAAACAACCATCGCTTAGTGTAATGCTACAACCCTGTCTCAGACAGAGCTTTTGCACTAGTTTTTGACGTCATCAAGTTGATGACGTCAACGAGTGCAGAATACGATTAGATAAACAGCCGATAATACAATAAATCTTTTTTCTTTTTTTATAATTTGACAAGACTGCACTAATATTTTATCTTCTGTACTTTATTGAGATACTAATCTCTAATCTGCAAATGACTGATTATGACTGAATCAACACATGTAATAATTATTAATGTGAGCATTGATGTTATGTATGGGTTATTTTGTTTTTTTTTTTTTTTTTTTGTAGCAATAATGTTCCTCTCAATGGGAATGTTGTGTTGTTACATGGTCTGTAAGTACCAGCGAATCCTTATATATGACCATAACATTTTGATACTTGTAGATACCATTGATCTGTCTTATTGGATTCCTATTAGATTCTACATCCATAGTATGTGACAAACACTTTCCTTAATATTGACCACCTTTGTAGCAAATAGGGATCAAGTTTCAGAATTCACTAACAGATCACCTTGTGATTTCACCCACATAAGTTTCAATCCAAAAGAGCACGATTTAGTACCCTCATCTCCGTTCCACCATCGGACGACCCGTCGCACGGCGAGTTTCCACCCTTACGTCGTTAACACCACTACGATTCGGACGATGCGTCTCGCCTCCTTCTCCATACCACGTACATTGAGGGACTGGAACAATTTGCCAGCGGCGGTATTTCCGTCGGACTACAATTTGAGTGTCTTCGAGGCTAGAGTGAATAGGCTCTTTATAAACTAGTGCGCTTTACCATTATCGATTGCATCACTGCTTACCATCAGGCGAGATTGCGGTTTATAATTTACTAGCTTTCCGCCCGCGGCTTCGCCCGCGTGGAGTTCGGTTTTATCGCGCTTTTTAGATTTCTCAGTGTTTCTCTACTATATTATGCATTTATTATACATACAAACCTTCCTTAAGAATCACTCTATCTATTAAAAAAAACCGCGTCAAAATCCGTTGCGTAGTTTTAAAGATCTAAGCATACATACGGACATACAGAGAAAGCGACTTTGTTTTATACTATGTATTGATAAAAAAAAAGTCCTTGGATAAAAAGTATCCTATAACTATGTGTATTTTGACCTCTATTCAAAAATTCCCAAAGTCAACATCCCTCTCCCAACTAATTTTCATACCCTACTTTCCCACTTCTCCCCTAAATTAATAAATCTTTTGGCCAGATTCCTAAATGAGAACGAGTTATATTTTAATTGTTGCGTAGTTTGTGTGTAAATAGTCTGTATATAGTATAAACTAGTTTAATTGTTGTCTCATGTGTCCCTGTAAATTAGATGTTTTGTCTTACTAACCTATTTGTTTGTCCACACAGCTACACTAACATTTTTTTTATTTTTTTATATGGCATCTTGTAGGTGGCCATTAGAGGCCGTAACACCTTAACCGGACTTTCCTGTGGACGCCTTAATTAAAATTAAAGCCTCCAGCCAGGGGCACTTAAAACTAAATTAAAATTGGGCGACTACGCACTAAGGGCACCCCCTGTGGGGTACGAACCTCGGCTTAGGGCGTCGCTAGAGGGGACAGCAAGGGACGGCTGGATCGAATGTAAGCTACACTAACACCTACCACGAAGGGAAAAGTTCAAAGGCCTGCCTTTATTTGCTGCCGTCATCACGTGACACTGGCAGAATACTCGAAACCGGCTCAGTTGCCAGAGAAGAGAAAAAAACTAAAAATATGTGTACTTGAATTTGTCATATCAATGGCCCCCATTCTCTTGTTCACAAATTAAACTTAATTAAAGTTCTTTGCCTCTTTTTCTTTCTATTACATTATAAAAAGGATAGAAGATAAAATGTTAGTTTAGGCCTGTCAAACTTTTCCACTCCTGAAATTGTTTTTTTTTTTTTTGTTTATTATTGCTATCTGTCTGGGACACATTCAACAATACTTCAGAAATGATGTATGGTATGTGAGGTACAGGACCAGTGACAAGCCCTCCAAAATGGTGTTTTAAACAATTAAGTCTTGAGGAACTCTCTTCTTTAGTCTCCTTGCACTTGGAAGTAAATCGTCCATAAGGTGGTGTGCCAATATGTTAGGGTGCTGCTGCAGTCTGTCTTTATATGTTGTGACTCTCTCCTTTATTTCCTCTTTTACTGCCAAGCTCTCGGTGAAGTCTTTCGTTAGTGACATACCATGGTGCGTCTACTATCGGAAATATTGTCGTGAATATTGGAAAGGTTGTCTTGTTTACATTCCCTTACAGTGACCAGTTGCCACAGGAAGAAAATAGGATTAGATTTGAACTAAATATGACAATGTCCAACTTGACATTTAATAATAAAATATTACATTTAATTGACATTAATAATTATTTTAAGAATTTGTATTTGACAAGAGATAGACATAACAATGTTATGTATTATCTTTCTAATTACTTTAAAAGACAGATAGCTGTGTCGCTATCATATTTTTTTCTATTACAGCCAAGAATTTGGCTAAACAACTTGCTTCTTTTGAGCAATGCAATGACATTCGAATTAATTCTGCCAATAATTTGGTATCAGTTGACATCATTAATAATTTAAATTAGAAATTAAGACAATAGAGCCAACCTCTAGCTATAACAATATACAGGATTACAAAGGTAACTCGGGAGGAAATTTAAAGTCAATAGATAATATTAATTTGGTGCATCAAAATATTCAAGGATTTATGAACAAAGATTTAGAGGTTGATTTATTCATGAACCATTATGGTATTGATATTCTTTGCATAACCGAACATTGGCTAAAAAGTCACCAGTTCTTGTTTAATTTTAAGAATCACCAGGTTGGTAGTTCGTTTAGCAGAATTAATGCTATACATGGTGGCTCATTAATTTTAGTTAGTAACCTGTTGAAATTTAAAAATCGTAAAGACATTGTGGGCCTGTCTGTTGAACGAACAGCTGAAATTGCCTGTATAGAGTTGGAGGGCTTCATTGTGTTAAGTGTGTACAGACCCCCTTCAGGATTGTATGACTGCTTTGAAAAGGTAATGGATGAAGTCTTACACAAGATTTGTGTTTCAAACAAAGCCATTATCGTTTGCGGTGATTTTAATATTAATTTATTAGAGAACTCTGGTTATTGTAATAAAATTATAAGTCTATTTCAGTCCTACAATCTTGTAAACCTATTTTTGGAGCCCACAAGAATAACACCTACTTGTGCCACGTGCCTAGATAATATTTTTACAAACATAATACCAAGCCACAAAGAAGTTTTAAATTTACTTGATTCTGATCACTGCGGACAAAGGATTACTATTCCAAACCATAGTAAAAAAGTGGCCAAAAAGGATATCACTGTTAACCCCAAAACTGAAAGCCGCTTGGAGGTTTTTAGATTTGATCTCATCAATAAATTGCCAGTCTTATCCAGTGCTGTTAATGCTGATCCTAATCATCTCTATGACAATTTTTTTAATATATACTGTAAGCTATTTGATTCCACCTTTGTTCCCAAGACTATCTCTGTTAATAGTAAAGCATCTTTCTCTGATTGGGCTACCATCGGTATTCATAAAAGTAGAACTCGGCTTTATGAATTGTACAATGAGAGGATTTATATTAACACTGTTGAATTCAATTTATATGTTAGAAAATATTCAAAATTATTCAAACAAGTTTGTTATATGGCCAAGTCACGTTACTTGAGTTCAAAGATAAAGAACAGTGGCAATGTAATTAAAACGACTTGGAAAATTATTAATAGTGAAACGGGAAGGTCCAGTGATAGAAATACTGACTATAGCCTGTCTATTAATGACAACATAATTAAATCAGACTCGCAAGTCTCTGAGGCATTTGAAAATTTCTTTTCGGATATTCCTGTTTCAACTACTAAATCCCTAAACTCATCACCTTCTGTTGCGGAGTCTTTGCTTAAAGAAAATGTTAATGTTTGTGATTCGGAGTTTCATTTTGAACATGTCATCAGTAGAGATATAATTAAAATCTTTCACACTCTGAATGTAAAAAAGACTGCTGACCTATGGGGTCATTCGGTGGAAGTTGCTAAGTCTATTATTGATATTGTGGCACCCACTCTAGCTGTTATCTTTAATGCTTGTATTGACTGTGGAGAGTTTCCTGATCTCATGAAAAATAGTAAAATAATACCAATCAATGACCTGCCGTACCTAATAAAGGATAACCACGATATAGTGTTGTTTGCAGATGACACTTCACTTTTATTTAAACTGAAACGTCAGCAGCAGGTTACTGATGATGTAAATAGCGCGATCTCCAAAGTAGTCCATTGGTTTAATGTTAATAATTTACTCTTAAACGAGAAAAAAACCAAATGCATTAAGTTTACTCTACCTAACGTGAGGCAGGTGGAAACTAAAGTGTTGATAAAGGGCGAAGAATTGAAATCTGACGACAGCACAGTATTCTTGGGTATAACTCTGGATGCTAAGCTTCAATGGGGTTCACATATAGAAAAATTGTCAAAAAAGCTAAGTTCTGCTGCATACGCAGTTAGAACAATTCGTAATTTGACTGATGTTGAGACGGCCCGTTTAGTGTACTTTGGCTATTTCCACAGCGTAATGTCGTACGGCATTCTGTTGTGGGGAAATGCCGCCGATATTCAAACAATATTTGTTTTGCAGAAACGAGCTGTTCGTGCAATTTATAAATTAAGTCCGAGACACTCTCTCAGAGAAAAATTTAAAGAGATTAATGTACTGACCGTGCCGTCTCAATATATTTATGAAAATCTTTTGTATGCTCATAAAAATATAAAATTGTTTAAAAAATACAGTGATGTCCATGATATAAATACTAGGAACAGGCACAAATTTATTGTACCTACAACAAGGCTCAAGAAAATAGGTGGCTCTTTCAGATGCCAATGTATACATTTTTACAATGGACTTCCAGAGGTGGTTCAAGATCTGAGCCTGAATAAATTCAAATCCTTCATTAAACGTAAGTTGTGTCAGAAAGCATTTTATAGTGTGAAGGATTATATTGAGGACAAAAGGCTTGGGCTTGAGCTGCGTCCGATTTCTATACAATGATTGTTCTTTGATTTTTCCTCTTGTAGTTTTAATATGTAATTGTTTATGTTATTTAGTCAAAGCCTGTATTACACACTATGTAGCCAAGCATATTGTACGTTACGGAATTGTATCGCTGACAGAGGTGTTCGGCACTTGTGCAGCTGCAGCTGCACAGGAGTTAAACTTTCCACAGATTCGGGAACACTGTTGGAGCTGCTGAACCTTGGACAAAACTATCTTAGCATTGTGTAGATTCAATTTCTTAGTATTGTATAATTGCATGGCAAACGTGTGAGCACAATGTACGAATGTGCTGTAAGGCATTTATTTGTTGGGTTAGTCTTTTTTATTGACTTAATTGTGCTCTGGCTGTTGAGAGTATGTCATGCTCACTCAAATGTCTCGCTGATGGTGGCGTGTGTTTTGGGTCATTGGGTTCCCTTCGATATGGTTGAGCTGAATGATGCTGATCCATACGTCATGTTCGTGAACGGACGCCGTCGGAGGGGACTGGTCATCTCTTAGCTGCCACGGCGTATTTTAATTTCTGAATTGATTTTTGTATGTTTTCCATAATGGACGCTCTCAGCGTACAATATATTTCTGCATCGTTCTCACGCGGTTGATTTCAACATGAATGATGTAATCAAATATTTGTAACAATAGCTTAAAAATTTAAAAGAGTGTCCATGGAGTTTCTTGCCCGTTCTTCTCCATAGGTACCTACTCTTTGGAATGGGCGACTAGCTTCATCTTATTGACTGACCGACCTTCTGACAATTCAAAAGTGCCTGTAACTGGTTTATTTGAAATAAATGATTTGATTTGATTTGATTTGATCATAAAGATAAAGATCATTTATTTGTCAAACATGCGTTTACATTAACTGATTTGACAGACATGCAAGGCTATAAAAATATATGCTGTGAGCGTCCATGTTTTGCCAATTACGGCGTACACATTTTCTAGGTATAATAAGGATTACATTTTACATAATTATTGATTGAAGGATTTCCTTTGTAGGATTTCCAAATTGAAGTTGGCAGCTGTGCCCCAAAGTTGTATTCCGTATGTCCATATACCTGACATAAATTGATCTATTTTGGTTGCCATGTTTATAATCGCATCTAAACTGTTTATGGAGTATCTTAATTGGACAGCATTAAACTAAAATGTCATATTCTATCCTTTTCTTAATAAAATAGAAAGAAAAAGATGCAGTTAACTTAAAATTAATTTATTTATTTATTTATTCATTTAATTCAATCCACTGGGGCTCATAGAAATATAATACAAACTATAACATAAAAATACTTATAAACTAATATATAACAAAATATATCACAACAAATACAATACTATACTATTAACATTTAAAAGAAAAAAAAAGAAGAGAAACGAGAAGAGAATCGGTGCCAATATCTCAGAAGGTTACAACAACAAAAATTAGTTGAATATTAGTTATATTGGATAGTAGTAGGGTAGGATGCTGATAAAATTCATATTTTCTAAATAACAACTTTGCCACAGAAATATAATTGGTAATACTGTCAGAACTCAATGATACTGTGAAGGGAATATTCAATATAGCACAACATATTGTAATAAAACTTGAGGATGTTTTGATAATGCAGGTTTATTTAAATGCCTTGTCATGTTTTTAATTAATTATCTTTGATGGATTATAATTAGCATTGATTATTATAAAAAAATAACTGATACATTAACCATTCTGATACTTATATTTAATTTGTTGTGTTGCTAAATTAAATAATTATTATGTAGGTAGTTCAAATATTTTCAATAGTTTACCAAAATCAAATGTTTTATTGAATGTATAGGTATTATAGATTTAGGTATTTTATATACTGACTCACCTTTACAGAGAATATGTTTCCTGTGTGACCTGTAGCAATGTTCATTAGTTCTTTGTAGCGGAACGGATCCCACAGCATTACATGGAGATCATCAGATGCGGATGCCAGTATTCTAAAATATTTATAATTTTCGTAGTAATTTATCAACAAACAGAGTATGAGCAATGATTTTGCAATACTTACGACCCATCGTGATTCCATTCCAGGCAATTTACGCATCCCATATGCCCGTAAAGCTCCTTCTCCAGACCCAATCTGTCAATCATCGGTCGAGTCACGGTAAGCCGAGTCTGAAACTTTCTGTTCAGATCTCCACGCTCCCTGGCCGCCACCAGTCCCAAGGTGTTATTCGCCCAGGCGGGCTCCTCTCTTCTGCCCATTTTTGCTAAATAACTCGTCAATATGTCTGATCAACCATCACAATCAGACGATTCATCAAACTAACTACGAATCAATCTATTAATAGTGTTAGACATCGTACTTCACATTACCAATTGGTGCGCGCGAATATACCCTCAAAAATAATTGTTAGATCAATGTGAAATACACAATTAATAAACAAATACAATCAACAAAAAAGCTTTAGTCTCGAAAAAGATATTACACTTACGAAAATAAAAGTGGGGCTGTCAAACAGCTGTCACTGAGTTGCCAGCAATATATTTTCTTTATGATGGAGTTATTTTAGTAGTTTAGGTTAGTTTTAAGACCTCTTAGTCGATAATGAAACATTTTTGGTTTCCTGACTACCACTATTCTTTCTACAACTATCAAGCTGTAGGAAGAATAGTGGTCGACTATTCAGTTTATACTGTTAATTTTTCGGATTACGGTTTTGTAAACGGCTTATAAGAACTCCTATAGGTACATACTTCGGTAAGAAATCTTATCGAATAGTTGTAAATACCCAAGCCGATCAATGATCAATAAATAACATACTATTTTAATAACAGCATCAGCCACTTTTCAAAAACATCGTTTTTCTTAAATGAAAAATAAAGAAAGATAAATCGAAAATTTTGCCAATAAATATAGGAATTCTAAATAAATATATATAAATCTATGGTTTCATAATTTCACTCACAGAGCACACAGAGTGCATACAAGACATTGATTGCACTTCGAAGTCCTCCCTCCTCAGTCCTCAAGTCCTCAGCACAGCTGAGCTGACATTTTTGACAGATTTGTTTGTCATTTCGTTTTATTTCGTTAGCCTTGCGGATTATTATTTTTTCGTATGAGTTTGGTCAAAATACTGTATAAATAAGATTTTCGTAAAGTCCAAGAAGTGTTTAAAAGGTAGCTGTAATTTACAACTCTTTATGACGTGCATTTACACCTTGTAATGTGACTTGTTTTCTTTGGGTTTCAAACTTCAACAAACTTGATGAATCTGACTGCATTAACCTAGCCTTTACCTTCACAGGCTAAAAAATGGGTGAACGTAAGGGACAAAACCTTTACTACCCCCCGGACTACGACCCTAAAGTCGGGGGGTTGAACAAATTCATGGGTACTCATGCTTTACGAGAAAGAGCTAGGAAGGTACATCTGGGGATCCTGATCATACGTTTCGAGATGCCTTACAACATATGGTGCGATGGCTGTAACAACCACATTGGGATGGGCGTCAGGTACAATGCTGAGAAGACTAAGATCGGGATGTATTACACCACTCCTGTTTACCAGTTCAAGATGAAGTGTCACCTGTGTGATAATCATTTTGAAATCAAAACTGACCCAGGAGTAAGTATTTATTGTACTCTAATTATAATGCTTCATGTTATTAAGTAGTGTAGGTCATTGTAATGATTTCCTATACAAAAAGGCACAATTCATTGAACCTTCTCAAAACTCAAGTATGTTCTATATTACGTGTTTGGTTTCCCCACTTAGTCCTTCAAGTTGACCATTGCGTGTGGGCCATGTTGGTCGTTACTTGTTTGCCATTGGTGGTTATTCCAGCCAGCATACCTCTCTAAAAGCTTACTAAGTCCACTGACTTGTTGAGAACATCTGTGTAAAATCTTGTGTAAATTCTCAGTGATTTCAAGCGTGAGTAGTCATGCTGATCCTTTCAATCACTATGTTATACTGCTTTTAGAAGCAAATACTGCTTCAAGATTTTATTGTTGAGTGTGTCCGTTCTTGGTTGTCCTTTGATCACTTCTAGTTTTAGTGTATTTGTTCCTGATAAGTGGAGTATGAAGGCAGTTATCTCCTCCCTCACAATGAGATGAAGAGGGGGGCAGCCCCAGCAAATCAATTATAACATTAAATTATAGTTAAATGGGACCCTATTATTAAGACACCATTGTCTGTTTGTCTGTCTATCATCAGGCTGTATCTCATTCTCATGAACCCTGAGAGATAGTTGAAATTTTCACACATGATTTATTTCTATTCCTGCTATAGCAACAAATACTACACTTTGCAAAGTGTAGTATCACATATGGGCAAGAAAATCCAACTTTATTATCTATGTAGTTTGGAAACTTTACTAATATTACTCATATAATCTTTTCAGAACTTAGACTATATCATTGTATCAGGCGCTAGACGCCAGGAAAACCGCTGGGACCCCACAGAGAATGGCCAGATTGTACCCGACACTAAAGAGACCCAGAAGAAACTGTTTGATGATGCCATGTTTAGGCTGGAACACAAGACTGGAGATGAGGATGCTGCTAAACTTGATAAGCCAAGGTTAGGACGACTGGTGGGGAGGAATGAATCAGTCTGGAAAGATGATTATGAAGCCAACTGTTCTTTGAGGAGGAACTTTAGGGTTAGTAAAAAAATATTTTATTGAATAAGTAAGTAAAGCTTACAGTAGAGACATTTCTTTTTTAATAATTATAAAATAGCGCTTGACTGCAATCCCACCTGATGGTAAGCAGTGATGCAATCTTTGATGGTAAAGCGCGCTAGTTTATTAAGCCCAATCACTTAAAAAAAAACTTAGTAAATAGGAAAAAAGACGGCAGTTAAGCGAGGTGGTGCAATGTTAAACCCAACAACACGACCAACGATGCTGCGCCAGAGGGAGATAGATGTGGAGACCCTCCACGACCAAACTCCCGACACAACAACATTTGACGCATCGTACCCGGCACACATCGCAACACAAATGCTCACACCCGTCCTCCGTACGGCTTCACCAGACATCATGCCGGAACACGACGAATCGCTTGGTGGCAAGACTTTGTCTGGTGGGTGGTAACTTCTGCCGGCAGCCGATGTTATGGCCTACCACTGAGCATATACATATACATATTTGGTAAAGAAAAAAAAACATTAAACAATATTCCTATTTGTTTTTCTTTATTTTCATTACAGAAAAGAAGAAAAGAATTGGAAGAAGCATCAGTAAATGACAGCTTACTTTTAGCCAAATCATCCCTAAATATAAGTCTTCTGCCAGAGAATGAGGATGATAGAAACATGGCTTCACTCCTGTCTCTCAGACCCTCAAAAAGCATAGAAGAGTCTCAAAACAACACAAGAAATAAGATCCTTAATATGCCAGCTTTACCCAGTTGTAGCGGACTCCTGACCAGCTTTGGTGGCTTAAAAAAAGAAGAATCATTAGGTAAGAGCACTTCACTAACTAGACAAACCTTAGGCATTACATTTAAAAGAAATAAGATCGAAAATAATACTAGTTTAAATAAGACAAGAGATAAAATATGTCATGTGGCAGAGGACAGCAGTGAAAAAATAGAAGTCAAAGATGATGTGGCTAATGAAAATGACAGCGAACATTGTCTACATAACACCACACCTAAATTAACTGAAGAGGAAGTTGATGAACACGTGAATAAGAATGACATAAAAGAGGATAAACATATAATGACAGAGACTACTCTCAAAGTTGAAAATTTTACTAAAATTGATATAGATATAAAAGAGACAAACACTTTGGCTGCTGAGAAAGATGAAAAAAAGGAAGTTTCAAAAGATAACACTGCCAAAGAAGAAAAAGAAACAAAAAAGATATCCTTAGTTTACTACAGCTCCAGTGGGGAAAGCTCAGATGGATAGTATAAAATGGCAACTTATTTCAATGTACTTTGAAAGCCGAGTTATAAGAAACAAATGAAATGCTGTGGAATCAGCCCACTAATCATCACTTTTGTCCTATTAGGTGTATTATGGCATATGTAAAAGTAAGTACCCCACACAGATTACGGAATGAGAAGAAGACGTTAGTATATGATTGGATTATTAGCGAATTATTGCATGTTAGGCCCAAAAAAGACCTATCACCAAAATCTACATATCGCACATTCGGTGCAACAAAGGCACAACAGCTATTTTTTTAATTTTTGAAGGGAGGATTTTAATTTTTTTTTTTTTGTTTTTTGTTTTTTGTTTTATACAGTTCTCGGCACGTAATTTAGCAAGAGTCGTTAGATGCGCAGAAATAATTTTTTGGATCTGTTTGGTGGTGCGCGCGGGACGCGGGGTGTGAGGTAACGTCGATCCTCCCGCGCGATTGGTGCGTCAGTCGACCGCCGCCTCCCGCACCGCGTCCACGTCCCGTTCGCTCCGGAATATACTTGCGTTCAATCGTTCTCAAGTGCACCATGCCCGAATTTGCCTCCACTACGTCAAAATTTGCCAACATTTATTTAGAAACGTACAATTATAGCACTATGTGGGTACTGTATTTTCTCAGAGAATGTAGTAGTATAGGTACATTTGAAATCTTTATAAACTTGATTGTTTATTTAGTTTGTCATAGTTTTACGTAAAAGTCTTGTATTTCATAACCAAAAAGATCGTAATAAAAGACATAAGAGAAAAAAAGTGTCCAGAATTGTTACTTTGCTGCACCGCAGGTGCGATATGACTACCACAGTAAGGACTATTCGAGCTCCGATTCTTATTTGTTTTAAATAACTAGAGCAGCAGTGCTCAGCATGTGCATAGGTTTATTTTCAAAATGGTCAGACATAGGTTTTGGCGATAGCCCGAGAGATAGATTTTGGCCATAGTGTGTTTGTAAAATGCAATAAACAGGATATGGGTTTTATCATTTGCCTTGAAATATCTATTCCGCATATACCATATTTATGATACCTTATAATTAGCAAGTGTTATTAAAGATTTATAGGAAGTTGGGAAATTTTCCACATGTTTTTATATTGCCTTTATAAATGTTACCCGCTATCCTTTATAATCAACAACTGCAAGTATAGTCTATACAATTTTAAGTCTGTACTCTTTATTTAACCTTCTAAGTATAATTTATATAAACAGAGCACCTGATGAAATTTATAAGAAAGTATAAAATTGTACACAAAAAGAAATACAATAGATACATATTTATTTTCTAAAATAAAAATACCAAACATCAGATTCACGTTTTATTTTCCCATTTAAAAAACATTCAAGTTTCATGATTTAACTTTCGATGTAAGCAATGTTGTACCCTCGCGTTGGACGAAGCTTCTCACATAGCGGCCTGCCTGCTAAATTATAAATAGGGAACATCTATACTCCGCCAAGCATTCTCAAGTAGCATTAAAGAAAGTGGAACTACAATAATACAACTATATAAGAGCGAAAACTAAGTATACAGTAACACACCTAAGATTTATCTGTATAACGATTTAAAATAAATGTTTGCGCTAATTTTCCTGTCTCTATTTTTTATCTCGCTTGCACATATTATTTATGGGCGATATCTAAATCAGAAAGAAATCTTTTTTTTTTTATAACACTCCTGAATTTACCACTCGGTTATTACGGTTATTAAAAAATGTACTAATAGGAATGGCGTTCATTTGACATTTCAGCAGCATTATTTACTTTTTGAGCTGACAATTGATTGAGATGGTGATTGATAGTGTTGTTGCCCAATTAGGCTGCGACAAGCTGCACTGATCAAGAGTTAAACAATCTATCTTTACAATTTTTACTATACAACGTTTTTTTCTAAATACGAAACCTGAATACAATATGTAAAGAAACCCCAGTCCGATCCGTGAAGGTATTGTTAGGTATCGATAACTGATTTTACTAATGCCTACAAAGCCAGGCTAGACTTAAAAAAATCCCCCTAAAAAAAGAATATTATTTCGCAAAAAGAGGTAACTTAAAACATGTGCGGTAGGCCATACAGACGCGGGCGAAGAGGGGCAGGGCACGCGGTCGCATCGCTATTCGCTCAGAATTATACCGTCAAAAATCATGTTGTCACTTTTTAAAAATTAACAATTTCTGGGGAAGTTGGAATTAATTCGCGGGAAAAAAAAATTATTTCAAAATTCACTAGTATTGTGACTATGATGATTATGTAAAATTTCATATGTTATTTGGCCATGTGTTTACCTAACCTTTATTATCCTTACGGGTCGGACAGGGTTTGCTTAACATATTGTATAGATTGGTCAGAATAAGCAACTGCATCGATTCCAATCATTTTTACACCATGTTATATTTTTTCCTAACTGTTTATATTTAAAAAATGTTGAAAAAAAAAACATCAAATAATTTATCAAAAACAAAAAAAGTGTGTATCGTGAATCAATCAAACGATGTGTGTTATCAATCATGTCGGCTGCTAGTTTTAGTGCTGTGTAGTGTGGTTACCGAATTAGCGCACATTACATTTCACAGCGGCGCTGCAGGTGCGAGCGGGCGAGCGCCACGTTTACTATATTTTTATAGGGACAACCAGGGTAAGATAACCAGCTTGAATGTTATCTCTTTGATATTTTGTAGGTAGGTATATAAATTCTGTACATAAAGTTGTAAGACACGTATTACGGATTTCGCTTATACAAAAAATAACGTTGTATATGTGCCTCTTAGTAGGTTTAAAAAAATACTTCATTAAAAGGACAAGTTCTACTATTACCAAGAAAATATCTGCAAAAAACGTCTACTAAAGTTGGACGAATATTAGAAAGGTGTTGTTTCATTACAATAGTGCCCTACATAAGAAATCTAAATGAGAAATGCTTGATGGAGTCAACTAAAATATATTTTGTGCATCAAGACAAAACTGTCTACATTGTAACATTCGGGAAAAGAAATATCTATATATTAACATCAAAAATCGAGAGACATCCAATCTGCGGTCACTCTATGGGCGGACAGAGTGCGGGGCGTTCACCTTCAGATTTAATAGCAAGGCAAAAGTTGAACTGCATTGTTTTTTGTTCCATAACAAGTATAAAAAAACCAGTACAGTTGAATACCTGCCCCGTTCAAAGAGCGTGGTAAACTCCCCGTATCAGTCATAATATGGCACAACGGGCTAGTCTTTCTGGTGTTTCAGGTCTGAATAAGTCTTTATTTTTCCTTACATGAAGGATTTCCAATCTATAACCAAGACGCGGTATAGGTACGGACGACAGCAGGTCAAGCTACACGAAACTGTCAAAGATTCCCAACCTTGAGCCTAAATACTTTAGAGATTCAGTTGAAAATCTAATAAAAAAATCTTACAGATGGTAGTAGCTTGATGTGCTGTCGTCTGTACATCGTTTGATATCATCGAAAGAAGCTGTGTCCGTATATAAACACTTTTCGTTACACGATGTCTATTAGAGCCATAATAATGGAAAAATTAACAACAATCTGAATGTCATATTTAACAAATTCTATTGCATCTAAAAATTTATTGGGACTTAGTGCTCTAACATCGTTTTAGAAATACATTTTACTAAAGTAGATAACTGAGGACTACCAATGGAGTGTACGGACGACAGCAGATCAAGCTGCACGAAACTGTCAAACATTCCCAATCAATCTTGAGCTTTAATGCTTTAGATATAAAGTTGAAAATGTAATAAAAAAAATTGTCGGATTATAGTAGCTTGATGTATTGTCGCCTGTACATTTTTTGTGATTATAACTACTGCTTGATATTCTTCTTATGCAAGAAAATTCGGAAGGCTAAAATTATAGTACCCAAGTTTTTATATTTTTTCCTTGCAATTTCTATTTTCAGACACTTGTTTTACAAAGATCAAATTATAGTACACTTAAAAAGAAACTTCGATCTCATGAAGTCATGATTCTTGAAAATGGGGGAGTGCATCCAAGTATTATTTGTTATTATGTGGAGAGAGGGGGGGTCGGATAATGGTTAATTGGAGGTAGGTAAATGATCAGCCTCCAATGAGTTATAATAAAAGATGGCTGTAGAAAGATGTGGAGCTTTGCCTCACTCGTAGCTGTGTGACTCACTTTCTTAGACCCGGTATGCCATATGCCCAAGTACATTTAATCGAAATACTGGCAGGTAACTTATAAATACCTACTCTAACGGCAAATGATTATATGTATTTATTATTATTAACAGATAACAAGCTTACGTACTAAAGCTTAGAGATCGAATACATAAAATAATACAAATATTTATGTAATTTATTATGAAAATACTTTTAATTTAACATTTATTACAATATCAGTGAGTACTAAATTAATTAGGCAATGAAATTGCACAGTTTAATATAATTTGCGCTAGATGGCGACACTTTGTTCGCCAATATTTTCTACAAATTCGTTTTACAACATCCAAGTTACAGTTCACGACAATTAGTTTAACTTTATTTGATTAATCGTAGGATGTACTTTTAAGTTTTGATTTATCATATAAATAAGTATTATTTCGTCATGGCAGCGTGTTTATTTAAAATGTAGCAGCAAAAAAAAATCATAATTACCTAATGCTTTTGTCTGCAGTAAGAAAACATTATTTAACGTGATCATTGCAAAATATGCTTAAAATAAGTAAGTAATTAGAACCCGATTCAAACTTTATGGCGGCTCTGACTAGATTTTGAGATAAAAAATATCAGTTACAAATTTTGTTCAAATTATTGTCGTTATAAAACAGACGTAAGGCTCAGGATGTTCTGATATGTGCCCTGCATCATTCCAAACGAAACTCGATGAATAATGAACAAAGTTTCTAAAATATTTATAATAACACATTATCGATGAGGTGACTTTTATATATAATATAGAAATATCCCTGTTACATTATTCTATGCGTTAAACAATTTATATAAATACCTATTTCAATTTGGCAGAGGGAATGTTCGTTTGCCTTCGTTATTTATTTTCTGTTTAAAATAAAAACAAAATGGAGGCGAAGTAACGTAGAAGTTCACTAGGTGGCGCTGCTGGCACTTCGGATTTGACTAAAAAGCCATCTTCAGCAATGTCTTCTTTTTTAAACTTTTTAACGAGTTTCATGCCTTGGGATCGCCTTCTAATGATGCATTACTAGCCCCCGTTTCTAAATACAATTTCAATATTAATTTTCTTTTCTCTTCATTTGGTTGGTAGTACAAATCGTTTATAATATAATTAAATAGTACATACAATCAGTACAGTGTAGAAGTTACTGTAACTGCTTATAACATTTTTATTCATTTGACGCGCATCGTTTATCTTCTAACGCCAGAATGAGGGCGCACTCAATCTTGGAAACCAGCCATGTTAGAACCTCTGGATCTGAAATTTCGATCACTTTTTCGTCCGTTGAGAAGTAGTTTACAAGTTCGTCCTGGAAATATCAATACGATAAATTATTACACAACATTTGATGTTAATAAACGCTAGCAATCACAAAATTTAGATATTACGTCTACCAACGTAGAAAAAAAAAATAAAAAAGTTGCCACACACTAGGAATTTCTCCTGTATCGTGGGTGCGTTTACAAACATACTCACATACATCATTCAAAAATTTGTTCCGTGCGGGAGTCGAACCCGCGCCAGGCAGCGCAGCAGTCAATAGCTCAACCACTGAGCTAACCGTGCAGACGATAATTGCTTAAGAACAAACTGTCAAAAGTCCCTAGACTGAGCTCTTTCATTGCCACTGGCATACCATAAGTCGAAGCGACATTAAGTCGTTTCGTCTAAATACATACCCCTTTAATTATTACAAAATAGGGATTATGTTTATGTGTTCTTGAATTATGAACCTAAACATTATCGAAATGCAGTTCTTCATAAAAAAAAAAATACAGCTAAATCGATAAGTAGTAAGTTGTCACTTTTGTATTCTTTCTTTTTTGGCTTCGCACGGTTTTTACATTTAGCCAATGTCACGTAATGAATTATTCATGTCGAAAAAGACGGCCACGTGAACCGTCCACAAGGGAGGTTTGAGGCTTAGTCATGATGAGGCCATTATGCTCCTATATCTCAATGTTCTTTATGAAATCTTTACTGTATGCATTTTTACTACATAAATCACAAACTTTTATTTAGTAAACAACACTATAAATAATTTTAAAAGTTCAATGAAAAATTAACGTGATACACAGCTTGACTTTCCCGCCAAAACCCCCCACTTTTGTATTAAGAACTGCCTTAAACTCAATAAAGTTCTAAATTCAAATACTGACACAAGGGTTAAGGCTGGTACTAAAGTTAGGTTTCGTTGTGTAATATAATAATACAGATAGTGTTTAACTTTAAACGATGTTTCAATATCTGGCCGCAGGCAAGAAGATTGCTTCGTTTAAATTACGTTTTACGGAAGAACTGTCTTGAGGACATGACTCCCTTAAGCTTATCCAAAAGAGTGATATTTTCTCCTTCTTATCTTGTGACTCACTTCCAATATTTATGTTCTTCACACTAAGAATCTGCGTTCTTCTAACAATCCCCTCTTACTCTGCCCTTCACATACGTCTGACTTTGTTCATTCTTCATTTCACATTCAATCCATTCTTCTATGGAATGCGCTTCCTCTTGATATCAGGATGGCCGCCAGTCGGTTTGCATTTAAGCGGAAATTGCAGAGTTATTTTCGCAACAACTAGCGTAGAGTTATTGCTACACCCCTCTCCCAAATTTTAGTTTTTTTATGTATATATTATAAGTATATATTTTGGTAATAGTATGTATGTATATTTAGCTTATTTAAGTATTTTTAATAATTATAGGGGCTTTTTTTTCCTTTACTAGTTTCTTTCAAGCTAAAGCACCTACCATCTTATCTCATCACCACCTGGGGTTGATTGGTAGAGAATGCCTAAGGCATTAAGTCCGCCTCTGTACATGTCATGTGTGCGAAAGAATAAATTTCTAGTGTAAAGGTAAACAATAAATGTTAGTCAAAAACACCCCCTGTCAATGGCCCCGATCCCCTGGTACACAAACTGAACTAAAATTAAGACAGTGCTTTTTCTTTCTATTTCAATAAGAAGAGGACAAAAGACTAAATATAAGATTAGTCCTGTCAAAGTTACATATTAATAAATAAATATATACGGACAAATCACACAGATTGAGCTAGCCCCAAAGTAATTTCGAGGCTTGTGCTATAGGATAACTATAATATATATTTATAATAGATACATATATAGATTAACATCCATGACCCAGGCTAATCAGGAAAAGATCGTTTTCCATCATGACATGGCCGGGGATCGAACCCGGGGCTTCTGCGTCGCAGGTAGGCATGTTGACCGCTGCGCCACGGAGGACGTATATTCCATAGACAGTGTCGTTTAAAATACTTCAATTTACGTCAGAGGCTGTCCAATTTGACAGGACGAAACTAATATTTATCTCCTGTCTTTTTCTTATTGAAATAGAAATAATAAGATGCATTGAACTTAAAGGAGATGTTTCATTTTGGGCCACCACTATGTACGCTATATAAATAAAAACGAAAAAATAAAAGATTTTCATAAAAATACTACTAAATTAATTTGAATAAAAATACAATTATAAATATAATTAATTATTTGAAATGTTTTTTAGTGAGATAACCTTTTAATAAGGTGGTTATGACGTTTGATTGGCGACTTTGACAGTTCTATTTTCCTGTTGTGTTCGTGCCGAGTGTTGATTTGAGTTGATTGTGTTTATTTAATGGGCCGTATGTTCGGAATTCATGTTTTGTTTTTTTCGCAGTCATATGATAGATAATATAGATACGACAGCCTTTAGATACCTGACACGTCGATCAAATGTCACTGTCAAGACTTATTTTGCTTATTGCTGACCACCATATTTATTAGTAGTTGTGTTGCACTCCTTGGCCGCGTTAAATTGAATCTATATAAAAACTAAGCCGAAATATAGGAAATAAACATTAAAAACAGTTAACTATAGCGTAACTATACCTAGCATTAAATGTACAATGTGCTGGCCCAGGCTCCATACATTTCTGAAACATCTCCTTTAGTATAGTTTGTGACCAAGAGATCCGACGCCAATGTCACACAGGCGCCAAATGATCCTCTACTTTGATTTTTTTTTTGCTTTTTGTGTTATGGCATCTCTTAGTTGACCATTAGAGGCCGTGACTACTTAACCGGACTTTCCTGTGGATGCCTTAAGTAAAATTAAAGCCTCCAGCCATGGGCATTTAAGAAAACTAAACTAAAGCTAAGGAGCCACTACGCACTAAGGGCACCCCCTGTGGGGTACGAACCTCGGCTTAGGGCGTCGCTAGAGAGTACAGCAAGGGACGGCTGGATCGAAAGGGTTCTTAGTGGTTTGATGACCAGGGCGTTTGAGAAGAAACGCCGAAACAAACTCAGAGGTCATTGTTTGGACATTATTCGTCGGGCAAGGGGATCCTCTACATACCTGTTTTATGTTAAGTATCAGTTTGTCCTCGTGGACTATGGGTGATCCGATGACGTCATCCAGCTTGACTGCCCACTCCACGTGCCAGGAGCCGCTGGTACCACTTGCTCTCACCATGAATATGTGCCTGAGTTACCATATTATGTCAGTTTAGTAGTAAATAATGGGTTACATACTGAAAAGAGCTCTAAGCAAAAAACCCAATTTCGGGTAGTATAAAAATATTTGTAAAACTTTCAACATCACTGTCCAGTTTTTTAGGAAACTTTGAAAAGCCTCTCTAATAAAATTTCTATGGTAAATGGATTAATCATTCAACACGGTTTATTGCAGTCCACTGCTGGGCATATGCCCTCCCAAGCTCTGCACGCTGCCGAGTACTTACTGTGTAGAAATAAGCAATGTGCAGTTAGAGTTGGGTCCTAGATGCGCGTGCGCGATGTACGCGTCTGTGTCGGCGTAGTGTCCACGTCCCAGTAGCGTCAGCAGCTGCAGCCCCAGCGCCGCGTGCTGCGAGTACGGACGGACACCCTGGAATGGACAGAATGTGAACGACAGGTCATTAAAAAAAAACAACTTATCGCCTACGTTTTCGTTATTTGTTACGTTTGGTTATTTGTTATGTGTCATGTAGGACACATGAAGTAGCTGTCCATGGGTTTCAAAAACGAAACGCCAAAGGTGCTACACGCAATTCCCAAAACACTCCTATAAACCATAATATTCGTAAATATTTTATTTTTAAGATTGTTCCTCATAAGGTTTTGTTTTTCTGAATCGTGGGTGTGTTTTTAAACTATAGATAGACTTAAAAACATATTAACTATTATCAAACACATTAACAACTACAGAAACTCACCTCAATAGGAGCGCAGTGTCTCGGCAGTCGGCGCCGCGCCAGAAGTCGTCCTCCACTCCGTTCCACACAGGCCTTCAGCGCGGTCTCAGCACTGCTGACGTTCAGTTGCCGAGATAGAGAAGCCCGAGCAGCCTCACGACAAACATCTGGTGCACATTATAATGAGAGGTCAAAATCAGAATTTTGATATCTACGGAGTAGGTACAACCTCCACATTCAAACTATTCACTTGTTAATAACCTAAAGTCACACCCTATCCTGGATCGCGTAAGCAAAATACCATTTTTATTTTAATAATTATAAATTAATCGAGGACCTACAACATCTATTGATGGAATGTGTCCAATATGAGTCCAGTAGAAATAATTTAGTGAGATCATTGAATTTGAACAGAACTGATGTCGGTATGTTCCATACAATTCTATCTCAACCAAATGGTGACGATGCAAAAGTGTTGTTCAAATTCATGGCCCACGTGTTGTGAAAGTGTAATTGTTTAGGTTACGATGGGACTGACATACGCTATGCGTAAAAGTCCCTTTAATAAATAAAGAAAAAAAAAAAAAAAAAAAATTATAAATTAGTCATCATCATCATCATCAACCTTTTTATCGTCCCACTGCTGGGCACAGGTCTCCTCTCATACAGAGAAGGATTGAGCGTAATCACCACGCTTGCTCAATGCGGGTTGGCGATTTCAGACTTAAAGTCCAGGTTTCCTCAAGATGTTTTGTGTGTGTGTGTGAAATTAGTGCTTGACTGCAATCCCGCCTGATGGTAAGCAGTGATGCAATCGTTGATGGTAAAGCGCGCTAGTTTATTAAGCTTATTCACTTAAAAAAAAATAGTGGATAGGAAGGAAGACGAAATGAAGGAAGAAGATGCAATGTTAAGCCCAACAGCATGACCAACGATGCTGTGCCAGAGGGAGATTGATCTGGAAACCCTCCACGACCAAGCTCCCGACACAACAACATTTGGTGCATCGTATCCGGCACACATCGCAAGACAACTGCTCAGACCCGTCCTCCGTACGGCTTCACCAGACATCATGCCGGAACACGACGAATCGCTTGGCGGCAAAACTTTGTCTGATGGGTGTTAACTTCCGCCGGTAGCCGAGATTATGGCCTACCACCGAGAAAAGAGTGAATAGTCGACACCGACCGTTGCCGTCGGTCTTGCTGTCGACACTAGACGGATAACCGTCGGACGAAGAAGTTCCCAGACGAGGTTCTATTGCGGATGAGGAACTGTAGGTATAGTTACGCCTTGTTCTTCATACCTACGTAAAGCGCCGATTCTTTTGTCCACAAACTAAACTAATTTTAAGTGCATTTTTTCTTACTATTTCAGTTAGAAAAGGATAGAAGATAACATTTTAGTTTAATCCTGTCAAATTAAGATACTCCATAGACAGTTTAGACGCGATTATAAACATGGCGACCAAAAATACATGAATTTATGTCAGGCGCGGATTAATTTGGCAGGTCTAATCTAGACAACGCTCTGTTTTCCTTACCATTCTATATTTTCGGATATAAAATAAAAATTGTGGCAAGGCAAACCAATCTTGATCAAAATCAAGCTTCACTTTAATACTGCTTCTTGGTTGTACAGATCAATTTGTCTGTGACTCTACCTACCTTGTTACGTCTTAACTGCTGAGCGAATCGATGTTTCGCACACAGCTAGACCATGCTCTGAGTTACTTTTACCCCGGAAAAGGCTTCCCTTGGAATAATTTCGCTCGGTAAAGGCTAGGTAGTGTATAATAAAATGATATATATATAGGTACATGCACTAAGATACTCACTTCTCACAACAACACAGTCGTCATCTGTCCGCATTGCAGACGAAAACAAACGAGAAACACAGTTATTAACAATTAACTACACACAAGAAATACATTATATAAAATAATGGACATATTACAATATGTAAAGAAAACCCCGTCCGGCCGATAAGAATAATAAAGGTTAAGTAAACACATTTATTTGGTTATTAATAAAGTTATTAGTTTTGATTATTTATAAAGATTATACCAAAATTCATTACTATTGTTATCTATTTATGTATATGTTTGTTATTGTGTCTTTTTTTTTCCGCGAATTAACTCCAACTTCCCCAATATTCGGTAAATTTTTAAAATGTGACAACACCATTTATCGACGGTATTATTTAGTTGTGTTAAAATCCATTTAAGTATCCGACTGAAAGACTTGTATCTATGGTCATGAATAAATATTATTTAAAAAAAAATACGGTATTATTCTGCTATACTAACCGGAAAGGCGGGATCTCAAAAACAAACAAAATTTTTCTTTTTTCAAAATTGTTTAATTTCCAAATAAAGTTTTATGCCATTATAAACTCCAATAATAAAACACTTCATATATATTATTTGTTTGTTTTTATCTACATATTTACACTTAATTTTATTCGATAGAAAATCCATATTTCTTTACATACAGACATGTAGGAGAAAAGCTAACCAAAAAGCGGTAACTCTTATTTTATTCTTCTATTTACTACGCGATGTAGCAGTATCTCAAGAATTAGGCATATCCACATATAATTTTGATATTATTAATTATTGTAGGTAAAAGTAAGTAGATAATAATATAAATTCTATTTAAAAGCAAAAAAGTTAATATATAAAGTGACAAATAACGAATTTTACAAAAGTTCAATTATCTGGAAATTCGCTTTCATTGAGTTACTTAACGCTTTTGCGCTTAGTATGGCAGTAGGTACCTTGTATGAATGAATGTACAATACTGGCGACATTTTGTTTGACCGCGTGCCCTGCCCCCGTCTCCCGCGCATGTGTTGCCATGTAAGTTATTTATTTTAAGTTTAGGCAATCTTTGGAGGCATTAGTAGAATCAATTATGGATATCTAACAATAGCTTCACGGATCGGACAGGGTTTTCTCTATATATTGTATATTGATAAAAAGATGGTAGATATGGTAATTAGAACAATAATTGGAATAATCTTTGTAAAAAAACACAATCATGCTAAGGAATATTTTTACACTTACATATTTATATAAATTTTATTATAACTACTTATGTTAATTCCTGTAAACAGCCATCACCCATCACCCATTACGCACTTTATTACAAATGCTTTACAGAAATCCCAAAAACATGGCATGCTTATGTAATTATAAAATTCGAAGAAAATGTTGAAAAAAAATGCTAATAGATACTGAATCCTTTATTCGCATTATTTTATCTGTTAAAATTAAATTAGGACAAATGAAGGAATCAGCAGTTTATATATTCTCTCTCGATAAAAAAAAAATTTAAAGAGGGAGTAAGGGACGCCAACACTGTTCCCATGAATTCAGTACATGATTCTCGAACCGAACATTGTCGTTTTCGGCAGCAAAAAAAAAATTTACTATTTACTTTTCGAAACAGCTGAATTTTTGAAATCTCTAGTCTTAGATTTGATAGGTAATCGTGGTCACAGTATGTTCTTCGGAGTCCCCTACCTACACCGTGTAGGTATAAAGACATACATACAATAAATAAGAAAATAAGAGTTTTAGGAAACAAACCAGTTTGAAAAATAATAAATAGGTAACTTACCAAAAGTAGGTCTTGCAACAAGGGCTGTTAGAGCGAGAGCGATGCTGGTTTGATTACTGCTGTCACCCTCGATCACGCTTTCAGGGATATCGTTGCTTAGTTGAGGAACTTCTCCTGATAAGCAAACTTCAGGTGATTAAAATCAACTTCAATTTAAGGATAATAACAAATGATTGGAAAATTTTAATATGTTATGTCAAAAAATTTCACAACACTTTTCCTTCCTGATGTCGGTTTACTGTGACTGAGCGCACTAATTTATTGTGAATCTATTCACTCTAGCCTTCAAGAAACTTAAATTGTAATCAGTTGGGAAGACCGTCACAGGCAAATTATTCCAGACCTTCGATGTACGCCGTAAAAGACGAGGCGAAACGCTTCGTCGGGATCATAGTGGTGTCAAGAACCTAAGGGTGGATACTCGTTGTACGACAGGTCCTCTGGCTTATTTTTTTAAAGTATCTAACCTGGTTTCCGTCTCGGTGTCTGTGGTTTAGGTAGATCCTCAAACATGGCGCTGGTCCTAGTAGTGGGACTCGCTCGTAGTCCTAGCAGGGCTGCTGCACCATCTTCTAGTCGGGATGCCACATCCATCACCTTCCGGCCAAGAGCTGTGCCCTAGGTAGAGAAAGAAGCGTTTTTTCTATTTGTTTGCCCCTACTTTAATAGTCGAAAACGTGGCTTCATTATTCGGGCAATAGTACTGAGTAGGTACTAGACCATTTAGGGAATTCATTTTAATTTAAAATACAATGGAAATTATTGTGCACGAAGTGATTCGGAGTATATGACGCAGCACCATATGTTGAAGGAGGGAAAAAAGTATGTAGGTACAGACAACAGCACGTCTTCTTTTTCAGCCTATAGATGTCCACTGCTGGACAAAGGCCTCCCCCAAGGCTTTCCACGCTGACCGGTCTTGTGCTGCCCGCATCCATCGGCTTCCCGCGACCTTTACCAGGTCATCGGTTCACCTTGTTGGGGGCCTCCCTACGCTGCGTCTTCCAGTACGTGGCCGCCACTCCAGAACCTTACTGCCCCATCGGCCATCGGTTCTACGAGACCTACCCACTGCCACTTAAGTTTAGCGACTCGCAGAGCTATGTCGGTGACTTTGGTTCTTCTGCGGATCTCCTCATTTCTGATTCGATCACGCAGAGAAACTCCTAGCATATCTCTTTCCATTGCCCTTTCTGTGACTCTGGGCCTTCGCACGTCAAGCTACTACAATCTGTCAGATTTACTTACTAGATTTTCAACTTTATCTCTAAAGCATTAAAGTTCTGGGTTGATTGGGAATATTTGAAAGTTTCGGGAAGCTTGACCTGCTGTCGTCCGTACATATTTAAAAGGAATACACCGTATACCGACGAATTGGAAACGGATGACAAGGATCTTGGGATATGGTGACGAAAACAGAGTTTAAATTAATATAATCTTATACATAAACCTACCAGGCAAGGCTCATAATATTGCTTCAGTCCTCGTGAGAAGTCTCCTATATTGCTGTACGGGTTCCCGAGAATGTTTAATCCGAGGACCAGGACGTAGAATTGCTGCACCAGCTGCGTCCAGTAATGGTGAGAAGCCTGGTCTACCAGCGTGCATGCTGTAATTGGAGCGTTGCGAAATTCGAGGTACGACATCCTGTAATCATCAATGTAGTAGCATAACAGCTTATAAGTACCACTAAATGAAACTGAACGCCGCTGTTTAGATGTGCTGATCGCGATTTATTGGTGATATCCTCCATGAAGGGCCAGCCATTATAAATACGTAATATAGTAAGTTTGACACGTGACCGACAATCAAATATATAATATATACACAAATCACACAGATTGAGCTAGCCCCAAAGTAAGTTCGAGACTTGTGTTAAGGGATCTTAATTCAACGATACTATATTTTATAATAGACACATATATAGATAAACATCCAAGACCCAGGCCAATCAGGAAAAGTTCGTTTTCCATCATGACCTGGCCGGGGATCGAACCCGGGGCCTCCACGTCGCAGGCAGGCGTGTTAACAGACCACCAATATACATAGATATATTGTACTTTTATTACAAACTGTCCTAAAACAACACTTCTTAACTTTTTAACTTCGGTCTAATGCTATCCCGAATGGAGTATATAATTCTTATTGTGTATATAATAAACAGTCCAGTTCCAATTACCTTAAAACGACATCCTTCATATCACACAGTGAGGATCCCCAGGAATTAAACAGATACTCCAGTAAGTCACTGTTGAATAGCTTTGGCCTGTTCTCCTTCTTGTTCCCGAACTTCGTCTTACTAGGACTGTTCGCAGTCTCCGCAGAATACCCTCGAGATGACAGACTCAACACCAGCTTTATTGGAGACAAGTGAACATACTCAAAGAGAACGTTCTTCTGGGAAGTAGTCTGGCTCTTTATAGCAATCAGTGGTAGCGGCATGTGGACTAACGCCAGATCTGCCCTCAACCTCACAGCAGGCTTCTCTTGAATCTTCCAGTGATTCAGAATATCGAAGACGTAGTTCACAAAACCACGATCTAAGTTAACACAGTACTCTTGGACTAAAATTTTGACGTATTTGTAGACGTCCTGGTTTATGCTCGGTCGATGTTGCTTTAAGGCGACTATCTCTATGCAAGGCTTGAGGCCTTTGCTTGATCTGACATCGTTGGGTATCGGTGCGGGGTATAGTACACTTGGGAACACAGCTTCATGCAGCTGGTTGTCGATTTGTAGCCTCTGAAATTTCAAATGACAGTAGGTGTAAGTGTCTGACTTACGTAACTGCATCCAAACGCCAGGGTTGTACGTTCTGCGCAGTTCCGAAAAGAATGGCTTAGTCATCTGCATTTTCTCCAAATCTAGATGAATGTATTCCTTTAGCTGACACTTCTTCTGCTCCGTTTGGTATTTATCCTCAATCCAAGATGTTAGGTCAGGGGATAGCTGCTTCCATTTATGATTGACGTTGACTTCCCATCTCGGCAAGGAATCAGTCATGCTAACGTATGCCAATTCCTTCACTCCTGTGTGAGTTGGAACGCAGACTGATAAACTGACTCCTGATAAGGACATGTAGACCTCATAGTTACTCCTCTCTGCATTTATCCTCATCCTGTACTGGTAAGCTATTCGTTCGTCTTGGGCTAAGGTGAAGACTCTCTGGTATCCATCCATATAAGATATCCAATAAACTATGGCCTTATCCTTTCTCATCTTCTTGGTTTTGGCGTGTGTTTCTGGGAGGTCTGAGCTGTCGGAGTCATCACTGCTTGAGGAGCCAGGATCAGGGGACTTGGGGGTTAATCTCTTGAGGGTTGATGACAGTTTTGATGTGACGGAGCTGGTTGCTACCAGTGTTAAGTGCTTCACTGAGTGGAAACTTACTTTTTCTTCGCCATATCTGTGAAAAATGAAACAGGTGAAGGATGAAATATTAATCTACTTGAGTGTAGTTTGAAATCCTTTTAGTATCCTATCAAATGAATTTAACAGGGTTGTTTATTTCACTGTTCACTCTAGACTATTTTAGTAAGAAATTGAGCCACCGATAAAATTTTATCAATGTAAGACTCACCCATCTTGCCCAAAAGCAGCATCAAAACCTTTGCCCTTATTGTTATAAATATTCCACATGAGTTTCCTTTCCTTAGCTGGATCGTCCCAAGTATAAAGCAAGGATTGGTAGGGGCTCAGCAGTGCCACTTGGCCCGAATCTGCCTGGTGCAGCTTCAGGAACAGGTCATCACACAAGTTATCGATGCGCACTGGCGAGTCCCCGACAGTGTATGGCTTGAAGGTTATGGTGAATGGACGGTCTGTCCCGCCTGTTACTTCGACGCAGATTGCCGTCTGAAAGAAGGTTTCAGATTTAATATTTTTAATGTTTGCCCTTACGCAACTTTCCTTGATAAATAGTTTACTGCGAGCTTACGAGCGCAGTATTATGAATTGAAATCGTTTATTATGCAAGTAGGATCACTGATATTTTACACGTCATATTTTTTTTAAACTAGATAGAGCCGGCATTTCCTAACTTACTAGCTCTGAGAAGAAAAAGCCGAAAAAATCTTAAAGACTCTTAAAGAACATCACTTGTCGTAGTGATCTTGTTGCCTTAACTGCTATCATCTGCAGTCTTCTTTCATATTCCGTTGTTTGTATATTTATGTATCTATTTATATATCTATAATTTTGGATGTGTATCTATCTGTATATTATCTATTTAAATGTACTGTTTACATAATATTTGTATTAACGACAGTCCCATTTCCAGGAAAATCACTGTCTGTAACTCAGTAAGTCTATCTAGCATTTTTCTCAACTATCGGTTCAGCTTCCAGTGTTACCGGGTGCACCTGAATACTAATACTTTACATGGAGCGACTGACCAGCTGACCACAATTCAATTACTGGATAACACGACACCCAATTTGTGAAAGACTGATTGTCACACTTTCGGTCCTCGAACAACCCGTAACGACGTCAAAGCTCCAAAAAGTCGGGACCAATGGCTTAATTCATTTTCCAAGGGACGGAGGGGTTTCAGTATGTAAAGATGATCACGCATCCTCGACCGACTAAAGCAAGCGTAACTTAACCAGATCTACAGCCATCTGGAGAAGTCTTTCTAAGAACCTAGATACTTATTCATTTTATTTACATATAAAAGTGCTAAATCGAACGCAGTGACATAAAATACTTACGTAAAAAACAACTTTGTTTCAATTTGCATGAAAATCATCTGCCAAATATTTACGCAACCTAAACACAGATATAAGTAATACTTGACACCTTACTTCCCACACAATATGGAAAAATGTGCGTGTAAACTTTTCACATATCCGCATAATAATACAAAAAAGATCCTAACTTAAAATATAAATATGAAAGCATGACGTAAGAGTTGCATCATTCGCGACCGGCGACCGCAGCCTGGGTGTGAGCACTAACTCAATTAGCACCACTTTCATCTCAACTTTTATAAGACTCGCACACAAATACACTTTCCCTTAGTTTTCAGCAGACTACGGTGTGACAATGTTGAAACTAGTGTTATTTGTGATATTCTCTGTGTTGTGTGTGGTAAATACGCAAAGTGATGTTGGATGCCAACATTCAAGATCGTACACAAGGGTGAAGCGAGGGAGGTACCCAGGCGTACCGATAAGGTTCTACAGCCGCCCGCCCATGGCGTTCCCTATCAAAGGCGTGTTCTCATACACACCTCCGCCGTTTATGCAAGATGATGATGCTCCGTACCCCGGCAACAGACCATACAAGGTTAGTAAACGTCCTACTAAGGAAGGTTTAGGAGACGATGATATAAGTAACATAGTTAAAAACTTATCTAAACAAGATTTGGACAAAATACTCGAATTCGCTTCCGAAAAGGACAAATACGCATATAAAAACAAAGAAGTGGAAAACGAATACTACAGACCGCTTCAAAAAGAGAATTTACAAAGACCGACGTATACTAAAGATTTTTACAATGAAAATGTTGATGCCAAATATCAAGCAGAAAAACCTTATGAAATAGAGTTTAAGAAATATATAAACTATGTAACTGAAGCCACATCTGTAAAGGATGTGCCACAAGATGAAAGAAGAAATCCAAATTCCACAGAAGCGAAACCTAATCAAGTGAGTTTCTATGGGCCTCAAAGAGACGGGCCACCGCCGTTCAAAAACACTGATCAAAACAACGTACTTCATCCATTCCAAGGTTTTAGTGCTGAAGCGGGATCCACTAAATTCCAAGGTTTTGGTACTCAAGACGACCGACCTACCCAGTTGAAAGGTTTAGGTAGTCAAGACAGTTACCCTCATCGAGACAAACCTTTTGTTTTTCAAGATGAACAACCCACCACGTTCAAAGCTCATGGACTACTAGAAGAACAAATACGTCCTGCATCTTTAACTGACAGTGTTACTAACCAGAATTATTTAAACTCTCAAAAATTTAATGTTGATCCAGGCTCTAGTAATCCAGATTTTACCGAGACAAACGAAGAAGAAAAGCTACCACCTCCAACGAATATGAGAGAGGAAGACTTTGATGTATCTTACACGAATAATGTACCTGCTGTGGTGAAAGTAGACTCTGATTCTTATCAAGTGGAGAGTTTTGGCGACCTACCGCTTATGAACTATGATTCTAAGATGTATTCGACTAGTTCGTATCATGTGCCACATTATACTGTAAGTATTTGAGATAATTTTGAAATGGTGACTAGAAATTAAGATAGCTCAACTTCTAATGTTAAAAAATGGCGTATAACTCGAAACTGGCGCTGAAGAAAACAAAGAATAAAAAAGCCTGAATTGTTATTTTCCAGGTCTGAATGGTAGCCTTCTAATGATATGTCCTACAAAGCTAATTTGGGAATAATTTTGAAAGATATTGCTTATTCGTTACTTATGTTGGTAAAGTTTTTTTACTCAACAAAGTAAATCCTTTGTGTCCAGTGTCTGATAGTGTTATGCAATCAACCTGCAGTATCAGGCCCCAATTTACTATTATCTATTCATTCTTTGACCATAGGCGGCGTCTTGATCCTAAAGTTAGAGTTAAAACCATTGTTTCAGGTAACACAATCAAAATCTCAATCACCGCCTTCATCGTCATCGGGATCATCACAATCCTATTCATCATCAACTGGCCTGCAGCCGTCACCAGCAGCCGCCTCTATCAAGGCACCACCCTACGAACCAGCCCCTCCAGTATCAGCTGCTAAGGAACAGAGTGATGCTCATCTGAAGGCTATCAAGATCTGGTCTCATAAGTCGAAAGGAGCGGCGTATACTTTACATGATGACGGCACTCTAACGCCGGAGTGGCCCAGACCGAAATATGGAAAATGAAGTGGGATGTAAATATATTAATTTATTGCGTAATTGTTGTTTTATTAAATTTCCTCGGATAGTCTTGCAGTTTTTTTTTCTAGTTAAATGGACCTGCTCTTGACCTCCTTCACGCCTTAAGGAAAACGATGGATGTGGTTTATGATGGATCTAGTTCCCAGAAAATACTCAAATTTTTAAGATAGGCGAGTTATATGAAGAAGTATAGAATACATACAAGTATAAAGTTTAGTCGAGTTAGCTCCTGATTTATAGAACGTTTAATATACTCCATTCTCAAGAACATCGTTATTCTGGCTAAAGATTTCAATTGCAAACTGAAATTCAAGACGGATTCAATCGATAAATCAATTAATATAAATACAAAAATTGTAGATCTAAAAGCGCAAGATAGCTGTGAAATTATAAATGGTAATATGGATTGTGAAAAAACCGAAGATAAAGCAGTGGTTAACTCACCCCCTTATCCATCCTCAGTACAGTAAAGTGATTTTTCGTAATAGGGAAGTGTTGGGAAACGACAGTAGAGTCCCGGAACTTGCAGTGCATCGACATTGAGTCTGTTTGTGGCCAGAACGGTGTACATTGCTGGGGGGATAGGTCAATCCATAGGTCCGCTGCTTCATTTTCCTCCATGAAACGCAGGTGACGCTTGGTGTCGTTGAAGACCAAGAAGTATGGTAGGAGTGTCACGATTTTAGTGAGTTGAGGACACAGCTCCGATAATGTAACCTGGGAAGGAAATATTGCATTACAGAAATTAAGATTTTTAATGTCTTTACTTTAACAAAATAGGCTAGGTTGTTACATAAGTCGTGGGGATGATGTATGGCCTGGATTGCCAGTGGGCCTCTGACTTGACGGTCGGCAGCATGCTGCGGAAACCACTGTGAGTGATGCCTGTTACAGACAGTAGGGCGAGGCGGCGCACGACCAGGCGGAGTGGTGCCCGTGGAAGTACTTACATTGAGTAGCAGCCTGTAGTTAGTGCGGCGCTCCGTGTGCGGACACACGACGAGCCCGGGCGCGGCGGCGGCGAGGCGGGCGGCGCGCGACCACGCGGAGTGGTGCGCGCGGAACCGAACCCGCGCCCCGCGCCGTCTGCCGCGCCCTGCTGGGCTCCACAACAGCGGCTCGTCTGTCACCTCGTACCACGTGTCAGACTGACCACCCTGACAAAAATATTTTCGGAGTTTCTTACTAAAAGAAACCTTGTCATTTACCTGATACAAAAAAAAAAGAATCGTCAAAATATAACTGAAAAAAAAAACAGCAAAAAAACTTGTCCACTTGGGAACCTCCTCCTTATCTCGTCAGCTAAAAAATAATAAAAAATAATTACTACATGGTTTAAAAATAATGTATCTAATAACAATGTTATTCGGTTAAGATGTCACCCCGATGGTGTTTTGAAACAAAAAATTTATACATTTTTTTTTTTTGTAAATTAGAAACTAGCGCTTGACCGCAATCCCGCCTGATGGTAAGCAGTGACGCAATTGTTGATGGTAAAGCGCACTAGTTTAATAAGAGCCTATTCACTCTAGCCTTGAAGACACTCAAATTGTAGTCCGACGGAAACACCGCCGCTGGCAAATTGTTCCAGTCCCTTTTTTTTATTAGGCATCGCGTAGTTGACCACTAGAGGCTGTGACTACTTAACCGGACTTTCCTGTGGATGCCTTGAGTAAAATTAAAGCCTCCAGCCAGGGGCACTTAAAAACTAAACTAAAATTAAGGCGACTACTCACTAAGGGCACCCCCTGTGGGATACGAACCTCGGCTTAGGGCGTCGCTAGAGAGGACAGCAAGGGACGGCTGAATTTTTTCGACGGCGAAAGTTTTCTTAGTGGTTTCATGACCACGGCGTTTCCTAGTAGCTCTGAGAAGTAACGCCGAAACAAACTCAAAGATCATTGTTGGGACATTATATTAATTACTGGCTCAGCTGCGGCGCGGGCTGGCCTTCAACGGGCAAGGGACGGGGAGGGAAATTAAGCTGTGGGGCGCGTCGCGGAGGACATCGACGGCGAGGTCAGTATTTCGATTTCTTGCATAGGGTGCTGGTGGCCCTATTGGCCTCTTGGAGGAGGATTATGGGGCCATCGGGGCCTGTGAGTGCATGCCGAGGGCGACGAAGTTGGGAGATGGTGGAGGGTGTGTAGTTGGCAGCCGCTGCTATAAGGGGATTGCGGTGCTTGGCAGCAGTGTCAAAGAAACGCTTGGAAAGGCGTTTCATGAACTGCTGGATGGTGAGGATAGCTCCAGTCAGTCGTAGTGGTGTTAACAACGTAAGGATTAAAACTAGCCGCACGACGGGTCGTCCGATGGTGGAACGGAGATGGGGGAATTAAATCGTGCAATTCCCTCGCATACTCCTCAAAATGCATCCTATAGAACACCGAAAGGCTGGCTACTCTACGCCTGTGCTCTAGGCTTTGGAGACCGTCTCAAGTTAAATCAGGGTCACCAATCAGCCACTTCGCACGCCTCTCCCCTGAATTCAAAGTTTACTTAGCAGCACCAGCCCAAATGTGGCTGCAGTACTCCACACACGAACGGACCTGTGCTTTGTACAACGTTAGAAGCTGTCCAGGTGTGAAGTACCGCCGGACCTTTGCGATAATGCCAACTTAGTGGCAAGTATTGTTTGTCAGAACAAAAATTTTCATAAGCCATCCTTTGTTTTCGGAGGTAAACCGTCAAAAGGGTCCCGACCTCTAGGGACAGAGGTCGGAGAGTGTGTAATTGTTACCTCACTAAAACCAGGTCAGTCATCACCATTCGCATCGCATTCGGTCCTGGTTCCGCATAAAAGACCAATATCTGAACCGCCCCTGTTTATAAGCCATCCTAGGTCATCCAGTACAAGGAACTCAGTCGTGTGACAACATTCTGTGTGTGTTGACATTGCACGGCATCCATGTGCTTCATACTAAAAACTGACTATGAACCGCCTGGTATTTGCATAACACTGCAAATGAAAATGATTCCGGAATGAAAATGAAAAAATAATGATGAAAAAATGATTGATTGATGATGATGATTTTGATGAATGATGATGAATGAAAATGATTGCGCTGTAAATGATTCCGGTAGAATGTTCAGTCAGTAAAATAGAAGTACCTTCATCTGCAGAGGAAGTCCCGTCTTGTTGATGAGCCAATGCTGCGCGTGCAGGAACACCTCCCAGCAGTCGTTACGTTCCACTGTCACGCAGACCTGCACCTGCTTGTTACCGCCTTCAGTGTCACATTCGCTGCTTAGAGTCACGCTCTTTTCAGTGACATCTGGAATAGAGGAATATAATCTTAGAAGAAAATATTTTGCAGTACAATGCAAAACAATTTCATCTTCTGACATTTCCATCTTCTTCGTGAAGTTGGTATGGAACTATCTACTTGTTTCAAATTTTGTAGATTCAAAATTTCGTCACTTCCACAAGGTTTTAGAAGACAGAGGGTAGTGAGGATATGAGGTGAACATAGTTTGCGACAAAGCTCCACATCCATACTCTGCTGTCGATTGCAATTTAATTTCTTTATACCCCGATGTGAATGAGATAGAAATTAGAATAACATAAAAAGCTTCCTAGGTTTTAAAAGCCTCGACCTTTCCTAGGCTTTAAAGTTTAAAGGCTTGAAAAGCGACACAAAATCTTTTTTTTTTAATTCTGCACCTTGGATCTCTAGAAAATGATTAATTTCAACTAAAACATACCTGGTGAAAGGGTGAAGCTCCCAGTCCACGGCAGTCCCATATAGTGCATGTTGATCGTGATCCTGTGTGGTTGTGTGAGCGCGAGTGTGTATGTGTGCGCGCGCTCGCCGGCCTCGATGCGCATGCGCCACGCCGCGCCCGCACATGTGACGTCAGCGGCGTACGGCAGGCGGTTGTACAGCGCCAGTGGCGGCACCACACGCAGCAGGTAGTTGGGGATAGAGCGGGTGATCTTGTGTGATTGGCAGCCTGAAGGTCGTACCAGGGGGATACAAAGTCAGAAGTGATTTATCATGAGGCTAGGTGTTAGCACTTTTTCCATTGATAAAATATTAAACTAAGGTAGATATGTCACTAGCGCACTAAAAATGAAGCTTACAAAAGGAAGTAAGTCCTGTATCTCGCTTTAGTCACTCTCGATACACTCGTAAAAACAAACGACAAACACTAACAGCGCAAACGGCAAACACTAGCCATCTTTTTCTTCTCTATGCTTTAGATTGCTCCCCATCTCACTCACACTGTACCAATGTATGCCGAATAAAAATATGCATGTGTGCTGCTGCTGTGTTCGGCACATTTTTTTTGATCATTTTGTTAGAATATATCGTATCTGTTTAATATTTTATCAATGACTTTTTCTGTCAAAATTACTTAAAAGAAATTTTAAGAAATCATTTCATTTTGCAAAACCTTGAAGTAGCCTTAAGTTGACACTACAAAACAAATCGTAACTCGTGGTGGCCTAGTGGTTAAAACACCAGCCTCTCAAGTATAGGCATGCGGGTTCGATTCCAGGTCAGGCAAGTACCAATGTAACTTTTCTGAAGTTATATGTACTTTCTAAGTATATCTTGGACACCAATGACTGAAGGTGAAGGAAAACATCTTGAGGAAACCTGGACTTTATAAGTCTGAAATCGCCAACCCGCAGTGAGCAAGCATGGTGATTACGCTCAATCCTTCTCAGTATGAGAGGAGACCTGTGCCCAGCAGTGGGACTATAAAAGGTTGATGATGATGATGAAAAAACAACTGTTGGTAATAGGTAGGTAAGTTATCGAGTCTTTTTACCTTCAACAGGTAGTATCCTCATGGCAAATATCCTCTTGTCTTCTCCATCCTTGGCAGGACAGATCATATCTCGCGGCGTACCCACCTCATTCGCCAGCTCCATCCACCAAATACCTTGTGTTGCTGTTTGGTAACTCCTGGTTTCAACATAACATACAAAAACGAAATGAAACTCGATAGTTTTTTTGGACTTTTTTGTCTCAAATAAAATCATAAAAACAAAACTTTTGCCATCTCTGGATCTCATGGACCGATTTTGATAACTATTTTACCAATAGAAAGCCACATTATTTACTCGAAAAATTAAAAAAAATAGTAGTAGAACAGTTGGACTTCATCAAAGTAAAAATGTTTATCGCCCAACGAAGTGGCCACGGAAGAGCCTATTAGATACTTTTGTTCAAAATCGTACAGTTCCGGAAAAATGTTTAGTACCTATACCACGCAATAACCCCGCAAAATTAAATGTATGATCATATTTCGTAAAATAATATCTCTTCTAGGCTATTAACTTCAAGGAAGATGTAGTTAATTGCTTACTCAAAGTTAGAAGGTAGCAGGAACAGCTTGCAGTGATAAGCGATATACAGCGGCACATTATAGGTCTCCTGAGGAGCGATCACCGCTAATCGCATCTTGTCATCGAAAGGATTGGTGAGGGATCCTATCAGCTCTGCTCCAATGGCTTGCAGGTCTGTCTTCTTGTAGAACAGTTCTAGGGCATAGGAGGTTTCGTTGCGGATCTGAATTAAATAGAATGATAAGGTGTGAAAGAGACAGAAATATGGAATCTTCATCAATATAGCAACCATAGCTTAAAGAATGTCAATGAAACACTGAACATTGTTCTCCAATATGGAATACTAGGTACTTTTAACTATTGCAAATTTTCTTTTAGGAAGCTATCATCGCCATGACGAATTAATTTAGTATGAAGCGGAGGTTTCTGTGTACATACCAAAGACGACTAGGAAGTTTGAACGGCGAAAATATATTTTGTCAAATGTTTTAGCTGTTATTATCCAAAATCATTATACAAAATTCTTCTAATTTCATTTTAGATATACCCTTTAATTCTAAATACCACATTTAGAATTAAAGACTTGAGACTCTAAGTTAAGACATTTAAGTCTAAAATCAAGTACAAACCTGCAATGGAGACCTGACAACGATCTTCTTGCTGTTGTACTTGGACGTCCTATCTACTGCGATGTAGTACCGTGTCGAATTTTTACTGGGGTGTAACACGTGGAGCTTCGACACGCTGCGTTGAGGGCACAGAATCTGAAGGATGAACAGAGTCTGTTATTAACAGATCAATATTTTGATCTAAAATCGTGTCTACGGAGTTACCTGCCTATTCGACGAAAGATGGCGTCTGTGGAAACATTCAATATTTCCATCTTTGGTGTAGTTTTTATGTTTTTTGTGGGGGCTAAAGTCGACAGTGATATCAAAATGAAAGAAAAATCCAAAATACGGATCAGATACGCTCCCAATTTTTCTTTCTATAAAAACCTAATTTGGACTATTACGATCATTTCAAAATGTAGCGATGTCGGCCCAGTCATTCTCAAATGATGAGAATGAACCAATGAACAGCGAACAGTTTTAATTTATATGTCTACATAGAAAATATAATTAAACTGCTATTTTAAAGTCAAGATAGTGACGTAGTGTGCAACCTGTCCTGGTAGTGTCGCCATGTGGTGTGGTCTGGTCGATAGATTAGAAAAATTCAAATAAAATGTCCATTTAGTTTGAAGATTCGGTTTATTGTGTGTAAAGGTATAATACACAACAGTGCTGAAGAAGTGAAGAAGCACTTTAAATACGACTGTTTGCATAACTGAGTTAGGATAGGTTACACACTACAGTGAATCATCCACCATGATAGTTATTATAATAGGTGAAATCAATAGTTCCAGACATCGGTCTGGTGAGGGTACTCACAGTGAGATGGTCGAGGTCGTGCAGTCGCACGGTGAGCGTGAGGTCGGTGAGCTTGGTGCGCAGCGCGGGAGGAGGAGCGGGGGGTGCGGGGGACCACGCGGCCGCAGCGGGGGGCGTCACTGCACCCCCGGGGAACCCGCCCTCGAAGCTGCGGCAAACATAGCAATAACACTGTAACTTTTGGCTATACCTTTAATTACAGTGTGGCAGTGTGGAGGACACTTCTTCCTGTGCACACTTCTTCTTTTCATAGCCTATAGAGTTTCTGGACAAAGGCTTCTCCCAAGGCTTTCCACAATGACGGGTCTTGTGCTGCCCGCATCCATCGGTTGTCTGCGGCCTTCACCAGGTCATCGCTTCACATTGCTGGGGGCCTACCTACGCTGCGACTTCCGGTACGTGGCTACCACTCCAGAACCTTACTACCCCATCAGCCACTGGTTCTACGTGCAATGTGTACCACTGCCACTTAAGTTTAGCAACTCGAAGAGCTATTTCGATCTCATTTCTGATTCTTTTTTTTAATCTATACTAATATATAAAGCTGAAGAGTTTGTTTGTTTGTTTGTGTGCGCTAATCTCAGGAACTACTGGTCCCATTTGAAAAATTCTTTTTGAGTTGGATAGCCTATTAATCCAGGAAGGCTTTAGGCTATATAACATCCCGCTATGACCAATAGGAGCAGAGCAGTAACAAAAATGTTGCGAAAACAGGAGCTAACGCAGCCGTACATATTGCCAATAGGAGCTGAGCATGACTAATTCCACGCGAACGAAGTCGCTGGCAGCCGCTAGTAAATTATAAACTAGTGCTTGATCGCAATCGCGCCTGATGGTAAGCAGTGATGCAATCGTTGATGGCAAATTGTTCAGTCAGTCAGTTTTAGCGTAAACTGAATGTTATTGTGTTGGAATTAAAGTTCAATTTTTTGTTGAAGAAGAAAGAAGAAGAAAGAAGAAAGAAGAAGAAAGAAGAAAAATGCGTTTATTGACATTACAGCATAAGATTTAACAATTAAAACTAAAAAAATATAAAACTTAGCTAATAATGCCAAAAGGGCCTCAGCTCAGCATAATGTCAGATGACAACACAAGATGTGCCATCTGACGCTGGTTTTCAGCTGCAACCCACGAGTGCCATACGCAAGAATTACAAAAACACAGATATACCATTTCTACAGTTTTCAGTCCGCAATAATAAAATAATATATTTACATAGATAATAAAAGTAATCCAAACAATAGAAAAAACTCGAAACATGATGAAATAAAAATGTTGTTACATATATAATTATGTGTGTATGTATGTTAAATATATTGTGTTTTTTTAAAATACCCAATAAAATAAAATAAAGTACTCATTTTATAGACTAATAAGTTATATAAATATTAGTACAGCATTAAAATAAATAAACAAATCCAGAAAACAGAAAATATTCCAAGTCACAAAAAACAAGATAGCTTATATGGCAGATACGTCTGCGCGGGTATTTTCGAACTCCTTTTGATGACATAAAAGATATTCCTTTAATTTCAATTTGAAACTTGAGGAACTTCTACAATTCTTTATGGGAGGAGGGACATTGTTCCAGCATTTAGAAGCTGCATAGCGAAAGCTGCCTCTAAAAGCCGCCGACTTGTGCTGTGGGACGGAAAGTTGCTGAGAACATTTTCTCCCCTCACCAATTCTGTGCCTACTTGTCCACGATAGTTTATCATACAAGTAAGAGGGAGAGTGAGACTTAATGACACCAAATAGTAAGGTCGCCAAGTGGAGTTTACATCTAGCTTTCATTTTCAACATGTTGTGTTTATTGAGGAAAGGCGTAACATGTCCCCTAAAGGGAACTTTAAAACAGAAACGCGCACAAGCATTTTGAAGTCTTTGTTGTTCATTCATTTTTCCATTAATTTTTTTAACTTTGCCCCACGTTAAGAATTTCTCCTGTATAATGCGTGCGTTTACAAACATTTAATAAACTCAACTTCTCAACTACTTGTAGGTCATACAAATATTTGTTCTGTGCGAGAATCGAACCCGCAACAAGGATATTTGTTTACATTTTCTGGCAACTAAATCGTTAACGCAGGATAACTACTATCGAATTTAACTAAGTAATCATTTGAGTAGTGGAGCAGTCTTCATCCTGGTTTTTTTTATACTGTATCATCAACCTGTTTTTTATGAAGCCAAAAATAACATACCTACATTAAAACAGATTTACTATCCCTTGACGGATTTTTTTCCTTTTGATAGCAGCAATCCTTATTATGAGGAAAATGAAGAGCACTGATAAACATCGGAAGAAAATTAACTAAAAAACTGTAATGATACTCACCAGTCCCATTCCTCACTGACGTCTGTCATCAATGGTTTTGATTGTTTAGGAGGCTCGTCGAGAAGTTCAGCTGATGATGTATCACATCCTAGGAAGACATTTAGCAAGTGATAAGGTTATTCAAATAGTCTATGGGTCAATTACACTAAAAAGTCGCTGGATGTTTTTTGCGTCCAATATAACAATGGCTTCAGGATGGCATTGGGAATGTTTGCGCTTGCTCGTACCGACGGGTTTCACGCGATTATGCTAAAAAAAGGCAGTCCTGCGGAGAGTGAGAGACAGTCCCAACAGCATCCTAAGAACTGTATAGGAGAATTTCGGCTCTTTAATTATGAAACAATTTATACAGAGGGTGGTGGGTACTAACACTAAGTAATAAGTTGTTTTTTTTTTTGATGTTACTAACTCTCTATGGATTATCTGGTCCGAAATAAAAATCATTTTATTTTTTTTATTAAAAAAGAAAGAGGAACAGATTTCGATTCACCTTAATGTTATTATTTTATTTGTTGGTAATCATGCTTTTTGCGGCGGGGGAGTTTGTTGCGCCACTGCTTTTTCCCAACGAAAGCACTAGGAAGTGACGAAGGGCGAGCGTGTTAAGGGGACTGTCTTATGTAATATTGACTTTCAAAAAGTGCTGATTCTCAGCCTAATTTGTATAAATGACTATTGATTTAGACGGTTTCTCACCTGGCGTGCTAGGCCGGCTGGTATCCACATCATAATCAGCTATGGCTATTATTCTTTCGTTTCCTGCCAAATCTGTTTCCGCTTTAGTTTTCAAATGGACGGTAGACCCAGGACCTATAACATAATAACCTTGGTAAATGGGGTTTACAATAAAATTAACATTTCCAGCAATCATCATCATTCTCTTGACCTTATCCAAATTTATTTGGTGTCAGTGTATCATATTTTCCCCTTCCATACTTCTTTATTAGTTGTGATAGGAACTTAGTTCTACTGACGATGCATGATATTACAGAGGCATGAGGAACAAGGTGTAAGGGCTGAATCTGAGGCCTGTTGGCGCCCGCGACGGACTGCCGTCGCGGTTCTACGCGCGTGGACACGCGGGCGGGCTCCGTTAGCAACGCGACGGTCCCCGTCGCGGATACCCGTTGCGCGCCGGATTTACGCATGCATTGTCGTGTCGATCGAGAACTTAATATACCATTACGCATTACAAGATTAACGCAGTTTCAGCCCTTATTGACTGAACAAGTCCGTACGTAATAACCGCTGGCGGGCACCTCACCCCAGTTCCGTGGCGCGGGTGCGGGGCGCGCCTGCTTGTGACGGACGCCCGCGCGGATCCCCGCGACGACGTAGCACTTTTGTATGAAACCGCACGAGTTCCCACTTAACGTAGTTTCAGCCCTAAGATTCACTCATCCTACTAATGCGAAAGTTTGTGAGCATGCATGGATGTTTGTTACCCTTTCATGCCAAAACTACTGGATGGATTTAGATTAAATTAGGCACGCAGATGGTTTATAATCTGGAATAACACATAGTATCATTTTTCCTGCCAGTAGACATAGTTTAATTTTTTTTTTCGGAGAACTGCTCAGGATCGAGCTTGTTGGCCTGCCATGAAGGAGGCCTATGTCCAGCAGTGGACGAGTAGAGGCTGATGATGATGATGATAATTTTTATCCCAATATTCCCACGGAATCGAAACCTACGCGGGTAAAATCGCGCAGCTAGCACTCTATAGAATGGAAGGATCCAACGACCAGACGGGTGTCGTGTCTGGCGGAAGACGATTGAAGTCGGGAAGTTTATATGCTTTCTTAGTTGCACGGTAAACTCTGCTTGCTAGATGCAAGATTTTGTTTGACGTCAGACGCGGTGTTCGCATGTGGCATTATAGATAAAGCTTCAATATCATCTTTCACCCATTCCACAGAACATTGAACGATTGTGATGGGGTAGGGTTGGGATTGGGATTGGGATGGGGTCAGGTTTCGGTTCCATGTTTGTTGTCTGGTTTTATTTTATCAATTTAATTTCATTTTATTTTGTATTCAATGCTGTATATAGTGTTGTATACATAGTCATGTGTTTTTTTTATATATGAACACACAGCTGTGCTGCTGGGGAGTTTGTTCCGCCACTTCTTCTTCCCAGCGAAAGCAATAGGAAGTGGCAAAGGGTGGGCGTTTTGAGGGAACTGTTTTATGTCTTATTGACGTTCAAAAAGTGCTGATTCTCAGCCTAATTTGGATAAATGACTTTTGATTTTTATTTGATTTCATTAACTTTTCCATACTACTCGTTTTCGAAGCTTACCTATATCATTGACCAGTAGCAGTCCACTCTCTCCAGTCACAATAGCAGTAACAACAGCAGTCCTGTCAGTGCAGGCAGCAGCCAGGTCTAGTAAAGCCCTGGCTCCAGCAGGAGTCACGGTAATATTGAGCATGTCTCTAGCCTCTACTGCTATGTAGGTGCAGGATTTGTCTACGTAGCTCTCCGTTTCCAGCCCTGAGTCTACGCTGTCTTCGCGAATGACGGGGTCCTTCAAAAAAAAAAGGTTATTTTAACGTTAAGATTCTCAACTATTTACAAGGAGTTTCCATAAAACTGATGCCGCGGCTTCCAAAAAGGCCAACCTCTTTCTTTGGTGTGGATGAGAAATCTTCAAATGACCTTTTCAGCTCTGGGAGGAGCAGAAGGGCTTGTCACACTTTCACTTACTAATGCCCACCCATATCCTTTCACTTGCCTGTAGATCAGGGCCACGGTTTCTCTTTCGACCAACCCGCAACCCTGGGCCAGGCATCGGTCTTCATGGACCTGTCACGATGTGCTGACATCCCTTTGAGGCAAGCGTGAAACACAACGCGCCGTCGACTCGGGCCTGGTCCTTACTGGGCAACGAGCTGCTCACTGCTGCTGCCCGCAAGCCCGCGCCTACCGTGGCCGGATATATGTTGTATGTATGCAATGTTAAACCCAACAACACGACCAACGATTTTGCGCCAGAGGGAGATTGATCTGGAGACCCTCCACGACCAGTCTTCACTTACGGCTTTACCAGACGTCATGCCGGAACTTTGTTAACCAAGACTTTGTCTGGTGGGTGGTAATTTCTGCCGGCAGCCGGTGTTATGGCCTACCAACAAGTAACTTATTTAATTTGAACGCACTAACCTGTAATGTCACAGTTTTATGTTCTGTCTCTTTCTTCCCTTTGACATCTCCATCTGTGAATGTGACAGCCTTTTCGTTCTCGTCATGATCACTCCCCGCTTCCACTTCACTGTGCTCTGGCGCTGATGAATCTTCTTCATTGCTCATTTCATCGGCACTTGAGTCACTGGTTGATATGAAGAAATAGATGAAGCACAAATATTGGAATGGATGAAAGTATGAAATTGAAAAGTAGTAAAAACATACAGACAGCACATCACGTTACATACTGTGTCAAATTACTTTATTAGATTTTCAACTTTATCGCTAAAGTATTAAGGCTCATTGTGGAGTGGGAATATTTGACAGCTTCGGGTAGCTTGAGCTGCCGTTGTCGGTACCAAGAGTCACAATTCTCAAGACAAGGTTTATTTTATAATTTCAAACGTCATATAATTTTTTCTAGAGATATTTATGGCAGTTTCATATTAATGTAACTTTGGGAAGATAGAAATTGGGAAGCAATACTAAAACTTGCTATTTTAAGGGTCAAATCACAAATAGCTAATCCATACTACTATTATAAATGCGAAAGTAACTCTGTCTGTCTAATACGCTTTCTTGCTTAAACTTCTCAACCGATTTTGATGAAATTTGGCACAGACAATCTTTAGACCCTGAGAAAGAACATAGGCTACCTTTTTTCCCGGAAAAAAATGATATTTCCGAGGGAAATCTAAAAAGCGCGATATAACCGAACTCTACGCGGGCGAAGCCGCGGGCGGAAAGCTAGTTTAAATATATTATTAGGAAAACAGATCTAATAGAAAGAATAGTCAAAAATAGCGGTATGGTTTAATTTGATTTGTTGATAATGATAACAGCAGTACGATCTTATAACCATCTCATCTGATGCTGTCATTCTAAATAATGCTACGAATTAACAGCATTGATAAGTATTGCATTACCTCTAAGCTTACTTCTGCTAACTTTTGACGGTGAGATTTTTACAAAATCAACTAGCAGAACTTCATATTTAAGGCCTTTTCATATCCTATGTAGTACAAGAAGCAACGCAATGTTTGGAAATTGTCTAAACACTTTACTGACGGGTAAACGTGTTCATTTAAATCTATTAGAAATAAATAACATTTACAAACTTACTCAGTAAAAAGATGTCCAATAGCAGTCGCCAGCTTATCCATGAGTCCGCTCTCATTTTCTGAGTCAGATTCGTCAGCATCCAGCAATCCCAAGAAGGACATATGTCCAGCACTGAAGTCTACGTTATAATGCTTACTTTCCCTGCCATTAGGGTTTCGTATAAACGTCATCTCATTGTCAGTGTCGCATTCATCCGCTGAGGTTTCAGATTCGAAGCCGTTCCGCTTCTTAGGTCTTTTGGATTGGTCTGATGCGATTGAGGAGTCCGCTTCTGTGTCTTGGTGGCTTGAAGTGTCCAGGCGAGAGGACATTGGGTAGGCTTTTGCCTGTTGGAATACGTTGATAGTATTTACGTTTAAGGGACAGTGAAGTCAGGGAAATTAACTGTTACCTAAGCAATTAGTTACTTAGTTTTAACTTTATATTTCACCACCTTTTACATAAATTATTTTTGAGCACATTATTACTATACTACATGATATGTGAAAATTGAGGTAATAAAATTAAATTCAATTGTCAAATGGAAAATATCCTTCTGTTTTAAAGTAACCAAATCAATGAACTCCAATTTTTCGCCCATAAATGTAGGTGTTCTAACATTTTTGGAACAAATCAAACACAAAATTACATACCTGGAACAGTGTGGCAGTAATCTCCCAAGGTCGGTAAACATTCTCATTCTGAACCACAGGTTCAATGAGAGGCTCCCAAGCATCTACTCGCTCATTGTAGCAGGAGGCTATGAGGCTGATGGAGGCTGTCCCATGCAGTTGCCGGGACCAGTCGTGCAGGGACACCTCGGACTTCATCTAGAAGGCAAACAGAACCTGTTTATTTGTTATATAATATATCTACGGCCTCATTGCAAAGTGCGGCTTTAGTTCAACGAGTCTTTTATGATTTTGGAACGTTATACCGACAAAGTTGAAATTAAATCCAAGTTGATAATCCATACTAATATCACAGTATAAAAATCATCGAGGTCACCAGGTCGACGCCTTTGATCTCGTGTAAAATGCCGACATCGTCTAGACAGTAATGCATCGGCCAGGGTTGTTACAAATAAACAATATTTATGAAATTATTTATTTATTGCAGATCAACATCGATAGCTGTATTATATTTAATTAATTTGCTATTTTTACTAAGGGAACAACTCGAGACAGATTTAAGTTATTTAGATGGCATTTTCGTAACCAGCACCCCAATCGACCTCGGAATTAACACCCATATCATATTAATATACATTTAAATTGGCGTCCGCCATCTTGGATTTTAGAAAGGATAGCTTTTTCGTAACGAGCACCATAATTACATTTACTTAATTGACACCCATATTAAATTATAAAAAAATTACGTCCGCCATTTTGGATGTCAAAAAGGAAGCTTCTTCGTTACAAGCACCCCAATTATACTCAAAATTGACACTCATACCAAATTATAAAACAAACTAATAAAAAAACAATCACGTGTTAGCCCTTAATGATAGATACCGAGCTACGAACATCGTTTTGTTCGCAGCTCGGGTGGCGCTTACCCGCGTCTCGTCCCTCACACCCCGCACGATTGCTCTGTCTAGACGTCTTCGTCGGACGACTGTATGATTCTTAGACTTTTCTAATATTATAAATGCGAAAGTAACTCTGTCTGTCTGTCTGTTACGCTTTCCCGCTTAAACCTCTCAACCGATTTTGATAAAATTTGGGACAGACAATCTTTAGACCCTGAGAAAGGACATAGGCTACCTTTTATTGAATAAAAATTGAGATTCCCGAGGGAAATCTAAAAAGCGCGATATAACCGAATTCCACGCGGGCGAAGCCGCAGGCGGATAGCTAGTTTTATAATAAGAATCCTACGATTGCCGAGAAGTTGAAAATAACTGGCTTAAATGTTTGAACTTGGACTAACCGACGACTTTGTAATATGTAAAATTAATAATGTATGAATTAGTCAGAGAGTTAAATTTTACAGTATCCATAGGGCACTATCTATCGCAGACAGCGGTAGTAAATGAAATTTGAGAATCATAACTATGTGGAAGGGGTGCCTGTAACTATTCATTATGAATAAAATAATGAAAGAAATTGTAAAACATTGAATGTTTCATGATGCAACATTGTAAGTATATATCTTTGTCGCCACTGAGTGTCGTAAATGACATAAGTTTGACTACGACTTAAGAAAGTAGTTGCACATTATTAAACGAAATTTGCATGATGTGATTAAGCTGGCAGAATTGTCGATGTGTGTATCAGAAGGTATTGACATGGGAAATGAAAGAACGTGTTCTCGGTTGAAGGTTTACTGAACGACTGACTGTGTGACAAAGTTGAGAAGACTTAGAATTAACTTACGCGCTACTTCACACAATTGTCCAAACTAAAAATATTCAATATGCCTACATGCTACAACTGAAAAATTTACCGGTACTTAAACGGAAGTCGGAGGTGTATCCAAGAATTAGTGTATTACAAATTAAACAAATTAACTCACCTTCATCATCAGAACAGGCACCCTGACTGTGTGCTCCATCTCGAACATGACCCTAACGCACGGCACTGACATGACAAACGTCTCTGAGGGTCTGACGCTCGGGTACTTTGGCTGTACGTACACATCTTCAGGGTCGGTCATCACGTAATGAGTCAGCTTCTTGGGAGACCAGAGATCTTCGTCCTGCTTTTCAGCCTTTGGGTTGTAGGTTGCGAAGTTAAAAGGTTCCTTCTCGTCGGGGATTGTCAGTTCTGATGTTATTTCTTCAATAATGTCTGTGGGTAGAATACTTGTTTAAGATAATTCTTGCATTTAGCGTGGGAAAAATAACTATGTACGACTAGAAAGGTTCAAACGTTAAGCTAAAGAACGTGTGCTCTTTCGGTGGCCTTCGTCACACCCAAAAGTTTTAAGGAATTTCATAGAGTTGTTAATCTTAAATATTAAACATGTGTGTAAAAGATTATCGCGTGTTCTTATTTTTTAAGATAGCTGTCATTGACACTTATGATACTCTCAAAACCAACTTTACCCAAATTTTGAACTTCTTATAAAATCGTCTGTCCTCGAGTTGGTACTCACCCACAACAGTATGAACTGTGGTAGCAGCCACGTGCACCTCAATCTCCGAAACAGACATCTTGACCCAAATACCTTCCTCAATATTCTTGAAGGATTTAGAAAACTCTATATCACAAGGTTTCAAAACCAACTGTGGAGGCAGATTCTTCAATTTCGACTGTAATTTGGACATTATCTGAAGGCCTGCTAAGGAGACGACGAAAGACTCGCTGTTGGAATGACAGGAGTAGTCGATGAGGAGTTCTGTTCGGAGGAGGAGGGCGTGACCCTCGGTCTTTGTCAGGTCCGTGAAGAACATGATCTCTGGTTGACGGAACTGGATTGATATTGCTAAGCTTTGTTGTTCTTCGGATACCGATGTTGCTGAAAGAAACGTGAGAGAAAAGGGTACAATAATGGTATTTTATTAATGATCAGGGATTGTTTTAAATTATGTCACTGGTCCGGGTTCGATTCACAGGTTGCGTTTAATGTTATTGGCTTTTTTCGTCAGGAATTTCTCAGCAAGAGCCTGGATTCAGGATGCATGATGCCATAGGCACTATGCTCCTTATGAAAGTACCACAGGTAATAATGGTATGTTAAGATTTCATCAGCATGCATATACGAAAGGTATTCAAAAAACCAACCTGCAGAATAGTACCCGCTGGTAGAGTCACTGGAGCTGGGTAGCCTGGCCGCGCGGTTGTTATTGCCAGTCTTTGATGGATGTACATCGCCCACGTATCCATGGTTTACAACACCACCATCCATTGTTTTTTCACCTGCAGGAGGAAATATAAGAAAGTGAATTTACAAATAATTTTCAAATTACACCTAATAGACAATTAGTAACCACGGGGAGAAGTCTAGGCAGTTGTTATGTTATGATGTACGGGCAATATATGGAGGTAATCAATTTGCTTAGGCGATTTACACACGGCACCGCATACCGCCGCTCAGGGGGGAGACGGTAAAGTGGATTTTGTAGTGGTTCGGTAAGATGGTTTATCCGCTTGTCCGCGTGGATGGATTTAATACGGTTTTGACCATTTTGTCCACAAACACTGGCATGGATCTTCAAAATCAAAATCAATTTTATTTATTGTGTGTACTTGCATGCAAAACATAAAAAATCTTAGTCAATTATGCTAAAGGTAAACATAAATTATTAATTATATGATGTGAAAACGAAATTGAATAATGATCTTCGTCCTGCACGTGCACCGCACAACGTGGTGAGGCGCCGTTCCACCGCGGAGGGGCGGTGGCGGCGAGAGTACCGCTCGACCGGTGTATGTGTTAGGCATCTACAGATTTGAGTTGGTGATGAGTTACCAGGCATAGCGTCTAGCAGCGTTCTGGCCAGCTGCAACAAGAAGGGCAGCGCGAGGTTGAGGCACGAGCGGTCCACGCGCACGTCGGCGTGCAGCGCGCGACGCGCCGCTTCGATCAGCAGCGGGCGACACACAGAGGTACACAAAACATGAGTTACCTACCAGGCATAGCGTCTAGCAGCGTCCTGGCCAGCTGCAGCAAGAAGGGCAGCGCGAGGTTGAGGCGCGTGCGGTCCACGCGCACGTCGGCGTGCCGCGCGCGCGCTCCCGACACGCGCAGCGCCGCGTCGATCAGCGGCGGGCGACGCACAGAGATACACGCGTCCTCCGCGCCCGCGCTAGTGCCGCCTTGAGATTGGAAGATCCTAAGGGGAACACAATGGGGACTTAGAGAAGGCGTCATAAAAACAATATCTTCTTCTTCAGACTATAGAGGTACACTGCTGGACAAAGGCCTCCCCCAAGGCTTTCCACCATGACCGGTCTTGTGCTGCCCGCATCGATCGGCTTCCCGCGACCTTCACCAGGTCATCGGTTCTACGAGCAATGTGCCTCGCCCACTGCTACTTAATTTTAGCGACTTGAAGAGCTATGTCGGTGACTTTGGTTCTTCTGCGGATCTCCTCATTTCTGATTCGACCGCGCAGAGAAACTCTGAACCTTCGTTGTCTCACTCCACTTGTCGTTTCGAGTCCTGATCCTGGAGACGGACTGACATGGTGGCGTTTTTGGACAAACACTGTATCATCTGAATGTAACGACTGTCAATTTCGGTTTGTAGTTTTTCAGGACGATATTATCCCCTTTTTTGAAAAACAACAGCACCCCGCTCCTGTGCCATGCCTTAGGCGTTTCACCTTTGAGAATTGACGGAATTAAATAGCTCCTGAAGCGCTTTAAGAACCGGTTTGCCACCCGCTTTAAGTAGCTCATCCGTAATTCCATTCCATCACCAGCCGCGTTATCGTTCTTGAGCTGTTTCAGGACCATACTAATTTCGTACAGGCTGATGTCCGGGATATCGTCGGTGTAGTGTTTGGTTAGTTAGGCCCTAGGATCATTGGCCAGGCTTACAACAGATGCGTGTGTTGATGTTTATAAATCTCCATAGAATTTCTCAATCTCACCCAAAAGCTCGGGCTTGAAAGTGACGATCCTAGAATCCCCAGTGTTCAGCTTCTCAAGTAGGCTCTGTACAGCATACAAATCTCTTGCGAACACTCTACTACTAGGTAGCCTCTTTAATACAATTTGTATTACATTGGCGTATGTCAAGAGTCAGAGACTTTGAGATTTGTCTGTTAAGGCATCTGATACTCGAAGCGTCATCAGGGGATTTTAAGACCACCTCCCGTCTTTCCTCCATTAGCCGACGGGTGGGACCGGAGATCTTCTGTCCTTTGGAACTGAGGGTTTTGAAGAACTTGGACCTTTCCGTTTGGAGTTTCCACAAACCTGTTGTTATAGTGGTCCACATCTACGCATTCACCGAGGCATTCATTGCGATTTTGCAGTTCGATCTGAAAACTTTCAGGGTTTTGGAGCTGGGTTGACGCTGGATGGAGCGTAGACTTCATAAGTCTAGAGTGTTCGAGCCTAATGTCGAGGTTCAAGATGCCTCTAACAATACAGTGATCACTCTCGGTTTTAATCTCATGGATTACGGAGACATCGTTGAACATTTGCCTTCTCGTTAACTTTATGAAGTCTATCTCATTTTTGGTCTGACCATCGGGGCTAATCCAGGTCCCCTTAAGAAGTAGTGGTTTCTTAAAAAAAAAAAAAAACATCACAAAGAGTCTTTCATAGTCCATGAAATCCATTAGCATCTGACCTTGAGGATTCCGATTTCCAACTACAAATTGCCCCATTTTCTTCTCGTTTGCCTCTCGCATGACCCCAGTTTTGCGTTGGTAAACAATATAGGTAATTATTATTATATCTTACCGATTTGTCATTGAAGAGCTTCTTCTGATTCTATAAAAAGAGGTCACCATGTAAGATTTACTAAAAAATTTGTACAATATTCTGCAATAATCATTTTTTTCTTTTTGTTTTTTTCCCTTCGTAGCTTTAGTGGCACCTTAATTTCAAAATTCTGTATTGCTCTGTCCTGCTTCAAACACTTTTCAAATTTCTACTTCATCGCATTTCACTCACCTCTTAATAACAATACCAGGATCTGGTCTGATATCCTCAATGAGCAAACTCTGCAAACTAGCCTTAACCTCAAGACTTCCATCGGAGCAGTACTCCATCTGCAGCATGGCTTCTCCAGCTGTCAACTTCGCTAGCCCATGGTTCAGGTCTCTGACTGGAGAACTGTAGACCTCATCCATGTCAGAGAACAGTTTTAGCTCTATGCCGTCTAGGATGAACCTGGAAAGTAACAGTTTAGATTTATGGAGAGAAATTTATGCAGAATCAAATGAAATAAGCTAGAAAAAACTCTGTAGACGACCGAGCATCCATATAATTGTATTATAGACAAAAAAAAAAGTTGACTGGATGGTTAGCGGCCACTGATACATGGTGTTTTTAGTTCTGTCTGAATCTGAACTTGGAAACTCTTTTGTATTTCGTTTTATCATCATAAACTGACTACATCTGTAAAGTTTCGCTATCTAATTTAATTCGAACTTATATTACGTAGTTTCAGATATTCATATTGTTTTATTAATTGGATGGTTTGAACAGCTGTCCATGATAATAATTGACAACATGGCAATGACGGCTTGTTTATTTTGTAGTAGTTTAATAGTTATTACAACATCAGTTTTTAGAAATTACGTTAGTTTTCTTCCGAACCTCACCTCACGACAGCTTCCTTTCTGATGGGTTCTCCTTGGGCGAAGAAAGCTTGCAGTTTCTTTACAGATGTATCTGAAGTTGCTGTCTCAACAGGGGAAGTTGGAACTATGCTTCCTGCGTTAGACAAAATGTAATATTATCCGGGATTTTAAAAATAAACAAATCAGTGAACACCAAATACAATTGAATACATATGATTTCTTTCATCAAGCCTGACCAAAGTAGCAAGTTTATTCAGCAATTTATAAAAATATTTGATGAATGAGGTTATGACCTAGGAGATGACTGGTCACTCTTGTTTTGAAGGTTGGCGGTTTTTATATGAAAGGTAATTTTGTACCAATATAATGTCCTTCGCTCAAGTTATCAGTCCAGACCGCCAGCATGGTGGCTAGATCCTTCTGCCCCACGTTGAGGAGCACAGTATCCACCGCTACGTCAGCGTCGCATGCCAGCAGGTCGCGGTACGAATTGATAGTGACCAGCTGTTGGTAAGAGACTGCACGCTTCAAGTCGCAGCGCACAGAAACGGGCTCTAGGATTGGTTCCTGAAAAATGATGGTAGTGGTTTGATCGAATTTCCATGTAACAACACTGTAGTATAGGATACCACAGGGTTCTATATTGGGTCCATTTCTAATGGAACAACTCGTCATAAAATCCGTCACAAACCTGTACTTCCAAAGTTCCAGATAGCGTCATGACCGCTCTAGAGAAAGTGATGTTGACCAGTTTGATCAGAATATTGTCAATGATCGCGTGCTGCATAGGACTGGTCGGTTCGTGGTTAGTATTCAACTGCTTGAAGAAGTTCTCAATCAGAAGATCTCCTGCAAAAGACCAAATAATTTAAGCTCCTCTCGATTAACTTGAATGTGCAATTTAATGATTCAAACTTTGATATTACAGGAGGAAAAGTATATTATTATTATATATGGTGTACATACCCATATTGAGAACCAATAGATTTGGTGAGGATGGCTTCTGTGGCAGTAACAGTACAGGGGCATGGATCTGAAGTTTGAGAGGTTTTAGTTATGAGAACGAATATAAATAATAAACTAGAAAATTGTGTACTAAGGTGTGTCAAATAGTATTTTATATATATATATATATATATATATTTTTATTTTATACAGGAAACTTACAGCTAATATGTACCTAAGTGTTCTTAATTAATATACATTTGAAGACCATTTAAAATTAAAAACAAAAAAGATTTCAACAAACGATGGATTCAAAATACATATGTTTTCCTTTTTTTTTTTTAAATGAACAGACAGCTGTGCTGCTGGGTCGTTTGTTCCCCCACTTCTTCTTCCCAGCGAAAGCACTAGGAAGTGCCGATGGGTGGGCGTTTTGGGGGACTATCTTGTATAATATTGAAGTTCAAAAAGTGCTGATTCTCAGCCTAATTTGAATAAGTGACTTTTGATTTAACATAAATTTAAAAACAAAGTTGTAAGATCGGCTAAAACAAACTAAAACTCATTCAAAAAATGCTTTTTTCGTAAAAAAAAAAAGAGATATTCAGGAACAAATGCTTGAGCTGTGATTATAATTATATGTATTGAAAATGTCCAAATCACACGAATTTGATACGAATTCTGCCTGTATTCATGTCAAGTTTCAAGATAAACAAGTGAGTTTACTTAGAACAGACTAAATTATCTAGGAATTGAGTAAACTCAAAGTTTTGGTGAATAGAGTAGTAAGTGTACCTCAATAACAAGGTTGAGTCTTGTGCTGCACGTGCGGACGGCGTGCGCGTGTCGCGCGGCGCGCTCGCTGGCCGCCGTCGCCGCCGCGCCCGCCGCCTGCGGGACCAGCGGCTCCACCAGGTGCTGAACACAACATTCATATAGAGTGGTTGACCTAGACTAGAGGCTTGGCTGTGCTGTTACGTGCTAACAAAAACATGAGACCGCAATATGCAAAGGAAATTGGGCAAATAACGTTTCATGCATAAAGGGTGTATCTGATATCGACGCACAAACGTGTACGATGGATCCAGTGTCCGTATAGCCCGTTCATAATTGCTTGACTTTTATAACCCAATAATATTTTAAAGTAAAAATTAAATACTTAATTCGCTAATTACACAAAAAAGCGTAATGTGAACAAAACTCGAAAAACTATCCTATCAGCTGATTTAATAAAGTTCACATCAGGAGTCAACGTCATAACTACCAACACGCAAGGCGGCGCGCTTGCAACGTTCAAACGCCGAGCCGACATTTTTTTTAAACATTGTGATTTCTGTAACGGCTCATTAACGGCATAAATGACTATCATAATTTTACTAGTGGCGTGCGGTCTAGCCTTGTCAGATACACCCTGTATAACAACTTAACAACCCGCATTGTGACAGCAAGCAACTCCGAAATCAAAGGCCAAAGGGGACACAATGGAACGAAATTACCTTCTAAAGACAATTCTTATGACTTAAAACGTATAGATTACCTACTTAATATTTTAATACAAAAATTACCAAACAAGGGGTTACATAATTGTAAAGGTAACCAATAAACTTGTCATGGCAACTTTTTTATATCTCGGCATTGTTAAAAAGACCTACGTAGAAATATAAGATATGTAAATCGGTGTGTTTCTCGGTGGTAGGCAACAACATCAGCCGCCGGCATAAGTTACCACCCACCAGACAAAGTCTTGCCGCCAAGCGATTCGTCGTGTTCCGGCATGATGTCTTGTGAAGCCGTACGAAGGACGGGTCTGAGCAGTTGTGTTGCGATGTGTGCCCGGTACGATGTGCCTAATGTTGTTGTGTCGGGAGTTTGGTCGTGGAGGGTCTCCAGATCATCCTCTGGCGCAGCATCGTTGGTCGTGTTGTTGGGTTAAACATTGCATCACCTCGCTCAACTGCCGACTTCCTTCCTATTCACTCAGTTTTTTTGAGTGAATAGGCTTAATAAGCTAGTGCGCTTTACCATCAACGATTGCATCACTGCTTACCATCAGGCGGGATTGCAGTCAAGCACTAGTTTATAACTAATAAAAAAAAAAATGTAAATAATTTCCCATGATGGTTACCTGCAGATGATGCATGACACAACAGAACATGACGACATGCAGCCTGCCCACGTACAGCCGCAGCTCGCCGTCCGCCTTCAGTCCCTGCTCCGTGCGCCCGCCCGCGCCGTAAACCCGCGCCGCCGCGCGCACGTACTTCATCTCCAATACCTTGTCTTCATCGGGCCACACCAACTAACGAACAAACATGGATCTTTTTACAATCCTGATTTGTAATAAGCCTGTCACTTGGTGTAAGAAATAGTAGGTATATTAGAAATAAATGTATAATGTAACTAGTAAAAGATATAAATGGAATAAGAAAAGTAAATAGCAGTAAGTAGATATATAGTCATTAAAGTTGACAAAAAAAATAAATGTATGCATATAGATGTAAGAGCATAAACAATAAATACGTATAGATATCAGTAAGGAAAGATGTAATAGATTATAAGATAATAGAATATAAATTATAAGATATTAATTAAAGATACATAATAAGATGGGCTAGCCGCAACTGTAAACAAAATAAATAAGGTTAGAAAACCCACCCCCCTCCTGCACTAAAATCCTGGAAAATATATCTGGGGACATCTTGTAGGATAGCTCATAATGCCCTGTGATGGCGGGTGCATATAAACAAAAAAAAAAAAAAAATCCTGATTTGACTGTTGAGGTCGGCCTCCAGTCTAACCGGATGTAGCTAAATACCAGTATTTTACATGGACAGTCTGCATTTGTGTCTTCCACAATCCAGTTAGGTAACATTACCCTTTCCATTCCCTATAATCTTCATCATCTCAGCGTTTAGACCCGGTTACACCCGTGGCTTTCACATTGGAGCTTGGGGTCTGCTTTCCTGCTCATTTCTTTGGTCTATCCCGTTTGTTACGGCCCGGCGGAGGCGCCATGACAAGACATTCGTTACCCACATAACGTTTCGGTAAAACGTGGCCATACCAGCATAGGCAAATCTTCTGCTGTTTGTCTGCTATGTCACGGACACGAAGACTTCCACGCGTCCATCCCCTATAGTATCTACTGCAATTTATACTATATTTTCACTCACCCTAGGATACAGAGTAGCCTCAGTTAAGTCATCAATGTGCAGCGAGCTGAGATACAACTTGAAGATCATGCGGTCGTTGGCTCTGAACACACAGTCACTTTCCAGAGAACCTAGTCGCATCTCCAGCACTGGGTTGTCTAAGTGACAGAGCTTTACTGTGACTGATGATGCTCTGGAATGCAATACACAAACTCTTCAATTATACTGTAGTGGTTTGAGAGTCGAGCGGAGGGCAACCCGTGAGCCTACCAGACTCACTCACAGTAAAAAGACGAATTTCCATTCAAACTTTCATTCCCGATTTAACCACTTTAAGGAACGAATTATTGGAAATTCTGCATCATTTCTATACGCGCTTATACGTTTATAGATAATTATCCATACTAATATTATAAATGCGAAAGTAACTCTGTCTGTCTGTCTATCTGTCTGTCTGTTACGCTTTCCCGCTTAAACCTCTCAACCGATTTTAATGAAATTTGGCACAGACAATCTTTGGACCCTGAGAAAGAACATAGGCTACTTTTTATCCCGGAAAAATATGATGTTCCCGAGGGAAATCTAAAAAGCGCGATATAACCGAACTCCACGCGGGCGAAGCCGCAGGCGGAAAGCTAGTAATAGATAAAAAGAAACAGTTTAAACAACAAAGGCGTTGATCAATTACCCGTTCAGTAATAGCACCAGTCCCTTCAAAGACCTTACCTGACAGAATAGCTGAATTTGGTAGCACCCGGTGGCACAGGTGGGTCAGCTTCAGGCTGCATCAGATACTCCCATAAAGACATCGACTTCGGCAGCACCACACTCTTCAAGTTTATCGAGTGCCGGTTTTGGATCCTAGAAACATGACGCTGATTAGCAAAAGGGAGGGGAACATTCTAAAACCAATGTCAGACGCTTTACTTTGTGGAATTTTTGGCAAGTGCCAAGTCCATATTATAAAGTCTGAACACAGAACCCTACTTCCTACTAATATTACAACGCGAAAGTTTGTCAGTATGGATGGATGTTTATTATTCTTTCACTCCAAAAGTACTGAACGGATTTAGATGAATTTTGAAAAATTTTCTAGTGTACATATATACAAACAAGCAGCACGTTGCTTCTGCTGTTGACGCATGCCGCTCGTGTGTAGAAATACTAAGATCCTTCTTCAATTAATTGGGGCATGGGTTTACCAAAGGAGGGTAGGAAGGCAGCGTAGGCAGGCCCTCAACAAGGTGGACCGATGACCTGGTGAAGGTCGCGGGAAGGCGGTGGATGCGGGCAGCACAAGATTGGTCATCGTGGAAAGCCTTGGGGGAGACCTTTGTCCAGCAGTGGACCTCTATAAGCTGAAGACGATGGATTTACCTTTGAGCGTACTTACTTCTCACTGATATACTGTAGGTATTTTAGCAGTGTGGGTAGTGCGTCTGCATGTAGCAGTAATGACAGGTGTCCTACGTCTGCCACTAACGCCTGCTCCACGCTGTGGAAGTGCGACCGGAATTCCGGACAATCTGCACGCACCTGCACAAAGGTAACATGTTTTCACACAAAGGAAACAGCAGCAGGCTGTGGATAAGGAGCAATGTCGTAAACTATGCTTTACCTCTTATACTGCTTCTCTGTTTCCTGAAACTTGGGGTAGTTACTTAGAGTATAAACTACAAATTATTAAAAAATAATCATAGTAATAACCTACCCTAACTATAACTATTAAGAAACTAAAATACAGATTATTTTTAGGGTTACTTTTAGGGAACTTTATTTTGAAGAAATTAAAGCTATTTTTTCTATAAACTCATATTTGCGCTCCTTTTGGCGAATATGTTACAATATTATTTTAGCTAACTTAGCACACTCTTTCTTTTGATTACCTACCTAAGGGAACGAAAAGCGTTAAGATATTCATCGTTCTTACCTTCCGATACAATAAATTAAACAGTTCCCCAGAACTGGTGATTAGCTCCAGATACTGTCCAGAACTGCTGTGATGTTGCTTGTCAGTCAGTAGCACCTGACTGACTGACAACTGAACAGCCGGTCCGAACTCCATCAGTGCCACATCCAGACAGACCTTCGTGATGCTCAGCATTACATATGGTTTCTCCGTTTGCTCCGAGGAACGGGCTAGATTGATTACGATTTCGCCTGAAAACCGAGTAAAGTTGAAGATGGTTATGGATTTAGAAATATAGATACAGGGTGGCAGGGTCAGGGCATACATTGACAAACTATATACTTTTGACGAATTGTTTTTTTAGAAGTTAATATCCTAATGAACCTTCTTCAAACAAGGCTTCCGTTGTGTCAATCCCATTTTTTTTTACTGGATGGGAAATCATCAAATGACCTCTCCCGCTTTGGGCGGAGCGAAAGGGTCAGACTTTTACTGACTAAAACCCACCCGTGTTTCTTCACTTGCCAGTGCGCCAAGCCCATGGTTTCTTTTTTAAACAACCTGCAACCCTGACTCAGGAGGCATCGGCCTTCGTGGATCCCGTCACGATGTTTTGACATCTCTTAAAGGCGCGCGTGAAACACGTTGCGCCGAGCTGCCCACTGCTCACCGCCCACAGGCCCGCGCCTACGGTGACTGGGAGTTCGATGTCGTCTCCCGACCAGGGCGTCTCCCGCAGCGGCTAGAGGCGTGAGGGCGCTGGGATTCCCGCTCCCTCACGCGCTCCGCCTCCTCCTATGCCATTCCCATCTTCTGGTTATTTTCAAGTAGATGGGGACTCACCCACAATAAACCTCAGCAGCGTGTTAATGTTGTTACTCGGCGACACGTTGTCGTCGAAGCCCGGCAGGTCCACGCTCCTGGCGTACACCTCCATGTCCTCGTCGCTGTGCTCGGACGCTGCGGATGCTTGCTGCGCTGCTTGGAACCCGAGCTTCGCTGTCGCTGCGTCGAAGGTCGTTTCTGCTGCCCTGAAAAGAGTTTAGTCTGATATAAGCCGACCGCCTGATGTGATACCCCAACAGAAAAATTTGAGAACTTTCTTCTTTTACTGTTTATTCTCTTTAGAAGATGAATATTCAAGGATCTCTTCAATGATAAACTTTGTTATAAAAGAAACTCTTGTTCAATATTACAGTCAACGACCCAGTGGTTTAGGCTGAGCACTGTCTTCCAATGAATCAAGAAATGAAATATTACGTAAGTCGTTTTCAATGTTCACATCATAGCTTTGCGGAAATGACGTGATTGATTTAAGACTACAAATATTTGTACAGTTATAAATATGCTTCTCTCAACACCGTTACCTTCCGCTTGTCGCATCCTGTATGTCCCAGCCACCTTCCTTACGTCATTTGTCCATATAACGGAAGGGCGCCCCACCTGATTTTAACTTTCATGCCAAAGACAAAAACATAATATATTAACTTACCTGCTCCTACTTAAATAGGCTGCCACAATCTTCTGCCTCAAATTCATGAGATCCTGGTACTCCGGGTCAGCCGTCACTCTATCTATACTCAATAGTTCTGCAAGCTCTGGTTCCTCTACCGCCTCAGTATAGTCTCCAGAGTCCATGAAGGAGACGGGCACAGTATTGGGAACAGGAACCGGTAGATTGTCGACGAAGTCCAGCAGGTTGCCGATGATTCGGTCTGATAGGTTCAATTTGAAGCTGGAGAGGGAGATGTTCAGCTTGTACCTAGGGATGGTGGAAATGTGTTGAGATTATTATTGTTCTGCGTGATTATATCGAGTAGGAAATCTGAGCGAACAAAAATCACAACTTAATTTTATTTTAGGTTTGCCGTAGTTGAGTAAAAATACTGATGAGCAGTGAGATACCAAATTCTTTTAAATTATATTGTGTCATGGATTATGGATAGTCGGACTGTTACACTAACTTGGGCAGCAGCTTGTAGTCCTTCTTGATGCTGTTGGAGAACACAACTTGCATCTTGATCCTGGGCACCAGGTGCAGCTCCGAGTCAGCGTGGCGTCGGGACTCTCGCCAAGTGTCTGTCCACTCGCTGAACAGGATCTGAGAGTGCCAAACAATATTGTATAAGAAGTCTTCCTCTTCTCAGCTTACAGAGGTCCACTGTTAATGCCCACGCTTGGCAGGCGGGTTGGGGATCGCAGTAATTTGTCATGCCCCCCAATGGAATGAAAGCCTTGGGGGAGGCCTTTGTCTAGCAGTGGACTTCTATAGGCTAAGAAGAAGAAGATATCTACAATATAGATTAGCGTTTAAGACATATTATTTCCTCCGCTGCCTGCTTACCTGACAAGAGCATTCGGCATGCAATCTGTCGTACAGTCTCTCCTCCAGCTCCATGCACGTGGCGTCTTCTAGCGTTAGGTTGGACGGTTGCAAATCTGATTTAACTATAATGCGACCGATGTCTAGGACCATGACGCGACCGGACCTGGGAAGAAGAAGACCGTTATTGCTGCTGACTCCCAGTATCGTCGACTCCCAGTATCGTCGCGGCGAAAGGCATACTCTAAAAACCTTTTGCCATTAAAAATACTTAACGAAGAAAGGTGATTCTAGTGTTCATGGGCTTGACGTCATCGGCGTTATATCAGCAATTATTAAAAACACTTGTTTAGTTTTTGTTATAAGTAATGGTCCTACTCCTTGGCCGGTTATTATGGTATTAAATATAATGTCAGTTTAGACCTGTCAAATTAGTGCGCTCCTGACTTAACTGGCGTATTTTTAGTCGCCATATTTATAATCATCTGTCTATGGAGTATCTTAATTTGACAGGTCTAAACTGACATTTTATCTTCTGTCCTTTTCTTAATAAAGTAGAAAGAAAAAGATGCAGTTAACTTAAAATTAGTTCAGTTTGTGAAGAACAGAATCGGCGACATTGTCTTCTACATTTTTTTAACAAGGCTTGATTCACTTATTTTTTAACAAGGCTCGATTCACTTATTTTTTAACAAGGCTCGATTCATTTATTTTTTAACAAGGCTCGATTCACTTATTTTTTAACAAGGCTCGATTCATTTATTTTTTAACAAGGCTCGATTCACTTATTTTTTAACAAGGCTCGATTCACTTATTTTTTAACAAGGCTCGATTCACTTATTTTTTAACAAGGCTCGATTCATTTATTTTTTAACAAGGCTCGATTCACTTATTTTTTAACAAGGCTCGATTCACTTATTTTTTAACAAGGCTCGATTCACTTATTTTTTAACAAGGCTCGATTTTCATGAATTAGCGAAAGACATGTTCAGTTGAAGTTGCTGCAAATAGTATAGGAGATGATTACACAGCATCCGCTATAGAAATAAACAAATAAATAATCCTTACTTATTCACACATCCATACTCCGGCACCACAACACAGGGTCCCTTGATATCCACGTTGAGATGGAACACCTTCTTCCTGCTGATGGCGTACGCCAGCACTGACTTGCTGATGGCACCGGCTTTCAGCACAGCGTCTGATACTTCCCCTGCTAGTTCCTCGGCCGTCATCGAGTGGGTTTGGAAGAAATTGATGAGTTCCGTGAAGGAATGCTGAGGAGGTAACAAGGATGTGCTAAAATGATTTTTTTGTCATAATTGAGCTCTCTTTGGACATATTTAAACTTAGAACAGTAGGTATAACAGTACCATAATGCATGAGAAGACAACTGAAGTATAAATTAAAAAAATCTTCGAAAGAAATTGAATTAACTCACTTCAATGTAGCCCAACTCCACAGGCTCCATCAGACAGCAAAGTCCATAATCAGCTTCGTTGCTGCAAGGGTTCTTCTCCAGATCTATTGCCAGGAGATTGGGGCTGGTGACACCAACTCCTCGCTCCGGAGTCAGGAGGGTAACTAGGTCACCGTCTGACGTAACTCCTTCAATAACGATACTTTCTGCACGGGCTGATAACTGTAAAAAAATGTATTAGCATTTGTAGATTAACAAAACGGTCGGTTAATATTATTTTGTCTGGGGCGGCAAACCAGAAATGCCGGTTAGGTTTCTTTTATTATTTATATGAAATAAGAAGTTCCTTGGCAACTATGAAGAAAATTTTGACAATCAGAAGAATATGGGATGCAGGAGCAAACGGAGCGAGTTCAAAAATTAATACACACCGCCTGGGGGCTGGGGCCCTAGTCTGCTATTTACAACTAAATTATAAATGAGTTTGAGTTTGAGTTTGAAAAACAATAGTGTCAGAATGGTCGATCAGTAATCTCATAATGATCGATTTTATCTATTTCTTTCTTTTTTTTTCAAGGTGAGATTTACCTCAGCTCTTGATCAAAGGCCTCTGTGGAATAGATACCACAATTTTGCCAATAACACGTGTAACAAATTATAGAAATTCTTTGATAATTTTATTTCACAATAATGGCGGATATCGCCAATGACAGTTGAAGAAGACGGCCGTGTGAACCGGCTATGAGGGAGGTTTGAGGTAAAGTCATGATGTGGCCACTATGCTACGATATTTCAATGTTCTTTATGAATTATTTGCTGAATGCACTTTTTAGTAAATAAATCACGCTCTTTTATTTAGTAAACGACACCATAAATAATTTTAAAAATCCATTGAAAAATGCGCGTGACACCCATCTTAGCTTTCCCGTCAAAACTACCGATTTTGTCTAGTTTCGATATCTAATAACAAAATGGAGTCATTATAACTTTCCAGTAATCAATCACTGACACTCCACTACATCCATACTAATATTATAAATGCGAAAGTAACTCTGTCTGTCTGTCTGTTACGCTTTCCCGCTTAAACCTCTCAACCGATTTTGATGAAATTTGGCACAGACAATCTTTAGACCCTGAGAAAGAACATAGGCTACCTTTTATCCCGGAAAAAATTGATGTTCCTGAGGGAAATCTAAAAAGCGCGATATAACTGAACTCCACGCCGGCGAGCCGCTGGCGGAAAGCTAGTATTTAATAAATGTTCAAATAAAGTATTCGTTTTTAAAAAATCATTTCTATTAACGGGTTTTATAATAATAGCAATTCGGCAATATCATTCTATCATCATTCCATTACGAGACGACAGATATAATTGATCGATAATTATAAATTTAGCAAATTACTAACTTTTAAGCACAATGACAATGGAATGACTAATTTATAAAAATAGCAGACTAGAGCCACGGGTGTAGGTAAGATTTTGTATTGACCAGCCTCCTAATCGGCGAACACATTTTTGTCAAATGATTGCGACTAGTTGGGATCGTTTGGACCGAACGGACCAATGGGCGGTCCGAATGATCCCAAATCCTTTATAAAATTGATTAGGGGGCAGGACCGACTTGTAATTATCAATTTGATCATTAGTAACGTCTACCTTGGGGTTTCACTGCGCGATCGAATCAAGAATGAGGAGATCCGCAGAAGAACGAGAGTAACCGACATAGCCCGAAGAATTGCAACACTAAAGTGACAGTGGGCTGGACACATTGCCCGTAGGGCCGATGCCCGATGGGGCCGAAGGGTTCTCGAGTGGCGACCACGCACCGGAAGACGTAGCGTGGGTAGGCCTCCGCCAAGGTGGACCGACGACCTGGTGAAGGTCGCGGGAAACCGCTGGATGCGGGAGGCGCAGGACCGGTCGTTGTGGAGAACCTTGGGGGAGGCCTATGTCCAGCAGTGGACGTCTTTCGGCTGAAATGATGATGATGAACGTCTACCTTGTATGCTTTAGCTGATGGTCTGGTCTCCAGAGAAGCCAGGAACTGAGTGAGCGTCACCACCAGAACCTCCTTGTTTCTATTCATCAGTGTCAGTGAACAATTCGCCAGCGTCAGGTTTATTTTGTGCTCTGAAATTATTTTAAATTATGTATACTTCTTGAATGATCACATATATTGTTAGAATGTATATGTTTAGCAGGCAAACGAAAGCTGCAATGGGCCTGGACATATTTATGTAAAAAATGTTTACGTGAAATCAAGCTCACCCACATACTCCATCCTTCCCAGGAGGTTGAAAGTTAAACTTGTGAAAAACAAGTTGAAATTAAAGACATGAAATGTGTTAGCTTAGTCTTTAAAGTGGCCAGATATCGTAATTTCTTGTAGCATTGCCTATATCTATATGGCGATAAACCAACTTGGGACCGTAGAAAAACAAGATCAGTGTCATTCATCATCAATGCTGCCAACCTTGTAGACGTTGCACCTGTTTTTGCGTAAATCACTGTTCAAAGATTATGTTTAATAAAAAAATACTTTCAAATACCTATTTGAATGAATTTGCCAACCCGCATTGAGCAAGCGTTGTGATTGCACTCAATCCTTATCTGTATGAGAGGAGTCCTATACTCAGCAGTGGGACGATAAAATGACCTATTTGAAAGTATTTTTGGCGACCCTGATTTTTCATTGTCGCTAAGGGTCGTCAGAAGCCTGAAAGTCTTACCAAAGGGGATAATATTACCCAGTAACTAGGATGTAGAGGTCAGATAGGTAGCCGCACCATGTAAAATACTGGTATCCAGCTGATATGGGTAGACTGGAAGCTGACCTCAACATGTTGGGTAAAGGTTAGGCAGATGAAGATGACCTAAATATTAATCTTTGCGCATTGTTTGTTATCCTGAAGAAATAAAAACAAATAATACTCACCAATATACTGTTTCGACTTATCCTTCTGCGGCGCGCCCTCCACATAGCCGATGAGCTCACAAACCTTCTTCTTCTCAGGACTGGACAGATGGCTCCACAGAGTCTTGCTCCTCTCGGTCTTAACACACAGCTCCACATGATTCTTCGGTAGTTCGGGTTCGTTCTCAGTTGGACTGCTTGTTGGCTTCCACCAGTCAAACTCAGTCTCTACCACTTCTATGCGCTCAGGTTCTTGGGCAAGTAGCTAGGAAATATTTTGTTATCATTAAAGTAAGAGCTATGACAGAATGGATTGAGAGAGATTATGCGGCGTACGACATCAACGTCTCGAATTAAGTCCTAATGACCACGACCATTCTGTCAAGAACTAAACGGAGAAGAAGAAGATGACAGAAAAAAAAGTTTAGTTTTTCAACAAAATCATAGCCACTTCCAGCTGAATTAAAACCGAAATCGATCCCAGTAACAGAAACAGAAATTGATTAAAATACAAAGAAAATCCCTTACTTCAAATTTCGCTTGCTCCCTCGCTATAACCACGGACACGATCGGCAGGCTATCCTCACACTTCTGAAGGTCCAGCTTCAACTCAATGTCATTAGGACTCCTCAGAGTGCTTTTGTATATCTGTTTGTACACATTGTAGTTCTCCCTGTGCTTTTTAATGGCTGCCCAGGTATAGGGTCTGACTCTCTGTTCTACAACCACATTGAAAGCGTAAATCCACCATTTCTTTATATTCTTGGAGAGAGGTATACCTGGGTGGAGGTGACGATATTTTCTGGAAAGAAGTTAGTGAATTAGTGGTTTTAGGGATGGAAATACTTTTCCAACATCAGCATATAGCAGTCTACTGCAGGACATAGGCCTCTATAATGTTACCACTGTAGGGTCATAGGCCTTTTCTTGGTGAGAGGGAGTAGCCCATAATCTAACAGGCCTAGGCTGGCCTGGTGGGTTGGTAGATGTCACATGTCTTCAGTTTTTAGTTGAGGAAACCCACACGCTGTCCTCTTTCACCGTTTAGAGAGCAGTGGTTTTGAAATTAAATACTCAAAGTCTTCGTTCGAACTCACGACCGTAATTCTAGGCCGATGCCACTGAGCCACCATTGATCTTTAACTTAAGTCTTCGATAATCTCATCTTCTACATCTCATTACCTTTCTTTGCTAACAGCCACTCAGCAAATTGTTAACCTAGCCTCATAACATATTTTTGCCAATTTGCAAGTTCCATTTATTACATATTTAAAAAAAAAAAAAATTGGTTCCTCACCTGTTCAACTTAATCCTGTCAAAAGAAGCCAGTAGGTTATTTATCGATAGATACTGTCGCCGAGACAGTTGCAGCGCGCTATCCTGGAGAACGGCATCCAACAGCAAACGAGGTACGCGTGACTCGCCGGAGCGATTTATTAATACTTTCACTTTGCAAGTCACGGGTTTCAATACTGAAAACAAAAGTTTGTTGTTATGGTGTCTTTATGGGAGCTGTTTCATGGCAAAAGCATGATGATCACTGATGTAGTACCGACCGGACACTTTAGGTAGAGCATATTGGGTTGTGAACACATCTTAGTTCACCCATGATTACAAAAAAGCTTAGAACTTCTAGCCCAATTTAAAAGCCATCGTCAAGTACTAGCTGTCTGGTATTTTCGCTAAACTTGGCCTATTTGTCGCTGCTGGGAAGCACATATCCTTGCTAATTTCTTATAACAGAATTCACTTGCTAAATAGTGTGCTATGCTAAATATTTTCGTTTTTAATTTCTATCAATCTAAAGTCAGTGTATTACTCACAAAATTCAAAGTCCTCATGATGCATGGAGAACTTGTCAAGTCCCGTAAGCATATAATGCTTCCAGTTGTAGTACTGCATCGGCGTGATGTGGGCGGTTTCGTTGTCATCGAGGGCAGTCGCCGTCGGGTTCCAGTAGGCCGACAAGGATTCTATGCGCATCATCTGGTACACCGTGGATGCGTTCGGTGGAGTCACGGAGGGCTTCCATTTGCTGGAAGATGGAAAGGTCAAGCCTCTACTTCAAACTGCAGGAGTGTTGCATTTGATACAAAGAACGATTTAAACCTAGGAATTAATATATTTCTCCAACTTTACTGTGCCAGGCTGGATCAAATAACGTTTTAGTTTTTGGTTATAAGTCCAGTAGGGTTTATCCGCAATGATGAAGCAGATCAAACAAAATTCAAATCTCAATACAACTGACTTACCTATTAGTAGTCTCAATAGATAAGCTCTGAAGACAAAGTCCACACGCGAGAGGCCCATCCTTAGAGCTGATGGAGTCCTCATATCTAATGTGGACATTCCTCACATAGATTTGGAGATTATTCACAATCGCTGTGAACAAATGCTCGAAGAAGTTCTGAGGACCTTTAAGGACCTCACTTTCGGCTTCCAAGTCCTGGAGAATCTTTCGCTTAGCGGCTCTAGTGAGGCGCCGTTCCCTTTCTGGGTCAAAATGACTGTTGGATATGGCTGGGCCAACTAGGACCAGCACATCCTCGATGTTGACCACAACAGGCTGGGTGTAGAGACCTGACCATGGTATTTGAAGACAAATGCGGCCGATTGTGCCGATTTTCACATCGATTGGTAGGTCGAGTTCGTACTGGAAGCATAAAGAAACTTTTAGAAGTGCTGTCTATTTACAGTGAAATTTGTTCAGGGATATTTTTATTTGGTTAGTTAAAGTCACGGAAAAGGTACACAAAGGGCAGGGCAGGTTTCTTTAGATGATATCACACGATATTTGAACGGTTTCTTAAACAAGCAGCCTAATCGACGAACACTGTTTTGTCAAATGATTGCGACTAGTTGGGATCGTTTGTGGAAAATAATATGAACTGCGGTCCAGACGATCCCAACTATTCGCAATCATTTGAGTGTTTTGTGTTCGCCGATTAGGCCATTCTTTGCGCGCCTGGTATTGTTACCAGGCGCACAGAACTGCGGAACGCATATGTCGCGATATTAGCAAGCAACAAGACATGCAACGTGGAGTTATTGATCTGCGTAGTCTGTCGTGATCTGTATTAAAAACATATGAAACCAAAACGCATTATAATTCTTTGAGTGTATTTAATTTTGAGTTGAAACCCTTCCACTATATAAGCTCTCATAATGTTGACGCCACCTTCACTTTCTTAACCTCTCTATAGCATTCAGCACCCTCAAAAACCACGAAAACTATCTCTGGTATGGAGAAATATTGCTCTTCCGTTATGAAACGATTTCTTACTCAACGTAAATCTGCGCTTAGGCAGACAGCACAGCGCTGATTTTCAGTGGTCACCGGAATCATGACGCGATGTTAACCAAATCAGATTTTAAAGAGTACACAGGTATTGAAATAAAATAAAATAGTAAGTACATAGCAAGTAATGCTTGGAAACTTTTAATACCGTTCTTTTCGCGAAAAAGGGAAAACAACGAAATACGATGCATTGAAAAAACCTATTGTGTACCTACTTAGTAATGTGGCTATAAAATGGATGAATTTCCTTACCAAAGCCTCAGGCTTAAGCTTCAAATCAGTAAGGTTAACATTCCCGGAGAAGATGCCCACGTTGAGGTTCTCTGTGTCCAGGTCCTGGACGTACTTGCCTAGCAGCCGGTTCAGGATGCCGGCGACCGCGCCCTCGAACATGGTGAAGGTGGCTGATGATCGGCTGGAAGGAGATGAAGGTTTGTAAGTACACATAGCTACATACGCCACATATTTAATTAGCCCGTTAAGTTTAAAACACGTACAAAAACCCTAAACAGAGATCTTCATCTGCCAATTCCCAAATATGTTGGCTTCCAGTCTAGAACTAAAGAAAGAAAGCAGCTTTACAACCCAGTAACCAAATTATGCGGAATATTAAAACTTAACATGAACGATGACCAACGAACCGATGATGAACGACGGTTTTATTAAATAGACCCAGGCTTAACTATGTTTTAAGCAATTTTTAAGTTTCGAAATAAAAACTGCCAAAATTGAAGTTCAGTAAACAGCATGTTATTCTTAGGGTTCCGTACCAAAATGGCAAAAAAACTTTTTTTACAAAAAAACAACCGACTTCCAAAAACCACTACAAAGTGAAAATGTGTGTATATTCGTTTTTTGACACCGACTTCCGAAATTAGTTATTTTTCACTTTGTAGTAGTTTTTGGAAGTCGGTTGTTTTTTTGTAAAAAAAGTTTTTATTTTACACTTTTTAGTTGTTGAAAGTACTATGTATTCAGTTGCATCCGGTCAGACTGGAAGCTGACGCAAATATAGTTGGGAAACGACGTAATTTTGTTTACTTTAATTTTTACCTGTACCTAAGTATTCCCTCAACTGTCCATGGTCTTCATCACAAAGTAGCTACTGTAAACCGTTGAGGAGGGGAACTGGCCTTTGTCTTCATCATGAGAGCTCTTATGACAGTCACAACCCATCTAGGTGTAAAGTTCTTATCAATAAAAATTAATCGAGCCCAAACACAAGATAGCTGTTGTGAATTGTTGAGGAGTTCCTTCAACTGTCTCCCGGCTCCATCATCAGATCTACTCCAGACCTTTATTAAATTGTAGCGCTTTAAAATACTTAATAAAAATGCTAAGAAATGCACTAGTCGCCCCTGCAATTTTTGAAAGTTCCCCTTGTTTTCTCTGGTCTTCCACCATCAAACTCTGATATCCTTATCGTGGGACCACCTTGGGAACGTCTTCTTTTCAACAGAAAAAGAATTATCAAAATCGGTTCATAAACGACGAAGTTATGCGCGAACAAACATAGAAAAAAAAAGGATATATACGGTCGAATTGAGTAACCTCCTCCTTTTTGAAGTCGGTTAAAAACGACATACTCAACAATGCAGACACATTTCCCGATCTTATGAAGTAAATAATGTTGTGGAGCTGACAAAATGAAACCCATTGCTACTGATATGGTATGACGCAATCGCTCCGCCTGGCATGCTGGACATTTATATAAAGATCGCTGAAGGATATTAATTATACCTGTTCACCACCCACCCGTGTGGTACCAGGCATACAATAGTACCAAACTAACCCATATCCTGCCGTGGGTGGCATAAAAGGCGACTAAGGGAACTCTCACCAGGGAAACGGGCAGCAGCGCTTCTCCTGTGGAATATCAAATTACTGCGATCCTAAACTCCCCCAATGCAAGGAAAGCCTTGGGGGAAGGTCTTTGTCCAGCACTGGACCTCTATAGGCTGAAGAAGAAGAGGTTCAGCATCCTAATTACGTAACAGACTACTAATAGGAATCTACATCATTTTAAATCATGTTTCTTTTTAAATAAAACCTTTTCCTACACCAGGAATCGAAACTCTTGTGTCGTGGGTGCGATTAAAAATATTTAAACTCACATAGATAAACAGCCAGACCCGGAAAAAGTCATAAGTTCGAAAAATTTGTCTGCATTTTGACTGTCAAAATGAAACCGATTTCAATTGATAATTAATGTATTACGTAATTTCTCCGCAGGTTAATACCGAGGTATCGACTGGATCAAAATATTGATGTTTCGTATTGCTATGTGGGCAGTTACCCACATCAATATTTTGGTCGAGGTCGTGTTTGGCAGAGGACAATAACATCGCAAACTTTATTCATTAGATACATCTAAGATGAACTTCTTCGATGGATTATTTGCTTGTTTCATATTTTTTCTTTTAGGAATGACGTGCATGTTTCAGAATTGCCTGGCGAGGTTCAAACACACTATCGGCCTCATTACAAAATTAATTAAGAAACCGACCAACTGCGGCTGGGACTCGCGCACGTTGGGTAAGGTATTCTACGTGAGTTCGATTCACACTTGGCCGGATAGTGTTTATGTACCATTCTTTAAACTAAAAAGAAATATATTTAGATTTTATTCTTTTTATAGTTTTGTTGTTATTGCGGCAACAGAAATATTTACCTACATCATATGTAAAATTGCAACAGTCTGGCTATCGATAAATCCTGGTGACAGACACAGACATACAGTAGCATTGGTGCAGTGGCTGAGCGATGGACTTTATATTTTATCGGTTCGATCCCCGCACGGAACATATATTTGTACGGCCTACAATTAGTGGAAATGAAATGAAATCGTTTATTAAGCAAGTAGGATCACTGATCACTTTTACACGTCATGTTTTTTTTTTTAAACTGGCTGAAGCCGGCATTTCCTAACTGACTACCTCAGAGAAAAAATAGCCGAAACAAACTCAGGGATCATCGTCTTTTTTCAAATCCAGACATTAAAAATGAAAATGTTTACAATAATTTTCGTTATAATTACGCATATTGCTTAATAACAATGCTTAGCAGAGCGAGCAGCTCAGTCCCAGGCTTTATGCTTGTCTTCTGTTGTTTCGGATCTGGCTATTTGTGTAGGTATGTGAGTTTATGTCTGTAAACGCATTCACAATACACGAGAAATTCCAAGTCGGGCTACGATTTTTTTTAGTTCAAGTAATACGGTCCCTCTTTAATCCGTTTGGGTGCGGTACCATACAAACCAACATTAGTACCCTCAATAATTGTAATAATGACTGCAACCATGTCTTCCGCGGCCTTCCGCCTCAAAATGTCATCAATGAATAAGTTATTGGCAGTACCTCACTCAGTAACAGTGTGCTGCATTACTTATTCAGACATTGCTAGAAAAGTGTTACGTAAAGCTACACCACACTTACACACGAAGACAGCTTGGTACGGTTGATACTGTGTAGCGGTACCTACAACACGCCACATGGAACAACGCGTCATACTGACGTCACACCAATTCTACATCTCGCAATCAGAGTTTACCGTGCAACCAGCATACATACAACTTCCCAATTTTCAAGCATTGGGCAAGAGCCCGCCAGACATAACACCCGTCTGGTTGGAGGATCCTCCCTTTTCTATGGCGGAAGAGTGAACTTTACTCTCTGTTCCTCATACCTCCACACGTCTATGAATTTCTATCCAAGTCTCAAAAATTGCTTTAGCAAAAGTTCGTAAACAAACCCGCTCTGGGGCTCTGCCTTGCATAGGGTGGCAGTATAATGCTCAGAGATGGCCGTTTTGTGTGGACGTGACGCATGTTTGACCCAATTACTAACAAGTTTATTTTACACCTTTAAGAGTAATATTTTTACAAACTTTTAATGACATATTTATTTATATCTAATCTACTGCCTAAAATATAAATGTTATACTCCTAGCTTTGAAAATGACAATAGTTACATACAACCTTTTATCCCCTTTTCGACCCCTTACAATCCTCAATCCTTATTTTAAAATGTAGTGTAGCCCATGTCCTTTCGCAGGTTCTAGATTATCTATGTACTAAATTTCATTTCAAGCGGTAGATTTGGCGTTAAAGCGAGTTAGAGTTACTTTCGCATCTATAATATTATAAGTCATCACCATCATCTCGGCGTTAATCCCAGTCGCATCCGTAGCTGCTCAGCGTTGGAGTCTGGGGTCCGCTTTACCAGTCTAACTGCTGATTTTGGCTAAACTTCGATATTCTCCGTGAAGCGACTGCCGTCTGATCTCCACAATCCGAAGGCGATATCTAAGCATTGCAGTTAGACCAATTGTTAGACTTTTGAGGGCTCCAACAACCCGTAACGACTGCCACTAGATGTTCGTATGGCAACCGGAACCAACGGCTTAACGTGCTTTCCGAGGCACGACCAGACCAGTGCAAATATTCATATTCATGCATACAAATATTTACACTGTGCGGGGATCGAAACCGCGCCTCCTTGCGCAACGGCCGAGTTCGCTACCGCTACGCCACGGAGGCTGTCTACTATATACTACTACTGTTTACTATACTGTCTATAATATAATAAGTACTAATGCAACATGATCAACTTTAACAACCATATTTATCCATGAACAAAAGGCATTACAAGTCATAGAGGCATGTACCTACATACTATGCCGACTCCTAATAAATTAGAATGAGGGCAGGAAGATAATAGTAATATATTCGCTGAAATATCCACGAACCTTAATTTGCATCCTTGAAGACTACTTGTAACTATATACGCTTCATTCGGAATAAGATTAAACATTCCAAGAAAGCTTTTGTACTGTCCGTACAATCAACTTTGATTTATATTCCGTTATCATAAGGATGGGATTAAAAGCAAGACAAGTGGTTACTACAGCTGCCATTCGTCATGCTTCCAACGCAATAGGAGTCAAAGTCGGTTGGACGGACAGTAAAAAGGGTTTATTTAAATGTCTAATCTAAATCAATAAGGCAGCGCGGCGCCTTGAGTCTACACTGACCTTCTACTGCTCTGAGGTGCCTTCAGTCACTTGCTCTGCGCCTTTGGGCGCCACTACTTTTTCAGTCTGATAACTATCCCACTGCAGGCACACAGGCCGCCTCTCAATAAAAGAAAGTGGGCGGTAATCCACCATGTAACACACTCCCAAATTTAATTTAGAATATGCCTTTTACTTGATCATTTATAATGTAAAGTAACAGCTGCCTCCTTTCCCTCGAAGCGTAAGTTGCAACGAAACACTTTATTAATCGAATAAATCGATGCGGTCGACTATTTTAAGAATGGTTAGCGTACGAATACTCTACTATTCTCCATTGGGTATTCATTAAGTGCCTACAAGTTTTCAAAGGCAGAATAAACTCGACAAAATATACCGTGGATTAGACATAATAAAGATTAGTTTGACAACCAGTCTTAGTAAAGGGCATCGTACCACCCAGTAACTGAATACTGGAGGTCACGTTGTCAGCCGATCCATGTAAAATTATAGTTCCTACTCAGCTGCTTTTTTTGTATTGGGATATCATCAGATGAGTTCTCCCGCTCTAGGCGGAGCGGCATTATTCACTGCTTGCACGCATAATTCGATATAAGTATTGCTTAGTCTAGTTCTTCCTCGTCACTATTTTACTTTTAGACTTTGTAGAAATATGGGATTCTGCCGCAGAAATATAAACTGGAGAACACAAATAACTTAAGCCCTTATAGTAAGTAGTAGTACGTAGGTAATATTTACTCCCTTCAACACTTGCGAACATATACGTGCATTTATAATACATGCTTATAGATACGAACCTACTAGGAACTACTGATAGATATGTATAGTATATTCTCGTGTTGACTGAACGAGTTCGCAAACAAACAACACAACAAATTACAAACAACGTGTAACGTTACACGTGTTACGTTATATGTTACACGTGATATTTTTTTAATTTGTTTTAGAGCTATAGTTACAATACTGTCATTTAAGTAAGTAATTTTATTGTATTTTTATGAAAATAAAATTTTCAAGGAATTTCTATAATTTGTTACACGTGTTATTGGCAAAATTGTGGTATATATTCCACAGAGCCCATTGATCAAGAGTTGATAAAAGAAGAAGAAGAAGACTAAAGTTATGTCAAACGTTTTATAATTATAAACTAGTGCTTGACCATAATCCCGGCTGATGGTAAGCAGTGATGCAATCGTTGATGGTAAGGCGCGCTAGTTTATTAAGAGTCTATTTACTCTAGTCTTTTTTTGTTTTGGGGTGGTAAATCATCACATGACTCCCGCTCCGGGCGGAGCGGAAGGGCGTGTCAGACTTTTACTTACTGACTGAAACCCACCCGTGTTTCTTCACTTCCTGTGCGACGGCCAGGACCACGGTTTCATATACTCAGCTGCTTTCAGCTAGAATTGATACCGGCTTAGAACTTAAAACAGATGATGATGATTGACATATTAAAGATTGCTTTCGAAGTCAAAATAAGAAATTTTTAAATGAACATATGTTTAAGTTAAATTGTGCCGAAAAAATAGGTCTTACGTTCTGTCCGACGCAGCACTATGCTATGTGATCATCTTAAGTATACCAACTTTCGTTAAGACGGCCTTTATCAAAACTGCTGAAACTGGTTAGCGACAATAACTCAAAAAATTATTGGTAACTTGCTTAAAGACTATTATTCCAAAACTATATGTACGAGTATGTATAGGAACGCTGCCATGCCAAGACCTCTTTCCTCCAAAATTGATCCTCGATTACCCAAAGACCATGACGATGAGTAAAATTTGTTCCAAAATAGCTGATAAAAATATAAACAAATTATCCAGAAAACGTACCTGCAGATGCCAATATTTAGTGCCACTCACAAATTGAGTGATTTAGTTAGATTTATTGAAAACTTAAGCCCATAACTTCTAGCCAAACTACGTTTTTCTATTGATAATTGACATGAATTTGAAAAGCATATTATTGATGAAATTTTTAAAATTATGTTTAAAAAAGTAGTATAAAATTTTAAATGATAATTTATTTAACGCCCGCGTGGAGTTCGGTTATATCGCGCTTTTTAGATTTCCCTTGGGAATATCAAATTTTTCCGGGATAAAAGGTAGCCTATGTTCTTTCTCAGGGTCTAAAGATTGTTTGTGTCAAATTTCATCAAAATCGGTTGAGAGGTTTAAGCGGGAAAGCGTAGCAGACAGACAGACAGACAGACAGACAGACAGACAGACCGACAGACAGACAGACAGAGTTACTTTCGCATTTATAATATTAGTATGAATTTAATCATGTTAAATGAATCACACCACGGGATGCTTAAGATCGTGCGAATTGGAGGAGTAATTGTAGGAAAGTGAACCCTGGGCTCCAACGCGAAAGCCGCGGATGAAACCGGGATTATACGCTGAGATGATGATGATAATTTGAAACAAGTAGTTATTACCTAGTAAATACACAGGAATGTAAGGTTTATTTACAGTTTCAATAGCTATTTATGAAATTGACTATAGTTTTGTAAGTACAGTATAAGTCCGTAAAGACGAACGAACCAGTAACATAGGTATACACTGTTACAGTAAGTTAGTGTCAAGAGCGGTTAGACATGACATTGGCAAGAATCGTAGTTCAGTCATGCATATGGAAATGCGTGCACGTTCAGTAATATTCAAGGCTTCGTTTAATAATAAACTTATTAACTAGACAGAGACTAGAATTCTAAATTATATCATGACTATGGATGTAGGTAGAAGAAAGTACGCCTTTTACGAGATAACTATTAGGGTAGGGTTTTCTTCTGACGTCACCACCAAACGCAACAAAACTGAAGGCAATGCTCCCATTATTAACCAATCAACTTACAGTTAGCACCGCTGAGAAAGACACAAGCTACCCTCTTCTCTGTGAAAAAGAGAGTGAGTGTAATCTACTACGAAAATGAGTACCAGTGTTCTGGTACGTATATATCTTAGGCTCCTTGATTTTCAATCGTATATTTTCTAAAATCCACTGAAATGTGAGTAATTTGTATATTTTTCCGGTGTAGCGGTCCAGAAAAGCTTTACAATGATGCCTCATTTATGTATACTGATAAAGCATGAAGGAAGTTATGACATCCCGACAAAATAAGCCCTTGAGAAATAATATACATATAATTATGATTTGTATGTTGTCCTGGTTGATTACTATGTATTTACCTATACAAGTCACATAATCTGCCTTGCATTTGTTGGGGTCAGCTTCCAGTCTACTGATCTGAACTGATCTGACCTCCAAAAACTATACAAAATAAGGCAAACGACGAGCCTGAAAGGTCTTCCGCAAGAATAGAGTGTGTGGCTTTGTTGTTTGTTGGAAGTAACATAATATGTAATTTACCAAATATTAGGGAAGTCCCCGAATGAACAGGTATCGATTAAACCAATCTAGCACTTCTCACATACAATTCATTAACAATAACCAATAGATTTACCTCAGGTCCTGGCGAGGATATCTGCCTTAGCACGAAGAATGCAGGCGTGGGATTCGCGCGTCTCCAACAATAACAAAATCGATATCTCCGATTGGTCGGCCGGGTAGTAAACAACGCGGACACGCTTGCACTAGTAAACGTATATTAATTCGTTATCGACACTATCTCGAGATAACATATCTCCGGATTTATCGAAGCGTTGTATACGTGTGTCTAATGCTGTGTTTAGCAATGTCTGACAGAGGAGAGAAATGGATTTCCTTTGTTTTTTTAGTAATTGTAAACTAGTGCTTGACTACAATCCCGCCTGATGGTAAGCAGTGATACAATAGTTGATGGTAAAGCGCGCTAGATTATTAAGCCTATTCACTTAAAAAAACTTAGTGAATAGGAAGGAACAGTGCAGTTAAACCCAACAACACGACCAACGATGCTGCGCCAGAGGGAGATTGATCTGGAGACCCTCCACGACCAAATTCCCGACACAACAACATTTGGTGCATCGTACCCGGCACACATCGCAATACAACTGCTCAGACCCGTCCTCCGTACAGCTTCACTAGACATCATGCCGGAACACAACGAATCGCTTGGCGGCAAGACTTGTCTGTTAGGTGATAACTTCTGCCGGCAGCCGATGTTATGGCCTACCATTTTGAAACTATTTGGGGGTTGTGAAGGTTTTACTAAACCCACCCAACCATTACTTTATAGATACAAATGGGTTTTTAAAGTAAATATTTGACGTGAACTGCTATACTATCGTCAACGAATCAAGGCATTCTTCACTGCTTTGCACGCATAATTCGATATATTGCTTAGTCTAGTTCTTCCTCGTCACTACTTTTCGTTTACACTTTGTAGAAATATGGTATTCTGCCGCAAAAATACAGATATACAAACAAATAACTTAAAAAGTTATTTAATAATTATTCACTTTAACGCTTGCAAACACGGAATAGTCAATAAGACCTCCTCTGTGCTTGCAAACATAACTATACGTACATTTATAACACATGTTTATTGATACGAACCTACTGATAGATATGTATATTCTCGTGTTCACTGAACGAGTTCGCAAACAAACAACACAACAAATTACAAACAACGTGCAACGTTACACGTGTTACGTTATATGTTTTTTAACACCCTTGCTCGTAAAGCTGATGTAATCCCACCGGTTTTAAATATGTAAAGCGGGCCATAACAAACGCGTGTGTTATTAAAGCAAATAGTTAAGTTATAGTCCATACAAATTCCATAACAGCATTATTTGTCATTTCAAATAATTATGGAACTGATCGCCGCCGCGTGGCTCTAGCCAGTGAGCAGCGCGCTGTTCCATATTTGAAATGGCAAATAATAATACTAATGGCGGGAAAGCAACAGTGTGCATTCACAGATTGAGTTTATTTAAAATAACTGATGTCCTATTTGAAATAAACAAATTTGTATTTGTTTGTATTTAAATGAGTATTTGTAAAAAAAAACAGTTTATTCGGTAATTTAAAAACTTGACTGCATGCTCTAGCATCTTTGCCAACATTTTCACGCAGCTACGGCAGAAAATAAACCTCGCGCCATTTTTCTCAAATTTTCTTTTCTTTGTACTTGTATTCTGAATATCTTTTTTTCTGTTTCCTCGCAAGTGTGTTAAAAAATGTCGTACGATATACGTGCGTATTGGTTATAACATGCTCGGCTCAATTACACCCTCGCCTTCGGCTCGGGCTGAAATTCCGCCTCGCATGTTATAACCATCATTACGCACTAATATCGTAATGTACTATTTTAACACCCTTGCTCGTAAAGCTGATGTAATCCCACCGGTTTTAAATATGTAAAGCGGGCCATAACAAACGCGTGTGTTATCAAAGCAAATAGTTAAGTTATAGTCCATACAAATTCCATAACAGCATTATTTGTCATTTCAAATAATTATGGAACTGATCGCCGCCGCGTGGCTCTAGCCAGTGAGCAGCGCGCTGTTCCATATTTGAAATGGCAAATAATAATACTAATGGCGGGAAAGCAATAGTGTGCATTCACAGATTGAGTTTATTTAAAATAACTGATGTCCTATTTGAAATAAACAAATTTGTATTTGTTTGTATTTAAATGAGTATTTGTAAAAAAAAAACAGTTTATTCGGTAATTTAAAAACTTGACTGCATGCTCTAGCATCTTTGCCAACATTTTCACGCAGCTACGGCAGAAAATAAACCTCGCGCCATTTTTCTCAAATTTTCTTTTCTTTGTACTTGTATTCTGAATATCTTTTTTTCTGTTTCCTCGCAAGTATGTTAAAAAATGTCGTACGATATACGTGCGTATTGGTTATAACATCATTACGCACTAATATCGTAATGTACTATTTTAATACCCTTGCTCGTAAAGCTGATGTAATTCCACCGGTTTTAAATATGTAAAGCGGGCCATAACAAACGCGTGTGTTATCAAAGCAAATAGTTAAGTTATAGTCCATACAAATTCCATAACAGCATTATTTTCCATTTCAAGTAATTATGGAACTGATCGCCGCCGCGTGGCTCTAGCCAGTGAGCAGCGCGCTGTTCCATATTTGAAATGGCAAATAATAATACTAATGGCGGGAAAGGAACAGTGTGCATTCACAGATTGAGTTTATTTAAAATGAACAATATATAAAATACTTTTTTTCTGTTTCCTCGCAAGTGTGTTAAAAAACGTCGTACGATATACGTGCGTATTGGTTATAACATGCTCGGCTCAATTACACCCTCGCCTTCGGCTCGGGCTGAAATTCCGCCTCGCATGTTATAACCATCATTACGCACTAATATCGTAATGTACTAACACGTGATATTTTTGTAATTTGCTTTAAGTAAGTAATTTTATTGTATTTTTATAAGACTAAAGTTAATATGTCAAACCTCATAATATTTACGTTCCTTATCTAAAAACAGTTTTTTTTATAATTAGAAACTAGTGCTATAACGCAATCCCGCCTGATGTTAAGCAGTGATGCAATCCTTGATGGTAAAGCGCGCTAGTTTATTAAGAGCCTGTTTACTGCAGTCTTTTTTTTTGGGATGTGAAATCATCCCGTTTCCCGCTCTGGGCGGAGCGAAAGGGCGTGTCAGATTTTTATTGATTAAAACCCACCCGTGTTCCTTCACTTGCCTGTGGACCAGGGACACGGTTTCTTTTTTAAGCAACCCGCTACTCTGACCCAGGAGGCATCGGTCTTCTGAGACCCCGTCACTGAGTGCTGACATCTCTTTGAGACGCGCCAGAAACACAACGCACCTACGACTCGGGCCTGTCCTTACCGGGCGGCGAGCTGCCCACTGCTCACCGTAAGCAGGCCCGCGCCTGCGGTGGCCGGAAGCTCGATGTTGTCTTAGTCTAGCTTTGAAGACACTTAAATTGTAGTCAGACGGAAACACCGCCGCTGGCAAATTATTCCAGTCCCTCGATGTCCGCGGTATAAAAGACGAGGCGAAACTCTTCCTTCACTTAGTGGTATCAACAACGTAAGGGTGGATACATGCCGTACGACGAGTCCTCCAATGAAGGAACGGAGATGGGGAAATAAAGTCAAGCGATTCCCTCACACACTCTCCATAATGCATCCTACACCGACAGGCTGGCTTCTCTTCGTCTGTGCTCCAGGATTTGGAGACCGTTTTGAATCAAATCAAAAACAGAGATAATCTTTCGCTGGCAAAAAAAGAATGCGGAAATTGGATAGCTTTTTTACGCTACTGGTAGTTCCAGAGCTTAACAACAAACAAACAGCTTTATTATTAATACTGTAAGTATATAGATAAATACATATACATATATTAGTTTACCTAATTACATATATAGATATTTTAGTATAGAAAAAACCTACATATCTACTTTTCCTTCAAACATGAAAAGCCCAGACCCAATACCTCGTTAAAACCGGACGGACAAGACTTCACAAAGGTTTTTCGTATTGATCAAAGAGGATTTGCGAACTCCTTTGATGAAATCCCCAAGGATATGCTTATTTATATTCAAGAAATACATAAGTGCCTGTAAATAAATACCTAGTTGTATATCTTATATATAAAATTCTCGTGTCACAGTTTTCGTTCTCATACTCCTCCGAAACGGCTTGACCGATTCTCATGAAATTTTGTGAACCTAATGGGTAGGTCTGAGAATCGGCCAACATCTATTTTTCATCCTCCTAAATGTTAGGGGTAGTCCACCCCATATTTTATTTTTTATTTTTTAGAAAAAAAAATAGTTTCTATTTTTTTATGATACAACTTACAAAAATACATACAAACCTAAATTTTCACCCTTCTATGATCAACCCTTATTTTTTAATAGCCATTTTAGTAATTTAATCATTTTTCATCTCTTATGAATTAATCGTTATTTAATTAGTTTTATTCCCGAGAGAAATCTAAAAAACGCGATATAACCGAATTCTATGCGGGTGAAGCCGCGGGCGGAAAGCTAGTAAACTTTATATAATTGTGGCAAAGGAAATAATATCGATTTTTGATGCTCCTATTGGTCGGAGCGTGATGTTATATAGCCTAAAGCCTTCCTGGCTTTTTCAAATCGGACCAGTAGTTCCCGAGATTAGCGCTTTCAAACAAACAAACAAACTCTTCAGCTTTATATATTAGTACTAGCGACCCGCCCGGCCTCGCACGGGTGCAATGCTGATATTAGTATCAGTATATATTACAAAAAAAAGTGTCCGATTTGAAAAATTATTTTTGCATTGGATAGCCCATTGCGTCAGGAAGGCTTTAGGCTATATAAAATCACGCTGCGATCAATAGGAGCTAGAAAAAAACCATATCAAAACACATTGTAGTCACCTACCTCATGAGTTATGACCATGAGGATTTTCAAACGGCTCAACAATGGACCGACCATTGTTGAGCCGTTTGAAAATCCGTTCGACAGTTTTTGAGTTTACTACATCTAGACAGACAGACGTGAAAGCGGAGTAATAAGTAGGTATGAAGTGATATCTTCTATTGGTTATCGTGACCTTGTGTCAGCCGTAATAATATATTTCCTTACTGTCGTTATTGATTCGACGAAAGTAGGCTTGGTCAGGGAATACCGGCCTTTAACCTACCGTGAACAGCCGTGGAAATTATCTCGTTATCAAATTGACACCCAACATCAATTTGTCATGATATAGGCAATAGACATGGTATATAACTGTCCATAACTGTTGTCTGTCGATTTGCTTATACGGAATTTTCCAGAGTTAATATAAATTATTTAAAATCCTACGGCAATCACCATCATCATTTCACCCAAAATACATTCAATGCTAGATATGCAGGCAAGAGAACGGTAATTGCGTAACACAGTATCAGTAGCGATGACGATTTTTTTTTTAAATAGTTATAAACTAGTGCTTGACTGCAATCCCGCCTGATGGTAAGCAGTGATGCAATCGTTGATGGCAAAGCGCACTAGTTTATTAAGCCTATTCACTAAAAAACTTAGGAATAGGAAGGATGACGGCAGTTGAGCGAGGTGATGCGATGTTCGGCGGGCCTTTAATGGAGGCCATATAAGGCGGCGCGTAACAAACGGTCCCCCGGTTGCCGAGACCCTCGAACCAGCGCTCCTGGATGGGGTGGTACGGTCCCTGTTTCCGCGCAGGGATCCGCACTTCACCCCACCAATGATGGGCCCGCCAAGGGGAGCGGCTCTACCGGAGGAGGAAGCTCCTCCTCCTCCGGACGGGATCCCCGCACGGGTGGTGGCCATCGCGGCCACCGAAATGGAGAGCAGGTTTCGGGACCTCTTCAGCGCGTGCTTCGCGTCACGGAGGTGCCGGAAACCATGGCAGGAAGGCCAACTGTGCCTCCTCCGGAAGGAAGGGCGGCCGGCGGACTCCCCCTCGGCTTACCGGCCCATTGTTTTGCTCGATGAGGTCGGTAAAATGTTCGAAGGGATTATCGCCGGCCGTCTCAAGCGGCATCTGCGGAGCGTGGGACCGGACCTGTCGGACGCCCAGTTCGGATTTCGAGCTGGTTGTTCGAAAGTGGACGCCCTGGCCCGTCTAAAGGGCTAGGTGACAGAGGCGGTGGGAGTAGGGGATGGAATGTTGGCTGTGTCATTCGACATTGCCAACGCCTTCAATTCCGTCCCCCACTCCTCCATCCTGGAAGCGCTCCGGTTCCACGGAGTGCCCCTGTACTTGCGGGGCCTCCTGGCCAGCTACTTGGAGGACCGTGGTGTCCTCCTCGTAGACGGGGCTGGCCAGCTCTATTCTAGGGCCTCTTCTGTGGAACGTCGGTTATGACTGGCTCCTGCGGGGAACCCTCCTTCGAGGCACGAGTGTCATCTGCTATGCAGATGACACTCTCCTCACTTCCCGCGGGAGCACCTTCCGGGAGGCGGCCAGTTTGGCGTCGGCGGGCGGATCCTTAGTGGCGGGAAGGATCCACCGCCTGGGCTTGAGGGTGGCGCTGCACAAAACGGAGGCCGTGTTCTTTCACGGCCCCCGGCAGCGCCCCCCACCTGACGCCCACATTTATGTGGAGGGGATGAGTGTCGGGGTTGAGGCCCAGATGAAATATCTGGGCCTCATCTTAGACGCAGCAGCAGGTGGCGCTTCGGCCTGCACTTTAGCGGGCTGTCGTCGCGCCTGCTGAAGGCTGCGGGAGCCTCTCATGGCTGATGCCAAACTTGGGAGGGCCCAGCATGCGGTGCCGGCGTCTATACGCCGGCATACTGCGGAGTATGGCCCTTTATGGGGCCCCAATTTGGGCGGATTCCCTCCATAGGAGGGAGAACCTCACCGCCCTTCGGACGCCCCAAAGGGCCATCGCCCAGCGGGCATCGCTGGCCTACCGCACGGTGGGCTTCGCAGCGGCGTGCGCTCTGGCGGGCACCCCGCCTTGGGAGCTCGAGGCGTGGGTGTTCGTCAGAGTGTACGAGTGGACGGCGGGGCGCAGGGTGCTGGGCGAGCGTCCGGCCCCAGAGGTGAGGGAGGCCGTCCGGCGGGAGGCGAGTGTTGCTCTTGTCCAGCATTGGACGCAGGACCTCGCCTCCGCCGTCTTCGGCCGCCGTACCCTCGACGCCATCGGGCCGGTCCTGGAGAACTGGCTCGACAGGCGTCACGGGTTCGTCTCCTTCCGTCTGGTGCAGGTACTTTCCGGTCACGGCTGCTTCGGCAGGTACCTGCACCGGATAGGACGAGAGGAGACACCGTCGTGCCATGGTTGTGGCGCGGCGGAGGACACGGCGGAACACACCCTCGCGGTGTGCCCGTCGTGGGCCGTGCCGCGCCGTGATCTTGTCACGGCGGTTGGAGGGGACCTCTCGCTGCCCGCCATCGTCAGAGCGATGGTGGGGAGCGAGGAGGCCTGGGCGGCGATGGCCTCCTTCTGCGAGGTCGTGATGTCGCAGAAGGAGGCCGCGGAGCGCGAGCGGGAGGAGGATCCCCTCGCTCCGGCGCTCCGCAGGCGGCGTAGGGGCAGGAGAAGGCGGGATTTCGCCCGCTTTCTCCCCCCCTGAGGTGAGCGGCGGGCGTGAGGCACGAGAAGGTGCCGACGCCCGCCTTACATCGCTCACCACGCGGGAGCCACGGCCCCTCCCTAGGAGGGGCAATTGAGGGCCCGCCTTGCTAGGCGGGTTTCGCCGGCGGGGGAGAGGTAGCTCAGGCTGCGCTAGTTTCCCACTCCCCCGCCACTATGGCGATGCCGGAGTGCCGCTGTGGGTTTAGTGGGTATTCCCGGCTTCGGCTGGGCGAGTCCCACACACGCCCTTCGGGGTACGGTGCGTAAAGGCATTCCCAAAGCGTCAAAAAAAAAAAAAGGTGATGCGATGTTAAACCCAAGACCTACACGACCAAACGATGCTGCGCTAGAGGGAGATTGATCTGGAGACTCTCCACGACCAAACTCCCGACACAACAACATTTGGCGCATCTTATCCGCCACACATCGCATCACAACTGCTCAGACCCGTCCTCCGTACGGCTCCGCTAGACATCATGCCGGAACACGACGAATCGCTTGGCGGCCGAGAAAACTACACTTCAGCTATATTCATTGCGTTTTTTTTACCTTATTGAGTTTTTACATTTCTAACATACGTAGCAATGAATCTGCTGATGCAGCTTATGGTAATAGTGTATTTTGGCAGTAAATCGTTATTGTAATTATTATTTTGTCGTGATTACGTAAGTCGTGGTGGCTTAGTAAGTCGTGGTGGCCTAGTGGTTAAAACACCAGCCTCTCAAGTATGAGTGTGCGGGTTCGATTCTAGGTCAGGCAAGTACCAATGTAAGTTTTCTAAAGTTATATGTACTTTTTAAGTATATCTTGGACACCAATGGCTGAAGGTGAAGGAAAAAATCTTGAGGAAACCTGGACTTTATAAGTCTGAAATCGCCAACCCGCAGTGAGCAAGCGTAGTGATTACGCTCAATCCGTCTCTGTATGAGAGGAGACCGATGCCCAGCAGTGAGACGATAAAAGGTTGGTGATGACTTAGCTGCGGAATGTTGCTATCCAATTTATAATACGGGGTAGTAGTAGTATGCATATACATTGTATATATTTTTCCGGGCATTAACTAGTTTCAATTGGCCCAATTCCTTCTTATCCAGACCTCGGATGCCATCCCCGGACCTTCAATACCTGTAGCCCCAGCCTGCTATTTTTATAAATGTGTCATTCCAACATGATTCTATTGTCATTTCTTGTCATTGTGCTTAAAAGTTCGTAATCTGATAAATTCATAATGATGAATCAATTATCTTAGTCGTCTCGTAATGGAATGATGATAGAATGACATTGCTGTATTGCCACTATTATAAAGGCCGTTTATAGAAATAATTTTCTAAAAAACTTACTACTCGGTAGCCATAACATTGACTGCCGGCAGAAGTTCCCACCCACCAGACAAAGTGTTGCCGCCAAGCGATTCGTCGTGTTCCAGCATGATGTCTGATGAAGGATGATACGGAGGACGGGTTTGAGCAGTTGTATTGCGATATGTGCGGGATACGTTGCGCCAAATTTTGTTGCGTCTGGAGTTTGGTCGTGGAGGGCTCCAGATCAGTCTCCCTTTGGCGCAGCATCATTGGTAGTGTTCTTGGGTTTAACATTGCATCACCTCGCTCAACCGCCGTCTTCCTTCCTACTCACTCAGTTTTTTTTTGAGTCAACAGGCTCCTATTAAACTAGCGCGCTTTACCATCAACGATTACATCTTTGCTTACCATCAGGCGGGATTGCGGTCAAGCACTAGTTTATAATTATTAAAAAAAAAAACACGTACTATCGAGCCCGCGACAAGTAGCGCAGCAGTCGATCAATCGGCTACTGCGCCAATCGTGTCGCAAGATTTTTGTATTAAGAATCCTTAAACCTACAAGTAAGTACTTCACATAGACTACAAAACCTTACCCTAGTAAGGGACAAGAGTGTCTAACTTTCTAAGAAACGGAACATCTTGAAAACTTACTATTTGTATAGTGTAGAACTGTTTTTTCCAGCTCCATGTTATGTAAACGGGAACACTCGTGTCCGGGACTCGGGGAATAATAGCTGTCCCGAAGTAATGAGGACAAATACAAATAGAAATGTAGCTAGTACTTACCTATGTATTGTTAAGAATATGTTTCTATATTTTATCAGGGGATTCATCTCGTTTCCTATTCCGTTACATCAACAAGATACACAGTCTGTGTAAGTTGAACGAAATTTATAAAAATTTCAAAAAAATCTTTAACATTTCTTTTTTTTAATATTTTTGAAAGGATATGACTAAACTGAAGTATTGAAGATACCCCGCAATGAAAACGCATGTATAAACACTATTTCTAGCAATATGTAATGTTCAATAGCTGAAAATTAGTATTTTGTAATTAAAAAGGGTAAGGAACTGTTCACATCTGCACAATACTAAAATTAATGTCGCGAACTCCTACGACAAAGGTACAAAATTTGAAATAATAACATTGCTATTATCTTTTACCTCGGCGTTTTAAGATGTCTGCGACGAATTTCATTGATAGTTGTGTTCTTCACTGCGGACCCCAGGCTCCAACGCGAAAGCCGCGGATGCAACCGGGATAAACGCTGAGATGAAGATGATGAGTTGTGTTCTTCACTGGGGATTTTGCGCTAAGGTACTTAAAGTACAATTACGTGATTGCAAGAAAAGAACTTGATACAACGGATTTACGATACTCCCTGATCTTGTCATGTCAAACCAAAATACTTAGTGCATAAAAACAATTGAGAAACTTTTTTATGTTTATTAATTCAAGAAAGTTATAAGAAAATTTTGAATACGAAAACAATTTATTATTCACGAATGAATATGTGTATGAATAAAATAATATTACGTGTTAGTGTAAAATATCGATTCGTTTAAGGGAGCTGAGGTAGCCGTTTAGCCACCTCTTTTATTTGCTTGATTAATTGAAAATATTTTACATAATGTAAAAAGCTTTTTAATAATAATTATGTACAACTTCACAAAACAGGGAGGGAAATGATCAGTGGTCATCAAAAAATTCATTCGCATCGCTGTCAACAGGAAATGTGCTCAAAAAGTTGGCAACATTTTTATTAAACAGTGTGGCTATTAGTTTATCACATTAATTGATATCACATATTCTACATTACATATTTTACGCCTTTTACAAAATTTTAAAAATTAACAATTATTAACATTAAAGTCGTGGGACCTTATTTGGTAACAATGCCATAAATTCCGTGTTGAATTGTTGATACCGACGGCCCGTAGTTGTGCTTGCATTGTGCACTAGGGCTAATATTTCGGATCTATAAGAAAATTAAACACACGGTTATATGAAAAAATTAAGATACTGTTCCGGCCTTTCTTGAGTAGTCAGAAAAGATGAAACGTCTGTCACATCCAATTTTTTAAATACATTTGATGTGTATATATACAGACGACAGCATATCAAGCTACTACAATCTGTCAAATGTCTTTATTAGATTTGCAAATTTATCGCTAAGACATTAAGGCTCAAAGTTGATTGGGAAGCTTTCCTGCAAATTATGAAGGAAATATATTTTTATGTTGCTTTTCCTCAGCAGTTGCCTACATGTTTGCAATAAAAACAAAACCTTTCGCAGGTCTGCTGGAAGAATTTTCTTAAGAAATAAGCAACACCTTTATACTCAGATCTTAATTTTGTCATATCATCGTACATAAATATGTAATAAAAAATAAAAATAAATATTTGTCCCATCAGAATATTCGCCTAACACACTATCACTGTAGATATGGCTTTCATTTTGACAGTTACGACCTTAATTATTGCGTTACTAGCTTTATTATACCATCACATTTCGGTTATATAGCGCTTTTTGGACTTCCCTCGGGAATATCAAATTTTTCAATAAACGGTAGCCTATCTCCTTTCTCAGGGTCTAAAGATTTTTTGTGTCAAATTACATCAAAATCGGTTGAGAGGTTTAAGCGGGAAAGCGTAACAGACAGACAAACAGACAGAGTTACTTTCCTATTTATAATACCTATTAGTATGGATGGATTTACGTTATTGAGTAGATAGTCGAACATATCAATCTAGACTGCATCAATCTAGTACAATCTGCCAGATTTCTGTATTAGATTTTTAACTTTATTTCTACAGCTTTAAGGCTCAAGATTGATTGATTGGGAATATTTGTCAGTTACGGTTAGCTTGACCTGCTGTCGAACATACATTCAAATTACGTATATATGTACCACAGACCCATTCCAAAAGACAAAAGCTTTTGTAAATAGAGGTCATGTATTGTATGTACATTACATAGAGCAACTATTTACACAGTCCGTTCTTAATAAAAACAAAGCTACATTTACACTTGTTTACGTTGAAGACAACGCTACGCTTAATGCGATGAAACAGCCAAACAACTGCAATACAATAAAATTAATATTTGTATACAACCTATAGGTAAGGAACTATTTTATTGTCTACAAACATTGTTCCATAACTTTGTTTCCATCATATAGGTACATACAATTAATTTGACCAAAACAAAGTAAATATGTTAGTCCAAATCTCAAAGCCAAGATCAAAACAAGGCAGCAGATCATCATTATCATCATTTCAGCCGGAAGACGTCCACTGCTGGACATAGGCCTCCCCAAGGATCTCCTAAGCCTTCCTCCCAAGGTCCTACGCCTACCGCAGTCAACGGTTTCCGGTGCGTGGTCGCCACTTGAGAACCCTTCGATCCCATCGGTCATCGGTCCTACGGGCAATGTGCCCGGCCTACTGCCACTTAAATGTTGCAATTCTTCGGGCTATGTCGGTAACTCTCGTTCTTCAGCGGATCTCCTTATGATTTGATGACGCAGTGAAACCACAAGCATAGCCCTATTACTATTGCCTTTTGAGTGAACTTGAGCTTTCTTATAAGGCGTATTGTTAGCGACCATGTTTCAGTTCCATATGTCATCACTGGAAACACACAATGGTCGAAGACTTTTGTCTTGAGCATCGAGCACATATATATTGGATATGTGCTCGATGGTCTTGAGCCACTGCGGTATATCGGATGAGAAGATTTTACGTAGCTTCCCGAAAGCAGTCCAGACGAGTTGGATTCGACGATTGACCTCTTTCTTGAAGTTGGACCTACCTAAATGTACAATTTATCCCAGGTATACGTAACTGTCTACAACTTGAAGAATAGAGTCTCCAATCTCTATAGGAGTCTATACAATATGTAAAGAAAACCCTGTCCGACCCATAAGGATAATAAAGGTTAGGTAAACACTTGACCAAATATAATATAAAATTTTACATAATCATCATAGTAACAATACTAATGAATTTTGAAATAATCCTTTTTTCCCGGGAATTAATTCCAATTTCCCCAAAATTTGGTGATTTTTAAAAAAGTGACAACACCGGTATTATTATAAGCGAATAGCGACGAGACCACGTCACAGGTGCCGCGTGCCCTGCCCCCCGCCGCCCGCGGAATGGGGTTGCTTACCGCACATGCATTAAGTTACCTCTTTTTGCGAAATAATATTTATTTTTTTAGGGGGATTTTTTTTGAAGTTTTGCCTGTCTTTGTGGGCATTAGTAGAATCAGTTATCGATACCTAACAATACCTTCACGGATCGGACAGGGTTTTCTTTACATATTGTATATTATGGGCATTAGACATGACTTTCGTCTTGTCCATGTTCATTATAAGACCGACTCGCTCGGAGGCTCTACTGATGTCTTCGAGCATTGTATTCATTCGTATGTTGGTGATCAAAGCTCTAAGAATGTTTAACGGATTCTTCATAATGTAAAGTTCAAGTAGTTCAAGTTTTAAAATAATCAGGTAAGAAATTTAAGTCCAGGTTAGACAAAAAATATATTATTGCTTAATCTATATCTATACTCTTTACTAATATAAAGCTGAAGAGTCTGTTTGTTTATTTGAAAGCGCTAATCTCAGGAACAACTCATCAGATAATTTAAAGCTCAAAATGCCTACGCATTCCACAACGTTCCTTGATAAATCATTCACTGTTCATGCCCCTCGTTTGTGGAATGCATTGCCAATTGAAATAAAACGTGCGCAGTCGTTGCAAGAATTCAAGAGACTTGTTAGGGAACACTACTTGTCGTTATGATCCCAACAAACACTTTTTCGCTATTTTATTTGTTAGCTTGTTCTGTTCAGTATCTATGTATTTATTTATGTATATGTATGTATTTGTGTATCTATCTTAGGATAATAATATTTGCACCAATGACAGTCCCATTTGTGGTTCGGAAGAATCTGTCCATTCCTTGGTTGCCTGGAAGAGATCGCATTAGCGATAAGGCCGCCCATTGTATGTTTTTATTTTTTTGTGTTGATTGTTTTGTTTGATATTTGGTGTACAATAAAGAATATATAAATAAATATAAATAATAAATAAACAACTGGTCCGATTTGAAAAATTCTTTTTGCGTTTGATAGCCCACTAATCCAATAAGGCTTTAGACTATATAACATCACGCTGCGACCAATAGGAGCGGAGCATAACTAACTCCACGCGAAAAAAAGTCGCTGGCGGCCGCTAATATCTTATAAGTAGACTGAATTCTTCTTCTTCGTTTCGCTCTTGACAGAAAGGTCGTGTTCACTATGACTGAATTCGAGACATTGATGTAGCTCGCCGCACGATCTCTCTCCATTCGACAGTCTGGAGCATTCATTAACAGGTACCCACACTGCCGATTTGATTTGGTCGGTCCACCTCATCGGTGACCTTCCACGAGGTCTGCTCCCCTCTACTCTGCCCTGGACGACGATTGTAATTAATTATTTTTTATTCGTTTTAAAAATGGATTAAAAATGCGATCATGTTATTTTACTGGCAGATGTAATTGCGCTCGTCAGCAGAAGCACAAAAGAGCAGTCCAAAGTGGTAGTGGCAGCAGGGCCCTCTTTATTATAAATCTATTGGATCTTTTTTCTTAGGTACTTTAGGTATTCAATAAGATTCTCTAGCAAGCATTCTTTACCAATGGTGTTAAGTAAAAAATCAAATTAAAAAAGAGCTTTTCATCAGGATGTTTAGAACAATAAAAAAAAACCCAAGTGCAAGTTGAATCCTATCTGTACAATATAAAAAACTAACAGAATAATTTATACAATATGTAAAGAAACCCCTGTCCGATTCGTAAAGGTATTGTTAGGTATCGATAACTGATTCTACTAATGCATACAAAACCTGGCTACACATAAAAAAAACCCTTAAAAAAATAAGTATTATTTCGCAAAAAGAGGTAACTTAATGCACGTACGGTAGGAAATACATGCGCGGGCGAAGGGGGGCAGGGCACGCGGCACGCGATCGCCTCGCTATTCGCTCATAATAATACCGACAAAAATGATGTCATATGGAAATTCGACAGATTGTAGTAGCTTGATGTGCTGTCGTCTGTACATTTGCTCCATGGTACAGATAGTTGTCACCTTTCCACTTACCAACAGCGCCAAATGTAGGTTAACCTGATCAATCGACCCGACAGACTGTTACTATTCGAAGACCAGCTAGGTATCATATTAAAGAAACCGTGGCACTGGCACACAGGCAAGTGAAGGAACACGGGTGGGTTTTAGTCAGTAAAAGTCTGAACCTTGTTACCTGTACAATTTAAAACTATAGATATACAACGTTATTTTATATTTATTCGAAACCTGAATACAGTTTGTTCAGAATAATCAACTGAATCGATTCCAATCATTTTTACACCATTTTATATTTTTTCCCAAATACATTTAGAAATTGTTGCAGAGTGGTTACCGAGCGGTTACAATAGATCTACAATAGATAGAGTACTTGCACCGCGCGCCACAGCTGACCCAGAAGTCAACGCATCGCGCTCTCTCGCCCGTGCGAAGTTTTGACCGTATTTTTATTAGGACAACCATTTAGAATAGTAGGCTCATAACTTTGTGGTTTTTAATTACATCTTTTGGAAATGTTGTACATAGATTGTTTACTTAAAAATACTAGACACGTGTTTCGTGTTTTGCATAAACAAATTAATGTTGTATAGTGTTAACTTATTTAAAAATATATTGAGGACCTATTTATTACTACTTTATTGGGGAAAGGCTATTATAGGATCAACATGAGTATCAATGAATATGTAAATGACACATGACATTGTATAATAAAAAGTAAAAGAACTAAAACCCGACTACGACAAAAAACGACGCTGAAAAAGTATAAAACAAGATTTTCAGAATACTGAACTGAACAAAGTTGCTAATATAGTTGTAAGTAAATGGACACAGTAGACTCTACCAAGATGCCTTCGTTGTAAATTGACAATAATGTCATATAATACTATTCTGAAGTATGCAATATTCACTATGTAGAGATAAATTTTCATGTTTGGAAAACCGCAGTCACACGTTATCAAAGTGCTACGGTATATGTAACGTGTGACTACGCCTTTTCAAACATGAAAATTTCTCTGTATATTTTGTCCGCTAGAGGGCGCCACATTAGATTTTGTGGAACTCCATATAGTCTATAACCAGCTGACAATTAAGACGCTTCTAATGATATATCATTTGTCGAATTCTGATAAGTAGTTTAAAAGTTACGAGGGAACAGATGAACATACATACATACTTATATAGCCTGTCAAAATCATAACCCTCCTTTTGCTTTGCCGTAGTCGGGTAAAAAGACATGTCTTTTGAATAAATAAATAAATAAACATTGACATTTTCTTGACAACATGAGTATCTTTGTTCCTATTTCTACTTCCTTTTGTTAGTTTTTTTTTTAATAATTTAATATGATTTCTTTTGTTTTATATAATTAAAAATTAATTAATCAATGTTAATTTTATGTATGTTTATTGATCTGCATGTCATAATTTTATGTAATGTGTAATGTTCAACACAATTGAAACTTTATGAATAAATAAATGAAATGTAATGACTAATGACAGCCCACGCTCCGCCCAGAGCAGGAGAAGTCATTTGATGATGTCCCACCCCAAACAAAAAGCATGATATTATTATTTACTTTAAAGGCGCAGAACTGTATTGTTTGGGCGCACTTATTTTTCTTACGTCATTTTTTTCCCAATTTTCATAAGAATCGTAAGTAAGTATATTTAGGACCATTTCGTTTAACCAAATCAAATATTGGGAAATGCGGTAAAATTATGTCTGATATTCGAATATTGGATACTCAGTCGAAAAGGATCCGAGATGTAATCCAAAATGGACTTACCCCACAGTGACTCCAGATTCAATCAATTATAGAGTTAAGATGGGATCAGCTGTATCCAGATTCAAAATAACATAAGTATAACTATGAGTAGATATTATTAGTAACAGTGAAAGGGTCTGGAAAAATATTCAGGATAACATTTCCAAGGAAATGAAAACAGGTTTCCGCGCAAAGTACACACGCTACGGCGTAGTAATATATAGGGATATATATTAAATGATACAACCACTGATATACAAAAAAAAAACCTATAATTCAGCATCATCTCAGCGTATAATCCCGGTTGCATCCGCAGCTTTCCCGTTGGAGCCCAGGGTTCGCTTTCCTACAATTAAGTACCTACTCCTCCATTTCGCACGATCTTTGGCATCCCGTGGCGTGAGATTGTTGGCACCCATGTCATGTCTTACAACGTCAAACGTGTTTATAAAATGTATGTATGTGCATTCAAAGCTCTCGTGTCACAGTGTCTGTAACGAAACTCCTCTGAATCGTCTTGACCGATGTCTAGGTTTTTTTTTTGTATATTCGATAGGTCCCAGAGAGGTTATGAACTAGCGAATTGACTACGATATTATCAGCAAACCGAAGGTGTGTAATGTCCTCGCCATTGATGTTGATGCCTAGTCCTTTCCAGTTCAGAACCTTGAAGATATCCTTCAAAGCAGCGGTGAAGAGTTTCGGGGAGATAACATCTCCCTGTGGGACACAACGCCGCAGAGATATTGGCTTCGAGGTCTGGTTCTGTATTCAGGTTGTCATGGTGGCGTTTCCGTACAAACCCTTCAGAGCTTCAATGTACTGACAATCTACTTGGCACCGCTGGAAAGACTGCAGTACAGCAGCAGATCAAGTAATGTCAAATTAAGTTAATCCATAGACAGTTTAGACGTGATTTAAAACGTGTCGACCAAGAATACGACAATTTTCGTCAGGCGCTGACTAATTTGACAGGACTGGGACTGACATTTATCTTCTGCCCTTTTAATAATGAAATAGCAAGCATAAGATGCACTGCACTTAGAGGAGATGTTTCAGAAATGTATGGAGCCTGTGCCAGCGCATTGTACACTTAATGCTAGGTATAGTTACACTATACGAGTAGTTTACTGTTTTTAATATTAATTTCCTAGATTTTGGCTTAGTTTTTATACAGATTTAATTTAATTCGGCCAAGGAGTGCAACACAACTACTAATAAATATGGTGGTCAGCAATAAGCGAAATAAGATTTTGGCAGTGGCATTTTATTGACGTGTCATGTATCTAAGGCTATCGTATCTATATTATCTACCATATGACTGCGGAAAAAATAAAACATGAATTCCGAACATACGGCCCATTAAATAAACACAATCAATTCAAATTAACACTCCGCACGAACACAACGGGAAAATAGAACTGTCAAAGTCGCCAATCAAATGTCATAAAAAGTGTCATGGCTACCTTAATAAAGGGTTACCTCACTAAAAAACGTTTCAAATAATTAATAATGTATACTTGTATTTTTATTCAAATTAATTTGGTTGTAATTTTATGAAAATCTTCTATTTTTTTTTTCCTTTTTATCTATAAAGCGTACATAGTGGTGGCACAAAATGAAACATCTCCTTTGGTTATTTGTCGAGGGAATCGGGGTCAGAAATGATTAAATAATAAGGTAAACAAAACAAATCCTCCGTTCCACCAGCGGACGACCCGTCGTACGGCTGGTTTCCACCCTTACGTTGTTAACACCACTACGATCCGGACGAAGCGTTTCGCCTCCTCCTTTATACCGCGTACATCGAGGGACTGGAACAATTTGCCAGCGGCAGTGTGTCCGTCGGACTACAATTTGAGTGGCTTTAAGGCTAGAGTGAATAGGCTCTTAATAAACTAGTGCGCTTTACCATCAACGATTGCGTCACTGCTTACCATCAAGGTAGAGGAGTAGAGGAGGTTAGTTTGTGGGGCTAGCTGTATATAGAATTATTGCTACTTCAATCTGAATGCAAGGAAGTGAAAACTTATCGATAGCGAAATTAGTCTGTTCAAACATTTCTCTCAAAACAGTTTTAAGTAAGTATCGAGCAAATAACATCACAATTTGGAGAGGCCGCCTCACCGACAGACCAAAATTCATTTATACGCTAATGTCGCCACGGGGGATGTACTAATGAAAAATAAATACAAACACGCCATCTTGGATTCAGTTTCTTGCGAAATTGGTGCGAAATTTGATGATTACTATCAAATTATTTAGGTAAGATAAGCAAAATAGGATGACAAAATGTGCGGACGTCACGAACATCAACATTTACCTAATAATTTTCTTGCTTGTCACAATTAATTTTGAGTCTACGTTATCAATTTAGTACTATAATCCTATTTATAATTAATATTTGTGAATATCGGTCATCACGGTTGGATAAAAAGTATTCCTATGTCTTTCCTTGAAGTTTTTTTTTTTTTTACTAATTATAAACCAGCGCTTGACCGCAATCCTGCCTGATGGTAAGCAGTGACGCAATCGTTGATGGTAAAGCGCACTAGTTTATTAAGAGCCTATTCACTCTAGCCTTGAAGACACTCAAATTGTAGTCCGACGGAAACACCGCCGCGGGCAAATTGTTCCAGTCCCTCGATGTACGCGGTATAAAGGAGGAGGCGAAGCGCTTCGTCCCGATCGTAGTGGTGTTAACAACGTAAGGGTGGAAACCAGCCGTACGACGGGTCGTCCGCTGGTGGAACGGAGATGGGGGAATTAAATCATGCAATTCCCTCGCACACTCCCCGAAATGCATCCTATAGAACACCGAAAGGCTGGCTACTCTACGCCTGTGCTCTAGGCTTTGGAGACCAACTCGAGTTAAATCAGGGTCACCAATCAGCCTCTTTGCACGTCTTTCCACTGAACGTTCGGCCGCCATTTACAAGATCTTTTCTTTATTTGCGCGGGTTATACCTACTTATACTAAGTTTCGTCCAAATCGATACAGTGGTTTAGCCGTTTTAGACAACGTTACGAAACTTGAATATAGCTTGTTCAAAATAAGCAACTGAATCGATTCCAATCATTTTTACACCATGTTATATTTTTTCCCAAGAAAAGAAAATAGCTTTTAAAGAATGGCAAGGTGTAGAAAACGGGAATGATAGTTTAAAAGAAGACAAGAAGAAGATTTATAATGAATGGAAGAGGAAGGCAAAAAGGCGGTAGCAGTTTCGAGGGCTAAGGCGCAGGAGAAGTTGTATGACTCACTGGACAGCCCTAGAGGCCAGAAGGAGCTCTACCGGATTACAAAAGCAAGAGAAAGGAGAACGAGAGATATAAGTAATATCAAATGTATGAAAGACGATGCTGGTAAGGTTCTGTCCAGGGATGACGAAATAAAAGAGCGATGGAAGGTTTATTTTGAAAAGCTAATGAACGAAGAGAATAAATGGAGTGGCGTGCTCAAAGAGGTACAAGAGAACATGGGTTTAGTAAGAGAAATTAGCATGGATGAAGTAAGAATAGCAGTTCAAGGTATGAAAAATGGAAAAGCTATGGGCCCAGATGATATACCAGTAGAAGTATGGAAGTGTTTAAAAGGAGATGGATGTATGTGGCTGACTTTATTCTTCAATAAGTTGTTGCATGAAGGAGAGATCCCACAAGAATGGTGCAATAGTTCACTAGTGCCCATCTTTAAGAATAAAGGTGATGTACAGGACTGTAACAACTATCGAGGGATTAAGCTCATGTCACATAGTATGAAGGTATGGGAGAAAGTGATTGAGAAAAGATTGCGAGAGGAGAGTGAGATTACCCCAAACCAGTTTGGGTTTATGCCAGGTCGAGGAACAATGGACGCCACTTTTGCACTCCGCCAAGTGTGCGAGAAGTACAGACGTGCACACAAGAACTTGCACATGGTGTTCATTGATCTGGAGAAAGCGTATGATAGGGTACCTCGTGATGTGCTGTGGTGGGCCCTGAAAGAGAAAGGTTTGCCTGGGAAGTATGTAGAGTTAATTCGTGCTATGTACAGTCGATCTCGTACCTACGTCCGGTCGGCTGCTGGCAATACCGACGAGTTCAGTGTGGCGGTAGGCTTGCACCAGGGATCGGCTTTAAGTCCGTACCTCTTCCTGTTGATTATGGACGCTCTTACGTCGGACATCCAGGAGGAGGCACCCTGGTGCATGCTGTTCGCCGATGACATTGTTCTCGTCGGTGAAGAGGGACCTGAGATCCAGAGCAGATTGGAGAAATGGCAACAGAAGCTGGAGAATGTTGGCTTGAAAATCAGCAGAACCAAAACCGAATATATGTTCTGCGATTTCGGCGGTCTCTCCGCTTCTGGAGCCATAGCGCTTGATGGCGCACTCCTACCAATTTGCTCCGACTTTCGGTATCTCGGTTCACTCGTACAAAGCGATGGCGAAATAGATCGGACGGTTAAGCACAGAATTAACACTGGATGGATGAAATGGCGGCAGGTCACGGGAACAATCTGCGACTCCCGCATTCCCCTTAAACTTAAGGGGAAAATATATAAAACCATGATCCGACCTGCTGTCTTGTATGGATCAGAATGTTGGGCTACGAAAGGGATGAATGAAAGGCAATTGCATGCAGCCGAGATGAGAATGCTAAGAGGGATGTGTGGTGTTACACGAATGGATAGAATAAGAAATGAGTACATAAGAGGAAGTCTGAAAGTGGCACCGGTAGCTGAAAAGTTGTGTGGAAATCGGTTGTCCTGGTACGGGCATGTGTTACGGAGAACTGAGGAGAATGTCGTGAGGAGAGTCTTAATTATGAATGTTGATGGCTATAAGAGTAGGGGAAGACCAAAGAAACGATGGATGGAATGTGTGAAGGATGATATGACTAAGAAGGGAGTGACTGCGGAGATGGCTTCTGATAGGGATGCATGGAAGAAAAAGACATGTTGCGCCGACCCCAAATAAATTGGGATAAGGGCAGGAGAATGATGTTATATTTTTTCCCAAATACATTTAATAATTGTTGCAGTGTGGTCACCGAGCGCACATTTCAGTTTACGGTAGATCTTAGTACTTGGCGCGTGACCACGCCTGCGCAACAGCTGACGGGAAAACCAGGTAAGATAACAAGCCCATAACTTTGTGGTTTTTCATGATATCTTTTTGATATTTTGTATATACGTGTTTCGGGTTTCTCATATACAAAAAATAAAGTTCTATATTTTACAAATTTTATACATTGTTATAAACTTCAATGCCATATTTGTTATACAATATGTTAAGAAAACCCTGTCCGACCCGTAAGGATAATAAAGGTTAGGTAAACACATGACCAAATATAATATGAAATTTTACATAATCATCGTAGTAAAAATACTAGTGAATTTTGAAATAACCTTTTTTTCCCGCGAATTAATTCCACTTTCCCCAAAACTTGGTAATTTTTAAAAAGTGACAACATTATTTTTGACGGTATAATTCTGAGCGAATAATGATGCGGCCGCGTGCCGCGTGCCCTGCCCCTCTTCGCCCGCGCGTGTATGGCATACTGCACATGTTTTAAGTTACCTCATTTTGCGAAATAATATTTATTTTTAGGGGGATTTTTTTTTTAAGTTTAGGCCGGCTTTGTAGGCAGTAGTAGAATCAGTTATAGCTACCTAACAATACCTTCACGGATCGGACAGGGTTTTCTTTACATATTGTATATCTAATCAACTACCTGTAATACAGTATGTTAAATAACAGAGGGCGTTCCCTTAAACTCGTTAATATATATCATTAATAGATTAAAATAAAAATATCAGCATAGAAAAATAAGCATAAAAAAATAAAATCCGAATAAAAAAAAATTCTAATTGGAAATAAATTTGAAACCTCTTGTTTTAAATCAAAATAGTAGTCGTCATGTATAAATAAATTGCGACGTTGCCGTCTTTCATGTTCGCGTGTACAGTGTGTTTCTTTTACATGTCAATTTAAAATTTTTATTGAATATTTTCTTATTGGAAAAATTTTAAAACATTTTGTTTTCGAATGGAAATATTTTTTTTAGCATGTATGTATGCTATACTATTTCAGGTTAACGGGAACGCCCTCTGTTAGTTAACATACTGTATAAGTTTTAAGTTTCTAGCTTTGAAAATGACAATACCTACTTTATACAACCTTTCATGCCCTTTAAACGCTTACAATACTTATAAGTACAATATGTAAAGAAAACCCCGTCCGACCCAAAATGATAATAAAGGTTATAAAGTAATCTTTTTTTCCCGCGAATTAATTCCAACTTCCCAAACTTTGGTAATTTTAAAAAAATTCTAACAGCATTTTAGACAGTATTATTATGAGTGATGCGACCACGTGCCAGGTACCCTGCCCCCCCCCCCCCGCCCTTCGCCCGCGCATGTGTGCCTACCGTGTTGCCTAACGCATATGTATTAAGTTACCTCGCTTTTTCGAAATAATATTAATTTTTACGAGGATTTTTTTTAAGTTTAGGCCTAATTCGTAGGCAATATTAGAATCAGTTATCGATACCTAACAATACCTTCACGGATCGGACTAGGTTTTCTTTACATATTGTATGGATTTAAAATGTAACTTAAGCATGTCTCAGACAGTGGCGCCGCTTGTTTTGTTCACAAACTAATCTAATTTTAAGTTAAATGCATCTTTTTCCTTCTATATCGTTAAGAAAAGGTTAGAAGATAATATTTTAGTTTAATCCTGTCAAATTAAGATATGCCATAGACAGTTTAGAAGCGATCATAAACATGGCAACCAAAATTACACTATTTTATGTCTTTTTCTTTTTTTTTTCTTCTTTCTTTCTCTTATGGCTTCGCACGGTTTGTGCATTTAGCCAATGTCACGTAATGAATTATTCATGTCGAAAAAGACGGCCGCGCGGACCGAACACGGAGGAAGATTTGGTTCAAAGCCATGATGTGGCCACTATGCTACAATATTTCACTGTTCTTTATGAATTATTCACTGAATGCACTTTTTACTACATAAATCACGCGTTTTTATTTAGTAAACGACACTATAAATAATTTAAAAGTCCAATGAAAAATGAGCGTGGCACTCATCTTAGCTTCCCGCCAAAACTCCCGTTCGGCACTCGAAGTGTTACTCCTATTTTATGTCAGGCGCGGACTATTTTGACAAGTCTAAATTAACATATTATTTTCTATCCTTTTCCTAACGAAATTTAAAGAAAAAGATGCAATATAATTAAATTTACTTTAGTTGGTGAACACAGGAATCGTTCTATCTATGCGTCAAACATTTAACTTGATTCAGTCGGTAGTTTTGTCGTGCAAGCGAGACAGACAGACAGTTACATGCGCAAAATAATAATAAACTTTCATATAGACAATAAACTTATTGGTCCCGGTTGCCATACGAACATCTAGAGGCAGTCGTTACGGGTTGTTGGAGCCCTCAAAACTTTAACAATTGGTCTAACTGCAATGCTTAGATATCGCCTTCGGGTTGTGGAAGTCAGACGGCAGTCGCTTCACGGAAATTATTGAACTTTAGCCAAAAATCAGCAGTTAGACTGGTAAAGCGGACCCCAAACTCCACAGCTGAAAAGCTACGGACGCGACTGGGATTAATGCTGAGATGATGAGTAGACATTTTAAATGCGAAGGTTTGTATGTTGTAGTTTGCGAATCCCAAAGTCCCACGGGATCGAAATGTACCTATGCGGGTAAAAACGCGGGGCATATCTAGTCTTACATCTTTCGTATAGTAGCGACTGATATTGGTTTGTTTTTTATTATTTATTTAACATACAACGTTTGGCGGGTCAGCTACTGTCATTATATTTTATTATTATGTCATTATTTTTGACTGTGGTTCTAGAAATGTTATTTAGGGTTATCTACGGTTATAAAGTTTAAATAAACAAAAATAATAAATATGAAGCACAATAACCAAAAAATCGTTAGTTTAACCAAATTTCGTCATACGTTTTTCTTAAATGCCCATAATTTCCATTTCTGCGTGGGACAGATTTTTTTCTGATTTTAGTAGGGGTTAGCTACCTAGCATATTTTCCATTTCGATTAATAGTGTCTTTTCGGCTAGTATCCGACCTGTAGGTAATGTCAGATACTAAACTGTAAAAAACTCACCGCGATAACTGGTAAAATGAGGTTAAAGTAAGCTCTCAATATTATCAATTCCTAACATATGAAGTGCGATTTTCTAACAATCTCACTGCGAAAATATAGAATAGCACCGCGGGCGGAGTCACAACCCACAACTCGCTTCATTTGAGTACTCACCTTGAAATAGAATACACCACTACGATCCGGACGAAGCGTTTCGCCTCCTCCTTTATACCGCGTACATCGAGGGACTGGAATAGTTTGCCAGCGGCGGTGTTTCCGTCGGACTACAATTTGAGTGTCTTCAAGGCTAGAGTGAATAGGCTCTTAATAAACTAGTGCGCTTTACCATCAACGATTGCGTCACTGCTTACCATCAGGCAGGATTGCGGTCAAGCGCTAGTTTATAATATACAGTATGTTAACTAACAGAGGGCGTTCCCGTTAACCCGAAATAGTATAGCATACATACATGCTAAAAAAAATATTTCCATTCGAAAACAAAATGTTTTAAAATTTTTTCCAATATGAAAATATTCAATAAAAATTTTAAATTGACATGTAAAAGAAACACACTGTACACGCGAACATGAAAGACGGCAACGTCGCAATTTATTTATACATGACGACTACTATTTTGATTTAAAACAGGAGGTTTCAAATTTATTTCCAATTAGAATTTTTTTTATTCGGATTTTTTTATGCTTATTTTCTATGCTGATATTTTTATTTTAATCTATTAATGATATATATTAACGAGTTTAAGGGAACGCCCTCTGTTATTTAACATACTGTATAAAAAAAAAACCGGCAGGTGTCAGGTAAGCGACACATATCAGATGTTTGTACAAAAACAATGGCCCCGATGGGCTCCTGGACCCTGGTTCACAAACTAAATTAAATTTAACTTCTGTGCATTTTGCTTTCTACTGCATTAAGAAAAGGACAGAAGATAATATTAAGTATGTTAGTTTCTTTCTAAGTATATCTTGGACACCAATGACTGAAGGTGAAGGAAAACATCTTGGGGAAACCTTAGACTTTATAAGTTTGAAATCGCCAACCCGCATTGAACAAGCGTGGTGATTACGCTCAATCCTTTTCTGTATGAGAGGAGACCTGTGCCCAGCAGTGGGACGATAAAAAGGTTGATGATGATAATGTTAGTTTAGACTTGTCAAATTAGTCCGCACCTGATGTAAGTTGATGTATTTTTGTTCGTAATGTTTATAATGTTTTTTTGGCGGGAAGCTAAGATGAGTGCCACGCTCATTTTTCATTGGACTTTTAAATTATTTATAGTGTCGTTTACTAAATAAAAACGCGTGATTTATGTAGTAAAAAGTGCATTCAGTGAATAATTCATAAAGAACAGTGAAATATTGTAGCATAGTGGCCACATCATGGCTTTGTACCAAAACTTCCTCTTGAGTGTTCAGTACTCGCGGCCGTCTTTTTCGACATGAATAATTCATTACGTGACATTGGCTAAATGCACAAACCGTGCGAAGCCATAAGAGAAAGAAAGAAGAGTTTTTGAAGATTTTTATTTTACTTGAAATTGGCACAAAGTCATAACTAGTGCAACAAAAAAAAAAAAAAATTTTTTTTACACACTATAAACCAGCGCTTGACCGCAATCCTGCCTGATGGTAAGCAGTGACGCAATCGTTGATGGTAAAGCGCAATGGTTGATGGTAAATGTTTATAATCGCGTCTAATTTGTCTATGGAGTATCTTAATTTGACAGAATTAAACTAAAATGTCATATTCTATCCTTGTCTTAATGAACTAGAAAGGAAAAGATGCAGTTAACTTAAAATTAGGTTAGTTTATGGACCAGAGAATCGGCGCCATTGTGTTTTCGTTATTTTTATTGTCCATTCTTTAAGTTAGTGACAGATCCAATCAATATAGCTACTCCTCTAAGTCCCCTAAGCGAGAACGTAATCCGGAATAAAGGTCACGTCTTAAAAGCTTGCCAGGGTTGCCAACATTAATGAGTTTTGATGACTTTGTTGGCAACTTTATTTTTATTTAGATTATTTTCGGCGCGCCTCCGTTTAGTCCTGAAGAAATTATCAAGATATCAAAGCGGATTATGTAGCTGTAGCGAGAGCACTTGAAGACTGTTTAAAAGTTAATGGAATTTTTAAACTCAAACCATTTATTTTGAATTAACTGCTCGGTGCACCGCGTCCCATACAACATTTTCAAGTTGCTCGGCTCCTAAGGATTGTAACTTGGTGACAAATAACCACTACTAACTGATAACTTTCCCATGGACTATCAAATCCAAAAAGATATTGTCAAATACGATAAATAGCTCCAGCGATTCATCATCATCATCTCAGCGTTAATCCCAGTCGCATCCGCAGCTTTTGAGTCTGGGTTACGCTTTACCAGTCTAACTGCTGATTTTTGGCTAAACCTCGATATTTTCCGTGAAGCGACTGCCGTCTGACCTCCACAACCCGAAGGCGATATCTAAGCATTACAGTTAGACCAATTGTTAGACTTTTGAGGGCTCCAACAACCCGTAACGACTGCCACTAGATGTTCGTATGGCAACCGGGACCAACGGCTTAACGTGCTTTCCGAGGCACGACCAGACCAGTGAAAATATTCATATTCACGCACACAAATATTTGCACTGCGCGAGGATCGAACCCGCGCCTCCTTGCGTAGCGGCCGCGTTCGCTACCACTACGCCTCGGAGGCTGTCCAAATAGCTCCAGCGATTAGCGCACTCAAAAACACTAGAAAATTGAGATTACATGACATGAGACGACATGTGAGAACGATAGATAAAGTCGTGAACACATGTGTAAACGCAAGATAAGAATCTAAACAACACAAAAATTCTTAACTGAACTGAAAACCTTGTTCTAGTCGATGTCTAGTAGGTTACACCCAAGTTTAACCAACGGTGTGCGACGTATCTAGTTCTAGACAGTATTATGAAGGCTAAACCCAGTTTAAAGTAAAGAAAGAAAGAAAAATTGTTTATGCCGCACATTGTAACCGAACATAAGTAGGATACATGCAAGTGTAACCGAACATAAGTAGGATACATGCAAGTGTAACCGCATGTAGCCGGCTGCACCTAGTAGCACCCGGCTAAAACTAGGTGTAAACGCACTTCGGCTATTATCAGTAACATCTTTCATTGAGTAATTGGTACCTATATCGGGACATCTCCGTATTTCATATTTTACAGAAACAAAGACCTAAATGTTTGAAAGTAAGTTAAGAGTTAATTTTACGTGTTTTTACAGATATAGCTACCAGTAAACAATCGCAGTGTTCAATGGGTTCGAGGCACTAGTATAGACGCCAATAAATATTAAGGACTAGCGGCCGCCAGCGACTTCGTTCGCGTGGAATTAGTTATGCTCCGCTCCTATTGGTTACAGCGTGATATTATGTAGCTTAAAGCCTTCCTGGATTAATGGGCTATCCAACGCAATAAGAATTTTTCAAATCGGACCAGTAGTTCCTGAGATTAGCACGTTCAAACAAACAAACTCTTCAGCTTTATAATATTAGTATAGATAGATACCTAAGTACTATGTAAGAAACACTGTTTCATATTTTTTGCAGATGTGCCAATATATTTCTGGGTGTGCGAGTTGGGTGTGGGTGTCATGCCCACCTGTGGGACAGTAGAGGCTTAGAAAAGCAAATTCTATTTTATTTATGTCATCATGTCCTAGCCTTTTTCCAACTATTTTAGGATATGCTTCTAGTAGAACCGAATGAAGTAGGTATATCTAAAATAAAAATAAAAATCAAAATTGTTTATTTCAATTTAACCATTATTTGGTACTTTTGAATAGTCAATGTCGGTCAGTCCAAGAAAAGTGAAGCTAAATTGCACGTTCCAAAGCGTAGATCTCTATGGAGAAGAACGTGCAAGAAACTCCATGGACACTCTTTTAAAATCATAATATATGGGTTACATTTCTTCGTTACATATTTATCGGCGCTGAGCACCTTCTGATAGCGATATAGTTTTAAGTTATCCGATTAATCGATTTTCTGAACGAAATGTAATGTAATCGTGTAGTGATTCCTAAACGTAACACCCGACACTGGCACAAAAGAAGAAATAACGGGGACTGGTGACAGCTGGTCAACGGTGAACTAATCGATTTTCTAATTTCTGAACGAAATGTAATGTAATCGTGTAGTGATTCCTAAACGTAACACCCGACACTGGCACAAAAGAAGAAATAACGGGGACTGGTGACAGCTGGTCAACGGTGAACTAGGATGTGCGACTCGTGTCAAGTGGAACGTTATTTCTTAGGAAAATTATTGTAAAATTGGAGTGAACAAAGTTTGATTAAAGTTTATCGTTATAATTGATTATCTTCTTGCCCGATAACCTACGCCTACAAAGGATCCCTGGTTAAATAAGGACGGAGCTTCCCCAGATGATACTATTGTACCGCTAACTTCTTCTAATGATGGCCATCTTCCCCAGATAATACTTTAGTAGCGCCAACTTCTTCTGATGATGGCCATGTGCCGTTATATTTATGTTGCTTCTATCATGTGAGCACAATGTAAAATTAATTAAAATATAGAAAATGCATTTAAAAGCCCACTGGTAGCTAAGAGATGACCACTCTCCACTGACGGCCCCCGTTCACGAGCATGACGCGCGCATCAGCCCCACTTAGCTCAATCATATTGAAGGGAACCAAATGACCCAACAACACGCGCCATCATCAGCAAGACATTTGAGTGAGCATGACAAACTCTCAACTGCCAATCACGTAATGTCAAACAAGTTATATATACAAAAAAAAAAAAAAACCATAGTCCATGGTGCCTCACATTCACAAACTTGAAAAGTGCTTTTACATTATACAATACTAATTTACTTGCAAAATCATTGTATCAAAATATAGTGCACAACGTTGAAATAAACAAATAAAATAAAAAAGGAATATTTGGAAAACAACAAAAATGGGGAATGGTATCTCTTCCAAACCTACAAAATTGTCTGTGGCTGTGGAGTAGGACTGGCATTTATCCAAGCATTTTTATCAAGGATATAATCTTCCAGTTTATAATATGCTTGCTTACACAGCGTGTGTTTAATGCGTGTTTTAAATTTGGACTCATTGAGTTGTTGAATCTCTAGCGGTACTTTATTATAAAATTTTACACAGTACCCCATAAAAGAACTATTTACTTTAGCCAGTCTGAACCAAGGTTGATATAAATTGTTTCTATTCCTAGTATTAAAGTTGTGCCTGTCACTTGTCTTCTTAAAAAGATCAATATTTTTCCGAACATACATAATGTTTTCATAAATGTATTGACAAGGGACCGTAAGGATGTTTATTTCTTACATGGAGAGTGCGATTGTCGCAACCCAGTGCTGGGCACGCCACAATAGCGGCGGTAAGTCCCCTCTTTGAGGAGTGGCTAGAGAGGCGCCACGGCGCCCTCACCTTCCGCCTGGCGCAGGTCCTCACCGGACACGGTTGTTTCGGGAGGTTCCTGTTCCGTATAAGGCGGGAGGAAACGACAGGGTGTCACCATTGTGTGGATCGCCCTGAGGACACGGTGGAGCATACGGTGGAGGTCTGCTCGGCTTGGGTAGAGCACCGCCGTGTCCTCGTGGCGGCGATCGGCGGTGATCTCTCGCGTCCGACCCTGGTCCAGGCCATGGTCCGGAGCGAGAGTGCATGGCAGGGCGTCACTTCCTTCTGCGAAGCAGTAATGCTGGCAAAGGAGGAGGCGGAGCGCGTGAGGCAACGGGAATCCCAGCGCCCTCACGCCACTAGCCACCGCAGGAGACGCCCTGGTCGGGAGATGACACCAAACTCCCAGCCACCGTAGGCCCGGGCCTGCGGGCGGTGAGCAATGGGCAGCTCGCCGCCCGGTAAGGACCAGGCCCGTGTCGACGGCGCGTCGTGTTTCACGCGCGCCTCAAAGAGATGTCAGCACATCGTGACGGGGTCCACGAAGACCGATGCCTCCTGGGTCAGGGTTGCGGGTTGGTTAAACAAGAAACCGTGGCCCTGGCCGTCCCACAGGCAAGTGAAGAAACACGGGTGGGTTTTAGTCAGTAAAAGTCTGACACGCCCTTCCGCTCCGCCCAGAGCGGAAGAAGTCATTTGATGATTTCCCATCCTAAAAAAAAAAAAAGGATGTTTATTTCTTTAAATAGTTCCCTAAGAGAATCGCGTCTGCGGAGATTGTTAATGGCTCTGATAGCTCTTTTTTGCAGAATAAAAATAGACTATAAGTCTGCAGCCCGTCCCCAAAGCAAAATACCGTATGACATGATACTATGAAAGTAGCTAAAATAGACTAGTCTCGCAGTATCTACATCAGTAAAGTGACGGATTTTCCTGACAGCATATGCTGCTGAACTAAGCCGTCCTGCCAGAGATCTTAAATGAGGACCCCATTGTAGCCTCGAGTCAAGCGTGATCCCCAGGAAAACCGTGTTCTCGACGAATTCGAGTTTCTCCTTGTTCAATACTATATCGGAGAAGTACTTTTAACATTTTTTAAAGCAAATCTTATACTCTTTGTCTTTTTTGTATTTAATACTAAATTATTAGCGGTAAACCAATTTTGGACTTGCTGTAAAGCATTGCTTACGTCCTCAAGGTTTGAGCAACGTCTATTGATTTTAAAAATTAACGAAGTATCATCAGCAAACAATACAATATGTGGTAGTTTTTTTAATAAATGATGATGAATGATCTGATTGATGGACAACCTCGTAATTTTACGAACACGAAGTTCACTGTATGATCTCAGTCTCTGTAAAGTGATTCTAAATCTGTAAAGAGTAGGTACTTCTAATTTCCTTACGTTTTCACAAGTTATAGACATTAGTTTGTCGTCTAGATGAGACTACGGCTAAATTATGGTTGTTTTAAATTATTATGGAATTACGCGGTATTTTCTTTATCTGTGCTCATAAGACGTTACTTCGTACTAAATTTCAAGATTCTCAGTTCACGGGAAATATCCTATAGGTTTTGTTTCCCTTGTGAATGTCGAAAATTTGATGGATAGACTGTGGTATATTTATATTGACTTAGAAATTTGTTTTTATCCCAGCTTCAAGGGACGGTAGAGTATTTGAAATAAATTCTAGCTTGTACTCGTACCTCCACGCGTGTTGTGCTTGTACCTACCTCCACGCGTTCCTGAGAAAAAGTCTTGATAGACAGACAGACGGACGGACGAACGGACAACAAAGTGATCGTATTAAGGGACCATTTTTTTATTTTTGATTTACGGAACCCTATAAATAAAAACATTTGAAAATAATCATCGATCGGCATCAGCAATGGAGTCCAAGTTTATTATTAACATATTGATAGCCTGAAACACAGGCTTAAATAAACCTAGTTCGGGATGTCCCAATATTAGTTTTAGATCGTAACTTTATTGATATACTAGCTTTCTACCGCTTTTCTTCTTTCGCGCTTTTTAGATTTCCCTCGGGAATGTAAAATTTTTCCGGGATAAAAAGTACCGTATTATTTAATCCGGACTTCTAACTTTACGTCTGCAAAATTTCAAAGCAATCGGTTCAGTAGTTACGGCGTGAAAGCGGAACAAACTCACTTTCCTATCCATACTAATCCATACTAATATTATAAATGCGAAAGTAACTCTGTCTGTCTGTCTGTCTGTTACGCTTTCCCACTTAAACCACTCAACCGATTTTGATGAAATTTGGATCTTTAGACCCTGAGAAAGAACATAGGCTACCTTTTATCCCGGAAAAAAATGATGTTCCCGAGGGAAATCTAAAAAGCGCGATATAACCGAACTCCACGCGGGCGAAGCCGCGGGCGGAAAGCTAGTTTATAATATTAGTAAAGAGATTATGTACTTATTACTTAGTCTACAGTAAGTTAGCTTTTACGATAATTATTAAAATTTTTATTACTATACTAATAGACTTTTTATACATTCATTGCGTTACATTTTCAATAAATTTCTTTTTCATTTACTTTTTCATTGGTTTTTCGATACGACTGAATTCTGTCTAAATAGAAGCGTGTGAACTAGAATTCACTTCGGCTTTCGACGCTGAATCTGTTGTCCCGACTCTCTATGTTCTATAATATTTACGATGAATGCAGAAAAGTCAATTGTTCTAGAAGGAGAAAACGCAGAACAGTTAGCGAAGTAATTCGTAATTTTTGGTAATAGATTTTCCATATAGACGCCCATAATACCCATTGGCCTAATATCAACCATCCTAGAGCTTCTCCGACATACCTATACATAATTAAAATGAGAAGTGGATAAAGGGTTTGGAATACACGAAAATTTAAAGTTATTTGTTTTTGATCTTCGGTGTTCACAATCGTGAACTGTGGGTAAGCTACTGTAATTGCAGTAGCTGACCCAGTGCCCGAACCAATAAAACACCTACTGCTCGTAGAATTTCTTTATCGACAAACCATTTACCTAATAGGTATCGATGAAGGACAGTAAATTGTCTTTTAATCAATTACCAAATCAGACACTGTTAAGATTAAAGGTCACGAGACACGCGCAATATCACACTTATACCTACAGGTATAAGTAATTGTTATCACATAAACCATTCGGCTATTATTAGACTGAAGGCTGTCATAATTTACGTCTCCAGTTTAGTCATCGATCGGTCAAATTACATTGAGGGAAAATGAAAATTAAGACAGCGCGATCTGATTTATCACGGAAAGAGATTAACTATCGACATTTTAAATAGGAATCAAACCTATTTGCTGCTATATAGTACGAATACGGTATAAAATTCTTAGTAACAATACAAAATAACAACGTTCTAGGTAATGATATCGATTCTTCCACTTACCTAATTTTACATGATTCCTAAATGCAATTAGATTTCCCGTAATTTTGGTCGCAGTGACGTCAAACTGTTCACGGCACTGGGGAGGGACAGACTGATTTTGACAGGTGTCAGAGAGGGCACCCTGCAGGACGCATGCGCGGGGACCAGTGGAAAATTATGGAGAGGGCGGGAAACCGTGGGTGGGAAGCGCTCGATAAACTAAAGGATGTGACGTGGCACAGGAAATTACAAGCCTTGATTAAAATCGGATTTAGTTTCATTTGCAAAGGCTTTTAAGATTTTCTTTTATTACTAGTTTTCGAAAGGACTCATGAAAACCATTTTTATATTCCAAAATTATAGATGTAAGTACCTTATACATAGGTAAGTATATTAGCTATAATTTAGAAGCATTTATATTCAGATTATCGATTTATTTCTCTCTTTGCTAAGAGTTGTACTGTAGGTTTTTTTTTTTTTTAATTCATGATCAAAGGTTTACTTTTGTCGAAAATAATCGTCTGAGGAAGGGAGTCGCCAAAATGGCCCATTGTATAGAGAGTGGCGACCACCGCTTCGGGTAGCTGGAATGCGTTGGCTGTCGTATATATCACGCGTTGTATTTTCTATAGCCTCAAGTTTTCAACTTTCCAGGAAAATCTTGGTGGGTAGGAACATATTGAATTTCAATATTGTATAAGCTTTCATAGCTTTGGTGTTTAAAATAATTAAACATTTATACTTCTCCAGTTTTCGCACATTTACGGGTTTACTAAGTTTACTTAACGATAAAATTTAACATTTTTGAAAGAATATATAAAAATATATACAATAGATGAACTTCTTATACTAAATTAATTAATAAAATGACCTAAGTTTATTAGAAAGAAAGAAATATTGTTTACTAGCTTTCCGCCCGCGGATTCGCCCGCGTAGAATTCGGTTATATCACGCGGTGTAGATTTCCCTCGGGAATATCAAAGTTTTCAATAAAAGGTAGCTTATGTCCTTTCTCAGGGTCTGATTGTCTGTGCCAAATTTCACCAAAATCGGTACAGAGGTTTAAGCAAGGAAGCGTAACAGACAGACAGAGTTACTTTCGCATTTATAATATTAATATGGATTAATGCTCTCAACTAACTTAATAACAAAAAAAAAAAAAAAACAAAATTGTTTACGTGCTTAAATAAAGTACCTATGTGTGTATGTACAGACAATAGCAGGTCAAGCCCGAAACTGTCATATATACCCAATTAACCTTGAACCTTAATTTTCCAGCGATAAAGTTGAAAATCTAATGATGAATTTTGATAGGTTGTAAATAGTATAGCTCGATGTGCTATCACAGAAAGTTTCTAAAAAGTCCTTTTATTTTGCTTTTAACTTTTACTATTAATCATAATCATGCAGCAATTAACAGATAATCCCATTAACATTGTATATTTGAATAAAATAAATGACAATAAAGCAATGAAAAAATGATATTTTCATAATTGTCAATATTAATCATAAATATCAATCAATAAAGTTGATTCAATTATGATGATTATTTCTTTACCATCGCCATATATTATTTCTCCAAGGGTCTGAAACCGTTTTCTCCCTTTTTCTCTCTTTCTATCGAACCAATCTGAACGTCCGACCCACCAATCGACAGATATTCGTCCCTGGTACCATGAAATACTATTTTCAAATTATTAGTATAGTGCGAATTTTTTGCACGGGTCAGCTAGTTATCTTGTATTTACCTACCTTATGAAATTATTGACGTCATGAGTGAGCTGAATGTTTTATATGGAGCGAGTATCTATCTGAACTCCACGAATAAGTACCTATATACCCGACAACCCATATCGAATGTTAAAGATCTATCTCTGAAGCCTGGCTTAGCGTGCTTTTCGAGGCACGAGGGGGTTTAGGTATGTATGATTTTAGAAAAATAAAACAGCATTCCTTTTCAAAATTAACTTATTTTTAATATTTTTACCGGAGTTTTAGGCTGTTGTTGGTGGAGCCAAGTAGCACGCGTTACAGGAGCCGATGGGCACTTGTGGACTAAAGCAGTCGTTGGGACACACGGGGCAGGCGGCTGCGTACGCGCGCGAACTCGAGCACGCCGCTGAAGTAGACCACTGAGATGCAGTTGCATGCTGAAACACATAAAAATAAGATTTAATTTTCTGATTCCATGTTTTTAGAAATTTCCGCGTCATATCTTGTGAACCGTTTCATAGCAATAGGTATGTCTAATTTTCAGAATCCATACTAATATTATAAATGCGAAAGTAACTCTGTCTGTCTGTCTGTCTGTCTGTCTGTCTGTCTGTCTGTTACGCTTTCCCGCTTAAACCTCTCAACCGATTTTGATGAAATTTGGCACAGACAATCTTTAGACCCCAAGAAAGAACATAGGCTACCTTTTATCTAGTGTTGCCCAAATGCAAGAACAAGACGAGACTTAGCCAGTCTTGGTCTTGGTCTTGCGCCAATACACCTGGTCTTGGTCTTGGTCTTGGTCTTGCGCTCCCAGTCTTGGTCTTGGTCTTGGTCTTGCAGCAAGAGTCTTGCAAGTCTTGCAATTACCTATTAGTTATTACTATTTATTAAAGTTTACTTTAAATCTTAGAAAAACGTATTAGAATTGGAACATTGTGAGCTTGAATTAACATAGCCATAGTAAAGATCAAGCAGATTAATAAATAACTGAAGATTTGATAAGAAATTCGAAAAATCAACTGACCTATATGGCGTTTTCCATGGAATTAACTGTTTCTCAATATACATTTATGATTTATAAGCTTACATTTGCTAAAACATGTAAAAAAACAAATTTTTGTAGAATTTTTTTACACGTTTCAAGTATATTTAAAAGTGGCTACAATATTTATTAAACGGGTCATATTTGAACAATTTTTTGGTATTTTTTCTTGTAAAAACTTAAGAAATATAATGACTAAATGTACAATAATAGTACCTAAGTAATTAGTTTAAAACCATATAAGTAATCAATATTATAATATATACTTACTAGAATGAATTAATATGACATCTACTACCTATCCTTACCATTTTATCCTAATCATAATACTACTTGCGTGATCAGTATAATGTATTCATTTTCATTCTAAGCACTCTGAAACTTATTTATCCTTTAGAACACCTGTAGGTACTCTTAAAATTCGAAATTATTTTGCATGAGTATACCTACGCCCTATGGCGGCAATCAAATAGTGTCAAATGTTATGATTTCGGCGTGGCGGCAACGATTGTTTTAGATTTCAAAAGAAGCCGCCGGCGCGTGTATCATAACCATGTACTTCCGAAAAGCGGCAAATTTCTTTGAGAAGTATAAGCCCCGCACGATGATATTGCGACTGGCGGCCATCTTGATGACGTAGCCGAACTCGCACCGTCGGTACCGTTCGCATGTTCAGTCCGCGCTTACCCACTTACGCACATCGTATATTTTTGTTAGCTTTTTGTTTTTGTTATCCTGTTTTATTGTTGTTTTTGAGTTTTGTTGTTTAGTTTTGTTTTGTTACTCGTTAAAATGAGTAAGAAATTAATTAACAGTCGTGCTCGTGAAATTATAATTAAAGTGGACAATTATTTTGTTAAAGAGAAAGAGGACTGTAAGTTAGTTCTTGAAATTATAAACCGTGCTTTAAAAAGTGCTTCGGACACTACTGAGGAAATTTTAATACCGAAGCAACTGCTAATAGTTATTAAAAATATTTGGAAAAATTCTACGAAAGTCACGGAGCGTGTGGCATGTACCACGGGCGTTGCAAAAAATGCTGTGACGAAATTGCGACGAGGGCATGATCCAGCAACAGCCAGCAAAATGAGAACTCCTACTAAAGGAAAACGACAAAAGAAGGAATATTTCGACGGATTTTCCTAAACAGCTTTAAGAAATATTACATTCAATGTATACGGTGAGGAGAGAAATACCCACAATGCGCAAAGTCTTGGCGGCTTCAAAGTAGACCTTAATTATACTGGTAGTGAAACTACATTAAGAAAAATAATTAAATGTGATTTAGGCTACCAATTTAAACGATGCTACCAAAAAGACTGGCTATAATTGAAAGACCCCAAATTCAAGCGTGGAGGGCTAAATATTTACGACGTATGAAAGAAAATGACTCGCTTTGTAATAACAAAAGACCCGTTATTTATTTCGACGAAACATGGATACACGCACACTACACGATAAAAAAATGTTGGCAAACAGCAACCGATGTCGGAGTGAGACGGAACGACAGCCCTGGCCGACGATGGATTATAGTTCACGCGGGAAGTGAAAGCAGTTTTGTTGACATTTGACAATGCCCTTTTAATGTTTAAAGCAGACACTAAAATGGGGGATTACCATGATCAAATGAATGCTGAGAATTTCACCAAGTGGCTTACTTACAGAAAAATTAGTACTCAAATTACCACGCAAATCCATAATCGTGTTGGACAACGCCCCTTATCATAGTAGGGAAGAGAATAGGCCACCAAGTATGAACAATAAAAACAGTTGATGGTTGAGTGACTACAAGCTCACAACATCGACTTTCCTAACAACAGTACAAAACCTGAACTGTATTTATTAATGAAACGGCACAGACCGCCGAAAAATTATAAAATTAACAATTTATTAGCTGGCAATGGCCATGAGGTCGTTAGATTACCACCCTACAACGGCGACCTCAACCCCATTGAGTAGGTACATCTGGAACCTGGTAAAGATGAGGATCTCAGAAAAGAATGTGGAGCAGTTGGAAAGTCGTATTGAAGGTCTGACGTTGGAGGCGTTGGCGTCAATAACTCAATCAATCATGTTAAACGGCTTGAAGAGGAAATATTGGAATAAAGATCTAATAACTGACGAGTTATTTGTCATAAATACGGCAGACGACAGTGAATCGGAAACGACAGACACATAAAGCAGTTCTGATTCGGAAGACTATATGAGTGGAATTGAATAAATAGGGTAAGATTATATTGAATTATATTATATAAACATTTTTTTACATACTATCCTGGTTTTATTTGTAAAGCTTTCCGCCCGCGGCTTCGCCCGCGTGGAGTTCGGTTTTATCGCGCTTTTTAGATTTCTCAGTGTTTCTCTACTATATTATGCATTTATTATACATACAAACCTTCCTTAAGAATCACTATCTATTAAAAAAAACCGCGTCAAAATCCGTTGCGTAGTTTTAAAGATCTAAGCATACATACAGACATACAGCGAAAGCGACTTTGTTTTATACTATGTATTGATCTGATAGATGTAGGTAGTAATTAACACATGACTGCTACACAGTGGACTCTGATTCAATTCCCGCTCGCAAATTAACAGAAATGTAGTTAGAAAAAATTAGTATACATGTAAGAAAGATATACGAATAAGTATATTTTTTTTACGTCTACAAGAATTATTTCCTTGAAAATTTTAATAATGAAAGTTTATTTGTCAGAATATGGGTGAGTAGGTATAAAGAGTGTATGTATAATAAAATTATAAAATAGAAATAAACCCTTAACCCTAATATTAATTTTACGTTAAACATTCTTTTGCTAGCTGTCCTTTTGTGTGACAGATGACGTCACAAAGCTGTTATTGTGACAAGGTTCCATCGCAATATCATCGTGCGGGGCTTATAAGTACAAAACCTTTGATGCCGCATTATCAAAGTGCCGATGGTTAAAACATAACTATGCATGCACTCAGTTTGATTTTAATAGATATTTTTTTATTCGCTATGTATATGCTATTAGTCGTAATGCGCATAGGTCCAGTTTTTCATATTCTTTGATACAGTTTTTTGCGTCTCATAGAATTCCTAAGCGTACCTACCTATACACCGAACTGTTACACCTAACTACTCAGTGAAATAGCGCTAAGTCCTAGCTGCAAGACGCAAGAGTCTTGCAGGCTATGTCTTGTTCTTGCTCAAGTCTTGCACGGTCAGTCTTTGTCTTGGTCTTGCTAAAAATACGCGGTCTTGTTCTTGGTCTTGGTCTTGCAAAAACGCAAGAACAAGACCAAGACTGCAAGACCAAGACTGAATTTGGGCAACACTACTTTTATCCCGGAAAAATTTGATGTTCCAGAGGGAAACCTAAATAGATTGTAAAAAATTTTCAGACACCTGCAGCATACCCAGGAGTTCATTTGAGAAGCTTTAAAATGGTTGTAGCTGTGGACAGGCCACATTGCTTTTTTTTATTTGGGATGGGAAACCATCAAATGACCTCTCCCGCTCTGGGCGGAGCGGAAGGGCGTGTAAGACTTTTACTGACTAAAACCACATTGCTCGCATAACAGATGGCCGATGGGGCTGAATGGTACTGGAGTGGTGACCGCGTACCGAAAGAAGTACCTAACGTTGAAAGGCCGCCATAATTTGGACAGACGGCCTTGTTAAAGGCGCAGGAACCCGTTGGATGTGAGAAGCACGAGGTGTTTGGAGGAGGTATATGTCTGCCAAGTTATCTTTATGGTAAACTAGCTTTCCGCCCGCGGCTTCGCCCGCGTGGAGTTCGGTTATATCGCGCTTTTTAAATTTCCCTCGGGAACATCATATTTTTCCGGGATAAAAGGTGGCCTATGTTCTTTCTCAGGGTCCAAAGATTGTCTGTGCCAAATTTCATCAAAATCGGTTGAGAGGTTTAAGCGGGAAAGCGTAACAGACAGACAGACAGACAGACAGACAGACAGATCGACAGACAGACAGACAGAGTTACTTTCGCATTTATAATATTAGTATGGATATTAGTATGGATTATTTTTTGTGTACATATTTGGTGAACATATTGCAATATTATTCTACATATTACTAGTTTTTATCTACTACTTACTGAAATCTGAAACCCTGAGAAACATAGATCATTAGGACTGTAGAAGGATCATCTCACCTTAATAAAGCTACCTAACACACAATGCATGACATCATAAGCTGGGCAATTGAGGAAAACCCCCTGTGCCTTGAGCTCCTCGCCCAAACAAGCTGTCTTCAGATGCTGGATAGCAGGCGCCCACTCGGTATGGTCCTTCCCGAACTGGTCGTAGTAAGCGGCGACCTTAGTCTTATCTACTGCTGCGCCTTTAAGCCATTTGTATTCACGGTAGATGCAGGTCATTATGTCACACTGGAAGCATTATAGAATAAGAACCATTTATAATCTGAAATATAGCAGTTACTAGATATAATATTTGCAGTGGATGTAATATATACAGTCTATAATAAAATTATTAAAAAAAAATCTGCAATTAATATTTTTTGTTTCTGTTAGCGCACATTTTGTCTCACTGCAGGGCAAAGGCTTCTTCCTAGTGTTTCTTCCACCTGACCAACACCCTGTAAATGTTACCACATCATTTCACCATCTTAGCCGTGGCCTACCTTTTTTTTGTTGGGATGGGAAATCATCGAATGACTTCTCCCGCTCTGGGCGTGCCGGAAGGGCGTGTCAGACTTTTACTGACTAAAACCCACCCGTGTTTCTTCGCTTGGCTGCGACGGCCAGCGCCACGGTTTCTTGTTTAACCAACCCGCAACCCTGACCCAGGAGGCATCGGTCTTCGTGGACCCCGTCACGATGTGCTGACATCTCTTTGAGGCGCGCGTGAAACACGACGCGCCGTCGACTCGAGCCTGGTCCTTACCGGACGGCGAGCTGCCCACTGCTCGCCGCCCGCAGGCCCGCGCCTACGGTGGCTGGGAGTTTGGTGTCATCTCCCGACCAGGGCGTCTCCTGCGGTGGCCAGTGGCGTGAGGGCGCTGGGACTCCCGTTGCCTCACGCGTTCCGCCTCCTCCTTTGCCAGCATTACTGCTTCGCAGAATGAGGTGACGGCCTGCCATGCACTCTCGCTCCGGACCATGGCCTGGACCAGGGTCGGACGCGAGAGATCGCCGCCGATCGCCGCTACGAGGACACGGCGGTGCTCTACCCAAGCCGGGCAGACCTCCACCGTATGCTCCACCATGTCCTCAGGGCGATCCACACAATGGTGACACCCTGGCGTTTCCTCCCGCCTAATACGTAACAGGAACCTCCCGAAACACGCCGTGGCCTACCTCAACCAGTCCAGTGAGAAATGATCTATACCCAACGCTCCGATTGCATTCATGAATCAAATTACCATGTTCGGCTCACTCCCATACAACCTGGCCGTTTTTTCTACAATTTCTGCTACTCAAACTACGGAGCGTTGCCTGCTGTTTCTAACTCGATCTCTACACTTTATGCTGCGCTCCATTGTCCGTCGGAAATTCTTCAGCCGTCATACTTCTGTTGTTTAACAAGTGATTAGCACCGTAGATTAGAACGGGCAGGATGCACAATATGTCCAATAGTTTTCTTTTGAGCGATCTAAGAAGAAGTAAGTTACTACTACACATCGACATACCTATTGCGACGATGTGTTTCGTAATGCTGACCATGAGCTGTTCTGAAACTTATAATCTGTTTATTGAAAATCTAACCTCAAGAATTCAAAATTGCCGTAAAGCAATGGATTACATTACAAACCGTTAAAGTCTTATGGCTTGTGAGTGTACGTGTGTTACATAACTTCTGTTTACTTTCCTTTGACTGCAAGGTAGAAAAAAAACCAGCACGCTTAGCAGTAGGAAGGTTATTTTATGTAGTGTCTTCAAGGCTAGAGTGAACAGGCTCTTAATAAACTAGTGCGTTTTACCATCATCGATTGCGTCACTGCTTACCATCAGGCGGGATTGCGGTCAAGCGCTACTTTATAATAAAAAAAAAAATAAAGACCTTTATTGATCTTGCTGTGAAAACTTAGGTGGAGTGTGCTTCAAATAGTATCAAGTGTAGGTAAGTTTACCAGCATTAGGTGGAATGAAAACTCAGCTAAAGCTCACTCCAAATAATTTTTTACATAATAAACCGGCTGTAGGTGTGATAAGTTTCTTACCTGACTGGCATTCGCGGCACCGGTACATTTGCTGACCACATCTAGACTAACCACATGGGGAGAGTTGAGACATTTGAAGATCTGTGAAATTAAAAAAAAAAAAAAGTTATTATATATGGCATAAATCAATCTAGAATTTATTTATTTACTTATACTTTTCGTACAAAGAAATGCACACAGGCGGACTTGATGCCCTACGCATTCTCTACCAGTCAGCCATGAGTAGTGAAGAGATTAGATGGCAGTCGGTAACTTAATCATAGAAATTATTTTTTTGATAAATTACCTCATCGGGTGTCTCGCCACAGTAGGTGCCACCTTCGGGGGCAGCGTAGCAATTCTACAAAAAAAAAAAAAACAAAGAATTCAATTATTAAGGAAAAATAAGATTTCAATATTAATATATTTAGGCAAGTACTTGTTTTATACCTAATTGAAACTCAAAGCATTTCATTCAAATAAATTATTCACTCTTATGATTGTCAAAGAGCTAGTATTTGCCCTAATATTGTGTCTACAGAAAGATTTTATAAATTCTGAGTGGTAATTTCAGACATAAGTGCTAAACAAACTCTTCACCTGCATTATTATAGATAGGTACGTATCATGTATAGATTTATGTTAAACTAAGATAATAGGTAGGTACAGAGACAGTTTAGACTTGATTATAAACACGGTGACGAAAAATACATCCTTAAAAGTAAGTACTTCAGACGCTGACCGAATGAAATAGAAATAAAAAATAAACCGAACCTAAATTTAGTTTAGTTTTGGGACAATTGAACCAGAATAATTATAATAATAAAAAAAATGATTCTATTTAGTCCGTCATTCAGATTATAGAAAAATATTGGATATGTATATTTTGTTTTATCAAATCAATAAAAATTGACAAATATAAAGATCAGAACTGGAGGCTGGTGACATCACTCGTTGCTAAAAATTGTAGTAAAGAGTGACGTCACACGAGTTTTCAACGCTCTGTATCGTCTTCATTTTTTGTTTATATGAAAAAACAAAAAATACAAGTCTAGTTTTTTTTGGAAATCTGATTGACCGACAAACTAGTTTTTTTTTTTAATCATTATAAACTAGTGCTTGACTACAATCCCGCCTGATGGTAAGCAGTAATGCCATCGTTGATGGTAAAGCGCGCTAGTTAATTAAGCCTATTCAATTAAAAAAAAAACTTAGTGAATAGGAAGGAAGACGGCAGTTGAGGGAGGTGATGCAATGTTAAACCCAACAGCAGGACCAACGATGCTGCGCCAGAGGGACACTGATCTGGAGACTCTCCACGACCAAACTCCCGACACAATAACATTTGGTGCATTGTACCCGGCACACATCGCAACACAATTGCTCAGACCCGTCCTCCGTACGGCTTTACCAGACATCATGCCGGAACACGACGAATCGCTTGGCGGCAAGACTTTGTCTGATGGGTGGTAACTTCTGCCGGCGGCCGATATTATGGTCTACCACCGAGAAAAGTTTACTCACTAATAAACGTAATTCATAATAAGGCATTCAAAAAGTATTCTGATCGTGGCATCTTTATAATATACTAGCGGCCGCCAGCGACTTCGTTCGCGTGGAGTTAGTTATACTCCGCTCCTTTTGGTCGCAGCGTGATGTTATATAACCTGCCTAAAGCCTTCCTGGTTTAATGGGCTATCCAACGCAGAAAGAATTTTTCAAATCGAACCAGTAGTTTCTGAGATTCGCGCGTTCAAACAAACAAACAAACTCTTCAGCTTTATATATTAGTATAGATGTCATCACTTATTTCACTTAATATTGTTATTGTTAACTGAAATACATCCTGGTGATTTAAAATAGGATGTCGCCTGTCGAGTCACAAAACTCGCAGGTAAAACTAGCTCATAAAACAAAAGGGGGTAAACGGAGCCTGTCAAAACCAAAATACGTTCTGAAAAGGCAGGGTCCAGTGAAGAACACTTTGACAAAGATGGATTTATTAAGGAAGAAGAAGCCTCCTTGTCAAAATCAGCGCGGTACAGCTCTGATAGGACCCAACATGCTGCTGTTGTGTCCAGCAGTACCGACATTGTTGTGTGTCCAGATTCCACCAATCCACGAAGATTGAGGAGGTCGTAGAGTATTTGTGCGTCAAGACCAACTGGACTTTGAGGGTCGAGAGGTTGGAAGTGAGTCACAACACGAATTTCAAGGGGATCGTGGTGCGCATTCTGACACATCATCTCCAGAAGTAATCAAGAAGTAAATAATCAAATCACAGTTCTCAATTGTATATAAAGTGGTAGTGTGAAGTGCTGTAAATTGTAGTGGTCAAATTAAATTGCACTTTAAGGTCCGTATTACAGAACGTCACTCAAAACTCAAGCTCTACTAAGTCTCGTTTGAAGCCTTGTGATTGGTTGAAACTAGTTTTAAGTAATGTTTAAACAAAGATCAATGCTTGAGTTTTCCTTCTGGAATACGAACCTTAGTCTGAAACATAGTCAGAAATAACAGTCTTAGCCAACCTGCATTGAGCAAGCGTGGTGATTACGCTCAATCCTTCTCTGTTTGAGAAGAGACCTGTGCCAAGCACCAAGCATTGCATGATTTAATTCCCCATCTCCGTTCCACCATCGGACGACCCGTCGTACGGCTAGTTTCCACCCTTACGTTGTTAACACCACTACAATCCGGACGAAGCGTTTCGCCTCCTCCTTTATACCGCGTACATCAAGGGACTGGAACAATTTGCCAGCGGCGGTGTTTCCGTCGGGCTACAATTTGAGTGTCTTCAAGGCTAGAGTGAATAGGCTCTTAATAAACTAGTGCGCTTTACCATCAACGATTGCGTCACTGCTTACCATCAGGCAGGATTGCGGTCAAGCGCTAGTCTACAATATATAAAAAAAAGCAGTGGGGCGACAAAAAGGTTGATGATGATGAATCAAATTAGCTAGCGATATTGATGGCGACGACGATGTAATGGGATCTGCAAACACGATTTAATAAATACAGAAATGAGAAAATCACGACATCTTTGACATAAGGTCAACCGGGGCCATTGCGTCTTTGGGGCAATTGCGTCTAATCGAAATAATTAAAAATCTATTTGAAAACCAACCTCTCCTGCCAGTATAAATAGATGGCGTTGTACTGCACTAATTTAAAATATCGGCCATATAGAAAATAGCGTGTATTTTGTCAAGTCGTGCTCCACGAGATGAGTGATTAAAATCTTTAAGAATCCGTATTGTTTCTAAGTTTTCCGTTTTTAATGTGAAATGTTCATACACAATATGTTATAGTCTGTCTGTACCGACAGTTATTTTTATTGAAATCGTTTTATTTGTAAAGAAATAAAGATTTAATTTTTTTAGGTTTGGTCCGGATTTTTGGGGTAAATACGTCTGCTGTTTCGGGGCTATTGCGTCTCTAAGACGCATTTGCCCCAAAACCAGAGATGTGAAACCTTTATTGGGTTTTTCTTTGTTGTAAATTTTATTAACCGACTTCAAAAAAAAGGAGGAGGTTATCAATTCGTCTGCATCTTTTATTTATTTTTATTTTTTCATGTACGTTCACGGATTACTCGAAGACAAATAGACCGATTTGAGAAATTACTTTTTTGTTTGAAAGGGTATAAGTACTCGCCATTTGATCCCATCGTCATCAGGTCCAAGATATGATGATGGAAACCCTGAGAAATAAAGAGCGATGCTCAAAAATTGTATGCGAGCATCGGTTAAAAACTTGATATTAATGTGTATATCTGACGATATTATAATACAATGGAGGTTTAGAGCTGATCTGATGATGGAGACCACAGAGAATAGAGGGAACTCGTCAAGGTATATCGTAGCTACCTCGTGTTTGGGCTTATTTTATTAGTGTTGACGAGATATTTATACCGAGATTGATTATGACTGTAAAAATGCTAAAATTATGTTGTAAAAACGGGGCCGCCGGCCATAAAAATCTAAATAGTAAGAGACTGCAATTACAAAAAGGTCGTCTGCCTAATGTAACTTGATTTTGATTAAAACTCGAAAATGCACATTTTGCTTTTACTTAGCATCCTAAAATAAAAGTAGTTTTGCATTCAAAAAGAAAATGTTCTGAACGTCTGGATTTGACAGCGGGTAAATGCGTCTAAGAAAAAATAGTCGCAATTTCCCAATTTTATGACATCGCTTCCGATGTAATAGTTATTCGGCATTTTTTTATAATTTCGTGAAAGATTTGTATACAAAAATTTAGTTGAAGTAATATAAAGTTATTTCAACCTTCAAACATCATAGGTTTAAAACTTATTTAATGAAGACCCGTTTGCCCCAATACGGGAAAATGCGTCTAAAATTACTGTTTTTTAATAAAATTCTAATTACTCATATTCACTGTAACTAATGAAAGAAATAATTTACTAAAGTTGTACACCGATAATTTCTTTAAACATTTACATTAAGGGTTTTTTAATTAATGTGATACATTTTTTAAAGGCGTGTGAACTATTTAGGTATATACGCAATTGCCCCGGTCGACCTTACACATACGCAATTGCCCCGGTTGACCTTACACATAAAAACAAAGTGATTGATAAACTGATATTTGAAGTGGCTTCACTAACACTAACGGCTAACGCTAACCTCACAAAACAACATCATCAAATTTATTTATATTTTTAGTTTATTAGTTACTAGCAGCCGCCGGCAACTTCTTTTTTTTTATAGTTATAAACTAGCGCTTGACTGCAATCCCGCCTGATGGTATGCAGTGATGCAATCGTTGATGGTAAAGCGCGCTAGTTTAATAAGGGTATTCGCTCAAAAAACTGAGTGAATAGGAAGGAAGACGGCAGTTGAGAGAGGTGGTGCAATGTTAGACCCAATAACACGACCAACGATGCTGCGCCAGAGGGAGATTGATGTGGAGACCCTCCACGACCAAACTTCCGACACAACAACATTTGACGCATCGTACCCGGCACACATCGCAACACAACTGCTCAGACCCGTCCTTCGTACGGCTTCACCTGACATCATGCCGTTCGTTCGCGTAGAGTTAATTATGCTCCGCTCCTATTGGTCGCATCGTTATATAGCTTAAAGCTTGCCTGGATTAATGGGCTATCCGACACAAAAAGATTTTTTTTATCGGACCAGTAGTTCCTGAGATTAGCGCGTTCAAACAAACTCTTTAGCTTTAAATATATTAGTAGACTAGCTGCGCGCACCGTGTTATTACCCCCAATATTTTATATTTTTTATATATAAAATATTCAAACACAGATTGAGTTAGCCCCAAAGTAAGTTCGAGACTTGTGTTATGGGATACTAACTCAACGATACTATATTTATAATAGATAAACATCCAAGACCCAGGCCAATCAGGAAAAGATCGTTTTTCCATCATGACCAGGCCAGGGATCGAACCCGGGGCCTCCACGTCGCAGGTAGGCGTGTTGACCGCTGCGCCACGGAGGTCGTCATAATTTCACTCGCGTATATGCTGATGGAATGGGAATATCGCGATAAAAGGTAACCCGGGTGTTATTCCTGGTTAGAAACTATGTTTGTGCCTTTCATCCAAACCCGTTCAGTAGTTTGTGCGTGAAAGAGTAACAAGCACAAAGTCTTGCCGCAAAGCGATTCGTCGTGTTCCAGCATTATGTCTGGTGAAGCCGTACGGAGGACGGGTCTGAGCAGCTGTGTTGCGATTTGTGCCGGGTACGATGTGCCAAATGTTGTTGTGTCGGGAGTTTGGTCGTGGAGGGTCTCCAGATCAATCTCCCTCTGGGCTCACATTGCATCACCTCTCTCAACTGCCGTCTTCCTTCCTATTCACTCAGTTTTTTGAGCGAATACCCTTATTAAACTAGCGCGCTTTACCATCAACGATTGCATCACTGTCTACCATCAGGCGGGATTGCGATCAAGCACTAGCTTATAATTATTTAAAAAAAAAGCATCCATCCATCCTTACATCCACACAAACTTTTGAATTCTTGTTATTATAAATGCGAAAGTTTGTGTTACCAATAAATAGCAGTTTTACGCCATTATGTGGGTAGAAAATGTAATGGATGCAGGTTCACTACCATCTCACTCAAGTCAAAAACTAACCAGTAATTACTTGTTTAATCCGACTATTAACATCGTTAGAATTTATCGACATTCGACAGCCTCCGTGGCGTAGCGGTAGCGAACGCGGCCGCTACGCAAGGAGGCGCGGTTGCGATCCCCGCGCAGTGCTAATTAATATTTGTATGCATGAATATGAATATTTGCACTGGTCTGGTCGTGTCTCGAAAAGCACGTTAAGCCGTTGGTCCCGATTGCCATACGAACACCTAATGGCAGTCGTTACGAGTTGTTCGAGTCCTCAAAAGTCCAACAATTGGTCTAGCTACATTGCTTCGATATTGCCTTCGGGTTGTGGAGGTCAGACGGCAGTCGCTACACAGAAAATATCGAAGTTTAGCCAAAATCAGTAGTTAGGCTGGTAAAGCGGACCCCAGACTCCAAGGCTGAAAGAGGCTTCGGATGCGACTGGGATTAACGCTGAGATAATGATGAGGATTAACATCGTTAGAATGTCAATCATAAAGACAATTGTGCTTTGTGAAGCCCCACTCAACGAGCAACTAACATGGGCCTCCCAATTATTACTCTGCTTCTTTGCCGAATCTCAATAGCGACGGTTAATCAATAGGACGCGACATATGACGCTTATCATGTGTCGCGTATTCGACTTCTGTAGGTACGAGACAAACGCATAGGTATTAATTTGCGAGAATATGGACTTGAGTAGCTGTACAACCCACCACATACTACGTCTGTAACTAGGACTGTTACAGTACGATAGTAATAGTTACTGTCTATTCCACGCGGACCACACGTAGTTGAGACACCTCGAGCTGGCCTGGCGTAGTACAGTGTACCAATGTACTGTATAAATGTGAAGAAATGGGTCAGAAAACGCCAGTAGTGCCAGTTGACAGTTTTGATTTGATTATTTGGTCTAAATGTCTAAAACTCTTGTGCAATTGGGGTTTATTTGCTTTGATTAGAAGTTTTTGAAACAGACTATTTTACTATTTTTAAACACAACCAGAATAGATATTTACCTAATCTTATGAGGGGGCACCGCGTTTATAAGATGGTTTATGACATCATGGTAGCTGTGTTGCATGTTTTATTGGCAATCAAGGTCGCAGATAGGTTTCACGGTCGAAGTAGCAATATTTCGGCATTTTTGAGAAACTTTCCTATTTGCTCTTTAAACTAGTATGAATGCGGTCATCTGAGAATGCGTAGGCATCTCCACTTATAACAAAACATCAGGTCTAGATGTGGAAGCAGCGGCATTGTAGGTACCAGTAGAATAGGTACCGCAGTTGCTAGTCACTAACATAAATAAATTACGGATGAGTTCACTGATGTATCATCTTAAAAGGATGCTAACAATCACATAGTTACTTAATTTGAATAAAAGCTAATTACCCACTTCGAATTATTGAGTGACGAGTGTTACAATTTTACGACAATAACAATAGAAAAAGGCTAGCTAGATTTATTGAGTTACCTATTGGCTATTTAGAACGTTATTTCCTGAGCATCAAGCAGATTACCTTGCAATGTACCTACCTATCACCAAACAGCATAAGGACACTTATGTACAGCTAGTATTAAGTATATACAGGTGATTTCTATACCACGAATGCTAGTTAAGATAAAATGAAAAAAAAAGCACGAAGGAATAATGTATGTACATTATTCCTTCGTGCTTTTTTAACCTAACCTACCTAACGATAGCGTGGTTGATTAGGCAGACGGACGGTCACCTTAACGAACTGATGATGAGGAAGTATCAAAACTTCCTGTGTCACAAATAAGTTCTCTATATTCCGGTTAATTATTCTACTTATCCAAGATTATTATTTATTCATACAATGTTTTTTAATCTCGTAGATTAAATTGACACATGCAAATGTCAAATTTACATTATTAATTTTGTATTATTACGTTTTTAATAAGTACCTACCAGTGGCGAAGGGTGAAATTTTGACAAAGGCAAGCCGGTCCAAAAAAATAAACACTTAAACACTTACCTACTGCAGGATATCTTGGAGGAGGTCTTCAGATAAGAATAATATTGCCGGTAGAATAATATAAGCCATAATAACAAACAAAATCCACAGTATTTAACCAAATCTGCGATTAAATTACCTTACAGAATCAGTCACAGTTTAAATAACACAAATATTAAAATAATTATAACAAACGAAATTATCACGCACCAGTGGTATAGCAACATGTCACATACTAACAATAATTTATTTTCAACCAAACGAAATGGAACACGAAAATATGCCAAAATAAAAAGAATATGACTTGCGAAGGATTTCATTATAACGCTAATTCTTTTTAATTTTGTCGTGTTTTCTTTCTCCCGTGCCGAGTTCCGTGTTCGAGTGGTTTCTTTGTATCTTTCTAATAGAGGAGAGGAGAGAACTGCAAGCCGGTCGCCATTAGCCTATCTTTCTTTAAATTTTACGTACGGTTAGCGAGCATTAGAAAGAGATGGTCTGACACGCTCTGTCTCTTTTCGCCTCATAGTAAAACGTTGGCCGAGATAAGCTGTAATTCGTCGAGTTACCTTCAATGTAATTTAGGTACGAAAAATTGAAGCGCTGATTAATTTACGACTATAAAATGAAATGTGATACTTAGGGTATTGCTAAGAATTACTATTGCTATTGTAAATCGCGCAGGCATTTAATTAATAATACTTTGTTAATGAAATAGAATGTAAATACTTTTGTATGAATATGGAACTGATTTTTGAAAGGTAACCCGGTGGGAATCGGCTTGTATGGACTCTTCGCCACTGGTACCACATTATTTCAGGATAACTTAATGTAAAAAAAGATACTTGATTTTATGAACGCTAAGTTTCGGCACTATTGCACCTAATTGCAATAAACTGCCAACACTCGTAATGTCAGTTTAGTCTACGAGATTAAAAAACAGAGTATAAGTTAAAACAAGAGATTAGCTAAAGACTACATAACTCTGTTCATCTACTTTAGTCTTTGTCAGTCTACTTCAGTGCCTACTCCTCAGACGATATCCTACACATACCTATTTAAGTAGTTAGGTCAACAAAATTTCAGAGCTTGAACATGCTTGAAGATAACTTACCGCTACATAAAACGCGAGAAAAACATAAAACTTAAACATTTTGACACACGATCGTACTCTTCAGCTGTAATGAGAAGACTGTAGATTGTAGAACAAACAAAACAGGCTCAGATATTCGTATAATTAATCAGTAAGGTCGAGTCAGAGGTCGGGAGCGAACAATGATAGTGTTCTCATAGTCAACAACCTGTTTTTGAACATCTTAGCAACGCTCTTATACATATGATTTGATTCGAAGAAAGGTTCTTGATCAAAGTTCGAATCAACTTCAAGATTTCTTTTTCTCTTTTCGTGGTAAAAACGCCTTTCATAGGAAAGCCTCTGACAGACCCGCACGGCGCAACGGTCCGACGCGATTCTGGGAGAACGACAACGACTTCTAATTTGATTATGGTAACCATGAAGCTGTCATGGAATATGTTTTACTACAGTTGTGACGCATCTGTCTGCGGGGATCCTAAGGCCGTTTAGTTAAGTTTAGTTAGGCTTAGGGCCGTCAGTTTTGTTACCAGTGAAGTACGGAGTATCTACGTACCTACTAAGTATAAGGTTTTTGAAGAGTTGACGGCAAGTTACATAATATTTGGATTTTAAATTAGAATTAAATTTGAATGAATTGATTTAATACTTGGAATTTGTGGAGTTAATGGTTCTGATACTCATCGGTTTATGTAGACATCTTGAATATACAATCCAAATCTTGATAAAAAGACTCTTATACCCTTCCTTTATAGGGGTATCTATATACATAATCAAAATCAAAAGTCATTTATTCAAACTAGGCTGAGAATCAGCGCTTTTTGAACGTCAATATTACATAAGACAGTCCTCCAAAACGCCCACCCATCGACACTTCCTAAGTGCTTTGGCTGGGAAGAAGAAGTGGCGGAAGAAACTCCCCAGCAGCACAGCTGTCTGTTCATTTAGAAAAAGCACAATAGTTTATACAATACTATGTAGATACAGTAGTACAAGAGATAAAAATATATAAATATGCCAGCTAGCCACGCCAAAATACCAAAATAGGAAAACAAAAATAAAAGATCATTAAAATGGAAATGTATAAAGTAAATAAAAGACCCTGGCATAAAGGGCGTGACAGCTCACATATTTGTGCATTGTAAAAAGCAAATTATATGAACTCATATAATATGTCAGTAAGCTAATTCATGCGAAGGAACACAAACATTGTCCTGAGTTATATAATCAGAGCGACCAGCTATTCTTATCATTTAAATAGTCATTTACAGAATAATATGCCGTTGAACAAAGCTTGGATTTGATTTGTGCTTTAAATGCATTGTAAGGCAAGTCTAGCAAAGCAGAGGGTATCTTGTTATAAAAAGTTATACCAAGCCCAACAAAAGAGTTATAGACCTTTTGAAGTCGGTGAAAAGGGGCTCGCAGTTTTTCCTTATTTCGGGTGTTAACATTATGGATCTCACTGTTTTTGGTGTACATCTGAATATTTTGCCTAACATATAAGATGTTGGCTAAGACAAATTGCGAAGCAACCGTGAGAATGCCAATATCTTTAAAGAAATCTCTTAAAGAAACTCTTACACCGAGCTGGTAAATTGCTCGGACAGCACGTTTTTGGAGAACAAATATATTTTGTATGTCAGCAGCTTTGCCCCACAGTAGAATACCGTAGGACATAACGCTGTGGAAATAACTAAAATGACTAAACGAGCTGTATCAACGTCAGTGTATTGTCTTACTTTCCTGACGGTATAGGCGGCCGAACTGAGCCTTCCTGCTAGGGCTGATATGTGTGGTCCCCACTGAAGTTTGGCATCTACTGTTATTCCCAGAAAAAATGCTGAGCCCACAGTTTCAAGCACTTCTTTATCTAAAACGATATTGGGTCCCAAATTTCTAACGTTTCGTAACGTTTCGTAACATTTCGTTTTCTGACGTAAACCAATCCGTAACTGTTGAGAGTGCTCTGTTTACTTCGTCAAAATCATGTCTATTCCTGTCTACTTTAAAAATTAGAGAGGTATCATCTGCAGACAGCACAACGTCACAGATGCCCTTTATATAGAATGGTAAATCATTAATATATACTAAAAACAAGAATGGACCCAGTATTGAGCCTTGTGGTACACCTAACTGAACTGGTAGCCCGGAAGATTTCACACCGTTAATATCTACATATACAGAGTGGTGCTGACAATACTAATATAATGTAATAAAATATAATGTACCAGTACAATACAATGCCAAGGACAGAAAAAGATTCAATGAACTTAATTTAGTTTTGTTTCTGAATAAAGTAATCGGCGCTAATATCGTTAAATCTAGAAGAAGCCGATCTAACTGAGCTTTTTACTTCAAAGTTCTCGGCTTGCGAGTCCAGTTACTAGTTATCAGATAAAACCGCGAGATGACGCTAGCTACTAGTATAGAAACATGTTTGAAAATAAGACGTGATATTTTACCACCATTTTTACTTCCAAATGCAAATAAAATAATATCTTAAAACTTGAACTTATGGAATAGTTGAGATGATTGTTGACAAGAGCATTGTTAATTATTTGTTTTCATCGCAAATGCCTGAACCTTAGCTTTTAGCTTAGAAGCTGTGGATCCAAAATTATTTTTTTTTTCTACTGCTTTGAGTATTGACAATTGAATCCAGTTCGTAAAATAGTAATAAACTATGCACTTAAATTCATTATTTAAAAACAATGAAATAATGGTATTTTGTTTTATTATTTTACTATATAATATTATTTCTACCACAATAATATAAATAAATAAGCATCATTTTGTTCATAGCATGCTTCGTAAATTTCATTCATGTAGTATCTAACGTCCTCTGTGGACACTACGAGTAAACGGAGGCAAAGATTACAAGAAGACCAAGACCGAAAGATAGGCATAAATGAAACCATTCCAGTGTTAACGTTTATTTTTAAATCCATTTTAATAATGCTAAGCTGGGAGTATTTGTACCGAGTAATAGATTTTGTATTGTTAAAACAATGATAAAATCATTTTGAGTTTTATATCTCAACACTAATTCATATGCTTTCACAACCTTTCTTATGAGTCATGAGAAAATGGTAATTGGAAAATCTACTGAAAACTCAAAACAGATAATATAATAATTACATAGCATTTATACTTCTATTTCGTAAAAAGAAAGGCTGCCGATTTAGGTGTAAGGTACCCTTAAAGCATAATAAGTACGGCACGAGAAATCTAAGTCCTATTATGCTCTTTTTAAGTTTCTTTTCTGCTCATGTTTGAGTTCAGTTTACTAGTTTCATTTTTATAACTTTTTCAATAATAATAGTCATTCTGAAATCAAGTTAATTACAAATAATATTAATATTACTTCATTCAAAATAAAGTTGTTTTTAATTTGACATAACGTCAATTTGAAACATACATTTTTGAATTTAAAATTCACACACGGAGTCCATCACTGTCTTCTGAAGTCTTTTGAAATTATGTAAATTGTAAAATAAAACTCTCAAGGATTCCACGAGACCGGTTCGGGTGGAGTTTACAAGTAAAAAAAAAAATGTTTTCCACGTAACAATAATGTTAAGAGTAAACAGTTTATTTGTTTTATGGGAAATATAAGAATACACTATTTAATTAATACTACGTTCTTTCCGAGTTTATTGCTTTGAAGTTTTGTGTCACATCTGCGAGCAGAATATTATCTTTAATGCTGGTCTTTGTTCTGATTGACGTTCCATTCCAAGATGGCAGACATGCCGCTTGAGCCATGATAGTATGGAATCGTAGGATTACGATTTTTAGGTGTGTCTTTCTAAATATTGAACTAGAATGTCTCCCGAATTTTTGACTAATGTCTTATACAAATGTTCTGACGATGTGAAACAATTCGCTCGCGTTAAGTGCGCTAGTTTTAGGTAACGTTTGTGCCGGGACATATGTATTAAAACGGTGATCGAAATTGTGTTTTTCGGTGTGTCGTGTACGATAAGTATTCTGGTTTGATGTTAAATTAAAATGTGGAATATGATGTGCGACGTGATGCCCACTATATCAGAGGACAGTATCAGTCAAAGGAGTTCGCAGTTATCGGGTGAGGATGCGAACTTCGAGCAGTTGATGGTGTCTATGCTCGATGAGCGTGATAAGCTGGTGGAGAGCCTGCGGGAGACGCAGGAGCGCCTGGGGGATTCGGAGTTGCGCCTTAAGGAGGTGGAAAAGGAACGGGACTCGCTACATAGACAGATCGCCGCCAATTTGCCTCAGGTCAGTGGCTTAAATGCTAATGCCTAGGTGCTTATGTAAAGCGGATATAATTTATATTGCAAGTAGTGCTCAATTACGGTATCGATGTAGGCATGATTGGGGTTACGTTCAAGTTCATTTCTACTACATTTGCTTACCTTTTCTAATGCTCCTCTTTTGTATCCTTACTGAAATGAACCATCTACTTATTTGATATTCTTAACATACCTACTCGAAACTTGAATGTTAACAAATAAGTCTTCCTTACACAATTCATTATTTATCTAATACAACAATAGTGCCAGTGTCTTGTATAATTACAGTAGAGCTAGAGCCAGACTGCATTGACTGCCCCAGACAATTAGTATTGATGTGTTATTGTTTTTTAATACTCTGAAACAATGATTAGAAGATTATATTACCAATTAGTCAATTTCATTGTGTTTTGACATGTGTGTATGAGCTTCCTGCATTGTGACATGTCAGAGACTCGGCATATGTTTCAATTTTGTTTTACCTCGTTTCGCATTCAGAAAAAGTGAATTTTGAATATATTAAACTTTTGCTTAACTGTGGTCCTCAAGATTATAAATAACTGCTGAACAGTGTTCAAGCATGTTATGTTATTTATTTTATTTTTACATTTTAAGGAAACTTACAGCTAGCCTAAATACTTACAGGTAGAAGATAGTAAAAGAAGGTCAATTAAAAGTTCTTCTAGTGTAGTGGTACCCTGTGAATAAATTATATTTTGTTGCCTTGGGTACTTGATATTTGGCAGTTTGGTAGTGTAACATAAAATCTGTTAACACTGATTTTTAAATTTAAATTGTCATTTTTTATCTCAGAATGTCGAGGTGTTGATCAATTATGCTTTCTAATAACTATTGTCTGTTAAGTTGGTTTGTGTAACTTACTTATTCACATCATTTTCCTGTCCTATTTCAATTTATTTGAAGGTAGGTACAACATAACATTTTCATCTATATTTCTCTATTAGTTGTTGTCATCTTCATTCGCACAGTCCATCCATAGTTTCTGGAGTTTTCCCTTGCCCTTATAGTAATAATAATTTTACTATTGCTGAGTGTTCCTTACCCTTATAGTAATTATAATTTTACTATTGCCTCAAATCAATACAAATCTTATGTGTTGTTCTCTATCTTGTGCTTTGTTAAAGTAACAATGAATTATCTTTCTGTGAGGACCGTGTCAAGGAGAGTTGCCGACATAATGCTCAACCAACGGAGCTTAAAATAAATGTGCATTCTGAAACTGATATGAACAATTGCATTATGGCCTGGTTTTGCTGTGTCATTTCAAATATTTGTGTAGTTTGATGTTAAAAATTTTTGTTTTTAAGTGTTGGTCTGTCTTGATGTAGATGGATGGGTCAATATACATAATTTGCTGTCATATTTGCCATTTTATATAGAACTATATATTGGTAATTTATTCCTTTTTATTACTGCACTGTTAAACATATTTCTTACTGAAATTTCTTAAATTACCTTTGGTATGAATTTTATGAAACAAAGTCAGGGTAAATTTCTCCAAACCATTGGGCTATTCAATAGATATGATTGTAAGGTTTTGGTTTGTATTTGATTAAGACCACACTTGCTGTCCTAGCTCTTGTGATACAGGAATTCTTATTACAAGACACTGATGTTTCTGTCTTGAAGTGAAAATTAAAATCATTGTATAAAATTGGCCCGCTCTGAGAGTAGGTGCAGGCCGCTTGTATTATATCTCTCAACCAAATGCTAGTCTGTCTGTATCTAGAAATCAATGTGTTATCATTGGCAAGCTCACTAGTTACTAGTTTGTAGTTGTACCGCCTACAGGCATAATACATATTGGAATATTGTTATTGTTTTAACAATAACTGAAAATAATAAGCCTGTACTTTAACCACTCTGGCTATTGTAGAATAACAATGATAATCCTTATATGTATATTTATGTACTCCTTCAAGACAACTATTCAGTATATAAATCCATTTATTTTAATAAGTTCTTGTTACCATCATTTCTTAATTATGATTATGTTTAATGATTAATCTAAGTATTTTTTTTTTTCTAAGCCTAATCTGCTAGTGAAAGTCCCATTTAGATCAGTCTAGCTATTATGGAGATTAGCAAGAACAAACAGCAAAACAATGAGAATTATAGCTTTTTTGTTGAAAGTACCTCATAACTTTCATACACATTTACTAATAAACTGTCATTTTGACATGAAAAAGTCACTGAAAACAATTTAAGTAGATATAATCTGTGACAGACGGCACACTATACAAAATTGTATTACTCTGTATAGTTTATGATACTGAACATTCCATGTCTACTCAGCTCCTTAATCCTGTAACTATGAATTTTAAGCATACTGCTAATCTATTGCTCCAGATGTTAAAAAAAATGTGTCTGTTGAATAACTAAACAACACAATGTATCTCGCTGAACTGTCAAAATGAATCCCATTACAACTGTTAATGTGTTACATAATTACCTACTAGGCTGGTGACAGTACTAACTGAGAGGATCAAATGTTTCAGCCTGACTAAAATGCAGCACTGAAGCTACTAAGCTTATTTGTGTTGTGAAATTAATAGCTTTGCATATGTAATTAAACATATATTATGTATTTGCATATATGTATATATGTAAACAGATCACAATTTTTATTTATTATTATTATAAGTACTAAACTAGCTTATTCCTGGTTGTATTCAAGAATAATTGTGTGGAGTTTGTTTCCTCACAGCGAAAGCACTAGGAAGTGGTGAAGGGTGGGTGTTTTGGGGACTGTCTTTTGTAATTTTGACATTCAAAGATAGTTCTCAGCCATTTACATTTTCTCTTTATTTCTGACATCAGTATGCTACTGCCTACCCCCTAATCGGCGAACACATTTTTGTCAAATGATTGCGACTAGTTGGTATCAGTTGGGATCGTTCGGACCGCCCATTGGTCCGTTCGGTCCAAACGATCCCAACTAATCGCAATAATTTGACAAAAATGTGTTTGCCGATTAGAGGGCTGTTTTCCATCTTGAAAGTAACTAGCCTAGGTATTTGAAATGTTTTGTCTACTCTCCCTGTGCGTACTTAAACACTGGCACTGTCCCACTCCTGGGCAAAGTCTTCCCTCCACTACTTCCATCTTTCGCGAGCCTGCGCTACCTCCTTCCAGTTTTGAAGGAATCTGTCTAGCTCGTCTCGTATCTCCTACGCACCTCGCTATCTCACGTTACCAATTCTGTGTTATTTGGGCTCACAGTTTGTCCTGCATGCGGCAGACATGTCCAGCCCCGTCCCATAGCCGAATTAATACCAACAAAGATCTTCAAAACTTGAAAAGCACTTCAGGTCACCTCATTGCTAAACATTTTGGGAGAATGACGTAAACATCGCCAAAAACAATGTTTTCTCGCCCACGTTGCCGTTAACATATGTTGTTATTTGCACCAACTTCTTTTAATTCAATTTCGATACAAATTAAGTAAGCTTTTACGCTATGTTGTACAGATTATTTAATTTCAGCAAGTTAGCGCAAAATTAAAAGGTAAACAATTAAACGTGACCCCTTAAAACGCATCATACTCGTAGACCGCGCTATTTCATTGAATAGGTAGGTGCCTACTTAACTATCACTAAAACCTGTCACCTACCAAATAGTTCGTGGCTGGTCGAATATGGTGCCATCATTTCTTTAACAGGAAAAAGGCGTCTTCCCATGCAGAGAAGGCACGAGCATTGATGACTGCTGATTCCTATTTCAGACTTATGTCAATTGAATTGATATTATCTATCACCGACGTCAGTGATATAAAAGACAAACTTGAAAGTTAAGACAATTATTAATACTCTAAAGTCACCTTATCACTACTCAAGCTAGATCAGTGTTCACTGCATCATTTGATCGATCATTGAAGCGCTATGAAATTCACTGTTCAGTACTCAACACTGTATAGTCCATATCGATCGATTTCGCTCCCATGTTATCTGAAAAAAAAAACGGTTAAAAATAGGAGTGGCGTTACACTTATCATTAAACAACTTTACATGTTACCAATAGGTTATCATTGCAATCCTGGGTTATAAAAATATTGGCTGTTCGAATAAGGCAACAGACATACACAAAATTCGTATAATTTCTTTATGAGATGTGCCAATTCCACATTTAATGATAGCGTACCGATTTGCACGGATCCAGCTCGTAGAGTCACGAACTCGGTTACATTTGTCAGGAAGTCATGTTCCGTTAAACAATGAATTTCGCCTTCAAGAAAAGAGTTTAAATCTGCTTTGGTTCGAATGATGCGCGAATCGCTCACTACCAACATCTGTGACTTCCACGCTTTTTAACAAGAGCCAGGGACGGGACTCCTTAAAAATTACAAAAAGCCATGAAAAATTACGGTCTCGTACTACCTTTATTCAAATGCAATTTACGGCCATGCCAAATGATCCATCAGTTACGACCCCGAGGTTTCACATTTTAAGGGAGTCCCACTAAAAATTCGCTCGGTCTTTCTATATTCGCCCAAATAATTGTGTTGAGTTTATACGAAGTAATTTGCGTAGGGAATGACTCGAGTTTTCCTCGCAGTGATTTATGAATGTATCCGTAGCGCAATTAGGCTGGATTGTCAGCGATTTTGCATGAATTAAGCAAGCCGAAAGTACCTGAAGGTAATTCGGTAGAATTTTTCACTAAAGAATGTTGCGAAGCCGTGAGGGGTTCCACAATGGAGTGTTATTAACTTTGGAATGTTTTAAAAAGGTTTAAGAAGGTGTCGAGGCGGTAGCAGCTTTGTTTAATGAAGATATTTATGATATGAGCATAGTTTTGGGCTATGCCATAAAAACTTTTTAACAGCTTTCCGAACTCTATTATTAGCGCTATCTTGTTGGCGTGAACGTGCACTGATTTGTCCCTTATGTTGCTTAAAATTTGCTTCTATACTTGAATAATAATTATATAGTAAACATAGTAGAGTCTAGTAACCTCTGATAGTAGATATTTAAAAGGAAAGAGGTCTATCTCTTTCCTTTTAAATATGCAATCGTATTATATTCATCATTGGTAATTTATTTTCTCTATATTTGTCCTATTTCATCTGTGGTCTCCTGCAATTAAAGAAGCACCCATAATTGTTTGTTGTATAATTGTAGATTTATATTGCAATCCTTTGTTGGGGATCCTAAATACTTGTTGGTGATCATAACAAGACTATCAGTTTTATCTTCACTATTTTCTCAAGAATCCAACCTGCTACCCCCAGAGCTCTCCTACATTCCTGATATAATCAATGTCTTCGTAGAATGCCACTACACATTTCCGGAATCATCTATTTCGGTCAGCACCGTGGCCGAGTCAAAATATCAATGAACTTCTAATGCCCCCTATATTTAGATCGGAGATAATTTGAAACGCTTTCTACTAATGTCGGTGCCTTCAAACGGTAGCTATTAGCGTGGTTTGGTTTTGATTACATTGTAATTTATCAGCATTCTTCTGTCCTGTCTCAAATGCACTCCCATGCTCCTTTATGAATCGTCATCGTAGTTATCTCCCTTTTAAACATATCATCATACACATATTCCGTCCGTCGTTTAAATAATTTGTAATTATTGAAAACATATAATTTTAGATCAATAGTATAGGATATCGTATCGACAGTAGTGAAGTATATCGTTCGAATTCAAATGGTGTGTCTTCAATCAATCAAATAAGTCTGTTGCAGTCGTGTGACCTTTCCCATGTTGCGAACAACGCCTGTTTCTTATTTCCCCTGTTCATTATACAATTCTTTTATTCTGCCTGTTATTTTAGTTATTAGATTTACTAATTATTTCCGGTAATGATATTAATGTCCACGGCATCGATGAACAATCGAAAATAAGAAGTTGATAAGTAAAATCGATAATTGAAAGACACCTTAATACTTGAGTAACCCAACTAACGGAGTTGGTCAAGTACCGTTTGCGTTTAATGGCTTGTGGTTTAGAAACTAATTAGCAAAGCTACAACCAAGTGCCTGGCTGCTTTGCGTAATTACTTTTTTTTCTGCAAGATCTATCTTTCGTACAAGAATGAGTTACTGAAGCAAACTGAGAAATAATTAGAAAGAATGCTTCGCAGTGGAGTAACGTCGTGGTCGTTAGTCACAAGACTAGAATCACATGTATTCAAACATCTGGATTCGAAACAAACATCTGTAGCCCATACAAATATTTGTTGCGATGCCGCATTCGAACTGGCGATCCTGTATTTACAGAAACGGTCATTCCGCTACCCTGATAATGAGTTAAATATTTTTCTTTCTGTTTGCAAAATAAGGCCACCTTTTTAAATTATACGTGAGAAGCGAACGTAATTATTAAACTACAAGGTTTTTTTTGTCATTTCGCGAAATCAAAATTAAATTACGGACATTCTGGGAAATCCAATCTAGCCTGATCAAGCACAGTTAGTCATTTAATAAGGTCACCGTAAATTAAATATAAATATGTATACTCGACAAATTTATTCAATGTAAGAATTACACAAGCTCTGTTTACTGTGCTGGTCCCGTGAAATCGGTGGAAGTTGTGACGTAACTACAAACTAACTAAAACAAACATTAGCCTTCGACACGTTGTTAGGTAAATGATAAAATTCCCCGATCTCAAGCCGTCGACAGCTCTGAATTTGACCCAAGTTTCTGTTCCAGGCATGCCAAATATTTAAGCTTGCTCCTTGTGAAGTCTTGTCAAATCTGTAGAATTTGACAATTTACGAGCAAATATTACTTAATGTATGACGTTTTGTTGGCATAACTTTTATTGCAAAACTTTTTAACGTGGAACTGCTGTAAGTTGGTAGTTAAGGTCAGTTAACGTTATTTTCTTTTAGTTCTCTTATATAACATACTAATACGGGATTAACTGTGTTTTCTGCACATCTTTAGAAGAAACTGTTATATGATTTGTATGATTTGGCAGATAAATCGCAACAACGCAGCATCTGCATATATGACATATCATTTTATCTACCTGTACCCAATAACACAATCTTCGCATCATAATGACTCAACAAATTCGAATATTCCCCGGACATTGGTCTCAAGCTTTTCCGCCCTTGAACAATGTCATAACCACAATTATACATTTATTTATTTGGAGCATTTAATAAACACACTGGTAACAAAGTCGATATGAAAACATCCCTATTGGCTTTGAGCCAGGGCGCGTTAGAGCGCGAACGGGCACATAAACTTGTACACAATCCGCCATACTCTTTTACATGACGCTGAGTTTATGGCTGCAGATATTAGGATAAGCGGACACGTTATTGTTGGGATTTTGGAGATGTCTCCATGATTGTTTGTGTGTTAAGTGTTAAGCCGCCTTTGTGAATACTCGTACAAGTGACAGATGCGTTTGTAGCCAGATGGAATGCATAGCTTTGGGAGAGCGCTATTCAAACTAAGATCCTTATGTGCTAAAGGCCATAAAGTTTAGTCGCTAAATAGTTTAGAGCTTCAAGCGTTGATTATTTCAAAGTGGTAATCAAATTCCTTGTTATATTAGAGTTTCAAATGTGACCATTTTGTAGACGAGGCGAAAGATAATAAAAGAGATAAGCTAGGAAGAAGAATGTTTCTATTTATTAAATGAGAGGCACCCCCATTCAGATCTAGTAATTTGTGTTCAATAGTGACAAGGGATCAATTTCTTTGACGTTTTCCTTTATAAATAGAAACCTGCTACAGATTTTAAGACAAGACCTTTTCATCTGCGACACATTTCATCGAAGCATAATTTATTCAATTCCAGCGAGGATAAAATCTATACAGCTAACCTTCTTCCGGTATCCGAGCGCCTAAACATTCCGTCTAAATCTTTTCTCACGTAAATCTGTTTACTCTCTGTATGTACACAACAAGCTGCGCTTGATTTGCAAACAAACGTCAAATGTTTGAACGAGAGGAAAGTAAAGTGGTGATGCGGACACAGGAGTGCGTAATGAACTATGCTATGGTAGTACAAATAGTGACGTGGTAGACTGTTATTGCTTATGGTTTTATAGTAAACCACCAGGTAGATGAAGGATACAATTCTCAGGTTCATAATTTGGGACAATCCATGACGAGTAGCCCTAATCATCAAAATCTTCGAATTCGGTAATCAAATGTTTGGAATTAATTCCGAAGGTCTGTTTCTGGTTGAAACGTTATTTCTGAAAGGCCCCACTCCTCCATCGAATATGTGCCTATGAAGAGTGTACTGCTTACCATCAGTGACGCATGGTGACATACTAATTTGCAAACAAAAGAGAGTACCGACGTGGGCGCTTGCACGTAATGAATTACATGCTAAAGTAATGGCAGTCGAATGACGTGCAGAGTTCGTCGTTATATTGCGTAATGCAGGTTATTAAGAGAAATCTGGATTCGTAGAAAATATTATTAAGTAAATGCCGGTTTACTTTGGTTGCGAAGTTTGAATAGTATTAAGTAGATCTGCCGGAACACGCTAATAAGGAAATTTTGTAGAGGCTCATATTAAAAAAAATATTGATGCTCGTAAAATTCGTTTAGGACTACTAAATAAAACTTCCACTTTAAATCAAAATTATCCTAAGCCTGTTGCATGCCAAATAAGCCATAGCTGCACCTAAATAGTAACTGCAATACCAGAGCCATCACAAATCACAATGCGTTCCCATACCAGACAAATCTATCATCATCCAGGTAAATGCCTAAGGCATTAAGTCCGCCATTGTGCAATGTTTTTCTTTATGCATAAAGTTTTAATTAATAAATAAATCATAGGAAATTTGAAGCAAACAAAAGAAAACGTTGATGACAACTAAGCGTGTGAATTGGTAAACATCGACATTATGGAGTTATTACATATATCGATATTGGCAAATCTCGCAAAAACATTCTCCAATAATAATATCCAGAAGTGTAGTCCGAAAAGAGTGGAATTATTGAAGTAAAGGTTTGAATTGCAATTTCAATAACCACTCACCTATTAATAAAGGGGATAAATATGTGTAATGTACTTAACTGAGTAAATGTTTTGCCTATGATCTTTTTAGAAAGAATTTGTTGAGAAATTGTGTGCACATTAGCTGTTAGTTATGAACTCTAAAATAGATTCCGAGCTGATCTCCCTTTCTGAGCGCGCACAGACGTATCAGTAAAGCAGATCTGTATGACTGAATAGGCTGGCAGATTAGGCCACCGGCTTAGCCAGAAAGGGGCCTTATGGTAGCTTCAACTACAATGGAATATTTGCAGGGGATTTGGACTTCAAAGCCGTCCACTTTCAAAAAGTGAAGATTAAATAAAGTGACTGAGAATCTCTAGTACGACACAAAGATTTTTTTTGCCGCAAAATAAATAAAATATACAAAACATGGCCAAAAACGTATTTATTTTCCCATTCTACGCTACAGATTTTTCTCAGTATTTCAAGCTGTACTTCACTTTTCCCAGTAAACCCATATCAAAATCCAATTGCCTTTTGGTACGATGTCGTAATCATAAGTTGAATACCGCTTAACTTCATCCGTGCCCGCATAAGCGGCGCACCGGGATGATTCTACGGTTATAGATCCCTATATGGGATTATTGATCCTGATATTGCACTTGCGTACTTTGAGGATTATGGGAATATATCGCTATTGTTTGCAGATTGACTGGTTACAAGGTGAAGGAAAACATCTTGAGGAAACCTACACTTTAAGTCTGCAATCGCCAACCCGTATTGAGCTAGCGTGGTGATTACTCTCAATCCTTCTCTGTATGAGAGTGAATGTGACCTATACCCAGCAGTAGGACGATAAAAAAAGGTTGATGATGATGTTTGCAGATTGAAAAGGTCATCTACCTTGATGACTTTCTTTAAACGTATAATTGCAATAAAATTGAAAACACATTTTAGAACAAGAACGAGGATGTATTCATTGATTTCTCTGAGTGCAATATTTATCATGCGCTTTAGAAATTGAAACTTCGACTTCGAGTGTTGTTCTAGGTTTTGTGGGTTCTCAAGCAACCTGTTGTCACAATTCGATCCTATCACGATCCTCCAATCAAATTGTCATGGCTCTAGCGGAGCTAATTGTTGTTAGTTCTGGCTGATATTGCATGGAAATCTGTTGGACAATTAACGGGAAATACTAACACGATGCAAGATTGTGGCTGATTTGACGATTCCCGTTTGTTTATAATTAGTTTTTCAGACAATAGGCAGTTGACAATAAACGTTTATCTTGTGTTATACTAATAAATATCACAAATGAGCAGCAAGAACCGTGATGGGTTTTATTTAGCGATCTTATTTTAGTAATTACTGAGTTCGCGAAGAGAAACTCGACAAAAATTTCACGAATGTATTAATTATTTAATGGCCCTCTAACTAAACTAACCAGAGGTTTAGGTATTGAAATGATTGCTGTACAAAATTGTGCGCCATTGTTTTGACTTCTGATTCAATTTTATGGGATCATCATCCACTAAATCCACCTGTTTGCACAGGCACACAGTCACAACGCCCTAAAATGTATCGTTCTTCTCGTATAGTAGATTTGTTGAGGATAAATGAAATCTCGTGACGTTTGATAATGCAAACATATTGTATTATGATCCTGAGAAGATACGCATGGCTAGACATTGGGCTCCGATTCAGCACTTCTTGACATTATTGTTAATGTATGACGTAATTCTTAGATTTTAGTAAAGACCACAGAATAATACATGAGCGTAGAAGCGATAACGTTGTTTATGATTGTGCATTTGTCGAAATAAGCCAAGGTGGTCCTACATGCACTTAAGTCCGATTCCACTACTAGAATCACATCTTGATGCAAATCTTTGAATGAAATCATAAATTGAATGCCCTTAGATGGTACTATAATCAATGAACCTATACATTCTTTAGAAGGTTTAAGTATTCTGAATTAGGAAATGATTATATGTTCACCATTTTGTTAATCATAACTGGCGAAATATGGTTGCATCGGTGGGATGCTAAAAGTATATTTATTTCTAAATAGTAAGTAACTTTCTTGTTATTTGGCTCATCAGCCAAACCTGATACCTTCTCTCTTCAAATCTTAAAAGTACATAATATTTGTCTCGTATATCTGTCAATAACTGGCTCGGGGTAGTCGCATATAAGCACTGCTAGCTATAGTCTCTACAATATACCTCTGCATAACTCTTCAGAGAAGGTAAGAGAAAAATAGGAAGATCATTTCAAAGATAGGAAGATGACCCAAAGGAGGGACTAAGAGAAATACTATTAATAGTTGTTTAATTATTTCTGCAATGCCTAGATACTGCTAACTTTTATGAACTGTACAAAATTCCTAGCTGCGCCCATGCCGCCGCTCCGAACAAATCAGGGCGCGACAGTTTCTTTCATAGCTACGTCCTAGACTAGCCGTGTTTGTAGACACTTTGATTTGTAAGGGCTAGGCGTTTTCTGCGCATTTAAGAAGGAAAAAAGAAAGAAGAGTACTAAGTTTATTCTTCACATATAAAAAAACGCACATTCCTACACTGGAAGCATTTACTTAATGAAGTGTGTAAGGTCGTAAGGTGGTATAATGTATTATAAGATAGCGATGCTAATCTTCCCCAATTATGTAAACAAATAGAAAAACAACTTTCATTATTACACAATATAATAGATTAGAATAGGATACTATTTATTATGTACAGCATATAAATTACAGAATTTAGATATGAAGATTTTACAAAGGGCCACACAATGGGCGGTAATAACATTCTGAATCAACTTAATTACCATTAAAATAAAGTTGATACTTGTTTTACTTGAATTAGGGTGGGGTGTGCAGCACAGCGCACTTTTACTTGCCTATATATACAGGATAGATGGTCAAATAACAATTAACCCACATAACATCGGTGGTGTTTTTGTCCACACCAATAAAAAATTACATTACTTAATATCGTCATTTGAAAATAAATTGCCTTGCTGTACCCAAAATATTTACCGCGAGCTCTAAAAACCAAATAAGAATCTAGTTGTTGGACCGTAGCCCACATTCTATGCATAGCTGCAATTTTATAACGTTGTAGAACGTGGGAATTTTTATAAGCATCTATTTACTGCTAATTTCTGGAAATGTTACGCATCCTATATAATTAAGTAGAAGTAAAAGATCAGCGGCACTTATCAAAACTCAATCTCAATTGATTTTATAAAGTCCACCGCATCTGTCATCATCATCATCTCCGCGTTTAGTCCCGGTTGCACCCACGGCTTTCGCGTTGGAGCCCGGGGTCCGCTTTCCTCCTCAATCTCCTGCATTTCGCGCGATCTTTAGCATCCTGTGCTGTCAGATTGTCTCTACTCACTCCACCGCATCTGTCTGCCGTGTTTATTCAGATAAGTCTCCAAAACAGCCTTATAAAATCTCATGCGGTTTTTACCATTATTTCTCGATGAATGTGTAGAACTATAACGGCAATACTATTTTCTAACGTCGAACGAAGCCGAGCAGACCCTTGTGTAAACTGCATTCACGCTGAATCCGTGTCGCTCAAACCTTGCACCATTCGCGTCTAGCAGATAATCAGTGCGCAACGGGCGTTCCCTTTCATACAAACGTTCTCTCGGATATTGTTACGCGTTTCAGTCGTCGCAGCAACGCCGTGTTGTGTTAGGTAATGGCAGAGCTCAACTACTGTAGCGACGTTAGCAATCTAATTAATTAGTCAAGCTTTGCCATTTACACCAAGCAAACGCGTATTTGCCAATTTCATGATTGCCTCAAAGATTTTAGGTGGTTTCTGATTGCGGCGTTTGTACATTTTCAAGTACTATGTGTTATTGAAGTTAACTGTTGTTGTCTTTAAACTGTTATCATTGTAATCGTACTTAATATTCTTTTTTTATTTTTTTGTATATTCTTATTTTTTACCGCTTTTAAAATTACTTGTGTATTAAATATTATCAAATTATTGACTACCATAATTTATTACTATATTTTTGACTATAGTATTACAACTAGCTGCGCCCCACGTTTTCACTCGCGTAGGTTTCGATAGGTTTTTTTTTATATGCTCCTCTCCTATTAGTCGCAGCGTATGTTATACAGTATGTTAACTAACAGAGGGCGTTCCCGTTAACCCGAAATAGTATAGCATACATACATGCTAAAAAAAATATTTCCATTCGAAAACAAAATGTTTTAAAATTTTTTCCAATATGAAAATATTAAATAAAAATTTTAAATTGACATGTAAAAGAAACACACTGTACACGCGAACATGAAAGACAGCAACGTCGCAATTTATTTATACATGACGACTACTATTTTGATTTAAAACAGGAGGTTTCAAATTTATTTCCAATTAGAATTTTTTTTTATTCGGATTTTTTTATGCTTATTTTTCTATGCTGATATTTTTATTTTAATCTATTAATGATATATATTAACGAGTTTAAGGGAACGCCCTCTGTTATTTAACATACTGTATAGGTAGCCTTCCTGGATGAATGGGCTATCCAAAGCAACAATAGTTTTACAAATCGGTCCAGTAGTACCTCAGATTAGTGCGTTCAAACAAAGAAACTCTTCAGCTTTATATATTAAGTATAGATCAAATGATTGACGAGGTGCAGTTACTAGTCGATTAGTTTAATTTTATTAAATTATTATACATAATTAAAGGCTTTAAATTATTAAAGGCCTTTCATATTCTTACCTGTGTACCACAATAAACGGATTTGAATTCGAATCATGTCTTAAATCCCTAATTTATTCATATAGAGTGTCAGTGCTTGCTGACACTAGCTGAAATAGTTCAAATTACGTCTCATTTTAACGGCATTATTTGAAAAATTTGTGTCATAGGAATGAGGCAGACTTTGTTGTAGCACATATAAAACAATCATAATCCTATTTTCCTTACATTTAAGTTAGCATAGTCCAAAGCCTTCCAAAGATATAAAGAACAAAGTTACAAACCATTTCATAAATCCTCCAAAGGAAATCCACCCTATATTGTATTTCTTAAAAGCCATTCTTGTCCGGGTAAATAATTAATGTCCTATATATAGGGTAATGCACCTGTGTGGAACCCTATTAAATATGAATTAGACCTGACCCATTACAAAATCAATGTTCCGGGTGCCCTGTTGAAAACAAAATACAAAATTGTCGATCAGTCAGTTTTTATTTCAAGACTAATCTTGGATATTACTGCATAGATTTTGGTGCGTTTAACGCCCAACTTGGTTTCATGCAGAGGAATGTGTTATTAGAACAGGCTGGTTCAATAACTTAAGTCTGCGCATTTTTTTTTTTAAATTGTAAACTATTGTTTGACCGCAATCCCCCCTGATAGTAAATAGTGATGCAATCGTTGATGGTAAAGCGCGCTAGTTTATTTAGCCTATTCACTAAAAAAACTTAGTGAATAGGAAAGAAGACGGCAGTTGAGCGAGGTGATGCATGTTGTTAAACTCAACAACACGACTAACAATGCTGCGCCACAGGGAGATTGATCTGAAGATTCTCCACGACCAAACTCCCGACACAACAACATTTGGCGCATCATACCCGGCACACATCGCAACACAACTGCTCAGACCCGTCCTCCGTACGGCTTCACCGGACATCATGACGGAACACGACGAATCTCTTGGCGGCAAGACTTTGTCTGGTGGGTGGTAACTTCTGCCGGCAGCCAATGTTATGGCCTACCACCGAGGAAAACTACACTACTTACTTACTAACTATAACTACTTAGTTTTCAAACAGTTTTTTGGATTAGTTTCGCGAGATTTTCATTTCTTGATATATTTAAGAGACGAGTTCTTGTCATATCTTTATGAAATCTCGTTCCAATAAATCCTCAAAGTTTAGCTAGAAGCTACCCAAACTCGGTAACAGTTGGTAAAGAAATAGATACCTGCGATAAATTTTCCAAATAAGACTATTTCAAAATTTATTGCTTTCCCTGCTTTACCTTAATTTACCGATACGTCAGGCTCCGGCATGAACCCCAATCTATTTGGTGACTAATTACTCGATATGAATATCTTAATTCATAACCAATAATTACTCTACTCATTTACTGTTACTTTGTAATCGTTGACTCAATATACCCTTGATAATATATATATAAAATGTATTTTATTGTTGGATTTTAATACGTAACAACATCAAATATCGATTATCGCTCCTTCAATGCAATGAGGCAAGGTCGTTAGGGTAATCAAAAATCTTGAAAGCAATTTTATACTTTAGGGCATTAAGAAAAGAATTAGATTTGGTTGGCAGTGTCTAGTTCATTTTCTACATGCCGTAATGGTTTTGATGATGAATGGGGGGTATTATACGAATCTTGTTCTTTGCAACGATCAATGAACTTGTCTTTTTCTCTGACGTCTCCCGAATTTACTTTAGCTGATTAAGTTTTTAATCTGGAAGATGTTTCTCGTGTAACAGTGATTTGATTTGAAGGGTTTTAATATAGATCCGCTTTGTTCTTTCGGAAATACGATGTTTAGGTTGATAAAGCGCTATCCATGGGCATAATTTTTAATATGAATGATGTGACCAATACGTTCTAACTCACTTTGCCCGTTCTTTTCCATGGATACGCTACCGTACCTTCTGGTTATGTTTTGGAATGGGCTTCTTTCTGACTGACCGTGCCTTTCAAAAGTGCCTGTAAATTGGTATATTTGAAATAAATGCTGGAGCTTAAGTTCATGTTTTCAGAGTTGTAAGAATTTTCCGCAATATATTTTAGACATTTCAATTCATTGTCTATTATGAACATTGTACTTATAGCAATTATTAATAATTAACACCAAATCGAGCGTGTCGCTTATTTCTAAACATGGTTAGTGTTTCCGATTTCGTGTCCATAAAAATTAACGAACTATCGCCAATATCACAGATTCCAACGCCTCTCTCCCGGGAGGACATGTATTGATTATGTAACTGATTATCCGGCCATGTGTACCTACCATAAGTAATGACACACGACACTGAAGGGAATTGGTGCCCCAACAATATATAAACTGTATCTGCCTCGATGTTTTTATGAGCTGTTTGCTTTGATAAAATTGCACGTGTAACAATACCGAAAAGGTTTACGCTATTAAGTCAAAATTTGATTTTAGAATGAAATAAGCACCTTAATTACGTAACACACTATGACTATCAGTTGGAATCATTTTGTCGCATATTGCCAATCCATTGCTCCATGTGTTAGAAAAACGTGTCTGCTTAACAACGTTAGCAACGCAATGTGTGGTGTTGAACTGTCAAAATGAAACCCATTGCTACTGACAGTCTGTTGCGCAATTACTCCGAAACTCTGCCGATAGGATAGGTGCTAATTGTAAATGTGCTACTAAGCTCTCCTGATGTCTGTTTAATGGGTCAATTAGGTATTACACTGTTTATATGTGTGTTTATTCCATTAAGTAACCTGTTGCTTCATCGGAACTGTCTAGCGACTAGACTATCTGTTTTATCATATTTTATTACCACGCAAATAAAGGCTACGTGGAGTAACCACTACCACCTATAAGATAATTTACCAATTTAACTATTTTAATCATTTTTTCTAAGGCTCGACCGAGGATCTAAGTCTCGGTTTCGGCATTCTCGGCTACAAATCCAACCGAAAAATTTGTCTCAGTTCTCGGCTAAATATTGTTACGGGCTAGGGGTACTTAAACGCCGGTTAAGGGTTACGAAGTTTATTAGCAACGAAAGTACAGTCGATCGTAGGCAATGACAAGTAGAATGTCGCTGACGTTGCACCGAAGTCTTCCCTTAGGTCCACGAAGTTCGTGTTGTAAACACACAATAACGCTACAGATGTTTCTTCACGTAGTACTTACAGTTCTCGTTATAATTGTCGCAGTAGGTCTTCTTTAAGATTAATAATAATAATAAATAATAATAATCTTTATTCATAAAACTTACACACAACATTGTAAAACCAAAGCTACAAAAATATTCTTATACAATTAAATACATATCTTATTGCCTAAATAACAGCTAGGTATTATGTGTGACTAAAAATATACCTAAGGTCATACAGAACGTATTATTATATAGAGAATCATGTAAAATTAGCGACATGCCCGAGCTAGGTTCATTAAACCTGTGTTTCAGGCGCTCACTTTACATCACAATATATCAGTAAGTCCGTAAGATTCAATTATGCAACGTTATGGACTAGGAATTCGATAAACAAAAACGTCAGATTTATTATGCTATCTTATGTACTATTTAATTTTATATCTTATCTAACTTTTATCTGTAAACTATTTACTATCACACTATAACTTCCAGAAGCTTTTCTGTGTCTGTGTAATTGAGAATTAATAGGTATTCCGATATTACTTGACTACATTTTTTATAATTTATACTGTATATATCTAATAGTTTGTTAAGCTTGTTATATAAGAAAGGGCCTAAAAATACATAAAATCTATAGGCATAAGCGTGTCTCGTCTGTGGTTTTGTGCAAACCATAAGTTTTCTCCTCCTCGTTGAAGGTACTGGGTCAAAAGGAAGCTCAGAGTGCTGATGAAGTACGGTATGCAAGATAAATAGTTGACGTACCGTTAGAACCTTGCATTCCACATAAAGCTGGTGAGTGGGAAATCTGAAAGGACGGAAGGTTGCCACCTTTAGAATAGCTCTTTGAGCACGTTCTAGAGGCAGCATTATGGTCTTTGCGGCACCACCCCAAGAAGTAATACAGTAGGTGATAACAGATTGGCACAAAGCTAAATAAACTTGTTTTGTTAACTGATAGTCCGCTATGTGTCGTAGGTTTTTGAAAATGTATATTAATTTACGCACTCTCGTACACAGTAACTCGATATGTTTACGGAAATTGAGATTTGTGTCAATCGTAACACCCAGATATTTTATATGGTCAGCTTTAGTTAAAGTGGGACAAGTGCAAGCAGTGTCAGCATAAATACAGTTGTGTGCATATATGTTTATGTTAGTAAGCGGATTGTTAATGTTTCTCATTGAGAATAAAATGTATTTTGTTTTTCCTACATTTAAACTTAGAAGATTTTGATGAAGCCAATCAGACACAATATTAAAGCCGTTCTGGGCATGTTTGTATGCCTCATCTTTGGATTTAGCGGAAAACACTAGAGCAGTGTCATCGGCATAAGATAGTATTATCCCATTATGTAGACCTATACTGCAAAGGTTGTTTATGTAGATTAAAAATAATGTCGGGGCCAAAATACTACCTTGCGGTATACCAAAAATACTACTTTTTATCTCAGAACTAGTGTACTGTCCTATTTTAACACATTGATAGCGGTCACTAAGATAATCAGAGAATAAAGAAAGTTGCTCTCCTCTTATACCAAGTGTTTCAAGCTTTCGCAATAATATAGGGCAAGAAATAGTGTCGAAGGCCCTAGCGAGGTCCAAAAAGATCCCTATAGTGTGAAAGCCATTATCTAAATTAGTACTTATATACTCTGTCAGCCTGTGAACTGCTTGGTTAGTTGATCTGTTAGTTCTAAATCCGTATTGGTTATTGGAAAGCAATTTGTTAGTTTCTAGATATTTTATTAGTCGACTGTTTATAATTTTTTCTAAAATTTTAGACAGTCCTGTTAGTACAGAAATGGGTCTATAGTTGTTAACACATTTCTTATCTCCCGCTTTGTACACCGGTGTAACTACAGCTTTTTTAAGCAATTTGGGGAATATTCCGTTTGACAAACACGATTGAAAAATATGGGTTAAAGGAGGAGCAAGAAAGTGTTTAAATCTTTTTAGTATATTATTATTAATGCCATCCCACCCAACAGCACAGTTGTCTTTCAAACCGCTAATAATTTCTAAAATTTCATTGACATCAGTGTCCAATAAAACAAAAGAATTTAAAGTATTCGAAGTGCTGAACACTGTTGATGATGGCTGTGAAAGATGATTACTCTGGTTTAAGGTTTTTTCGGCCAGGGTTTTGCCAACGTTTGCAAAAAAACTGTTGACTTTATTCGCCGCTTCGATGGGGTTTGTTGTTATTGACAGTAATTCGAGTGGCTGTTCAGGATTTTTTGATCGAAATGTATTTGATTTAATAAATTTCCAAACAAGCTTACTATTTTTCCCAGCCTTCTGTAATTCATTCTTCTCAAATTGATTTTTAGTTTTATATAAAAGTTTGTTACAAAAATTTCTGTACCTTTTATATGTAGTAGAAAGTATTTCATTATCCGGTGCAAGTTTCGACTTTTGATGTAGTTTGTCCCTATGCCTAATACAACGGACGAGACCAGGAGTGATCCATGGCTTAATGTTATTATATTTTCTAGGGATTGTTTTGCTAAATGTATTTTTATTTATTGCAGCTTGAAGCATATTTATGAAGTACTGTAAGGAAGTATTTGCATCATTTGTTTCGTAAACAGGGTCAAAATTAATACTTCGAACATCACTTTCGAGATTAGTCATATTAATTTTTGTATAGCTACGCATGCATTTTATTCTAGGTGGCGATATTTGTAACGATAGCAGAATAGCTTGATGGTCGGTAAGTGATGAATAAGTAACCAATGTTTTTGAAGGATTTTTTGTTTTTATGATGAAATGGTCTAAACATGAACCGCTCTGGTGCGTGGGATAATAATGAGTGGGTAAAAGGCCATGGAATGCACAAATATTTAAGTATTTATGAACATGTGTATTGTATCTTTCGGAAGCAATATTAATATTTATGTCGCCCGTTAGAATGATGTTTTTGAAAACTGATAAATGTTTTAGGTTGTCATTAAGTGAGTCCAAAAACCTGTCGATGTTCTGAGAAGGAGGTCTATAAATAGCCATAATTACAGTATCTGGAGTAATTTTAATTATTAGACAGTTACTATCTTGAACTATAGGTTCTTCCACAACTATTTTTAAGTCTTTTTTAATGAAAACTACTATACCATCGTTTTGATTAATGCTTAAGTTTGTTTTGTGAGATTGGTATCCATCAAGGGAAGGAAGATTGGCTGTCTGAGCAGACAACCAACATTCTGTAAGGACGATAACATCACAGCTAATATCAAGAGTTTGTAGTAGAACTTCAAATCCGTGCATGTTTCGATTTATACTCCGGATATTTTGTGTAAGCAGGGTAAGTGTTTTTTCCCCAACAGGAAGAAGGAGCCTACAGTCCTCTACATTACATGTATTGGTTTCAGACACAGAAAAACCATCCAAGTCAGTGATTAGCTGACTGGCCATAACACCTATTAATTAAAATGAATAAACTAACTCTAAGTAACGTATAGATAAACGGAAACTATAAGAAATTATTTATGAGGCGCTCTTAGGCGCCATCATAGTCTATGGAATTAATATAATTAGCCTCTGCGTATTTACGTGCAGGACAGTCTACATCACCAGTCTGATGGTCACATTTCCTCTTGAAACGCTTGCACGTCGCACATCGAGGTGGAGTAGATTTGCTGCTACACTCCTTGTGAACGTGCCCAGGTTCCCCACAGTGGTTACAAGTAGGACTGGTTTCTCGGCAAAACTTGGCTGCGTGTCCAAATTGCTGGCAATTATAACATCTCGTGACGATCGTAAAATCTCTCACGGGGCAGGATGTCCAATTGATGAAAATTCGACCTTGGTTTATTAAAATTTTCCTGACGGCGGCTGGAAGCTCCAAAATGTAATTGCAGGTAGGTAGACCTTTTTTACCCGATTTATGGCTCAATTTGACATTTGCAAAGAAGGTATCACGGGTAGTATTTACCAATTTACCTGCAAGATTTTGCTCATAAATACAGTCAAACACTTCCTTTTCAGTAAGTGCGACTGGAACTCCGATGACAGCTATCCTGGGTCGACGTTTTGGAGCTTCTTCCACTGTAAGGCCTGATGAAACCAGTTTCGTCGAATTTCTCAGTTTTTCAATGTCACCTTTGCTCTCAGTGCTAATTAGGACGCCACCGTTTTTTACTTTTTTCAGGGCACGAACGTGAAGCTTCAGTTCCTCAGGAGAAATAATTTTTTGCACAAGTGACTTGGTGTCTTCGCTTGTTTTGGTCTTATCGCATGGGTAAATGGTCACAGAGCTCAGGTTTGCGGGGCGGATGAAGTTATCAAAACCTTTTTTCACCATGTTAGCGTAAGAGGTAGAAGCGCAATCAGATGGTGCTAGTTTCTTAGTTACAACCTCCTTTATTTCAGTAATGGAGTCCGCGAGGTCCTTCTGATCCTTTAGGTGCTGTATTTTATTGTGCGCTAGGAGTGTTTTTTGTTTTAATGCTTGGTATATGACGGCCATTTGAGATGCCCCACTGGAAACTTTTCGGCAGAGAGTGGAGACTCGGAGTTTTTGATCGGAGTTCATTTTCCCCTCCGTAACTATGGTGCAGACCTCATTTAGGATGGTATCAATAGACTCCATCCATCTTTGGACCTCAGGGGTAGAAATGACTTCCTCCGGAAGCTCACTGGATGCCAGGGGTGAGGCTCGAGGTGGTGACGGGACACTAGGTCGAATTGGTTCTGGGATGGCGGGAGACGGCGGTGGACTTCGCCGTACTAGGTGGCTACGACCAAAAGGGCTAGATCCTTGGTTAGCCATATCTTATACAAAAAATATCTTGATTATTGTATTACGGTCATTTTGCGCAACACAAATTATAAAAACAAAAGTAGCTGTTACTCACACGCGACACACTTCTTAGAGCTAACACTGCATATAATTTTGTTGTAAATATTTATTATTAAAATTTACATAATTAAATCAATACAAAGTGCACGTCTACTAGGTTTCTCGTCAAAAAATACATCCAAATCTTGATCAATTGAAATTTTAAGCGCGAGAAGCAGAAACAGAGGGAAAGAAGATCCTGACATCGAGGACAGGATCAGCAAGATCGACAAACGGAACTCAAACGTTAATAAAGTGTCGTGTGCTAACCCTACCTCAAGTGACGTGAAATTTGACACTGAAAAACATAGTGATGTGTGCTAATTTATCATTATAGTGACATTCTATTTATAGACTTTAGTTACCTACATTTCTTTATAGTAGTCCTAGTCGTAGGTCAGTGATATTTACATTAGAGCCCTGTATTCTTAATTTTTTTACATTATTTTTTACATTCTTATTTTATTATTTTACATAATTTGGAATTCTTTGATCTAGTTATTCTCTTTCTGTTTTGTGGCAATATGTACGGTGTACGTACATGGGTAAAAATATATTAATTACAATAAGTTAGCCAGTAGGCTAACGTATTTGCACTTTGGGCGCGACCTACATTTCACAGTGCATTGACACTGACGCATTGCATTATTCTAAGCATTTCATGTAATATTTTATATTTAGTGTTCAATTAGACGTGGTTTGAATCGGACAACTTGCATTTTTATTTAGATTCATCCCGTTGAGCATTCACTGACATTTTCTGCATTTAAGTTTGACAATTTACATTTACAGTGACATTACTTATGTTAGGGAAACATCCTACATAGTTTTTCCTACAGAGTTTCATTAAAAGATTGCTTCTTAACTGTCGCTGTTTTCGTATCGCTAGTCGAGTGTAGACTGACTGTGCGCCGGCGTCGCGCCGCCTATAATAGTTTTTCCTACAGAGTTTCATTAAAAGATTGCTTCTTAACTGTCGCTGTTTTCGTATCGCTAGTCGAGTGTAGACTGACTGTGCGCCGGCGTCGCGCCGCCTATATATAGGCCAGCTGATCGAACATTCCGGAATCCTCTAGACGTAATAATAATACTGCATAACTTCGAGGTCACCGGCCATGTAAGTACCTATGGTAATTCCCGGAAACGGGTTTCCAGAAATTTCGATGTCGACACTTTGTTGACAAAACTGTTGAGACCTGTACCATTCGATAGGCCGTCCTAAGTCTAGCAATGCGTTTTATTATTGTACCTAGAAAATGTCTAGATCTAGGAAAAATAGGGCTTGAAAGTGACACACTGCATGTCACGCGATATTGAACCTTATGCCATCGACATAAGGTCCATTCGTAACATTGCCCCCTTCTTAGTCATGCTCGTCCCGAGCATGATTTGATCCATAATAGCGAGCTAGGCGGTCTACGTGTACGATCTTCAGCTTCCCTCTAGGTCCTTTCTTTATCCGGTAGGTGACATCGTTTATCCTGGTTACTATCGTGTACGGACCCTCCCATTTGGCTTGAAATTTCGGACTCTTTCCTTTTCTCCTTATGGGATTATGTAACCATACCAAAGTTCCTTCTTCAAATCCGGGCACATGAGCTTTGCGGTCGTATCGGATCTTCATTCTCTCACTGGTTTTCAGACCATTCTCTCTCACTAGCTCATGTATTCCATCTAATTTACGCCGCAGGTCGGCCACATAGTCGACAGCTAGGGTAGGAGTATCGGGAGGTGTTCCGGTTAGTGCATCTATGGGTAGTCTAATTTCTCGGCCGAAGTTGACTTTCGCCGGTGTGCAATTTGTGCTATCATGTGTTGCAGAGCGGTATGACATTAAGAAGAGTGGAATGTATTGGTCCCAATCCCTCTGGTGTTCTTCCACTACTTTGGCCAAATGATTCTCTAGCGTCTGGTTGAATCTTTCGACCATTCCATCTGACTGAGGGTGATATGGTGTTGTACGGGTCTTATGGATCCCGAGTAGTTGGCAAACCTCTTGGAACAGTGAAGACTCGAGATTTCTACCCTGATCAGAGTGTAACTCCAAAGGAACGCCAAATCGACAGAACACCTCGTGAACTAGCTTTTTGGCGACTGTATGAGCTTCTTGGTTAGGTACTGCAAAAGCTTCTGGCCATTTACTGAAATAGTCTTGCATGACGATGATATACCTATTCCCTTCTTCAGTAACAGGGAATGGCCCAGCTATATCGACAGCAACTCTTTCCCATGGTGCACCAACATTGTACACTTTCAGCCGACCTCTGGCCCTCGTTTGCGGTCCCTTTACTGAGGAGCAGGCTACACATTTTCTACACCAGTCCTCTACATCTTCGCGGCAATGCACCCAATAGAATCTTTTTCTCACCTTTTCCAGGGTTTTCTTTACTCCAAGATGTCCTCCGGATACTCCGTCGTGCACCTGTCGTAGCACTGACGCGACTTTATCACCGGGAACAACTATCTGTAAGGTGACCTCCTGTCCACTGGGTGATTCCCATTTCCTCTTGAGAACTCCATTATCAATTATCAGGCTGTCCCACTGAGCCCAGTAACTTTTTACTGTTGGGCTAAGCGCTGATATTTCACTCCAAGCGGGCCTCTGGCCACGTTGTTTCCATTCGATTACTGTCTTCAAGTCACTATCTTCCTTTTGTGCGTCTTCCAATGATTGATTATCCCAGTCTTCGTCCAAAGCGTTCACCTGGATAATCCTTACGTTCTCTTTCTTTTCCTGTTTGGCACAATGTCGGCAAGACTCTTCGCAAGGTCGTCTAGACAAAGCATCAGCATTATTGTGTGACTTGCCTTTCCGATGTTCAGTGACAAAGTCAAATTCTTGCAGCTGCTCTATCCACCTTGCTACTTGTCCTTCTGGGTCTTTGAACTGGAGGAGCCACTGTAAGGCAGCGTGATCGGTACGAAGTGTAAACTGCCTCCCAATCAAATATTTCTTGAAGTGTTGTAAGGTTTTAACAACGGCTAGAAGTTCTCGGCGGGTAACACAATAATTTCTTTCTGGCTTGGAAAGGCATTTGCTGAAATATGCGATAACGACCTGCCTATCTCCTTGTGTTTGGGAGAGAACTCCTCCAATACCCACATTGCTGGCATCTGTGTCTACAAAAAATCGGCCTTCCCTACTAGGGTAACCTAGTACAGGAGCCTCACACAAGTGAGTTTTCAGTAGGGCAAATGCCTGTTCACAGTCAGAGTTCCATTCGAATAGACACTTTTCCTCTGTTAAACGATGCAACGGTTTCGCTAACTCGGAGAAGTTCTTCACAAACCGACGGTAATATGCACACAGGCCCAAGAAAGAGCGTACCTCAGTTTTATTACGAGGGGTAGGCCACTTCGACACGGCTTTTATTTTTTCAGGGTCTGTTCGAATTCCTTGCGACGAAATAATGTGTCCCAAGTATCCAACCTCTTTCTGGAATAGTGTACACTTACTAGGACTGAGTTTTAAATTTGCTTCACGCAGTTTCTGGAAAACTTTCTCCAAATTGCGTAGGTGCTCTTCGAAGCTTCGTCCCATAATGATGATGTCATCCAAATAGACTAGGCATGCATCACCAAGCAACCCCACCAAAATGCGCTCCATTAGGCGCTCGAATGTAGCAGGAGCATTGCACAGTCCAAAAGGCATGACATTGAATTGCCAGAGACCGTTTCCAGGACCAGTGGTGAAAGCGGTCTTTTCTTTATCCTGCTGAGAGATTTCCACTTGCCAGTATCCACTTTTGAGGTCAACCGTGGAGAACCATTTCATGCCACTTAGCAAGTCTAAAGTGTCATCTATACGTGGCAGAGGATAACTGTCCTTTTTCGTGGCATCATTCAGCATCCTGTAGTCAACGCAAAACCTTGTACTGCCATCCTTTTTCTTGACTAGGACAACTGGAGATGACCAAGGGCTGGTAGATGCTTCGATAATCCGGTTTTTCTCCATATCTCTTAACATTTCCGTGACTTCCTGTTCTCTTGCAAAGGGGATACGACGTGGTCTCTGTCTTATCGGCTGTGTATCACCCGTATCTATATGGTGTTTGACGAGCCCGGTGCTTCCCACGTCACCGTCGGACTTCGAGAAGATGTCATGGAAGTTATGCAGCAGTTGCTTAACTTTGTGACTTTCGAACTTGTTTAAATTGCCCTTACAATTTTCGAGTATTGTCGATATGTGTTCCTGCCACTTCTTATCACGTTCCTTTTCGTGTGCCTCTGTTTTTCTCAAAGATGCTACATGATCGCACACACCCACGATGCAATTCTTTTCAAGAATTATTTCTTTGTTACTAACGTTGATAATGCGTACTTTTGGTTTATCGGAAATCAGCATCAGTGTCCTTGCTGTTATCCAGTCTGGGTGATCTCCAGAATCTTCTACTATAATGCAACGTTTACGACATCCTATTGGTGAAAATCTAATATCTACTAAGGTTTCTGATCTTGGTGTTAATACGGTTTTTCTTACACAGTACACTGATCCCTGTTTTCCACCTTGAAGAAATACTTCTTGTTCTGGAAAACTCAATACTCCTTTTGCTACATTAAGGACGCACTGCTGTTTCTTCAAAAAGTCCAGTCCTATTATGCAATCATCTGTAATATTTGCTATTAAAACAGGGTGCGTGAATGTCTTATCACCCATTTTCAAGGACACGTTCGTTTCACCAAGGACGAGTACTGGTTGGCCGGTGGCGGTTTGTAATCGGCATTGTGAAGACCCTCTTTTCCATGCTATGGTCCGAGGAAATAGCTCCGGTCGTGCAATAGTTCTTGATGCACCAGTATCCAACGTGAAACTGCATGACTTACCATTCAGTTCTCCTTCTATAATGAGACTGTTTCCGTCACCCACTTGTGATACTGTTATAATGGGGGCTACATGTCGACCAGCCAGTACTCGCCCCATAGCCCTGGCTGTTCCTAGTTTAAATCCTCGGCTTCCACCTGTGTCCCAGAAGTACTTCTTCCCTTAGACTTCCTGGGACAATTGATCCGAATATGACCCTTTTCGCCGCACTCATAGCAGGTTGGTCCTTGCCGAGTTTTAATTATTGGGGTTACCTCGCGAATGCGGTGCTGTTGTCGGCCGTCTTGGCGTACTGCTTCCACCTCCAGAGCGTGTGTCAAGGCTGCCTTCAGAGTCTGATGGTGACCCAGACGAACTGCAGCCCTGACTTCTGCATCTCGGATTCCATCAGTAAAAGCTTGCACCGTAGTAGCATCAATTAATCCCGGTGTTGATGCATACGCCCTCCGAACAACACGTTCTATTTCCGTTGCCCATTGTTACAAACCCTCACTGCTCTTCTGTGTGCGGTCGCGGAGTTGAGCCCTGTAGACATGTTCAAGGTGTTTCTCCCCGTATCTAGACTCCAACGCTTCTAGCAGACAGGCTAGGGTATTGCAATCGCCGGAAATGTTTTCGAGAATTTGTACTGCATCACCACGCAGAGCAAGCGTAAGAGCGGTTACCGCTTGATCGTCGTCCCAGTTGTTGCCTTTTGCGACCTTTTCGAATTGTAGACGGAAGGCCACCCATGACGTTGTTCCGTCAAAATGAGGTACCTGGAACGTCGGCAGAGCACTGGGTACAGGTATCACACCTTTGATACTTCCTTTCTGTACCTTATCATGGAGGAATTTTATTTCTTTCTCACACTCCATGATGGTGCTATCTAGTGTCTCGAAACGCGCATCATGTTTGTCTATACGAGCATCCTGTTTGTCTATACGCGTATCTTGGTGGTCCATACGCGCTTCTTGTTTGTCTATGCGCGTATCTTGCTGGTCCATACGTGCATCTTGTTGTGTTGCTTTTGTTTTAAGCTCGTTGACCTCTTCTTTAGTTTTTTCCCACTTTCCGTTTAGTTCCAATACTAGTTGCTGGGATTTTGCCTGGTATTCTGCTACATTTTTAATTTGTGCCTGGGTTTCTGCCTGGGATTGTTTTATTTGAGCCTGGGTTTCTGCCTGGGATCTATCTATTTTTGCCTGGATTTCTGCCTGGGATTTTGCCTGGGATTCTGCTACTATGCCTTTTATTTGCGCCTGGGATTCTGCTATACTCAGCTTTATTTGCGCCGTCAAGTGAGCCAGTAACACCGATAAATCGGATCCGCTGCTTCCGGGAATAGTGCTGGTACTAGGCGCACTCACATTCGTCGGTGTTACGACGGCCGCATGTTCTACGGGTGCAGGGACACCAAGCGATTCTTCCTCTTGACGCGCCAAATCCATCGCTGCTTGTCGTCGCGTGCGAACTCTTTCGTCTTCCCTTGGCGTGACCGGCATGCCGCTTCTGACACCAATTGTTACGGGCTAGGGGTACTTAAACGCCGGTTAAGGGTTACGAAGTTTATTGGCAACGAAGGTACAGTCGATTGTAGGCAATGACAAGTAGAATGTCGCTGACGTTGCACCGAAGTCTTCCCTTAGGTCCACGAAGTTCGTGTTGTAAACACACAATAACGCTACAGATGTTTCTTCACGTAGTACTTACAGTTCTCGTTATAATTGTCGCAGTAGGTCTTCTTTAAGATTGCTTCTTAACTGTCGCTGTTTTCGTATCGCTAGTCGAGTGTAGACTGACTGTGCGCCGGCGTCGCGCCGCCTATATATAGGCCAGCTGATCGAACATTCCGGAATCCTCTAGACGTAATAATAATACTGCATAACTTCGAGGTCACCGGCCATGTAAGTACCTATGGTAATTCCCGGAAACGGGTTTCCAGAAATTTCGATGTCGACACTTTGTTGACAAAACTGTTGAGACCTGTACCATTCGATAGGCCGTCCTAAGCCTAGCAATGCGTTTTATTATTGTACCTAGAAAATGTCTAGATCTGGCGAAATAGGACTTAAAAGTGACACACTGCATGTCACGCGATATTGAACCTTATGCCATCGACATAAGGTCCATTCGTAACAATATAGACGAGATTCTCGGTCATGCATGACAAACAGTTTCTTAGAGAGCCAAAACTGCAAAGAAATGTTAATATTTTTGAGAATTGGTTTTCATCTTCCTATAAGGTGCTCAGGCCTGCCGCAAATAAGTTTTTATCCGCGCCGTCTACAAGCGTAGCAAGTGGACAACCGTTTATCAAAGCTGGACAATTGTATGGCGAGACGCTCTTTGGAGGGCGAAAATGGATTTGTTGTTATAATATAATGTTATTTAACTTGAATTCTTAAAACAATTCATTTCTTTAAACAGGTAGTACCGTATTAAAAAGTCAACAGCATTTTATTTATTTTGTTGTGTTCTATTCTCGGTCTCGGCCGAGATATTTGCGTGGGTCGCATGTGTGCATAAATGACAATGAAAAAATATTATTTTATTCTCGGTCTCGGCCGAGAACGATAAATCTATCTCGGTCTCGAGCTCGTCTCGGGAGTTCGTCTACTTATTTCTATTTTCTTGAGTTCATTTTGAGTAATTTAGAGATGTTTATCATGAATGTACACGAAACATATTTTACCGCCCGTAAAATCTAGTTTATTTCATGGAATTTCTGCACAAGTTTCAATATTGAAACGCCTTAACCAAAAGTATTGTAGTTCTTTAGTAAGAATATTTACTAAAACTATTTATCAAAGATGAATTTTATTAATTACGAGAGAAATGAGATTTAATTTAGAATTCCGGCATTTTGGCACCCAACTGGGCCCCAGTAGGGCGCTACTTTCAAATCATTATTTTGCATGTAATGATAGCAGTAACTGAAAATAAATATGTAAGACGTCCACAAAAAAGCTAAAAAGTAATATTACTTGTGTAACAAGAAAAATATTACTAAAGTAAGATAAATTTTATTTTCGCCCTCTGAGTTACAAGAGCAAAGGTCATCCCGTTGCCATGATGGTAATTGAGCTACTGCGAGTTGCTAAGTTAAATGCTTTGTTGTATCAAGTACTAAATAACATCAATTAAAGCCAATTGGTTTCTCCTTTGCTCAATTAAAATACTACATTCATTCTACTTTTACAATCAATTGTAAAATTTAATTCGATACCTACTCGAGTTCACCAAATCACCAACAAGTAGGTGGTGCTTTCATCATTAAGTATGTCTTATTGATGTCTGGTGAAGCCGTACAGAGGACGGGTCTGAGCAGTTGTGTTGCGATGTGTGGCGGGCACGATGCGCCAAATGTTGTTGTCTCGGGAATTTGGTCGTGGAGAGTCTCCAGATCAATCTCCCTCTAGCGCAGCATCGTTTGGTCGTGTTGGTCTTGGGTTTAACATTGCATCACCTCGTTCAACTGCCGTCATCCTTCCTATTCCTAAGTTTTTTAAGTGAATAGGCTTAATAAACTAGTGCGCTTTACACTCAACGATTGCATCACTGCTTACCATCAGGCGGGATTGCAGTCAAGCACTAGTTTATAATTATTAAAAAAAAAAAAAATGTTTATTTACCTATGATCAGTTTTTCATTGTTTGATAAACAAATCACAATTGTCTGATTTGTTATGTAATAATACACGACATTTTACTAAACCAGTGCGCAACATTTAACCCTGAATTCAGCATATGATTCTAGACCCTCAAGAGTAGAATGTTTTCCTCAGAATCATATGTTGAATTCATGGTTAAAGATTACGTACTGTTTACATGTTTTTCCATTGGGTATGTCGGCTTAAAACAACAACATGACACTTATCACATCAATATTCATCTTGACTGGTAAAAATCATTAACATGCAAGGTTGTATTCCTTTGAACGGAGTACTATTTAATTTAATTTCACGAGACAGCCCTTTTGGCTGGAGCACCACCTACTCGTGTTTTATAAGAGACTTAAGTGAATCAAGATATTTTGCAGTGTTCGGATATGTTTGCCAAGATTTTTTGACACCTCGACGTATTGCTAAATTTATTGGCTTGGAAAGACGTCAAACCTTGTAGATTTCTATAAGAGGTCTAGTTGGCACTTGTGAAACAGGCTTCCATGGCCATATAGGCGTGTTGACTGTAATTATATCTTATCATTAATTGCAGATAAAGCTTTTTATTTTTTCTAAGAATTCACCTCACAGAAAACCCGGCTCATGCCAAAATGAAGCTTAAAATAAGACATTGGAATCCTGACAGTAAAACGCCTTGGACTTATAAATGCCTTGCTTTAAAACTTGCACTTGAATGCGAGCTCCTTTAAAAGAATACGGCTAAAAGCTACAAATAAAACAAAAACCTACAACATTCCTTTTGGTACAATATGGGCATGGTCACGTTTTTAGGGCGGTATTTGCATATTATGTTAGAATAGTATCGAATATTAAACTTATTGGTGTGGCCGGAGGATGTCAGGGTTGAAGGATATTTTGTTATTCAAAACAATGTTGTTATTAAAAAAAAAAAAACATGGTAATGGTATTTTTTTAGAAAGCAAGTAGTCCTCAATTTTGACGGAAATATTAATAACAAGGATAAAGTTTTGAAGAAGACAAATTTGTGAAACTTACTAAGTACACATTCCACAAATTTTAAAATTATTGTTTTAGCAGAAAAATTTCGAGTCCTATCTACTTTGCAGGCTTACTTTGAATTTTCGCCTGAAAGACCGACTTCTGCGCCTTAATATGACAATACACTAACATTTTTCTGCTACAACAAAAAATTTGAACAACGTGTAAATATGTTTTCAAATGTCTTTTGATTTCGATTCTTATTCTTATCGTTTAAACATGAAGTCTTTGATGCAATAATATGCCTTTGAACAGAGATTGTGCTTTAAACGCTTTAAAAGGCAAGTCTAGCAAAGAAGAGGTTATCTTGTTTTAAAAGGTCATACCAAGCCCAATAAATTGAATGAAGCCGGTGAAAGAGGGCTCGTATTTTGTCCATATTTCTGGTGTTAACATTATGAATATCACTGTCTTTAAAGCACAAATGAATATTTTGCCTATATAAATATAAAAAGGTGGCGAAGATGAATTGTGCAAGCAACCGTGAACATAATAAGATTCACGAACTGTACCTTCAGCTGTATTTACGGTGATTGTAATTGATAGATGGTTCCACAGCTTCATCAATCAAACGTTTTATAGAATGTCCTGCCGTAATTAGGGGCTTTCTCCAGATTCGTAAAGTTTTTGTTACAAGCTCAATATGAAAAATCGAGTCGAGATTTTATGAGCTTAAATAATATTATCGTATCGCGTATTTTTGGGCGGTTCAGCTCCTCAAATAAGGCTGTAATTATAAAAGTACTTAATTAATCTTGCTTGGGTTAACTGGTTATTCGATAATTTATATTGATAATTAATTTATAAACGGCTATAAAATAAACTGCACCTATAATTGTGATAAAACAGGTTGTTCTCGGAGAGTACCTAAGGAACGTGACAAGTTGTATAGTGGGTGTACCCGTTATACAACTTGTCACTCTGTTCAGCTTAACATAAGTACTAAGGTTGACCTGACTGAACTTCTTCGTCCTTTGACTGCCACCTACTTATGTACAGATACCAGCACATAAAACTGCTACAATCTATCAAAATAGATTTTAAACTTCATCGCTAAAGCATTAAGTTTGAAGGATTACTGGTAATATTTGTCAGTTTCGGGTAGCTTGACCTGCAAGTCTCCGTGAATAGTTAAGCTAATTTTTTTAAATTAGTTCATCACCACTCACAAAAACCCATCACATAAGCACTAGGATGTGGTGAAGGGCAGGCGTTTTGGGACTGGCTCATGTAATTTTGACGTTCGAAAAGTGCTGTTTCTCAGTGTAATTTATGTGACTTCATTTTGATTGTTTTTTTTAATAAACGGTCAATCAAAACATTGTGACGAAACCGGCAAGTGCTACGACCAAAAAATCTAAGATATCAATTAACACACCTGGTCTGAAGGCCTGTGTCCCAGCAGTGGCAACATAATACGCTGATTATGTATATTAGAAAAAAGAGCACGACGAAGAAAAGTAGTACCGGGCTAAAAAGGGGTGAATAAGGATGCAGGGGTGAAACGAGACGAAACTTTAAAATTGTTGTCTGTAAAAACTAATGTATTTACTGTTTAAAGATTAAGTCTTGTTAGCAGTTAACTATACTATTTTAATCCCCTTATTCATAAACGATGTTTAAAGTTAACTAGTGATTAGCGATTCTTTAACCATACATTTTAGACGTTTGCACGTCACTTAACTTTAATAATCGTTTGTGAATAAACACACTAGTGTTTAAGTTTATTCAGGGTATATTTAGGGGGTGTGGTTTTGGTATAAATATTATAAAATTGCACAATAGCCGGTCGCTTCATCAACGCATCTCACCTGCCCGGCAAGATAGGGGCGCTAGCGACTGCGGACCAATACGGAGACATTCACACCGACATTTTACAATGTTTATTCGCGAATTTTTAAACGTGGGCCGTATTACCTCCTGGGCCTTATTTACCTCAGGTACCTTATATTAGGAAAAAGAGCAAAAGTAGCACCGGTAAAATGGGGTGAATAAGGATGCAGGGGTGGAACGAGACGAAAAAAGTGTTGCCTGTAAACACTAATGTGTTTACTGTTCAAAGATTAAGGTCCGTATTACAGAACGTCACTCAAAACTCAAGCTCTACTTAAGTCGCGTTTCAAGCCATTTGATTGGTTGAAACTAGTTTTAAGTACTGCTTAAGCACAGATCAATGCTTGAGTAACGTTCTGTAATACGGACCTATGTCTTGTTAGCAGTAAACTATATTATTTTAAACTATAAATCTATTTTAGAGTTTCATCTTGATTTAATTCGTTTTACGGTTTACAACGGCCGTGTCGTCGATCAAACGATAGCGTTCCTCCATGGGACGGAGCAGTAAGTAAGAAATAATTTAGAATACTTCTATAAAAAGATGGAAATTGTTAACGCAATAATAGGGATCTATATGAACCCCTCAGCACGGACCGATAGTGATTAGATAAAACTGGCATGCCATGATTGCGAATCAATACATTTATCACCTTTGAATTTTCGTGAATACATAAAATAAAAACAATATTTAGTCTTACTTTGATTGTGGCTCTCTTAAAATTTTATCATCTCACCCATTGAAAAAACAAGTGCTTAATAAATTTTGTTTCAGTGAAATTGTTGTATTTCTGTTTTGTTGTATATACATAATACAATTAGGGCTTCAAGTCATGCGCGGGTGAAAATGTTTTGTAATAGACTAACAAGAATTGAAAATTTGTCTGGGAAACGTTTTCAACAGAAGCAATCATTAATTATTAAGAGAGACGACAATGAGTGCCCGGTGCTCTACCCGGGCAGAGGCTGTGTTTTTCAACTTAAATTGTGGGCAAGTTATTTAGTGTTGAAATTTGTAATAAAGGTCTTGTTTTCTAAAAGAGCTTTACCACTCTTGAGAATTCCATGTTCCTCAAGTATTATTTTCTTCTGAATAATCTAAGATGTGTTTTCGTGAACTACATTGATCCTAAATTACCGTAGGCTTATAAAATTTTCGTTTTTCCTAATTATATGAAATATCAGTAGTGGGATCGGTTCTTGTTTTTTTATAATCACCTATATGAACAAGCATTTGACTGCAATACCGCCTGATGGTAAGCAGTGATTCAATCGTTGATTGGAAATCATACTAGTTTATTATAAGCCTATTCACTCTAGTCTTGAAGACGTTTAAATTATAATCGGACGGGAAGATCACTGTAGCCAAATTGTAGCTATTGTTGCAACCCTTCCCCGAAAGAGGAACCGACCCAACTACTACTAGGGGTTGATTTAGGTTATCCTAAGCTAATTTAGGAACAGACACATTCGTAAGTACTTAGTTAAATTATTGCAAAAGTTCCATTATTACATAAGTACCTACTTGGCCTATAACTTACAATAAAAAAATCGTTCTTCATTGACACAGTTTCCCCTACCTTTCAGAAAAATCTCTCAAGTATACTTTATGTGCCAATTTACAAAATTTTCTGAATACCCACCAAATAAGCTTGGTACAAATTCGCAGGTCCCACAGCTCGTTTATGGCAGAGGGCAGATTTCACAAGCCCTCTGGCCGCTGTATTATGTAAAGGAAACACTCAGCAGGCCTCCCCGAAGTATTTACATGCTGTTTTTGTTTAGATTTATTCATGTTCACCGTATGCCGCGGCTTTATGCCGTTGTCAATTTTCCTAATTATGTAGTGTCGGGCTAGATGTTGAGCGGATGGCCAGGAAATTATGTTGGAAGCTGAGCTAATAGACTATTCCTGTTCGTATTTTCTGTGACCCATGATTGAATAATGTGAATGTTTGGCGCGTGTATTGTTCAAGATCCTTTGTTTTTCGAATAAACATCGTTCTATTAAAAATAATTTTAGTATACCGATTCTTAGCAGGTTTAAAAATATTGCTCTGAAATATGACCGTATTTTATCTTATCAACCTGGTACTCTTATTTTTAATTGATTAAGTCATTCACTTATACTTATTTTTATTTTACTTTAGTGAATTCACTGATTGATTGGCAAATATTACGACGCACGTTTAATAGTAAATTCGAAGGCGAGAATAAAGTTATATGAATATGATTTGTTTTAAGTAATTATAATAAATGGTTTTATTTTGAATAAAATAGGATCCATTCTTATTAGTACTCACCTTAGAAATTACGACTGGGATTATGAATAAAAGAATCTTGGTGTTGGTCTTGGGTTTAATAACATTGCATCACCTCGTTCAACTGCCATCATCCTTCCTATTCCTAAGTTTTTTAGTGAATAGGCTTAATAAACTAGTGCGCTTTACCATCAACGATTGCACCACTGCTTACCATCAGGCGGGATTGCTGTCAAGCACTAGTTTATAATTATATATAAAAAAAACAATCGTTTACCGATGTACAGATAATAATATATTATCAAGATGAGATAAAGTGTAGTAAAGTCATTAACCCTTGGCAATAAACAAACGCTACCGGGAAATTGTAATAAACGTCGCATACATTTACTTGGTCTACGTTAACTATATACTGTCCCTTTGTTGTCTTTCAAAATCAAAGAATTTATTTCAAGAAGACTGTGGTGGACTGTGGTGTTTTGGAATTGTCTGTAGTATATTACAGAAGCTAGTTTTTGGACGATGTAGTTTAATTTTATGCTTCGGTTTGCGTGTTTGGAAACCTGGACTTTAAATCTGAAATCGTCAACCCGCATTGAGCAAGCGTGGTGATCACGCTCAATCCTTCTCTGGATGAGAAAAGGCCTGTGCCCAGCAATGGGAAGATAAATAAAAAATGTTGGTGAATCTCGGCACAAACACTTTTCGCCGCTCTTCAGTAACTTTTCCAAATATAGGGAAAGCAGAAGTATTTTTTGATAGATTGAGACTGAGATCAGACTGTCGTACTTAAAATTAAGAGAATTGCCTCAGTGCTATTATCTCCGCTCTATAACTCAAGTCGGACACAGCTCACAAATACACCCGGGGAGATGAGCAATGATCGTCACTCACTAGACACCTGAAGGAGGACATCCCCGTCGTGGTAGACCAAGGCGAAGGTTGTGTGACGATGTAATATCATTTGCAGGAAGAATAAAGGGAAAGCCTTTGCCCAGGAGAGGGATGCAAAATAGGCTAATAAAGAAAAAAAAACCAATTCTTGGATAATTTACAACTTGTATCGATTCCAAGCAAATATAAAATTGCTATATCAATTTTGCACTGAGATAAACTCAGTGTAGACTTGTTCAGCTGATTCCCAAATTGATCACACATGTTGAGGATTAAACCCATAATGGTAGGAGTTGGTATCTTAAAACATCGTTCAGATAGCTAAAACGATAACTCTGTTCGACTTAATTAAGATATATTAATCTGCGTTAATTACCGATGTCCTAAATGAAATCCTTACACATCAACTTGAATTAATTCAAACCAGCCTACCAGGTGTTACTTAATCTAGTTTTAAAGACCTATCCTTTTCTAGACCTAGCTTGCCATATTTGTATAATAAAAATATATTATTAGTGCCGCCGGTTATAATCGTGTGGGGCTCTCCGTAGGGCCGACGTTTATATAAATAGCCTGGTCGATACTCACTCCAGACTTGGTGCTCGAAATCAGACCTAAATGCGTGGTACATCAGCCAGCACATCAAGCTACTATAATCTGTCAAATTACTAGATATAGAATATAATAGATTTTCTACTTTATCGTAAAAGTATTAAGGTGCAATGTTGATTGGGAAACTTGACAGTTTCAGGGAGATTGATCTGCTGGCATTTGTCTAAATGTACATCAGTCTGCTTATTTTGGAGGCTTACAATTTGTTCTTTGCTATACACAGGATAAAAACAGTAGATCGATATTTTTTGTAGAGTATTGATTAATTGTCTGAAACTCTGCATGGATTTTAGTAAGTAGTAGCGCAAAAGCTAAAAAGTTGTGAGGAAATCACCGGTATGAAGTATTTAGTCATATCGTGAGCATAGTTTTGAGTATGAATGCTATAAGAAAACGAAGACCTAAGAAACTGTTTGTTCCGTTCCGGCAGACAAACCGTGAAAACGGTTTTGCGGGGCATGGCTTTTATCTCAATGTATTGTACACTAGGTTAAGAAAATAAATATATAAATAATAACGACAGATAGACTGTATTAAAACTGATGTTACTAGAAATGGAGATCCACTTTCTTGAATAATAAAAGTGATGCATGTTGCCCCGGCACAAAAATTAATACAAGTGAAATATGAGTAATGCAATTTGTTGTATTTGACGATTGGCGTATTGGTTGAATGTTTGCTTGCTGCGCTGCGTGTGGGGGGTTCGCTTCCCACCTGGAACAAATATTAGTGGGACCTACAAATAGTTGTTCCGGGTCTGGTTGTTTTTGTATGTGAGTTTATGTGTTTGTCTTTGTAAACGCAGCTACGATACAGGAGAATTTTAGAAGAAAAAAAAAACGATTTTTAATAATAATAATAATAATAATAATATATTTATTTGCATAAAACACGGTATACAAAGATGGTAAAAATACAATTTAGACCAAGACATGTTTTGCCAATTTAATATAAGCATGCAAATTTTTCAAGGTGTACTAGACATTAACATTTTTTGTCGAGGAAATCCTTAACACTATAAAAACTATTAACAGACAGCCATTCATACAATTTCTTTTTAAATAATTTGGTATTCACATTTTTGAGATCGTTTGGTAACTTATTATATAAATGTACACACATTGCAAGGCAACTTTTATTATATTTAGTTAGCCTTGGAATCTCACTTAGTACGAGCCTGTTGGGGTCTCGTCGGTTTCGGACACAAATGTCATTTGCTTTGACAAATAAATTTTGATGCTGCCTGACAAACATACATATCTCATAAATATAAAGAGACGGCAGCGGTAGTAAACCAAGTCTTTTAAATACTGGTCGACATGAGTCATCCGGTTGAAGGCCACATATTGCTCTTATGCATTTTTTTTGAGCGACAAATGCTCTATTTACATCAGTACTATTACCCCACATCACCAGACCATAGCGCAGTAACGATTCAACATACGCGTGATATGAAATAATAGCAGTTTTTATATTCGTGACATTTTTTACTTGTTTCAACGCATAAACGAATTTATTAATTCTAGTGCTAACACTGTCTACGTGTTCTTTCCAATTAATGTCTTTATCTATTATTACACCCAAAAACTTGGTATACATTACTTCGTTGATTTTAGTGATATTCATTTTTATGTTATATTTATTATTATTTGATTGGGTAAATTGAATGTAAACGGATTTATCTAAATTAATTTTTAAATGGTTAATGTCAAGCCAATTTAATAATGTGTCTATTGTATTATTGATATCTAATTCATGATCTGTAATGGTACTTTTCTTTCTATCGGATGTCACTATAATCGTTATGTCGTCAGCAAATAATACGCATTTATGTTTAGTTATTCTTATTATGTCATTTATGTATAGAATAAATAATATTGGGCCTAATACACTCCCTTGTGGAACACCATATTTATTTACTTTATATTGCGATGAGTAGGATGTCATATCTTTATTTTTAGTAATTTTATTGATTATGACACATTGTTGTCTATTATTTAAGTATGACGATAACCACTGTAAAGCAGGTCCCCTAATCCCGATGTTCTCCAACTTATCCAGCAACAATTCGTGTGACACCAGATCGAACGCTTTCGACAAATCAAAGAAAAGACCAGTAGTCAAATGGCTCTTGTTAAGATTCGTTAATATATTTTTTATAAGAGAGAAAACGGCTAAAGACGTAGATTTATTTTTTTGAAACCCAAACTGTTCATCACTTATTAATTGGAATTTGTTACAAAAATCAAGTAGTCTTTTATACATACATTTCTCAAAAATTTTGGAGAATATAGGTATTAAGGTTATAGGCCGATAGTTATTGATATCCAATTTATCTCCTTTTTTGAATAACGGCTTTATTATAGATAATTTTAATTTATCGGGAAAACTCCCAGCTATAAATGAAGCATTGATTAAATAAGTTAAGATACCAGTCAGTTCATTACAGCAGGCTTTAACGATTTTAGTGCTAATTTCATCATAGCCCTCTGCTCTGGTATTGTTTAAAGACATTATTTCCAGTTGAACCTCACTTTCCAGCATAGGTTTCAAAAACATAGAGTTGACACGTATATTTTTTCGAAAACTTTGACCAGCACTTTGTTGTATTTGTGCGGTATGCGTTGAATTTACATAGTGTTCGTTAAACTGAGAAGCAATTTCTACAGGGTCAGTAAATGCAACATTATTTACCTTTATGATTTCTATTTTGTCTTTGTGGGTAGTATTATTTATTTCATTTTTAATGACAGTCCAAGTGGCTTTACATTTGTTATCCTGAGTGTTAATATATTTTATGTTTGAGTTCTTTTTTGATCCGTAAATACATTTCCTGAGCAAAGTGGAGTAATGTTTATATTTAGTTTTATTTATAGAATTTTTAGTTTTATAATATTGGTGGCGTAGTCTCCGTTTAGTTTTGCAACTTAACCGTATTCCTGTGCTTAACCAATTTTGATTATTTTTATTATTACTGTTCACACGAACTCTTACCTTGGGGAAGCAGAGGTTGTAGAATAAGCATACCAGTTCGTGGAAATCACTGAATGCGGAATTTGCATCAGGATTTTGATAAATATCAGACCAAGAAAGGTTTTCCAAGCATTGTTTGAATTTCCGGATATTACCTAAACTGTAATCTCTTTTATAAATGTAATATATTGGTGCTTTTTGTTGTTTATATTTAGTAGGAAAGCTTAACATTTGTGCCGTGTCATGATCTGAAAGGTGTAGAGGTAGCACAGTTGAAGTAGCGTTGGTAATGTTGCTCAAGATATGGTCGATACAAGATAGTTTACGTGTAGGAACATTTATGTGGATTTTCAGATAATAATTGTTGCACAAATCTTCTAACTCTTTTGAAATGGAACCTTTTTTTAAAGTATTTATATTTATATCACCGGCTATAACAACATTTACTTTAGATTTGTATTTTTTAAACAAATCGTGTAGAAGTTTATGTAATTTCATTAAAAACTGATTTGGATCTGATTGAGGCGTTCTATAAACACATATAACTACTATTTTATTACTTATTACCTCTAAGCCACAAGCTTCAAACGTGTTCTGAGTTGCATAATTTTTCACAAATAGTAACTCTTTATAATTTAAACCTTTTTTTACTAATATACATGTGCCACCTCTTTGCTTATCTCTACAGAAGCCAGCAGCCATTTCATAATTGTATATTTTTACGAAATTTTCACAGCCTTTCTTTAAAAAAGTTTCAGATAGACATATTACGTCTGGATCAACGTTTCCTTCTTTTAATTCCTGAATTGTTATATCCAATAGTTCTTGTTTGGATAATAAACTAGCGATATTTTGGTGAAATATCCTAAAACTGTGTGTTTCATTGGTTTGAGATACGAAAAAATGAGTTGCCCTTGTTTAATACAGGAAAGTAATAAGGTATAGTCCCTATTTTACCCTTTGAGTTACGTTGTAAAGAGAAGCTAACTGTGTTGGATGTACTCTTAATACGACTAAAGTAATAGGGAATTGTGCCTTTTTTTGGTTCACTCGTGGACCCGCTTAATTTAGAACTTGGTTTGATATTCGCTATTCTTTTCCAAATTTCGCTCGGATTTAAATATTTATCATTATAATCACAGCAATCTATGATGTAATTTATTGACTTACAAACATCGGAGAGTTTCGTGGATGATTGATCTACAAAGTGACATTTTTTATAGTTATTACAAATATTTTTTATGGAATAGTTTAATTTACCGACATTGAGGTGCATGCTATTGACAACATTTAACACAATAACAGTATTATTTAAGAACTTATTCAATATAATTTTCAATTGGGACAACAGTAGGTTTGGATTGCTATCATTTTCGCCTACGCATATTATAAGTTTGTCTTCACTTGTCAATGTGGTATTTCTGCAGTTTGCTATGATTTCACTGCAAGGCGCATTTGGCTTTGTTATAGAGACGAGTCTGTATTTTTCATATTTTGTGTTTCTCCTTGAGTGTGAGATGGCTGCTGCAAGACCGACGCAGCGTTGAGTACCGAATATAAACATGTTCCTTTCAGTCTGTCCATCTGTGGTAGCACATATCTGCGGACTGACGGTGTTTACTGCATTCCGCTTTAGTTCAAGACGAGAGACAGGTTCACAGATATTGCAACTATTCCGCATTAGGGTCGCAATACGGGCCGTGAGGGCTGCTATTTCCAGTTGTGCAACCTTTAGTTGTTCCTGAAGGGTAACAATTTGTTGTTTAAAGGAGGACACATTTTCATAGCCATCAGTATCAGCGTTCAATTTGGATCTAAGTCTGGATGGTAAGGATGGTGTAGAAAGGACGTTGTCTTGACTTGATAGAGATTGCCTCTTTTTCCTATTAGTGCTTGTACCTGGAGTTGCAAACATGGAAGGTGACTGGCATAAAGATTTTAGTGTCTTATTTTCAGATACTAATTTATTTATTTGTTTATGTAGATCGGTGTTTTCTAACAATATATTTCCTAGTTCATTCTCAGCGATTTCGAGTTTTAATGTAAGCTGAGTGATTGTTTCCTTCATTTCTGAGACTAAAACTAAGTCAGACACAGTACCGTCAACACTCATTGATAGTTTATTGGGAGTATACGATTCAGTAGAAATTTCGCAGTCCGTCAGTATTTGGGAATCAAGTAAATCTGTAGTATTTTGAATCAAAGATCGATGTTTTAACGCTTGATGATCATCCTGTACTACATTCTCAATACACGGAGATTGTTCTGTCGATGAGGGTGTTATTAGAGAAGTTTTTTTTTTCCTCACTGTGACATTGGTTGTACTGTCGGTATTAGCATATTTTTTATTTCGGATACACACCTTACATCTCCACTTTTTTTTAGCGTCCGCGTCTTTAAGGCGATACGTTTGTTCTGGATACCCGTCGCATTCCAATTCATATCTGTTGTCACAGGCAGAACACAAAGCAGTAGTTTTTATGTTTACATTTTTTTTGCATTTAAAGCATGTAACTAGTGCTGCCACCTTGTTATTATTTTTTGCATTTGTGTTTGATGACATTGTGTGAGCGTATTTCTTGAGCAATAGTATTACGAACTTGTAATTATATCCTTTTATATTCCGAAAAATGAAATTTAGACTTAACGAAAAGCGATGTTGTCACTGGGGTTTGAACTCGCGACACTCGTATGAGGTTAAATTGCAAAAGTTGACATCCGTTAGCAATTACGCCAACCGAACATAGTTTGTGTACGCCAATTTATTGACCAGTTGCCGCAAATCTTTGTTCTTTTATTACTTGATGATATAATTATGACGGTTTGAATTCAAATCACTATGAGTCACTTTTTCATTTAGTCTTTGATATTCCTTTTTTTTTATTATAACACAGTTGTTTTGATAAATTAAGAACACAGATTGTTTAAAGGTTTACAATATTTAGTTTATTACTGCTGTTTTTGTTCATATTTCGTTAATACAAAGCGAAGTGTATTGAGCACAGTATATTGTGTTAACTTCACTGTCCCTGTATCAAGTCCGTGGATAACACTGTCACTGGTTAATTAGGTGACGTTTGCTTGATTCACTTGTTTTTATTCGCTTATATGCACTAATATTACTTTTAACAAATTTTAAATTACGGAGCGATTTTTACACTTTAGACTAGATGCAGCGCCATCTACCCTCCGTAGCCCTCCGTTTAGCTCTTCTCAGACATCCTTACCCCCGAGTGGTTAAATTAGCAGTTTAGTTAAGCTCATTTCAATTAAACGGCAGCCGTTCTACTAACTGTCTGAATGATATTAAGTAAATTATGGCTTCGGTAGTCGGTAGGAACTCTAATAACTCAAGAGCTGGTCGCATTGTTCGCAGTAACTAAGATAGGACACTTTGAGCAAATGGTTTATGAAGGAGTCTTAGGTCCGTATTACAGAACCTCACCCAAAACTCAAACTTTACTTAAATCTCGTTTGAAGCTATTTGATTGGTTGAAACTAGTTTTAAGTAATGCTTAAATCTTGAGTAAGGTTCTATAATACGGTCCTTAGAAGTGTGATCAACCACATGCGAGCCGAGAGAGCGAAGCCAGACAAGCACTACTTCTAAAGGCCAGGCGGTAGACTAAATGGCTAATTTAACCAGTTGGCTGTGGCAGATACATGTAAAAATATATTTATTGGACACATTACAAATAAACATAAATACCCAACCAATTTTTGCTTAAAGTCGAAATAATGTTAGTTCTCTCGCTCGAAATAATGTTAGCTCTCGGTGGTAGGCCATTACATCGGCTGCCGGCGGAAGTTACCACCCACCAGACAAAGTCTTGCCGCCAAGGGATTCGTCGTGTTCCGGCATGATGTCTGGTGAAGCCGTACGGAGGACGGGTCTGAGCAGTTGTGTTGCGATGTGTGGCGGGTACGATGCGCCAAATGTTGTTGTCTCGGGAATTTGGTCGTGGAGAGTCTCCAGATCAATCTCCCTCTAGCGCAGCATCGTTTGGTCGTGTTGGTCTTGGGTTTAACATTGCATCACCTCGCTCAACTGCCGTCATCCTTCCTATTCCTAAGTTTTTTAAGTGAATAGGCTTAATAAACTAGTGCGCTTTACACTCAACGATTGCATCACTTCTTACCATCAGGCGGGATTGCAGTCAAGCACTAGTTTAAAATTATTAAAAAAAAAAAAAAAAAAAGTTTCAAAGAAACAAAAAACAGCCATACAGTATAATTAAGACTCGGACTTGGTTGATCGTGAATGATACATTTACTTACTCAAATTTTAGCAATCTATTGATAAAACCAGAGTGGTAATTCTCTTCATTTTAAGAATGTTCATAGTCGGATCATGATCACAGTCTCAATCTGTCAAAAAATAAGTTTCTAAATCCCTTAAATAAGTCTAACTGCAACGGTTTACATATGCAAGTGCAACTAGAGTTCATTAATATCTGTTATCTGTGGAATATTGAGACATCACTGATACACGCACACACACTGGTTGCATGTTTGCACAGGTCACAACAACCTGGGCCCCTATTCTGCTATTACAATAGTGTCAGAATAGTCAATCAGTGATCTCATAATGATCCATTTGGGCAGGTTTCGTAATCTACTTACAAAATAGCGTCATTATGACTTTCCAGTGGTCAATCACTGACACCCCACTCCATATTAATAAATGTTTATATTGAGTAAGTTTTTTGAAAATCATTCCTATTAACGGGTTTTATAATAACGGCAATACGGCAATGTCATTCTTTCACCATTCCAATGCGAGATGACTGAGATAATTGATCGATCATTATGAATTTAGCAGATTACGAACTTTTAAGCACAATGCCAACGGAATCGTGTTGGAACGATAAATAGCCGACTCGGGCCCCTGGTCTTTAGCATGCCACTGGACTTTTTAGCGTTTATGTAAAGACGACAGCACATCAAGCTTCTATAATCTGTCAGATTTCTTTATTAGATTTTCAACTTTATCACTAGAGCATTAAGGCTCAATGTTGATTGGGAATATGTGGCAGTTGCGGGTAGCTTTATTATTATTATTATTTTCTTAATCTCCACGTGTACAATACATTGCGATAAATGCTATGCCCCGCAAAACCGTTTTCACGGTTTGTCTGCGGGAACGGAACAAACAGTGCATCATCAATAATAAAATATGCACCAATATTACAAAAAAGTTACATCAACAATATCAGGTCTTACAAAATTGCTTACAGACTACTGAGTAAGAACATTTTAAGTGCTCTGGCAAATTTTCTTTTCGTCACGAAAGAGTCCTTTCATGGGGTTTTTACAAGAAAAAGAATTCTGAAAAGTTTTAAATTTTAAATGGCACCTATAGTAGCAAACGTAATAATTAAAGTGTAGTTACGTTAGTAATAGGGGCAGATAATGACTTGGTAACAGTCACTAATTGACGGCTGTGTCGCGGTAATTTTTTAATTAGGAATTAATAGCATACTTGGTTCCGTTTACTCTACATTGTCTTAACATCACCTATTTTAACTTGTCCAAATACAAATTAAATAGATTGGAATGTAGGTAATATAATATATACTTAGTCCTTGTACAGAGCTGTAGCTGTAATAGGTACATACTTTGCTAGCGGCCCGCCCCCTGATTCGCTCAGTTTTTACTAGGCCAAAAAAAAAATATGTTTTTTTGTTTTTCCTTTTTCGCATTTTAGTACTACTTAATGCATTATACAATATAACCTTTACGGAACAAAATCTGCGATTAAAGTCTGTTGCGTAGTTGTAATGATACAAGAAGAAGCGGGAAAGTGACACCGGTGGCTGAAAAGTTGTGTTTTAATCAGTTGTCATGGTGTGAGGCGTATCAAAGAGGAAAATGTCGACAGGAAAGTTTTGAGTATGTGGATACAAGAAGGGGAAGAACAGAGAAACGATGGACGAACTGTGTAAAAGATTACTAGGTTATGTTGCGCTAACACCACATCAAAAAATAGGAGCGGGAGAATAGGCAGTTATACACACGGAAAGCGATTTTAATTTATAATGTGTCTTTGTATCCATACTTACTAATATTATAAATGCGAAAGGAACTCTGTCTGTCTGTTACGCTTTCCCGCTTAAACCTCTCAACGAACCTTTTAATGAAAAATTTGATATTCCCGAGGGAAATCTAAAAATCGGGATATAACCGAATTACACGCGGGCGAAGCTGCGGGCGGAAAGCTAGTTTATAAATATAGAAGAAAACACGACCTTAAGCTTGTTTCAACTTGCACCCTAATTCCGTAACTTGCCAATCCATTGCTTAATTTGTTCGAAAATGTGTCTGCTCAAAACGTAAATAACGCACTGAATGTTGTTTAACTGTCAAAATGAAACCCATTGCCAACTGATAGTGCGTTTCGCAATTGCCCTACTGTTCTATTCTAGGTCCTTTTATTAGTAGGTGATTTTTCTCTCGTGGATCTAATTGCATTGTAAATGTATGTATATTTTTATTTAACTATCCTGTATACTACAACTACACTATTTCAATATTAGCAACACGCTCATAGTAATACTTGTCCACGATTATGAACACAGTTGTCAACTGAGTCTGATTTAATTACGTCTGTTAATCATGTCGAGTTTTTAATGCTACCACGAACCCATATAATGACAATACTAGAAGGACCATTGTAGGGGACACACTTTATTGTAGTTAGGTTATAAAGTATGGGCACCGGTGTGGGCGCGGTCGCTAAGGAAGCGACCAGCCCGGTGCCTGACCGCGTCCCAGAGGGTCATGGCCGTTCGGCTGATCCGGGGATATCGTACGGTCTCCGCTGAGGCGGCGAGCCTTCTTGCCGGATTGCCGCCATGGGATCTGGAGGCCAAAGTCCTCGCCCATATGTGGGAGTGGCGAGAGGAGGCAAAACGCCGGGGCATAACTCCGCTGCCGCGAGATATTGCGGTACGGCGGACAGAGACAGAGAGTGCGATTGTCGCAACCCAGTGCTGGGTACGCCACAATAGCGGCGGTAAGTCCCCTCTTTGAGGAGTGGCTAGAGAGGCGCCACGGCGCCCTCACCTTCCGCCTGGCGCAGGTCCTCACCGGACACGGTTGTTTCGGGAGGTTCCTGTTCCGTATAAGGCGGGAGAAAACACCAGGGTGTCACCATGGTGTGAATCGCCCTGAGGACACGGTGGAGGTCTGCCCGGCTTGGGTAGAGCACCGCCGTGTCTTCGTAGCGGCGATCCACACAATGGTGTGTTTCACGCGCGCCTCAAAGAGATGTCAGCACATCGTGACGGGGTCCACGAAGACCGATGCCTCCTGGGTCAGGGTTGCGGGTTGGTTAAATAAGAAACCGTGGCCCTGGCCGTCCCACAGGCAAGTGAAGAAATACGGGTGGGTTTTAGTCAGTAAAAATGTGACACGCCCTTCCGCTCCGCCCAGAGCGGAAGAAGTCATTTGATGATTTACCATCCTAAAAAAAAAAAAGTTTATAAAGTATGAACTTTGAAATCACTGTCCTAGCTTTTTCAAACTGATCAAACATGTACATTTTTTAGTAGGTAGGTGATAGGTTCGAACTCAAGCAGGATATCAACCGAGGTCCACGAAGTTGACCCAAACGAAGCACATCTAAAGTATCCGCCAACCTTCATTGGGTCCGCTTGGTGAATTATGTCCTACCCCACACGAAGAATATGGACTATATGAAACTGACATCTAGAACTAAAACATCGTAAACATGACATCCGCCAACCTGCATTGGGTCCGCTTGGTGAATTATGTCCTACCCCACACGAAGAATATGGACTATATGAAACTGACATCTAGAACTAAAACATCGTAAACATGACATCCGCCAACTGCATTGGGTCCGCTTGGTGAATTATGTCCTACCCCACACGAAGAATATGGACTATATGAAACTGACATCTAGAACTAAAACATCGTAAACATGACATCCGCCAACCTGCATTGGGTCCGCTTGGTGAATTATGTCCTACCCCACACGAAGAATATGGACTATATGAAACTGACATCTAGAACTAAAACATCGTAAACATGACATCCGCCAACCTGCATTGGGTCCGCTTGGTGAATTATGTCCTACCCCACACGAAGAATATGGACTATATGAAACTGACATCTAGAACTAAAACATCGTAAACATGACATCCGCCAACCTGCATTGGGTCCGCTTGGTGAATTATGTCCTACCCCACACGAAGAATATGGACTATATGAAACTGACATCTAGAACTAAAACATCGTAAACATGACATCCGCCAACCTGCATTGGGTCCGCTTGGTGAATTATGTCCTACCCCACACGAAGAATATGGACTATATGCATTAGACATTCTGTCGATGAGCGGATGCCGAGCTCACACAAGAACGCTTGCTTTTTTGGGTTTTAGGATATACTAGCTGACCCGTGCGAAAAATTCGCACTATAATAACAGAACCGCTTGAGGGGAAAGAAAGTATGGGAAATACGTTTTTATAAATAAACAGTGAAGCGGAATAATTTGAAAATAGTATTCCATGGTACCAGGGACGAATATCTGTCGATTGGTGGGTCGGACGTTCAGATTGGTTCGATAGAAAGAGAGAAAAAGGGAGAAAACGGTTTCAGACCCTTGGAGAAATAATATATGTTGATCTTTTTCTGCTACCTCTATACCATCACAGTTCACAGTACCCAAAATTTTGCAAAATATCGTGTTGTATGGAACGGGTCTACTGTATTCCTCCATTCTATGGCTAACTTTGATGTGAGTTCACCATTATCAGCAACATCAGCGTCAAATATTGGGAGAAAGTTTTGTTTTGACGTGTTTTAAGTGCATGGCATTTAAGGTGCTTTGTTGTACGTATTACGCAATGTGTGAGGATGAGAAATACCTCTTGAAATGTTTGAAGGACGAGGAGGAAAACTTCTACGGAATTATTACAGGAGAGAGAAGGAATTGGTTTATCAGTGAAAGCATCCATGTATAATCAGAATACCTATAATGTTACCACTGTTGGGAACCAAGCCAAGTAATTTGTAATTGTCACGTCTTCCAATTTTTGATCCTAGGTCGTTCCTTGAGGAGACCTCGATGTTTCCCTTCATGGTTAATATGTATCTGAAGAGAAAAGTCCCGAAAACGTTTATACAACGTGTAACATAAAGGGTATATTTGTATGTATATACATAATAAGGACATGGCAGCTTTACATAATATTAAACGATATTGGAAGGGTTTTTTATTCCTATTTTTCTAATTTTGGAAGTTATGAGGAAAAACACCGCCTGTGATGGGCTACTACCATACTAGGCGCACAGAGCTATTGAAGACATTTATAGGATTTTGGCACGTAACTTGACGTGTAACGAGTAGTTATTAAGGTATGTAGTGTGGTGCCACGTTCGTTATGATTTGATTTTAAGAAACACACGAAACCGAAAATTTGGTATCAATTTTTTGAGTGTTTTATTTTGAGTTGAAACCCTTCCGATATCGTTTGATATCATCTAAAGATGCCATGCCCTTGGTATGGATATACCCTTTATATTACACGTTGTATAACAAGTCGCCTTCTTCTCAAGAAACTTTTAAAGACTGGACCTGCTAGTTTAATTTCACAAAACTGTAAAAGCTAACCTCACCTTTGGAAATACCCGTTACTAATCAATTTAACCCAAACCTTATAACAGTAGTCACCTAAAAACCCATAACGTAAAAAAGCGTCACAATAATAGTATGAATGAGTCGGTCCCACGGTGTCGTGTTGGACCGGTCGCGGTGACCTTGTCAAGGCGAACGGGTTACATATCGCACCTTGTCGAGGAATGTTAATAGCCATCTCTATTTGGTGCCTGCGTTAGAGCGGTCCAGAGACTGATAGAACAGGTGTTTTGTCTCATTTGTGAAACTGTTTTGATTGGCTAATGGGGTTTGGTTAATTAGAATTTGTTAGGAAATAGGAAAGAAAACGATTGATTTCTACTTCTGATTCTGCGTCTATATGTATACCGTCAGAAATAAGCATAAATAAAAACAACCCAAAAAACTTAATAAAGTCAAATTGAAATATTTTATTTCAGGTAGGCCATTATGTTGTTTGATACCCAAATTAAAATTATTTTATTTAAAGGCAGTTTGGAACAGCATCGATAGTTAATGCGAAAATGCACTAAATGTTTTCACTCTTAGCTTTTTAAGGTAATTTAATTAGCGCAGTTTGCAATGATCATGTTAATTGAACACAGCTCTCTATTCTCTTCGGAGGCTTTTGTTAGGTAATGGTATGCCATTCTCAAATGAATGTATCGTAGATTCCTTATCTCACACAACAGATTTTGTTTCGTTCAATTTGCATACAGTTAATGAAAGTGCAAGTTTTTGTATATATATTGTTTTATTTATTTTTTTCTACCTGATCTCCCTTAATTTCTATTACTCTTTTCTTAAACCCACCCCAAAAATAACGAACTGTCAAGTCTTCAAAGTATGCTTCTATGTCGGCAATAACTCCCTTATTTTAACGATCTTTTTCCTTAGAGCTATGTAGGGGATCAGAAAAAGTCACGGGGAGCTAGGTCAGGCGAGTACGGTGGATGCGGCAGCAATCGGTAGCGCAGATCATGCAATGAAACAACGATAAATCTGGATGAATGTGCTCGTGGGTTTTCTTGAAGAAAGGGAGCCTTTTTCTTAGGAAATGGGGGCGTTTTCCTGCAATTTCTGTGAAATTGGTTCATAATTTCCTGTAGTGTATGTGTAATCGTTCTGCCTTTCTGTAAATAGTCCATGAGCATTATTCTTTTGCAATTCCAAAAATCATGGCCATTAGCATTCCGGCAGATGTGACGGTATATTTTTTTCCTTTTTCGAAGCAGGTGATGATATGTACATCTCTTAACAATGCAACATGTCGTCGGATACGGGCACTTATTGTCCGTCCCTGGTACATGCTCGTAAAATCCATGCATTTAGTAAGCATTCAAACAATTTTGTTCTTAATTACTGAACGCAAGCGCTGAGCATTGCACGCACATAAGGCGCCCCTACACAGTCAATCTCGATCGTGATCGATAAGCCCTGATCTTGATCCGTGATCACGGGATCGCGTCACAAAAATTACAAAGTCAATCTTGATTACTTTAGTCCGTGTATCGTAACTGCCGCGTTAACACCTAGCGTCGTCATGGATTTAAAAGTTAAAGCCGTTATGTCTATTGTTTTGTATTTAATTTTGAAGAAAAATATTCGAAAAAGCCGCTGGATGAAACAGTGTTTACTCAAAAGGGAATTGTACACACATTTAAATCTACTAAATGAAATTCAACTAATTGCTAAAGCTGACGATTATAAAAATTACTTCGGGATGGGGGAAGAATGTTTCGATGATTTATTACAAAAGATATCACCATAATTGTATATAATATCATCGGCGTCCCTTCTCCAAAAGCCACAGCGTGTACTGACGAGATCTTGGCATCTTGTGATTACACGTTCAATCTTGATCACGATCAATGGATCGCAATGTGGATTTCAAAATATCTAGATATTTTACGATCAGATGGATCAATCCACCAATATACTGCATACATTATCAATCTAAATTACGATCACTGATTTCGACCGCGGATTGCAATCGAGATTGACTGTGTACGGGGCGCCTAAGATTTTGCAAACGTAATCAAGATCACGCTTTGCAAACAAACAATAAAACATTAATTATTCATTAATTTAAAGTTGTTAGTTTTACGTAGAACGAGGCCGCTGATCGTAACATTCATATTATTGTATTGGTAAGGTCAAGAAAAAAAAGGTCCAAGAATAAATTCTAATGGCTGGATAATGAGGCGAGGTCGTAACAGACTTGTTATGTAGCCAAATAGAAGATTGAGGGACGAGATGGATAGGTTCCATCAAAACTTAAGTGGGCCGTGCAAGCTAGCGAAAGATGGAAGGTATAAAGGGAGATCTTTTCCTCAGGAGAAGGACGACAAAGGCTGATAAGAATATAAAGCGAATCCACTACAGCACAGAAAACATGGTCATGTCATCATTACAAACCCGCGCATTAAGCGGGCCCTACTATTAGTATCATATCTGAACTCAAGCTCATCTGTTTCTGTAGACACAGATTGCATAAATTTGCACTTATGTATGTATAACAGTGGCGAAGAGTCCATACAAGCCGATTCCCACCGGGTTACCTTTCAAAAATCAGTTCCATATTCATACAAAAGTATTTACATTCTATTTCATTAACAAAGTATTATTAATCAAATGCCTGCGCGATTTACAATAGCAATAGTAATTCTTAGCAATACCCTAAGTATCACATTTCATTTTATAGTCGTAAATTAATCAGCGCTTAAATTTTTCGTACCTAAATTACATTAAAGGTAACTCGACGAATTACAGCTTATCTCGGCCAACGTTTTACTATGAGGCGAAAAGAGACAGAGCGTGTCAGACATCTCTTTCTAATGATCGCTAACCGTCCGTAATTTTTGAGAAAAGATAGGCTACTGCCGACCGGCTTGCAGTTCTCTCCTCTCCTCTATTAGAATGAGACAAAGAAACGTTATAATGAAATCCTTCGCAAGTCATATTCTTTTTATTTTGGCATATTTTCGTGTTCCATTTCGTTTGGTTGAAAATAAATTATTGTTAGTATGTGACATGTGTTCGTTTTTCGTGTTTTTCGTTTGTTATATTTTAATATTTGTGGTATTTAAACTGTGACTGATTCTGTAACGTAATTTAATCGCAGATTTGGTTAAATACTATGTATTTTGTTTGTTATTATGGCTTTAATTCATATAGAGTGCTGCTCAACTGACTACCTGCTGAATGAACTTAAAGTCTTACGTCAGCGTCGTTAAATAAATTGGACACCTATGAGCTTTTTTTACAGCTCCAGAATACGTCTTTGAAAGACGCATTTTCTCAAGTTTCGACTCTTTGCAGTTTAATTCTGACCCTCCCCATTTCAGTAGCTTCAGCTGAGCGGTAATTTTCTGCTTTAAAACGCATTCACACATATGTGCGAAACTGCCAAAAAGAGCAGAGATTGTCCGATTTGGCTATCATGTCAATTAAAAAAAATTTGCTTAATAAAATGAAAAGTAATCCGAATTTTTATAACATCATTTTAGCTCATTTTGTTAAAAAAAAAACAGACGCATTGCATTACAATATAAATAACGTTGTGATTGTGTATAATTTGCTTTATTTTTGCTTAATATTTTTGTTGGTTTTGGATCGGTGTTTGTGTGGTTCGATTTTTAACACTATTATTTTTGTAATTTTTTATTTTATTTTTTCTTGACTCTTATTCCCTAACAATAGGTACTTAACTTAGTACTTACTAACAAGCATGCATGTGTGGTATGGAGATGCACGTCGAAAAAGGCTTTTTTTTTCTTTTGCTGCCGCTTTTATCATACTTGAAAGACACTGTTATCAAATCATCAGTCCTTTTTTGTATGGTGAAGGTGGGGCTTTTAATACTATTCTTATCTGAAGACCTCCTCCAAGATATCCTGCAGTAGGTAAGTGTTTAAGTGTTTATTTTTTTGGACCGGCTCCCCTTTGTCAAAATTTCACCCTTCGCCACTGATGTATAATGTTATTGTTACACATGTTTATAAATAAAAATATCTATTATCTTAATCATTATCAATGATTAAAGGGAAGTGACGTTTATAAATAAATGATGTATGATTAAACACTGGCAAATCACTAATTTAAATTACGTTTCTGAATAAAGGGGCAGGATATAGCTTATTCACAGCATACTTCATTAATTTGTACAAGGGCACCGCGAAATACATTTACCTACATTGCGTCTGCCGAAATGCTGATTCAATCATCGAGAACTCAATTTTGGATATACGTATATTTCAAAGACGCAGTTCGAACCCAACATACTGTATGTGACCTATATTAGTCTCACTTGGATAGTCAAAGCGTTATCCAGGAAATAATTCCTCCAATTTACTGACGCTGATAAAGACTTCTTTGTTGCCTCATGAAGCTTCGAAATTATTGTTGACAGTTTTTCTCATATCAAAAATATAGTTAGGTACTAAACTTTTTGAATGGGATTTTTTCGAGATAGTCTAAAGTCAAGACATGTGGTCTGAACATAACTATCGGTCGTTGTCATAGTTGTAGTCACTGGTCGATCCTAGTATATTTTGTCATGTCCAGGAAACTACAATATATCATCATCAACAACAACCTTTTTATCGTTCCACTGCTGGGCACAGGTCTCCTCTCATACAGAGAAGGATTGAGCGTAATTACCACGCTTGCTCATTGCGGGTTGGCGATTTCAGACTTAAAGTCCAGGTTTCCTCAAGATGTTTTCCTTCAGCTTGTATTCAGTCATTGGTGTCCAAGTTGTACTTAGAAAGTACATATAACTTAGAAAAGTACTTGCCTGATCTGGAATCGAACCCGCACACTCATACTTGAGAGACTGGTCTTTTAAACAGTAGGCTACCGCGTCTAACCTATAATACGCCTATAATATAACAAATCCACATCGCTTTGTAATACTACCAAGACGTTTTCGCTACACAGTCAATTTATGAGCTCCATAAAAAGACGCAGCTATCAATATCTTGTCTATCCATTTGTCTTTTAAAATGTGTCCCGCATGTTATGTTTCACCTAATACCTTACCTTGATAGCTTGTACCTACATACTAGTATTGCCAATTAGTAAATACATGAGAAATACAGAAGGACCAACAATACATATTATAAAGTGTCGGCAGTAAACTGAATACCTACCGAAACATAAAGGCTAATGAAGGGTCATTAATTTTTCGGTATAAAATCAGGTTTCTGATCAGTTCAGTGCATCCACACTGAACTGATCAGGAACCTGATTTTGTGTTTGATACCGTATTATGTGTTTTCTTTGCCTGATTTTGTGTTTGATACCGTATTATGCGTTTTCTTTGATTAAATTTGCTGGTAGCAATTGATGTGATCGCCAGAACTCATGACAACAATCAGCATTCTACTATGTAAATGTAGACAATTATATTATGGTGGAATTTCCGCTGATAATATATTTTTCAAATGAAAGATTGAGAATGTTTTTTCCTGAGCTCATCAAAGAAGTATATAAATCTGTTCATAAAATGCATATCTATCACCAGCAACTCCTTGTGTTTGGTATTCTGATCAGCCCTTCTGAATTTCCTCACATCATGGTTTTACCGAGTCCATTAGGCAGCATACGGGCACTCAGCGAAAATTTAAACGCATTTGCCAGTGCGGTTATATCTAGTGACCGTAACGTTGTAAATAACTAATGTGTTCTCTGAAGGATGGCGTTGAAGAGGCGGCGAGAGGCCCCAAATTGTGCCGAAAGTGGATACATGAAAATTTTCAGGCTTATTGAACAGTGGGTAGCTAGGTTTTGTTGAAAAATTATTCCAGGAAAGTTCTTATTTCTTCTCAAAGGTTTTTGTCAGTAAGTTGTAGTGTGGAAACCTTTGATAAACTGATTTGCATGCTTCTATCAGATCAATTTAACCATGTACACATCAGCACACATATGTATATACATAAAACACAACAGTTGTCGAAAACTAAAGCCGCTTTTCGACAACTGAGCATATGCACACCTTGGGCACGCCACAATAGCGGCGGTAAGTCCCCTCTTTGAGGAGTGGCTAGATAGCGCCACGGCGCCCTCACCTTCCGCCTGACGCAGATCCTCACCGGACACGGTTGTTTCGGGAGGTTCCTGTTCCGTATTAGGCGGGAAGAAACGCCAGGGTGTCACCATTGTGTGGATCGCCCTGAGGACACGGTGGAGGTCTGCCGGCTTGGGTAGAGCACCGCCGTGTTCTCGTAGCGGCGATCGGCGGCTCTCGCGGTCTCTCGCGTCCGACCCTGGTCCAGGCCATGGTCCGGAGCGAGAGTGCATGGCAGGCCGCCACCTCCTTCTGCGAAACAGTGATGCTGGCATAGGAGGAGGCGGAGCGCGTTAGGCAGCGGGAATCCCAGCGCCCTCACGCTCCTAGCCGCCGCACGAGACGCCCTGGTTTGGAGACGACACCGAACTCCCAGCCACTGTAGGCGCGGGCCTGCGGGCGGTGAGCAGTGGGCAGCTCGCCGCCTGGTAAGGACCAGGGCCGAGTCGACGGCGCGTCGTCTTTCACGCGCGCTTCAAAGAGATGTCAGCACATCGTGTCGGGGTCCACGAAGACCGATGCTGATTAAACATGAAACCGTGGCCCTGGCGTCGCATAGGCAAGTGAAGAAACATGGGTGGGTTTTAGTCAGTAAAAGTCTGACATGCCCTTCCGCTCCGCCCAGAGCGGTAGAAGTCATTTGATGATTTCCCATCCCAACAAAAAAAGCTCAAACACCTTTTAACAAAATTACAATTATTTAATTCATTCATTACGCGTGAAGCATAAAAATTTAAATTTTTCGTCAATAAGCCATCCACTTGGTTAAACGATTGCTTATTGAAGTCATCATCATCATCATCTCAGCGTATAATCCCGGTCGCATCCGCGGCTTTCGCGTTGGAGCCCGGGGTCCGCTTTCCTACTCATACGCCTCCATTTCGCACGATCACTGGCATCCCGTGGTGTGAGATTGTTGGCACGCATGTCATCTCTTACAACGTCAAGCCAGCACTTCTTTGGTCTACCTCGCTTGTTTCGGCAAGTCCGGCGGAGGCGCCATGGCAAGACATTTGTTACCCACGTAACCTGCCGGTTTACGTAAGACGTGACCGTACCAGCGCAGGCAACTATCTTGCAGTTTGTATAGCTTTAATTAGCCTCCCTCGTTAATCCTCCATGCGGCACTCTTAGCAGATTCGTTGAGAACTTGAGATTCAGGACTCTAATTAATTACGAATGCATATAGGAAGCTAAGAGCCATGGTGATCCAATAAAAACACCCGCGATCTACGGTTTGTAAGTCGTAGGTTCGAAACCTGACCTGACCTGCGCTTTACTTTTTGTAATTATCATTACTATCACACCCTAAACGGTTTATGAAAACATCGCGAGGAATCCAGTATCTTCTAGAATAAAAAAGATTGAAGATATGTGACATGGATCAACCTGCATTGTACCCGCGTGGTTACGGCCCACTCTCTGTGGGGCCAATGTCTTAAAAGTCGTATTTGCGAATATTGGTATAGTAATGTATAATATCCGGTCATGTAGAGTTCCATGAAATCATGGTGCATGTACGGTTTTGACCGACTGACGAAATTATTGCTTGCATAGCAAACTACGTCAAGCCCTTTCTGATACAAACCTTCCTTTACTGTCATGCTTCTAGATTCTTTCTATATTTTCATTTAATTCCAATCCATCTATATTCATCAACTATAGAAATTAACTGGTAATCAAAACCCGGTCAGGCCATGTGCAAAATGTAAAAAGCTGTTAAATATAACATCGGTACAAAATCTGGGCAGCTTTCGACTCTAACACATGTCTGCGTCTGCGCCCACACGAGCTTTATATTGAAGGGCAATTTTAAGTTTTGAGTTCGCTGAGCGTACACAAACGTTTCTTGCCTTGTAGTTCTATATTAAGAACCTTTTGTTGGTCTGATAAAAAGACAATATTTATTCCTAATTTTGATGTTAAATCCCAGAACAATCAAAATATTTCTTTCAACAAAGAAAAACACAAGTCCGAGGAACATGCAAATTGTAAAAAGATGTTAAATATAATCTCGATGGGCGAACTCTGTTCAACCGTAAGATTCTACACAGATGTCTTCGCCCACTCCTATTTTAGCTTTAATTCCCCCTTCCAAAAGTAGGTTATTTCTGGCCAAGTTGAACACCCCTAGCGTACTGTTTGCCAAATTATGAATTTATGAAACAGATAATATGTTCCTTTTGCCAAATTGATTTATGAATGACTTGACTGTTTCTGGTTTGCGGGAATATTGCAGTGGCTTGGTTATTGTCAATGGTCATAACTTAGCTATTTGTCACGTTTAACATGTTATATTGACGTGTCCTGTATTTAAAATGGCATTTATAATAGCTACGTTTGATATATTAGCAGGTTTACACTTCGAGCTGCCTTTACCTCTAACTGAAATTATGGAGCTGATAAAGTAATATATAAAGGTGTCGGTTTAATCCTATTGTAATAATCAATAGGATATATTTTTATCTGAATTTCCAATCGAAAGTCATCCATGGAAGTACCAGAATACCCGCATTTCAAAGTAAATTCCCACATGTTCAATTTTCTCATTCGTAAAGTATAGGGTTTATCGGCCAAATATTTAAACTTACGCGAACGCTGTGAAAGTCAATTTAGAGGAACGGGTTGCTTGTACGTTACGTTACATGTATTGTAATCTCTAAACCTAAAACCAGCTAGACTTCAAAGATCCAAGCTTGTTTTGTAAGGAATTTAAATTCAACATTGCCAAAGGCAGGAATGTCTCGAAGGGTCTTTGGTTTAGTCAATCTATCCTTAATACAAGAATACTCATCCTAATTATGGTTAACTTCAAAGGCATGAAACAGTTAATTAAAATATTTTATCTTATGACAAGATCTACCGTTAAAAAAAATGTTTTTGGTTTTATTGGACTAGGAACGTTACCATGCTTATTTAGATTTAGACTATATTAATGCTGATTCTCTTCTTCATAAACTAAATGCCGTAACTGAATGGCGTTCGGCAACATCACCTGTAGCACAATAACGTGACCACCTCTTGGGTTACATTTTGGCCGGTTTGCAGAGTCAGCAACCAGGTGTTGTACATAGCGCCAGCTTCCAAAATGCCTACAGCTATAATCTACTCTTCCCTTGTCAAATGTCGCCGTGACATGACAATCAATGTAACACACATACACACACACACACAACACAAATTAAAATAAAGAAAATGTGTGACTGCTTGTAATTTAGTTAGTTTTTCAAAATTCACTGTTATAATTGTAATATGAACTAAATTTTCGAGCGCCAAATTCGAATCAAGCAATATTTTTCTTTTTCCCTTAAGGAAAGGCAACGATACAGAGCCATACAGCCTGATCTTTAATTTAATCTGTAAGCAGTGTTTTGGCCAAGTCTTCTGAATTCGAATCAATATTCTTTTCTTTTAAAATGAGATTTTAATTTTTCATTTTATTTTTATGAATTTAGAAAGTGGTGGAGAAGAAATATATACAAAATTTTTATGCTGTAAATAGTTTGTAAGTTAGAAGTCTTCATGTAATATTCCTAGACATTGTTCGTCGTCAAAGTCGACAAAGTCGTCAGTTATAACTCATAAGTCACAGCTACACCACTAAGCCTCCGCTGCTCTCTTATTGAAATAAGGACACGAGAAAGATGAATAGATCATCATTAGGCCACAAAACGATAAGATGGCGACGAAAATGGGAGTGTTCATTATATTTAATATTCATCCTGCTTATGGGCCTCGAACTTTGCCCCGTGGAATCCCCTGCGACGAACTGATCAGCTAATTTGTATACACAGTTAAAGCTTGTTACGCTGTTTGTTTGTTTCTGTACCATGTTATACTTTTTATGCATGAACTTGGGCGTTTTGTAAATGTTTATGTTTTGATCGTGTTTTCACGGTTAGAGAGAGTTTATTGTTTTTGAAAGGTGGTAGGAAAATGTTATTTTATAAAATAAAATAACAGTAGATATCATTCGAATAACGGTGTCGTGTTTTGGAGATATCTTTGAATCGACTACCTAGGTTTGTATCATCATCATTAACCTTTTTATCGTCCCACTACTGGGCACAGGTCTCCTCTCATACAGAGAAGAAACCTACTTTCCTTGGTTTGTTAAAGCCTTAGAAGAAAACTTTCGTCCTTCAAAGACATCTCAATGATTACCTAGTTTGCTATATTATAACAAAGCCCTTTCGCTGGCGTATTCTCGACCCAATTATCTAAAACCATTCTCTCTTCAATACTCATAATCACCAAACTCATCTTATTCAAACGAACGTCTTCAGAATTCCGCGACTCCGTTGTTCTAACTCGGAACTGGTTTCATCCGGCGCGATCCGCCGTAATCCGGTTATATCCGGCCGACGGATATAGGGCGCACTAGAAGAAAGTGCAAAAGGCTCACGTTGAATAATATTTAATGAGAAACGTTGTTAACAGCGTTTTACAATCCCTTGGTGAAGTTGGCGACACGAACTTGTCTTTGCTGGTACGACTGATATCCACAATGAACCAGCCTCTGCCCGCGACCTCGTCCGCATAAGATTCGAATATATGTACCTAATTCAATCGAGATTCTAAAGACATGTAGCACCATCTTTTATTATAAAAATAGGTTATTGTTGTTTGCCTCGGAAACTAATTTTTTTTGCAATGAAATGTACCCTATTTCCGTTTCTGTACACCTGGCAAAATATGTATATATACAAATTTTCAGGATGGTGTAACAAACAAACTTTCGCATTTATAATCAAAACTGTGAACGTTGTATAAAAAACATAGCGGCCCGCTGCTTCCGCCCCGTCCCGGATAGCCCGTACCGCTGTAAACGCGACGCCCCGCAATTTCTATATCTGTACTTAATATCATCGAAAATATTCATTTAAATTATATGCTGTAAAGGGCGATATAGATCTACATTAAATCAACAATAAATTTAAGGTATTGGACGAGGATTCATGCTGAATTTGTTAAAATCACTTAGAAAATTCGCCGATATTTAGTAAAAAGTAAATGACAAGTAAATGTTATTGTGTGATATCCATAAGAGATAGACATATACCATCGCGGACTTTTTGTAGACCTTTTCAATGTGTACAATATTTAGTACATTATTTTGATCAATCTCGTAGGGCCTTCAGGGCATAGGGCATAGGGCATTCAGCCTGTGTTTCACTGCAAACGCGGAAAAATGTAATTATTTACGACATCACATTAGAAACCTCAAGATAATAGTATTTCTCCACAATTAACACTCAATTTAATGGATGTTATTATGCATATAAACCTTCCTCTTTAATCACTCTATCTAAAATCCATAGGGACATAGGGAAAGAGAAAGTGATTTTGTTTTATAATATGTAGTATAACTTATTTTTATGTCATTGGCGTGATACACTATTGTCCCGCTGTTGTCGAATGCATTTACTTATTTATTACAGCGTTATTTGTCATTGAAATATCTGCATTGTGCTTTAAAAATAAAATAAAAAAATGTTTCTAAAGATAATCCTTTCCACCAGTTCGCAACGAACAAACAGTATTTATTAATACTACTACTGATTACTAATCTAACTTGACGCATCTCGGTATTTTGTATTGTATCAACTTAGCTTTCTCTACTTATCTATTGTGTGTATTGTGCGTCGGTTAAGTTAATCGTTGCCGAAATAAATCGCTTTTAACAATCGACGCCGAACTGTAAACAGGGATACGGTTTATTGGATAATTGACTTTATTTTTTGTTCTCACCTGTCCAGTTCTGGGAAAGAGGGGAGTTTATACCTAGTGCTTAGTTCTGAAAGGCGTTTTGTTTGGCTGAGTAACTTAGATGTATTGCCCATCGCTTGTCAAAGTAACATGTTCCACAGTAATCGCTTACCAAGTATCCATTACCATGTGGATACTTGATAAGCAATTCCTGTTTATTTCTTGTTATTATTATTGATTGGCCCTTCTGTAACTTTTAACTCGTATATCTGTTCCATCATTTCTATATTTACTCTGTGGCTTTAGTGAAATCAACAGAGGGCACAATCCTATATATGGAAAACATCCCATATATTTATGAATGTTCACAGTCTAATCTCTGATTCAAAAAGTCCAAAATATATCTACATTTTTGACAAGTTTTTTAAATACCCGAACCGGACGAAGCGTTTCGCCTCCGCCTTTATACCGCGTACATCGAGGAACTGGAACAATTTGCCAGCGGCGGTGTTTCCGTCGGACTACAATTTGAGTGTCTTCAAGGCTAGAGTGAATAGGCTCTTAATATACTTGTGCGCTTTACCATCAACGATTGCGTCACTGCTTACCATCAGGCAGGATTGCGGTCAAGCGCTAGTTTATAACATGTAAAAAAAAATTGAATGTCACTGAATGGAGTTGCCAACTTGATTTTAAATGTTTTAAGTCAGAGATCCGGCTTTCTGGTGTTTTGCTGCCGCTATTCTTACGCCAAACCGTGAACCTTAATAATTATTATGCACGGTTCCTGTAAACGAGAATGAATCATTTTGCTTACCAATGGTAGGATTTTTTATTGGCATTAAGATTCTTAAGAATCGGTTTATATTGCTCAACTTTCAAAATGAGAACCCCATTGTTACTGATAGTGTGTTACACTAGTGACAGCCTCCGTGGCGTAGCGGTAGCGGACGCGGCCGCTGCGCAAGTTGGCGCGGATTCGAACCCCGCACAGTGCAAATATTTGTGTGCATGAATATGAATATTTGCACTGGTCTGGTTGTGCCTCGGAAAGCATGTTAAGCCGTTGGTCCCGGTTGCCATACGAACATCTAGTGGCAGTCGTTACGGGTTGTTGGAGCCCTCAAAGTCCAACAATTGGTCTAACTGCAATGCTTTGATGTCGCCTTCGAGTTGTGGAGGTCAGACGGCAGTCGCTTCACGAAAAATATCGAAGTTTAGCTATATCAGCAGTTGGGCTGGTAAAGGGGACCCCAGACTCTAAAGCTGAAAAGGCTTCGGATGCGACTGGGATTAACGCTGGGATGATGATGAGTGTGTTACACTACTCTGCTGGTGACAGACAGTGTAACTTTAGTAATAGAGTTTTGTTTCTATCATTTAGTTACGGAACTCAAAAAAATACATATCTTTGTGACGTCAGCGACGGTGGAGCAATAGGGTCGTCACCATCTTGGTGTGGTGGTAAGGGCCCCATTTCGTTAGGTGAAGTTTTGAATTAAAGCATGAAGTGTAAATATACCATCCAATCTTGACCATAACCATTTAAATAGGCAAACCGACAGTTTCGCCCCCGAGAAGTGCTCTAGTCCGCGCCTGAAAGCGAAATGACCGTTCGATAACCCTCACTTTTCAAAACCACTGTGGTCACGTACCGCCATTAAACTTTTTTAAAATGATATCGTTATCCACGACATATAAAATAAAAATAAATAATGGTTATTTTATAAAGATTATTGAAATCAATGCAAATATCAAGTTGTGTCAAACAACCGACTTCCCCGTATTGTAGTCGGTAAGAAACCCGCAAATAGCCAAGCCTTTGTCTTTTTTATTCTTTGTCCTGATATCGCATTGTGATCACAGTCGTGTCAATGAGCACCCCAATTACCCATTCTCCACAATTGGTTTATCTCGTGGGATCACAAACATCTTGAGGTGCAGGAGATCATTTGTTATTGAGAATTATATGATGGCAGTCTCGCAGGTCAGCTCCGATTATTCAATCATGGTAATAATAACAAAACGGGTCACTTGACCTGTTTTTTCCCGAGTCGGAACTCGCGTCCAAAAATTTCCACAGCATTACCTGATCTATAAAAAAAACTGATTTTGCTATTTACTGTTATAGTGGCAACATAAATATGTACCTACATCATTTCAAAATTTCAGCTGCTGGCTGCATAGAGTCACAACGGTGCATGAGGTACATCCTGGTGATAGACAGGCAGACAGTGAAATCTTAGTACATAATATGACCCCGTTTTTATCCTGTGGGTGCGAGACCTGAAAACTTGGTTGTTTTACTTTACTAACATCTAGCACTCACCACTCGAAGCGTGCGATTCCGATGTGCTGGATAGGTTTAGCTGAAGTTTTTTTCTGAATCTGATACTGGATTCTGTTTAATGTTCTATGTATTTGACTTGTTCTATCGTCTGCTTCTTCTTTTTTTTTTTAATATTAATATTTTATCCCATGTTCCAATACAGAATCGCAAGATGGTTAAAAAATTATGTTTAGCATGGATGTGTCATTACTTACCCGAACCATTTGATATTGATTTTTTGTTGTCTTTTTGTGTTGCATATACTTACGCTGTTTTTTTGCGTCAGACAAAAAAAACTTATTATGAAAATAATAACTTTTTTTTTGTTTCATTCGTTTTCTTCAATACTTCCTTATAAGATTTCATTCCGATAGTCACTCCCACTCTCTTATTTCCCACACAGGTAGGTACATCCATCGTTTATTCGGTCTTCACGTACTCGTATAGCCATTCATATTTAAAACTTTAGTGACGGCGTTTTCCTCATTCCTTCGCTTCACTTTGCCATATTACGACATTTACGACAGCCGATTTCCACACAACTGATCTGAACTCTGTTATTTCTTTTAGATTTCCTCTCATATACTAAACTACTTCTCATCTATACATATAAATAATTAGAGTGTCTGTTTGTAGTATTGAAATAACCATTTTACTGCATGCATATGAATATATGTAAGTACATATACAGGTCTCGGCAAACGTAGCGTAGGACGCCCTTGGGTGAGATGGAGCGTCGACATCAAAAAGGTGGCTGGTAGTGGCTGGCGGAGAACTGCTCAGGATCGAGATTGTTGGCGTGCCATTAAGGAGGCCTATGTCCAGCAGTGGACGAGTAGAGGCTGATGATGATGATGATATACCAATATATATTTTTTTAAACTATTTTTGCCTGTCTCTTTGTTCAGGCTAATCTCTGAAATGGCTGAAACGATTTTGAAGGAACTTTTACTGACAGGTAGGTAACTGATATAATTTAAGGAGTAACTTATGCTACTTTGCTTTGTGCTTCGGATATTCCCACGGGATCCAACTTATGCGGGTAAACCGCGGAAAGAAGGTTAATAAATCCCATATCAAATTTATTTTGTATAATATGAAGACAACAGTACGACATATGAAAGCAGTTGCATTACTAATGCCTAAGAGTACTGTGGAACTATCAAATAAACCCTAGTTGAGGAATCAAAAATGGAATTTTTAGAACACATTAAAAGGTAGTGATTGGCAGACGGATTGTTTTCCCTATCTTTGAGTAGCTGTAGTGACTAAAATCTTGCTTATATCATGTATTTGTTTGGGTTTTCGTTTGCAGAATGGGAACGTGTTTAGATTACGCAGTTTTGTCGTCTCCACCTTCTATCTAGGGCCTATGTTGGATTTTATGAGACTGATTCGGTTAAGAAATTAGGTATATGATTTATACTCAGTTTTATTAGATTAATTTTCACGTTAGCACGTATCTTTAATATATTTATGTATATCCTGTAGGATAGGTATTAAAGTAATCAGCCGTTGTCTCGGCTCCTATTACATTCCTTTACAATTTTCTACGTGACTTCGTTCTGTTTCACTTCTTCGCCCTAGATTTGTCGCTATCTCCACCTATCGGCGAACCTAGGAGCTATTTTCTAAAGCAACAGGCTGTCTACAAGTGTTTGTTTCACAATGCCTCCGCCCTCGTTTTAGTTCCACAACCCTCCGCTAGATGGCGTTACTTGTACAATTTTATCATTGGTTTCTAGTCTTGCTGTGGAAGTGTCAATAATATGAACATAATATTTTTTGTCGCAGTGGTATTTTGTTAGGGTTTAAAAGAATTTTAAACGGAATCACTGATTTTGTTATAAAAAAATATATATACTTATTAAAAACGCATAGTTACAAAAAAAATTGTTTGGCGTCGCTTTAAAGTTTATAAAGTAGCTTTTTACTAGAATAAGATAATACAGAACGATTGTTCATTATATTTTAAAACACGTAATGACCACGACCAAGACACGTGATTACCAGATTGCAATAATAAAGAAGCTATGTTTACAATTAAGCGCAAAAAACTGCTTAAATCATGTTAATAAAAATCATAAAACACCTCATCTTCATACAATAACTTCTTACACTCTCATTATTGCATCATTTTCCATACAATAGCGATTAGTTCCCAAGGTATGTTTACATTTGCGTCCGTCATCGCCCGCTTTGCGTAAACTGCATTATAATTATGACGTCATTGGCAGTTACGAGTACTTACGAGCCGGTTATTATACACAATGCTGGCAGATGGCGCACGCGGCCTGTCGTCAGAGGTATATAATGGTTTTATAATGTTAGGTTTTACTGGCGAGTGGCGATAAATCTGGGCAAGAAATAAGTTTTTCTGCAGCTGTTCGTGGTTAGTTCAAGTATTCGGAACTAGATGGCGTTAGCTGTTGCACTGGGTGTGAACTTTAGTTTTAAATTCAAGTATTCGCTTCCTCGGGAGCTTTTTCTATATTATGGTTTCAGTTAAATTTATTTAATTAAGCTTTGTTTACTATAACAGCCATTGACTTTGGATATTAGAGACAATTAAGCGCGTAATATTAGATTAAATAAGCCAGAGCTTGACATAAATTGACGTATTCGTATTTCAGCCATGTTTTTAATCATATCTAAATAGTCTATAGGATATCTTAATTTCACCGGCCTAACGGGCTAAACGGCTAATTTGACCAGTTGGGTGCGACATATTATACATATAGTTAGTCATGGACACACTCAAAAATTCCCTCCCGAGCATGTAATAAATATTATTTACATCTCTCATATTCGGTAAGTGACTAATTAGCGCTCTAGGGTAATAATATAGCTAGAAAAGCCCTAGGGCTGTAAGTAATTAAAAAAAAAAACTTCACTCTTTTAAAAAGTTCGCATACCTGTATCTAATGTAATCCATCATACTGGAAATAGACATCATGCATTCAGCCCAATGGCAAAAGAGGTCGCTTCACAATTCAGCCTTTTCCTTTATGAGTACCTATAATAGTTATTAATTTTAAATATCGAACGACGAAGCTCAGTTTTGTTATTGAAAAAAAAAGATGAAAAAAGGCGGGAATAGAAAACGTTTACTTTAAATATTGTTTGTTTTTAGGGTTTTTTTTTTTATAATTACGTGCTAAGTAGGAAAAAACATGACTTCTAAAAGTGATGAAGATATAAGCTGCACTCCCGATTCAATAAAAATGGAAGCTAAAACAGCAATGAACAATATTTTATTTTTGTATTAATGCCAGTTTTTTCTACTTACCTCACAATAGAGATGTAAAGCAGAGTAGATAGGATGTAAGCAGCAATTGCACCCTCGAACTAAAGGCGCGCGAGCGCAGCGAGGAATAAATATCTCAAGCTGCAATTGATGCCTTACAGCCCTAGACTACTAATCTGCTATTGCGACACCCATACCTGCCTGGTAACAGAAGCAAAAGGACCTAGGACAATCATCCATACTAATATTATAAATGCGAAAGTAACTGTCTGTCTGTCTGTCTGTCTGTCTGTTACGCTTTCCCGCTTAAACCTCTTAACCGATTTTGATGAAATTTAGCACAGACAATCTTTGGACCCTGAGAAAGAACATAGGCTACCTTTTATCCCGGAAAAATATGATGTTCCCGAGGGAAATCTAAAAAGCGCGATATAACCGAACACCACGCGGGCGAAGACGCGGGCGGAAAGCATACAATCTTTAGACCCTGAGAAAGGACATAGGCTACCTTTTATCCCGGAAAAATGTGATGTTCCCGAGGGAAATCTAAAAAGCGCGATATAACCGAAATTTACGCGGGCGAAGCCGCGGGCGGAAAGCTAGTTATTCAAATAAAAGTACATATCTATTTCAATCTAATTCGACACCAATGATTCGATTTCTCGGAAAGTAATGATGTGATGTGTGTCAATGTTTCCGTGGAAATGCAGAGCGGGGAAGGGGGATACGTTTATTGAGTGTTAAATGTAAACACGTGGTGAGACAGACTTCCATTGAGCTCTTCTTGGAATGAAATGGGTGGTTCGTTGGTCACAGGGTCTTTATTATGCCATGTGTCCAGTAAAACTTATAAAACAGTGGTGTTGGCATTGTTTGATTCATCAGATTGCATCTTACTTAACTTGTACCTATCTTAGTTAACATCACCCACAACTAAAGAAATCAGACTTAAACTAATCTACTTATTTGTTTAGCGTTTTGAACATGCCTTAACGTTTACGACGAGCAGTAAAAGTAATTTCCTTCCAACTAAATAAATAATCAAATTCTTTTTTGTTGTTCCAGGTACTTTCGTTTCACATTCTCGAGTTTTTAACGAATAATAATGGAGATCTAACACAGGAGATCAAAGTAAGTAGGTACATATTCCCATTTATCATTAAAAACTTTTTAAACGTTTACTAAAATAAACAACAAAGAATTTGAGTCTTAACAAACGTAACATGTACGTGACGATGATAAACACAATTTAAAATATTTAAAAAATCAATAACATTCATTTGGCACACCGCCTGAGGGTCACGGCACTATTTTAATATGCGCGCACGCATTTAGAGTTCATTCATTCACGGTTTAAATTTAGAACGTGACGTTTCCCGTCGTACTCCGTACTCGCTCAGTTCGTTCTGAGCTGTGGGCGTGTGCGGTTGTCATCCCAACTAATTAGTCGATAAATAATTAGATGACACGGTTTCCTTCCGTTTAATTTTGAGTCGTAAGTTATTTTGGGAGTCTTCAATCTTTTAGGAGTGAGTTTAAAATTAAACATCCGTTGTAACCGGGTTTTTTGTAGTTCAATTGGGAATGAAATATTATATCAGCTGTTGAACGTCCAACAATCGTTGGGTCAATTGATGGGTCGGCAATCTAATATATTACTGTTAGCAATGTGACTTGAGCTGAGATGATAGAATTAGGAAAGCAAAATTGAGATTTATTTGATTCAGCACGTGTAGAGTATATCAATCATTGCAATTATGTACCGACTACAAAACTGAGTAAGGCTTGTAGGTTTACTTAAGATAATACTCAAGCGTCAAACAATACTAGTCATAAGGCTTTTGACCGCGCTGACTTGAAAAAAATATTTTGCTTTTGATAGCCCTATTGTGAGGAACTCTGTTCTATCGATAAACCGTCTTCACGGTTTGCATGTGGGAACGGAATAAACAGTATTACGATTTAGTAGAGCGGACATCTAATTTTCTTTTATTTATAAATAAATAACTATAATTTTATGTGTATTGAAGGTACATATGTTACATATTAATATGATGTACATAATAAAGAGTATTTATTCGATGCTTGTATCATAAGATCATACCTATTTATATTGTAGTTAAGTAGTACACTTAATTACAAAATAGGTACCTACATACATACAGCCCCCTAATCGGCGAAGACATTTTTGTCAAATGATTGCGACTAGTTGGGATCAGTTGGTATCGTTCGGACCGCCCATTGGTCCGTTCGGTCCAAACGATCCCAACTAGAGTCGCAATCATTTGACAGAAATGTGTTCGCCGATTAGGGGGCAGATCCCTTTATTGAATGGGAAATCATCAAAATGGCCTAGCTATTAATTGTTCTGGTTGCCATTTGTTTTCTGACTTCTTATGTCAGTAGGGAATTGTTTGACCAGGTATGATACTCATATCAAGCATTCGGTCACCAAAATAATTCCTTATTCTAGGTCCTTAAAATTTACCATCTGATACAATTCTAGTTGCGTGGTTATGGGCCGGTTACTGTCCCCAATGCTACGTTTTAAACTGTAATAATCAGAATCGGCGCCAGAAAGCTCGCATTTTGCATAGCGCCAAATTTTCTATCCTTCACAATAAATCCAAAGCAATAATCAAGCTGATCATACTTCGGCAACACAAATACAGTCTGACAATAGAAGCAGTTGTACAAACAGCAGTTATTATGTGGGTTAGTGCGTGCCCCACCCACTACATGGATAAATAAATGTACGGTTGCCATGTGTGCCAGATGGACTGTGACTGTTGTTATGGATTAGCACAGAATTGATCGGATATCTAGCTAATTGAGGCCGCGGTTATTATTATTGGCAAGTCGACAAAATTGCATGTGGAAGTTAATTAGCTGTGATTTGAAATATTCAATGCGTTGTCTGGGTCATTCAAGTTCCTCCTCGATTTATAAAGAAATATATTATACGTAGTGTTTATTTATAATGTCAAAGTAGCAGCTTTTTATTAAATGCATTGTGTACACCACTTCAATAAAAAAATAGTTTTATCCAGCCAAAGAGGCCGGGCCTAGGCTTCTGGATTATAAAAGCTTCTTTTAAAATTATATGACATGCATCCCTTTTGTTTTTTGAGAAGATTCGTCTAACATCTACAGGGCACCAATAGTGCATTTTTTTTTTGCAAATGTTAAAATCTTAAGTAAGTCTCTCAGTTTTTTCCTACTAATCTCCGAAACGGATAGGACGTTTTGAAGGGACTTTTGCTAGCAGATAGCTGATGTTACAGAAAGTCGATCGTGAAGTAACTCATAGTATTATGTATATGATTTTTAATTTCCGTACCTACAAATTTACGAAAGTGTATCCCCCTAAACTTGACACAAGGTTGTCATTTCAAGGAGTCCCCCAATAAGTAAGGCGTGTTTAAGAGGCGTTTGCGGGACTTGAATTTATTTTCCCCACTTGTACCTCTTAACATGTCGATGTGTTCCGCACTCTCGCGTTTCCTACTTGAGCGGAACTTCGTGAGAGCTTCCTAATCTTGACTGACACGCTCCAGCTGCTTTCGGTCAAGGCCGAGGCTTTTGGAATAGTATATGGACTTTATAATTTGAATTCGACGACGAACTTGGACGATCTAAACTGCAACATCGAGTTAGTTCTAGCCAGCTACAAATAGCCCAGGAATAAGTAGCAATGAGTATCATTTTGACAAATTAACAACATCCATTGCGTTATTTGCGTTGTTAAGCAGATACATTTCATGAACATATGAAGCAATCATGGAACATATGATGAAGCAACCATAGGTAGAGGAGAAACACCACGGTGGTTGTAGCTGATAAGAGTACCCCCCATGGTGAAGTCCATGAGAATTATCACAACCAATAAAAAAAACTGGCGTTTGTGAAGAACATCGTATTTATAGTTTAGCTTAGAAACTCTCCCCCTTATTCATAAACGCTGCTTAAAGTTAACTAGTGATTAGCAATTCTTAAACCATACATTTTTGACCTTTTAACGTCACGTAACTTAATCATCCTTTATGAATAAACATTACCTACAGAGTTTAAGGGGTTTATTCATAAACAGCGATTAAAGTTAAATGACGTGCAAACGTCTACAATGTGTGTTTAAATGTTCTAAGTCTGGGCTGTACCTAACTAGGTACAGACTAGACTTAGAAACTCATGCTATCATTACTTCCACAAAACTACTAAAATTAATACTGAATGCACAGCTAAAACATTGTCCAGTTCCGTTGCCTGATCACCGCTAACAAAAAACAGCAATAATTTCAATGCACCTGCTAGTACATGCAATAGCCTGCATTGCGATAAATCTGTCCCCGTTTACAATATGACACAGTCTGTGCTGCCCAACCAATTACAGCGCATAAATCAATTGTGCTACCACCAAAGTTATGAAATTCGCTGAATATCTTATTAGCCTGCGATCTATTCACAGGTAATCAGAGTATCTCTCAATCATAGTGTCTGATCTAGCTGTTAAGATATATCGTTCTGGCTCTTGTCTGCTCTCGCTTGCGTGTTTGTAATTTTTTTATAGTTATAAAGTACTACTTGACTTCAATCCCGCCTGATGGTAGGCAGTGATGAAATCGTTGATGGTAAAGCGCGCTAGTTTATTAAGAACCTATTCACTCTAACCTTGAAGACACTTAACCAAGTAGTCAGACGGAATCACCGCCGCTGGTAAATTGTTGCAGTCCCTCGATGTACGCGGTATAAAAGATGAGGTGAATCGCTTAGTCCGGATCGTAGTGGTGTCAAAAACGTGAGGGTACTTACTATACTCGCCGTACGACGGGTCGTCCGATGAGGGAACGGGGATGGAGGAATTAAGTCACGCAATTACCTACCGCGCACACTCCAAAATGCATATTATAGAACAACGAGAGGCTGGCTACTCTTCGCCTTTGCTCCAGGCTTTGGAGACCGTTTTGAATCAAATCTGGGTCGCCAATTATCCTCTTCGCACGCCTCTCCACTGAATCTAAAGTTGCCTGGTGGCTTTTTGCAGCACCAGCCCGTATGTGACTGCAGTACTCCACACTCGAACGGACCTGTGCTTTCTATAACGTTAGAAGCTGTCCTGGTGTGAAGTACCGCCGGGCCTTTGCAGTAACGCCAAGTTTCCTGGCTTGGCACCTCAGTTTTGGACTCAATGAACCACCCAAAGTTTAGGTTCGAGGAACTCTCAACTCCCAAAAGCTGAAGGCAGTCGGTGTACTCCAAGGATACATTCTGAAAAGTAGGAGCCAAGGTGAACGAGCTCCCCAGTTTGCCATCTATCTTGTCAAAGTTTTTCGAAATCCATTTACTTAGTGGTTCAGGAGTAAAAAGTCAACTTAATAATATTATATTAGTAATTTAGTATGGAAGAATATATTATGGGCCCGACGGGTTCACGAGTGGCGACCACGCACCGGAAGACGCAGCGTGGATAGACTCTCGACAAGGTGGACCGACGACCTGGTGAAGGTCGCGGGAAACCGCCGGATGCGGGAGGCGCTGGACCAGTCGTGCAGAACCTTGGGAGAGGCCTATGTCCAGCAGCGGACGTCTTTCGGCTGAAAAGACGATGATGATGGATGAATAAAAAAGTGGATGACAGCAACTCGGCTCTAACTTACCAACATTTTTTTTTTCGACAATTTGTCACTCACTTTAATAGTTTGTTGGCAAAAGATTGACAGTAGCACTAGTAGTAAATGAGTGTTTTCGTTTGTCACTGTGACACGCAATTAATCACTACTACACTTTACTGTAGCAGGGTAGTTGTAGCGCAGTGGAAACCGACTCATAGTTTCGTACTCTGACAGGCGATATCTGTGTGTTAATTATATCATCACCACCGCCTTCAAAACGGTGAAGGTAAACATCGTAAAGAAACCGAATTTATTTATTTATCCTCAAACTAGACTGCCATACCGCAATTGCGTCAACGGCCTAAAAATCGAAGACATATAAAATCTACCAATCGCCAACCTAGGTACGCGTAGTGGATGGATTACGGTCCATGCCCTCTCAAAGACTGGGAATTGTCTCAGCAGTGTGGGACATTGTAGGCTGATATGCCACACTTTGCTAAAGTTTCACTTTTAGGTTATTTAAGAGGCAAGCTGAAAGCTTAAATTAACTATGCATATTATAATCACATAGATATGAACTCGGTGGTAGCCATAACATCGGCTGCCGGCAGAAGTTATCACCCACCAGACAAAGTCTTGCCGCCAAGCGATTCGTCGTGTTCCGGTATGATGTCTGGTGAAGCCATACGGAGGACGGGTCTCAGCAGTTGTGTTGGGATGTGTGCCGTGTACGATGCGCCAAATGTTTTTATGTCGGGAGTTTGGTCGTGGAGGGTCTCCAAATCAATCTCACTCTGGGTTAAACATTGCATCACCTCGCTCAACTGCCGTCTTCCTTCCTATTCACTCAGTTTTTTTGAGTAAATGGGCTTATTAAACTAGCGCGCTTTACCATCAACGATTGCATCACTGCTTACCATCAGGCGGGATTGCGGTCAAGCACTAGTTTATAATTATTTAAAAAAAAAGGTCGTTTTTTTCGCTACGAGGCTTAGCTTTCAATATCACCAAATCTGGCCTAATGTAAATGTGGTATTTGCCCCGCTCAGCTGAGCAACAAAGGAATATAATCAGATGTTATTCTCATCGTGAAACCCTGAAATATGAGCTTCGACATGTTTTCGCTTTAGAAATAAGAAAAATGGATCTCATTTGATTTTATTTATTCAGTTGATTCTAGTTATTTACGTAAGATTATCCGACTATGTCACGAATCGAATTTCTTTTGTACAGCGACGAGATACGCACATTGATTTATTTAACAACGAAGTATGAATATAACATCAAAACATCACGCCATGTTTCCCCGATGTATTAGGCAGAATTGTACCTTAGTATGTAGGTACAGACGCTAGCTAGCTCAAACTACCAGAAGCTGTAAAATTTTCGTCCTTGATCTTCATAATGTAATGCATAAGCAATAGAGTTGAGAAGTTCTTGGTGGAAATACCTAATAATTCTTTGCCCGACTCTGGAATAAAACCCAGGACGTGAAGTAAATAATATATTTGTTGTTATATATTGTTGTATTAATGTATATCAGACTTATTAGTAGATGAAGTAGCTGCATTACAAAAAATTTAATGTAGCTAATTAATTTTACCGTTCCACTCTTACACTTACATCTGTAATTCTGTGTAAACAATGTAATTTCAATGTATCTATGTAGTTATGTCAAAACAATGACATAACACTAGAATAAATAGTTTGGCATCATTTATTTAAAATAAAAATAAATAAATAAAAACTTTGGGTTTTTTTTTTTCTTTATGGGTTAATAAAAATGCAGACTTCATGTGACTTCAAATGAACGTGATTAAAATCATTTGAAACTAAAAGAATTTTAATGGTTTGCAATCAGATAACTAACTACTTACATTAGTACTGTGAATAGTTTGTCAGTGGTACAGTTTGAGACCACTATACCAAAGAGGCAGTCTCAAGTATAAATGAACATAATCGTTACATAAGGATTGTATTCTATGTTGTTGTACGGCCACTTGAGATCCCTGTTATAGGGCATCATGTAGGTACTTACTTGGAACATCCAAGGACCAAATTTCTTTTCGTCGCGAAATTCAGGTTATAGGAAAGGACGTTGACCCTGTGATCCCAGCTGTAATTCGTAGATCTTTGAGGCCTACTAAAAAGACTGGAGGTCAACCCGGAAAAGGCAGGCATATTGCAGATTTCCTCAATGTACCCTATGTACGGATGACAGCAGGTCAAGCTACACCTAACTGTCAGATGTTCCCAATCAACCTTGAGCATCAATGCCATATCAGCAGCTGGACTGGTAAAGCGAACCCCAGACTCCAAAGCTGAAAAGGCTTCGGATGCGACTGGGATTAACGCTGGAATGATGATGATGATGACCTTGAGCATCAATGCTTTAGAGATAAAGTTGAAAATGGAATAAGGAAATCTGACAGATGGTAGTACCTTACTCGATGTGCTGTCGTCTGTACATGAATCTGCAACCTTCCTGCTTTTGCCACAGAAACTTATTCATAAAAACGACTTGTAAAATTTAAATGTTTCTTCTCATTTAAACCCTACTATTAACTGAACTCATGTCCCATCAAGAAACGACATAAGAGGTCGTAAGGTCATCGTGTAGTTTCACAGTACATTTGTTTGTCTTGAGGCACTTACGTCGATTTATAGCCGGCCCCTATAGCGGCAGATGACATGGCTGAAACATACGGGATAGAATACAATAACATTTATTTGCTTAAAAATGGTATCTTTTAATACCATTTTAAGGAAGTAAATGTAAAATAGGAAAAATTGAGAGCAACAAAATAAAAAAAAAACACGGCCACGTGCGAGTCGAACTCGCGCACATGGGGTTTTCTGTATGTATGTATAAAAGTCACGCCTATTGTATAGGAGCCCCTTTAAAATATTTATTCTATTGTGTTTCTAGTGTTTGCTGTTAAAGCGGCAACTTTTTTTTTTTTATAATTATAAACTAGCGTTCGACCGCAATCCCGCCTGATAGTATGCAGTGATGCAATCGTTGATAGTAATGCGCGCTAGTTTATTAAGAGCCTATTCACGCAAAAAAAAACGTGAGTGAATAGGAAGGAGGACAGCAGTTGAGCGAGGTGCTGCAATTTTATACCCAACAACACGACCACCGATACTGCGTCAGAAGAGAATGATATGGAGGACCATCCACGACCAAACTCCGAACACAACTACATTTGACGCATCGTACCCGGCACACACCGCAACACAACTGCTCATGCCCGTCCTCCGTACGGTTTCATCAGTCATCAATCATGCTGAAACACGACGAAGCGTTTGGCGGCAAGACTTTGTCTGGTGTGTTGTGGCAACTTCTGCCGGCAGCTGATGTTACGGCTAACCACCTAGCATTTGCGGTAAACATGATGGAAAAATACTTTTATTTGCGGTAAATATGACGCAAAAAAGCCAAAAAAGTGATTGAAGAAAACTGAAAATCATCCAATGCTTTAATTTATTGTAGCATATATATAATTAATATTTGGCATTGTTTGTAATGAACTACAAACTGTTAAAACGTGCGATTTAATGCCCAATTACATTTTTAACTCTTGTCCATTGGCGAAGTGTGTACCTACCGATACATAATAAAAGATAACAGCTCAATATTGACGAAACATGGATAAAACGTTTTATTGCTGCCGTAATTGAGGAGAATACGTGGCCATCGACGATCGATCCAACATGCCGCTTGCGCCCGTCTACCTACATCTTCCAAAAACCTCGCACATCACGTCTTATAAGTAGCTTTTAAGAAACATTCGAAGCCGAAACACGTCTGATGTCCATTATGCCCAAAAAAATATGCTGCTAGAAGCATATGCAACAATGCTATTAATCCTTATTGGTGTTTCTGTTGTAGCTGCGTCGGTTCTTAAAGTACCGTACCCAATGTCTGTATCTTATGAACCGTGGTAGCTATACATATATGTACAAATATAAAGCACAATTGCGACTTGTACTTGGCTGGGTTTTTACCAAAGCGACTAACATGGTCATGGATATATGTTGCTATGGTGCGCCATAATATTTTCAAAATATTCCTAAGTTGAACGGTCTTCTAACCGACGTCAGTTATACGAAACAACACCCAAATTGCGTAACACAATCCATTGCTCCGTGTGAAATGAATGTTGTTGAACTGTCAAAATGAAACCGATTTTAAAAAAAATATTACACAAAATTTTAACTAGTTCTATGGTATGTACAGTGTACGGTCCTATCTCTAATGATTTTATTTCTGAAAGTTCACTTAAAAATCAGCGTCTTCTTCTTCAGCCTATAGAGGTCCACTGCTAGACAAAGACCTCCCACAAGCTTTTCCACAAAGACCGACCTTGTGCTGCCGGCATCCGTCGGCTTCTCGCGACCTTCACCAGGTCATCGGTTGACCTTCTTGGGGGCCTTCCTACGCTGCATCTTCCAGATCCGGAAGAGATCCGCAGAAGCACCAAAGTCACCGACATAGCTCTTCGAGTCGCTAAAATTAAGTGGCAGCGGGCGGAGCACAATGCTCGTAGAACCGATGGCCGATGGGGCAGTAAGCATATGGAGTGGCGGCCACGTACCAGAAGACGCAGCGCAGGGAGGCCCCCAGCGTCAGGCACTAGTTATTTGGCATTTTTGTTGAACTTGACATTTTGTTACAGCTGCACGTTCCTGATATTTTCCTACCTTTCTTTACACTTTCTATTTGATTTTTACTAGATTGTTAGTTGTTAGACTGTTGTTGCTAGACTGTTACTAGATGTATGTATCTGGTGTATTGTGTCTTTTAGTCTGTGTTTAATAAACGTAATTTTGTATTTTCTTCCTTTCTTCTATTGTAATCTGAAAAAAGGTCTTTGCACGTTATCTGGAGTGAACAACTGGATGAACTGAACGAACCTAAAATAATCAAGAATGTTACTCCGTATGTTTTCACACACTTACTGTCAGAAGTCTTACATTAATAGGTGAAACTTTCAGCCACTGTCCACTTATCCCTGGCAATAAACGTTGTTTTTAGAAACATGTGTAATTAAGAACATGTTTAGTACTTAGTTTTAAAACAAAAGGGTAATTAATGGCTCCGGATTCCCTTGTTCACAAACTAAACTAAAATCTAAGTTCAGTGCATCTCTTTCTTTCTATTTCATCAGAGATGGACAGAAGATAAAATGTTACTTTAGACCTGTCAAATTTGTCCGCGCCTGACGTATATTGGTGTATTTTTGGTCGCCATGTTTATAATTGCGTCTAAACTGTCTATGAAATATCTTAATTTGACAGGATTAAACTAAAATGTTATCTTCTATCCTTTTCTTAATGAAATAAAAGAAAAATATGCTCTTAACTTAAAATTTAAACTAATTCATTTAAATTAAACTTAGTGGATAAGACAACCGCCGCCACTATCTTGTTTAATGAACCAACCATTTATAACTTAGTGTTTTCTTTTTAACAGTTCGTCATGACCACCTTTACCTATTATTATGTTATGTATTATTATGTATATGAGAAAATATTCATGTTGCACTACCTTTGGTGGGCCAAACCACGCCCAAAGCTAAGATTTTGTAAAATTTTCGGGCCTTGTCTTACTGCAGGGTTAAGGCCTTCTTTTCTCTTTTCCACACCTTTGTTTTACTAGAGTGACCAATCTAGCCTGTAGGCGTCCAGTTCGACCCGCCTTATTCTGGATCAGCCGCGAGGCTGCCGGACGTTTTCAGACACCTACACTGTGGTAGATTTAGGTTAGAATTCATTCGTCAGGCGGCACACATGTTCCACTGCTGCTGACCACTTTGGATTCAGTGGAGAAGCGTGCGAAGAGGCTGATTGGCGACCCTGATTTAACTCAAACCGGTCTCCAAAGCCTAGAACACAGACGTAGAGTAGCCAGCCTTCCGGTGTTCTATAGGATGCATTTGGTGAGTGTGCGAGGGACATCCTCCGTGGCGTAGCGGTAGCGGACGCGGCCGCTGCGCAAGGTGGCGCGGGTTCGATCCCCGCACAGTGCAAGTATTTGTATGCATGAATATGAATATTTGCACTGGCCTGGTCGTGCCTCGGAAAGCACGTTAAGCAGTTGGTCCCGGTTGCCACACGGACATCTAGTGGCAGTCGTTACGGGTAGTTGGAGCCCTCAAAAGTCCAACAATTGGTCTAACTGCAATGCACGCAGGCGACATCGAATGTCGCCTTCGGGTTGTGGAGATCAGACGGCAGTCGCTTCACGGAAAATGTCGAAGTTTAGCCATATCAGCAGTTGGACTGGTAAAGCGGACCCCAGACTCCAATGCTGAAAAGGCTTCGGATGCGACTGGGATTAACGCTGGGATGATGATGATGGTGAGTGTGCGAGGGAATTGCATGATATAAATCCACCATCGGACGACCCGTCGTATGGCGAGTTTCCACCCTTACGTTATTAACACTACTACGATCCGGACGAAGCGTTTCCCCTCCTTTTTTATACCGCGTACATCGAGGGACTGGAACAATTTGCCAGCGGTCGACAGTATCGGTAGTCGGACAGTTTGAGTGTCTTCAAGGCTAGAGTGAATAGGCTCTTAATAAACTAGTGCGCTTTACCATCAAAGATTGCATCACTGCTTACCATCAGGCGGGATTGCGGTCAAGCGCTAGTTTATAATTTATAAAAAAAAAAAACGTGTTCGGCGCAGTTTCAAGTTAGGATCAGATCGATCTTATGTAGACCTCATACTTCTTCTATAAGTTAGATTCAATCCGCCTTCACTCTATTACGTATAGAAACAAACTTTAAATTCTGGCACTTGAAATTTAGTAAAACTTACCCCTCCATTGTTTTCGAGATTAAAAAGTGGAAATAAGAAGAGTAGCGGAATAAGACTTGTATCGCGGGGATAGACGCCTCCCGGAGTCCCCGGTACAGAGCGCCAATCAAAGCAACTGCCTCCGGGCGGCTATTCAATTAGAAATGCCCCTCTACGATTTTTGTGGCCAAAGTTAAAGGTGGAAGCGGAGTTTTAGTTTGTTCGTGTCCTGAGATAGAAGCGGGGTTCAACTATTTTGCTAAAACGTAATTTTTAATTGATAGCGGTGTTACAAAACATTAGTATTCGTTAAATTAACTTTTCATTCCTGTTGTTATGCTAATTACGAGACCCAGAATTTCGAGGCAGTTACGGTCAACTTTCCAGCAACTCGTACTTTGACAATCTAAACTCTCAACTTTAGTATCCGGCACAGCATTAACGGTAATATAACTAAACTTCAGCGCACCGGCTCCACACAAGCTACATCTGTTAATACCTGTATTCACCCCAAAGCGTGAAGTAGCTAAGGCTTCGTTCACACTGTATGTAAAAAACAAGGCGCGGTGTCACTCTCAGTGCTTGGCCAGACTGCAAACGGGGGCGCGGGGCGGGCGCGGTGCGTCGTACTCAAACATATGAAACTTAACAGAAGCGTCCATAGTGACCATGCGGGCGCGGCGAGAGGCGCAGGCGACTTAACGCGACTTCATTTTCTCTAGTTAAATTAATTTCATTAATTCCATCCTTTACTTGTAACACTTCCCATTTCAAGTAACAATTTTCAAGTAAAAATAAGTCTTCTTCAATCATATTCTATTTGACTAACACTGGACATGAAACGTCTAGAACGAAAGCCGCGCTTGACTGCGGACAGACAAAACGCGCGTCTACGCGCGTTTTCAGTCTGGCAAAGCACTCGATGCCTTTCAATTCTAAAAGTGCGCAGAGGCTGCGTTAGCAGAGAAATCGCTCAAAGCTTAGGTTTCACGTCTCCCGCTTATAAAATGCTCTATCAGACGGGCGAGCGCGACGGTCGCGGTGGTACTAGGCACGGTGCGGTAGGTGACTCGGCTCCCAACACATAATACCTCTTTTTGTCTCGCTCACATTTCCATGTCCAAAAGACCCCTGTATTTTCTTTTTAGAATTCCGTTTAATTCCGATTTCAAAGGGGAAGCAACAGAATAGATTGTTGATGTTCAATTTCATATTAATTAAACGAGTTTAGGTCTCTTTTACGGTGAACGGGGACATAAAGAAAAACAACGGCTGCTTCTTTCAGGTGTTTTGTAAGACTTAATTAATACTATAACATTTGACAACTTTCAATTTGTATATATCTGAAGAGAAACTTGTTTTTTTTTCTATTTATTAAAAATACACTGGGCAAACGTGACTGAAGGTCTGAAGTAGTAGCTTTGCTCACACATCAAACGCCAGTTCAATTTCAACATGATAGTCAAATCTCCTAGAATTCCCAAGCCAAATCAAAGAAAAGACAGTCTGCCTTCTTCGCATGCTCGTAGTAAAGTAAAAAAAAAACAAACGATTCCCAACCTTCCTACAGCAGTATAAAAGTGTACAGAACAATTTATTTTTATGAGTAGACTGGTATCAATAAGGTGTAACACGACGCGTTTGTTTACGAGCATGGGCGTGCCAGTTGTGGTGTGTTTTGGTGGTTCCGCGTCGTGTTAGTGCATGGTTACATGTCGTTGGGCTATACTTTTACTGGGTTGTTACATGCGATAGGTAAATGGGTGGACAAACCTGGTGGTTTATTTGTGGATGTTAAACTAGAATATGGAATTGAGGGAAAGGCTTTTGATCCAGCGAGTCGCTGCGGTACGTATAGGTATATGATGTGTTGTAATAAATCTGAGAAAGAAAAGCTTGGATTTTCCAAGTTGAATACTGCAGATAGAACAAGGCACACAGACAGATACAAAAAGAGACCGTTCAAGTAAATATTCAGTAGGTTCTCCCTCATTACTTCCAATAAGAAGACCAGTCATAAAAAGTGTACTAATACTTGTTTATTACAGCAAGGAAGTCCTAAATAAATCAATAAAAAGAAAACAATGGTTGACAGAAAGCAAATAAATTTGTTTTATGAACATACAAGGGGTAACATTTAATAGTTAACACTTAAACAGTATTTAATGATTAAAACTATTAAAATAACCACTTGTGTTCGCAGTTGTAAAATAAGTTAAAAAAATAAGTAAAATACATTAACAAATTAAATTAACAAGCATTGCAACTTTTTAAATTATGAGACTGGAGCGTTCTGTAGCTTCACACTGATTGTACAGGGATCCAAATACTCTTATAAATTAGATCCAGAAGCTCCAGATTCTGGATTACTGTCCAGAAACGATTCACTTAGGTATAACAACAGACGTGAACTTCGTCAATATTAAGTAAAACACGTTCCTAATTATGTTACCTCTCCACCGGCTAAATATGTATGTCATGGTTGCTGTATATCTTGATATATATTGTTTTTATTATTATTTTATTTCTTAGAGCACGCTAATGTCTGAAACTACCAGTCGGATTCGGAAAAATTGTATTTGATAGTCGAATTCTTGAGAAAGGTTTTAGACATGGGTACCTAAGTATAGTAAAGTTACTGCGGGGCAGGCGATGCAATACGATGGGGTGGATTGGGGAATATAAAATTTCACACGGACAAAGTCGCGGGCAAAAGCTTCTAAAATAATATAAGAAGTTAAGCTAGAGGCTTCCAAAGTAAAAGTTTAGTTAAGTTGATAAGCTTTGATTTTGTTCATCTTTTACGTGGCTTGGATGTTTTTAATACAATGGAGTTTGAAAACTTTTTTATTCAATTAGGTATTTACAGAGCACGTGAAAAATAAAATACATACCAATAATATGCTACAAATTCGCTTTCAGAGTTTGTCAATATCAAATAATTATTGGCGCGTCCTATTTATTTTTACGCCTATTCACTTTAGGTATTAGTATTTTTGACGATAATAAATGAACTAAGAATATGGATAGTCAAACCTTCTATATATATAGTATATTATATACTTGTCTTCTCTCGGCCCAGCATCACGATATATCTTGAACTTTATGATGGCCTCTTGGAGATAGTCTCAAGGATTTCCATATATTCACCACTTAACGACGTTAGTTTATCTAGTTTGAGCGTGTCGAAGCTTCAAATATTCATCAATATCCAAGTAACACGCTAATATCTTTGGGCCCATTATCTTGCCCTAATGTATTCCATAAGCGACCCGTACTTTTCACTAATCTAAGTAAGTTTGCAACTTGTCCAAGTCGTTGACGGCCAGCAAGACATCCCCCGAATAGTAAATATTTCATACTTTTTATATGAAGAGGGTCTGCGCGCGAATGAGCCCGGTAAAGATTTTTTTTTGTTTGCTTTACCCGGGTGGGTAGGACATAGATCGAGCTTTATTTTCAGGACTTTGAATTTTGAAATCTAGTAGAAATAGGGCCGGCAGAAGCTAATCTCAAGAGCTTGCTAAAACTTTCATACTAACTATTTATAAACTGACAAGAAGAAAGAAACGAAATATTCAAACAAAGATGTTGCTCTGCTTATAAGTTATAAGTAATGAAATTTTGAAATCGTGCTTATCGCTGATGAAACGGTATTTTTTTTTAAATAATTATAAACTAGTGCTTGACTGCAATCCCGCCTGATGGTAAGCAGTGATGCAATCGTTGAGTGTAAAGTGCATTAGTTTATTAAGCCTATTCACTTAAAAAACTAAGGACTGGTAACTTCTGCCGGCAGCCGATGTTATGGCCTACCACCGAAATTTTTTCATCAAACCTTTATCTAGGATTTGTTTCGGAATTTCAAATATCCGTCTAACCCCGACCGGCCCCCTAATCGGCGAACACATTTTTGTCAAATGATTGCGACTAGTTGGGATCGTATCGATAATATCAACTGCGGTCCAAACGATCCCAACTAGTTAGCTAGTTACTAACTGTTTTTATACATGCACTTCAAGAAGCCGAAACAATCCCCTTAACAATCAGAGTACCTTCCCTTTAAATGATAAACAGCTTATGAAGAACCCTCGTTACTTAAACTTCCTTGATCCCAGCCTCTGCCTCTTATTACATCGCGCTGTTATTACGCCTTTTTTCTCCCCTCGGACAAAGGATTACACGTTTTCTTTGTAAAATTATTTCGTAGTACAGAAATAGGCTTAGGATGGGGCTAAAACGTGAGCGATATAATTCAATACTAGTCTAGTTGACCTGGCAAATACTTCGAGATAAGTGATCTAGCTTTTTACAGTTTTGTGGGTAAAACTAACGAAATTGATATTATTTTTATTAATATACAAGTTTTAATACTAACCGCATTGTGAGATAATCCCGATTAGCTGCTCCTGGAGTTTATCCATTATAAATGCAATCTACAAGCTCGCCAAACTCGTTAAAATACATAGTTTGAATTAGAAAAATCATTCCTGTCCTTAGAGCGTTTATTGTAAACGGGCCCGTTGCATATTGAGTCCAGTATGTTTTTACAGTAATTGTGTGAACGGTGTTTTTCCAGCGTTTGTTTTCAGACACAATTCTTACTTCTTACGACGGTTAATGAAGCCGGTCAGAAGATTTAAACAAGGATAGTCTGTTTATTCACGACTTAATTAAGTTCTCGGTTTTCTTCCTTATTTTCATGAAGTTTGAACATGCTGATGACATTTAAAATGTAGTTACGGCAAAGAAATGCCTTCAGTAAGTAATAAGGATGCCATGTTTATTCAGAAAGGTGCTTGGAGTCACTATACAGTACCTAGAGATTTGACGGCTAGCACCATCGTGCGAAATCGCTATGAACTGCCATGATGAAACATTTATTTCGTAATTCATAATATATACAACGTTTTCATCTTAAAATACAGTTCAAGTTCAACAAAATACTCTTACACTAGGACACTTTAAACGCCCAGGTTCTAAATCATGCCTGGCCCACTGATCTAAAGTCTATACTTACCCGTTCGGCCATTATCGCCTTAAAACTTCGTAATAGTTTCCAAGCCGAACGCTGCACGTAATATGTGGCCACATAAATTGCACACTGCACGTAATTCAATTCTCGGAACAAAATTTTGGTCACTGTTAATTTAATTTTACATTATGATGATTATCAAGAATATCAATTGGTTCAATTTATCAAATTGGTTATCGGGCGGGAAGCCGATACTTTCATCTCCCTCCGAATTCTGCAAATCAAAAATAAGTAGGAGATCGATCCCAGTTCTTGGAATCAGAAAGTATACTTAGTGAGAGGGCATCGTCGGTCGTCAAGGCTTGACGGGTGATTGATTGCTGCGAATGGAATCAACCGCGAAGTTCCTCGCACCGAGAGAAAAAATTAAAATTACATTACAAGACGCTGCTCAGAGTTTAAAAACCTTAATCTGCGTGCCAGACGATTATGGCTACGATTTGTTGTGGTAGCCAAAGAATAGATACATTTCAGATTATCTGCCACAGCCTGCTCGTAACAATCTTCTTTCGCGCTTATGACTGTAATAAAAAAATATATTCATACCGAACTTCCTTCACCAAAATTCTAAAGGAATCATGAGGCCTAAAACGTCAGCCTCAGGCGAAAACCCGCCATTATATCGCACGACCCTATATTAGAACTTCCCCATACAATCAAGGAATACACGAAATACTGAAGTTGGATGTTGAATTTGAATATGACTTTAATATTTTTGAAAACGGCAGAGATGGAGAGTTAGCTGGCTTCATCTTTATGATACTAGAGAATTTCATTTCACTGTATCTTCCATTGCACACGGTATATTACTGGTATGGAACTAGGGTGGGTCTGCGGCCTACTTTATTGACTTCTGTATAGAGCATCGTACTATACATATAACAGCTGTTGTAAGTTATAGTGGTAATATTATTTAATATCTCAGCCGGATTCAGCATGGAAATGATGGAACATAGTCCCATCTAAAAGCTAAATGTCGGGCTTGAATAATCTGAAAAATATGATGAATTTTGAAGGAATTTAGTTTTGTTACTTCAAGAGTTATGAGGCACTTGTAAAATGCCTGTACTTGTTTTTTGTATATTAGAGATACTTTTGACAGATAGTTTCAAAACAACAAACAAAACTCCTTAGACGTGAAGTAACATGTTTTATAAAGTAATCCATTGTAAACTACTTACTTAACATTAATTAACTCTGGTCCTACGTCTACTCAAACAAAATCTTCACTATGATATTTTCTAAATTTTAAGCTTTATAATATTTCCAATGTGTTTCTGGCATCACATATTTCGCCATTACCGATACAGTAATCCTCTCAGCTTTTAGATGGATTTTACTGGATATGTTTTAGTGCGAGTACTTGCCAAAATCCTAGTTGATGGCTTATCGTGTAGGCTACTGTTATTCCTACTAGGCTGGCTACTTATGAAACCTTAGGCTTAAATATAGGGTACTTAACATAACTTCGGCTGCCGGCAGATGTTACCACCCACCAGACAAAGTCTTGCCGCCAAGCGATTCGTCGTGTTCTGTCGAAATGTATGATGTCTGGTGAAGCCGTACGGAGGACGGGTCTGAGCAGTTATATTGCGATTTGTGCCGGGTACGATGCGTCAAATATTGTTGTGCCGGGAGTTTGGTCGTGGAGGGCTCCAAATCAATCTCCCTCTGGCGCAGCATCGTTGGTCGTGTCGCCTTCTTCCTTCCTATTCACTAAGGTTTTTTTAAGTGAATGGGCTTAATAAACTAACGCGCTTTACCATCAACGATTGCATCACTGCTTACCATCAGGCGGGATTGCAGTCAAGGCCTAGGTTATAATTATAAAAATTGCTGTAACGATCGAATCGATCGACGAGTAGCTTCACTTGTTGTAACGATCAACTTTACGAGCAGGCTTAAGTGATATTTATTGGATGCTCATACGTCATCGAAAATATTGGGTTGGTGCTTAAAATGTAGGTAAGTTGGGTAGGATGATGTAGTAGGTATGCTTTCCGCTTGTTTGTTTCTTTTTACTTTCCAGAACATTAAAAGCCCCTCGACGTAGGAAAAAGAAAGGAGAAAGTTTATTCGGACACACTTCGTGAAACACAAACTACGAATAAAATAAAAAAGTAAATAACTAAACTTCATTGTCTCGTTCAGTTTCCTTCAGTGGGTTAAAAATATACAAGTGGTCAAAATTTGCTGTAGGTAGTCAATGTATAGTTTTATATAAAGCCACCACGTCAGTGATTTTATAAATGGTATAATATGAGTAGACACAATAGTAGGTAGGTAAATGAGTACATTTTTCTAGAATATGTACACTTTTCTTATCCACTATAAACTTACAAAGTTACCATTTACACAAGGTTGACATAAGCTGAAGTAGTTTTCGTCTCAGAATATTTATATCTCAAAATAGATTTCGCGTTTTATGACAGTTATAAACATAAAATACTAGAGGCACTACGAAAAGAGGCTTTGATAATTATTTACATTTTGAAACTGGAAAGTTATGTGGAAATAAAATTTTTGAACTGTTATACCTACTTGTTCTCGTCTCCAGGCGGTTTCAAGGTTTGTGTGCCCGCTATATAAACGGTACATATGTTAGACAAACTAAAACGGCGAGGACAGTAAAGATAAAACCTTGGCTTCAGGCTTAGACTTGGCTGGGATTGAGCTAGAGTGAAATTAATATCCTACCTGTTTCCCTGCCTTATTAAAAAAATAAAACGTAAACCCGTAACTTTATATAGCTAATACTTATCTTAATCCGACAGCCACTTAACAACTTTTTGCTTGCCTGAACAATGTACAAAGAATATGCACAGAGAAATAATTAATATTCCCAGCTGAAAGTTTTAATTATCAGCTCGTTAAACTAGAGGCGTTCATTGAAAGATTTATTAGCTTCGTTCAGTCATAGGCTTACTGACAACGGAATTGGCAATTTGCGTAATAGTTGACCGTTACTTAGTTAAACGTTGTACGAGCCACAGGATTATGAAGTTAACAGTATTTTGTGTTGGGTTTGTCAAACCGCAACACACAATAAGTCTTTTAACACAAACGGTCGATTCTATAAATGTACTGTATGTAACTGTTATGCTCGTGATGTAAATAAAGTATGGACCACAAATAAGTATTTAGTCGAAAAAAGGATAAGCTTGTTCATTAAATAAGGCATTTGTTCGCAATGTGACCGCAAGTTATTTTCAATAACATGTTTGTGAGTAAAAAAGTTTATTACTCTCCGCCGCCCGCCCAAAACGTATAAATGGATAACAACACGTGCCCCGAATAGTTTATATTTTGACAAATCATCGCACTTATATCGAATGACTGATTTCACATTTTCGGCTGACATGGGAAAAATCGGCTTTCGGCCATTACGTCATATTCGGCGCGACCTTTCGCGTCGCATTGCTACGGTCGAGCTACGCGCGGCTCGTAGCGGTCGCGTAGCAGTGGCTACGAGCGCGTCAGACGGACTGGCTGAACGCTACGAACTCGTAGCGTTTGAACTTGGCGTAGCGTATATGGTGAAGTTTGTGCTTGTTTTTAAAGTGACGTTTAGGAATTAACAAGTGCGTGAAACTATAATTTTAATTCAATTATAAATATTCATTTGCTTAGAGGTTATGTTGCTAAATTTATCTATAATTAAATTAATATTTTTTTCTGGGTAAAGTTTTCATATATTTCAAATTAGTTTGAGTGTTATCAACATGTGAGAGTGGGCTATGGGTGAGGGCTCACTGCCGGGGGTGTTCTTCTGCGCCGGGGAGAACGGCAACGGTTACAGGCTGTCGGTGCAGGGCATCAGGACGTTGCAGTGCTTCCTCAGGGAGCATGGCACGGACTGCGTCAGGCAGTTTATGCAGGTATACAACCATATATTCTAAAAGCGCCAAGCTTCATGTAAAGTCCTGGTCTTCAGCTGCATATGGTGGGACTATAAGCTGACCCAATTTGTTGGGGAAAGGCTAGGCTGATGATGAGCCAGTGTGTAACCTTGAGCACTTTTAACTGGCTGGCAGACCTAACGTGGTGGATATCTTTTATAAACATCACACCCATCGTAGTGCGTAATGTCTAATGTGCCAGTAACTACTTCGGCTATGAATAATTTTCACCCATCTCATACATTTGGAGCTTCCTGTTCTAACAAATCAGCACTTAAGAATTAATCGGTTGTTCCCACCAGTTGATTCTTGTATTATTGTTATTTAGTTATTAAAACTTTTCGCACATACAAGTCACAAAGACGGCTTTAATGCCCTAGTCTTTGCTAGTGTACCAAGGATGGTGAAGAGATTAGATGGTAGATGCTTTAATTGAGAAGAATAAAACGCTTAAATCTAACTAGATTTAAAAGGTATTGTATTGATTATACGCTATTTAAAAAAGTGCAATTTTTCTTATTCTAGACTTTCTAGCACCATTAACGTTCAAACGTAAAGCATTTATTTTAGTTACGCTTTTTACAGGCACTTTTGAACTGTCAAACATTTGATCAGCTTCTGATTCGCCAAATCTACATTATACAGGGTTTATTTTCAAAGACAGCCAAATTTATGAGTGTGGTTACGAAACTAGTCCCATGTAGAAAATTGTTCATTTTGATGGCTTACACGAAACCCTTAATTTTGGCTGGTCTTTGAAAAATAACCCTTTTTTGTTTGGGATGGGAAATCATCAAATGACCTCTCCTACCCTGCGCGGAGCGGAAGGGCGTGTCAGACTTTCACTGACTAAAACTCACCCGTGTTCCTTCACTTGCCTGTAGGCCAGGGCCACGGTTTCTTTTTTAAACAACCCGCAACCCTGACCAAGGAGGCATCGGACCTCGTGGACCCCGTCACGATGTGCTGACATTTCTTTGGGGCGCGCGTGAAACACGACGCGCCGTCGTCTCGGACCTGGTCCTGAAAATAACCCTGTATGTTATATGTTCTTTAGATGGAGATTAATGTTATATTTAGGATATAGTATAAGATTTTATTACTGTGGTTTCGATCTCGTGAGAATATCTGGAAGTATCATATCTATATCTATACTAATATATAAAGCTGAAGAGTTTGTTTGTATGTTTGTTTGTTCGCGCTAATCTCGAAAACTACTGGTCCGATTTGAAAAATTCTTTTTGCGTTGGATAGTCCATCGATCCAGGAAGGCTTTAGGCTATATAACATCACGCTGCGACCAATAGGAGCGGAGCATAATTAATTCCACGCGAACGAAGTCGCTGGTGGCTGCTAGTTTGTTATAAACCGGTGTGCCAAATTTCAACCAAATCCGTTGTGTATTTTTTGCGTAAAACAGTAACAACCGACCATATACATAATCATAAAAACTTTCACGTTTATACTATTAAGTAGGATACTAGAACCATTAACGTTTAAACGCTATGCAATTATTTTAATTACACCATTTACAAGCACTTTCGAACTGTCAAAAAGTCGGTCCGTTAGTTAGAACGATACTTTATTCATTAAATCTTTATAAATCACTACGGAAGCTTGTTCTTTGAAAATTTCAACCGGTTTATATTAAAGTGAGTGTCAGAAAGACAGACGGCGCATGCCTAGTAACTCCCCTTGGCACCCCCTTTGGTTACGGGATCCTAAAACCATTCAAAACATCTTAAGTCTTCAACTCCCGCCCTTAAAAATAACCTTATCTCACTTAATGAGTCTACCGCTTTAGAAAAGCAGTACTTACCTACTTACTTCTGACTTGAGCACAATTCCTTAGAGGTCCTATTACCACCGAGAGACTAAACGCAACGTACATTCCATCACTCGTTTAATATATACATATATATTATAATAAGTAGTCTTTTCAATTCGATTTTACATTTTTTCACATGTTGGACACATTTTGGTTTGAATATTTTAAACCGGCATGTCTTAAATGTCTTAAAACCGAAAATTTGAATCGTGACAACTACCAAACCCGCGCTCGCGTGGTAAATTAAAACCCACTCCGACTCACAGTGAGAAGACTTGTAGGTATCCCAGCAGTGGGAATTATAATTAGTATCACCCATAGATGAGAATATAGTATAATAACTTAGGTATTACAATTTGAGTATGGGGCAGGTTACAGACTTGTCCGACAGTCTTTCGGTGGGGCATAACAGTACATGACACTCTTGCTGAAATGTCCCAAATATCCATACAATTGCACTTTTGAGGATCCATCGCCATTGACGTTGCTATTTTCCAAAAGAAGAAGAGACTACCAAATCTGTGGCCGACTTTATATATACAAAAACACGCAATGCTGCACGCCCTATTTCCAGTTGAAGAAATATTTCCTGGAACTTTATTTCAAAGAATTGAAGTTGATTTTGGAGTGACTAGAAAAAGTTATAAAAATGTTTAAAGTTTTAGAGTAAACTGAATCTGTAGTAGTTAAGGTAATTGTTCCATTATATTTGTTTACATTTTAACGAACTGTCGCAAATGCCGATTAGATAAGTACGTTTAGTCCGCGCGTTCGTGCAAAGCCTACTGATCTCCTTGATATTCTCACTGTCTGGTAAGTACTCCCAAGTTAGATGTATTGTCTACACGATGGCTGCCAACTGACGTCGTTTGTCACAAAAGAGGACGCGAACTTCCAAGGATCATTGTTTTATGGCAAATTATGTAGATAGGACCTTCGTAGATCCGTAAGAACTCTTCTTTTTATCAAGAGTTCTAACGTCGAACTTAGTTTTGTCGTTGTTTTACTAACTGATTTTTCTTGAAGCGGCAAAATGAAACATGTAGTAACTTTCACAGTTCCGTTTCGAATCATATAACGAGCCAAATTCACTGAAGATTAGATTAGATAAGGGATAGGTTTGAAATATTGTTTCAATAATTCAAAATAAAATTTTCAATGTCATAAAATATCTTAGCTACACAGAAAAGATACTTGCTGGAAATTATATGCTTCTTTAAAAGTATTTTATTTCTCATAAATCTACTTGGGCCTTTATGAAACGTGCACGGTTCGAATTGGTCGTTTCCTAAAAGACCCTGAAGGTAACTTCGCGGTTAGTGTTTTTAAAATTATTGGCTTTTACAATGTTTTCAAATTACGGTGTAAATAGATATGGGACGAAGGTACAGGCTTGTCAATAACCTGTATCAGAAAACCAATGTCCGTATTCCTACAAATTGAGAACCTCTATCTAGTCGCAATCTTATCACAGCGACTGACCCGAGATCAGACTGTGAACCTTACGAAAATTGTTTCTCTGGTACTTCACAAAGTGAAATATGGTTAACAAATCGAAACATATAGGAGTTGCAAGGCAAGGCAAACTTTGCCCATACTTCAGTTATTTTTCCCACCAGAATTTCCGTGTCATTTTCTTAGCCTACCCAAGACACTGAACACCTAGGTGCTCCTAGTGTCCGGTGTTACAAATCGGAGCCGTCGGGAGCCCCATTCATCTTCCTACTTGATAGCTACCGATATAATTAGTAACCCAGCGCTACCGTTTGATAAATTACCCAAATGTTTTCACTACTAGGTATATTTGAGCTGAGATTTTCCGTGTCTTTGAGGATTATACCGTTTGCATTTTAATTTGTGGATTAACATGTCAAGACTTCGACATAAATGTTGAGCCATGTTGGAACGTAAATGTAGAATTATTTAAACCGTCTATTGTACCTATATTTGCGACCGTCATGACAATGGCACGCCTCCCACGTTCAAATCAAACCAAATTAAATTTAATAGACATCCAAATTATTTTACATAAGTTGTCTCATGTTAAGCAAATAATGATTGCGTTAAGAGGCTCCGTTCTTCCACAGCAGTATACAGCATATAGCAGTATTTTATAAAAACTGCATCGCTGCTTACCATCAGGCGGGATTGTTTATAAATTTTATGATACAAAACTTTGAAGTTGTTAAAATTAAATAGGCGGTCTAGTTAGTGAGATACCCTTTCCAAAACATAGATCTATAACGAGAATAAAGAGTAAGAAACTCCAAAACAAGTAATAATTCAAAATATTACATTAAAAATAAGCCTTGGCAGCTTAGAAGAATCTATAAAAATTTTAATTATCTGTACAAAAAGTAAATAGAAAGATTGTCAAATAAGAATTTAAAAAATAAACATAATATTTCCCTACTCATTATCATTGTTTGTAAGGTAAACCTTCTAATCTATAATATTCACATAACACACCCCAACTAGTAGTGCTTAAAGTTCAGGTACACTATCTAAACCTAAATTAGTCGGAAGCTATGTTGATAATTATCTTTCAGCTTGCGCTAATACCGCACGACTGACGTTCTCAGATGCATCTCGAGAGCGAAGCTGCGAGCAGTGAGAGTCGAGCGAGCGGAGCTCTTATCTGTGAGCAGATTGGCTTTGATCTATCACTGGTTTCTGGTTCTGGATTTGGCACAAGATTTAGCACGGACTTTGGAATTTTCTTTTTATAAAAATTATAAAAGCCGTGTTTTTTTAAAATCCAGTTTATGGATTTTAGGGTTTCGTACCAAAAAATTAAAAAAGGACCTCATTTCTGATTCCACTGTCTGTATGTCTGACACTAGAATATCTCATGAAGCGTGATAGCTATATTCTATTCCCGTTAGCTTTAAAGAGATTCAAAGAAGCAGAAATGCGCAACATTTAATTTTCGAGTTGCTTTTTTTATTAACTTTCTGCAGCCGTAAACAGCAACAGTCCTACAAGCTTTACTTTTTCAATTATCAACACACAAAAAGGAGATTGTGCAAAGCTAATCACAGCAATTCGAAGTTGAAGTCTAGAATAATGTACCCAAATCCTTACGCTAAACCAACTTTTTCCGATCGCTTCCATTGTTAAGAGTAGGTACGTAGGTACGTACAATCATCACACGTACATGTTAACAATTTAGCCTTAACAGCACCTTTATGTCGTAGCACTAAGAACGGATTTCGTAGTTGAGGGTAACCTTAACAGGCGTGCGGTTCAGAATACAGTATGAGCACGCCTTACCAAGTGGTAGCTTTTAGTCGTTCGCAGTGTGTACACTGTGCAGGTACCGATGTTAGTGTGTTTGTCAAAGGACTACGTCACATCGATTTTTGTGGTCGTATCGCATTACGTGAGCCTGCAAACCAATTGGGAACATCGCTTTTATGAAGTTTGTAGATCTGTTGAGACGAATATAGGTCAGATGATGAGATTATGCTGTGTTGCTGAATATTGATTTCATGTTTTGATGATTGAAAGGGAAGTGATTTCCAAGTTGACTTAGAGTTGTAGCTTTATTAAATGCTGTCTCTATCTAATGAAATATGATAGATTTGTCGACTACTTTATCAAATATAATTCAATTATTACAACCATATTCTTTTATATTATGTGACTCTTCAGAAATGATCTATATTTTGACATCGCTGTTTGATCTTAGCTAAGAATCACACTGCTAATATCTAAAATTATTTCAGTTACAGTACGTACTTGGAGAGCACTTGGTTTTCCATGGTATAGTTAATATTAACATTCCTTCACAAGCAATCGCTTGAAGTCAAGCAATTGTTTCCTATAATGTAGCATAGCATATAGCAGAATCGACCGATAATGTTCCTACCACTAGGACCCAGTCTCTTCAGAGAGAATAGACCACAATCCAGAACGTCGGCCTAGGCCAGGTTGGCGGCTGTCCCCACAACCTACAACCTAAAACTAGTAAATCGCAGCTGTTACCACTGGACCACCGCTACACTGAAGTCAAGCAAAGGTTGCATGCATAAATGCACATACTATTAAATTATTTAAACAGTGTTACATAAATCATCATCAACTTTTTTATCGTCCCTCCATCTCCCTCCTCCCCTCTCATACCGAGAAGGATTGAGCGTAATCACCACGCTTGCTCAATGCGGGTTGGCGATTTCAGACTTAAAGTCCAGGTTTCCTCAAGATGTTTTCCTTCACCTTATGGTGAAGGAAAACATCTTGAGGAAACCTGGACATTATATCTTGGAAACCAATGACTAATTATTAAATCAGTCATTGGTTTCCAAGATATACTTAGAAAGTACATATAACTTAGAAAAGTTACATTGGCACTTACCTGGCCTGGAATTGAACCCGTAAACTCATATTTGACAGGCTGGTGTTTTAATCACTAGACCACCACGACTTGATGTTAAGTACATACATTCACAAATTTTTATTAAGTATTAAAAAAAAAACAATAATGACAATTTCTAAAAAAAAATAACATGCAGAAAGCAGTACACAGGAATTTATGATTTATTTACGGCACTCATAAATGTGCGAAATGTGGGATCCATACAGCTTTTTCATGTATTATTGAAAAGGGTGCAAAGGTGGGATTGTACCCTAACAAGGTGTTGCTTTTAGATTTAACTTTGTCTGTCAATAACAACAATACGTCAATGTGACCTGCGGTCCGGAGCAGTTGCGTTACACACTAACAAAAGAATTGTCTTTCATTTTGACATTTTAACAACATTCACTGCGTTAGTTACGGTATTGAACCGACACATTTATCGAACATATGAAGTAATAAATTAGCAGAATCCGTCAAAATTATACAGATTCAGATTAAAAGTGTGTTACGCTAAGAAGAAAACGTTGTCAAGTAACATGGGACAAAACCTACATACACACATATGTCATTTAAGTCTTTAAAAGCTGTCGACAATGTTACTAATTTATTTATTTATTTTGTTACAGGTAAACGGCGTAAACACCTAGCTGAAATAGAAGAAATGTACAATATTTATGTATTAATATTCTCTCAATGTTGTTAAAACATTTTTGAGAAAGAAGGTACTTTTAAGGTGAATTTATAACGGGCTTTTATGAACAGGGCAATGATTATTCTCTCATGTCGATCACGTACTTAAAACTACATAGAATATTCCTAAGAAATATTTCCACTAAATTAACTTTAAATTTCCAATTGAAGATATTCTATTAAAAATGTAGATATATAATCATGAAACACTATCGCGATCGCGCCCTAGTGGGCGGCTACATCGCAATTACAAAGCCGGAGTCAGTTTTTCTGTCTATTAACATTATCTACAACGTAGCTTCATCAGTACTAGTGACAAATTTTTACCATAATGCAACTGAGGGAATCTACAGCAATACTATCGACACGTCACCACTGCATCCCTTGTCCGTTTGTGTGTGGGAACGGGCCCTTACATAGATATTAGAACTGCATGTAATATTTTCTCTACCCTATGATTTAAAATACCTGCCACAGAAGGGACTAACTAGAACATAATATGTTTTACAATTCTTAAGAAAGCACTTTTTTTTTTTTTTTGGTCTTTTTGTGTGGATGAGAAATCATCAAAATGACGTTTCAGACTTATACTGACTAAAACCCTCCCGTGATATTTCACTTGTCTGTGTGTCAGGGCCACGCTTTTTTTTTACCAACTCGCAACCCTGACCCAGGAGGCATCGGTCTTCGTGGACCCATCATGATGTGCTGACATCTTTTAGAGGCGCGCGTGATACACAACGCGCCGTCGACCCGGGCCTGGTCCATACTGTGGCCGGGAATCGGATGTTGTCTCCCAACCAGGGCGTCTCCTGCGGCGGCTAGAGGCGTGAGGGCGCTGAGATTTCCGCTCCCTCACGCGCTCCGCCTCCTCCTTTGCCAGCATCACTGTTTCGTAGAAGGTTCGCCGTTCGTTCGTTCCGCCCATCGCCGCCACGAGGACACGGCGTTGCTCCACTCAAACCGGGCAGACCTCCGTATGTTCTACCGTGAACACATTACTATCCTACGATTTTCGTGTCCGCAACAACAAACACCAAAAATATACCGGATGGAGTCCCAAGAGATGTTATTGTCAATACACTCACTTAATATTCTTTGCGATTGAGCCGACGGTATATTGAATATACCATTTCCTCATATAACATGGAAAGTACTTTTTCATACACTGAGTATAGTGCGGTGCGAGTCACATAATCAATTTGTCGATACACCGGATTTTTGCCTGCCTCAAAATCGGTATGCGTATATTTGCCCGTAAGAATGCCCGATATTTTCGATCGTGTAAGTACCCCATTAATATTTATGAGGAGTCTTAATGCCTTCATATTCATGTGTGAAGGAGAGGACATAGTGTTGACCCAGGTGCTCTTTAACTAAACTGAACTGTACTAAAGGTCTATAGGACCCCAAGACTTTGTTACTGTGAAGTTTATTCACTAGGAAACTAGGTGAAATTTTTAAAGCTTTAGTAGGTTAGAAGCGATGGATTTTAGTCAATTAAAAGTCCGTATAGAAAGAATTCCCTCTCAGTGAGAGGAGGCCTGTGTCCCAACAGTGGCAACATTATAGACTTAGTATGTAAAATATATAAAATAAAATAATAACGTAATTATATAAAATATGATAGGCTTGGAATGTACTTCCACGTATTTTTGTGGAACATTTTTCGATAAGCTTTAGGATTTAAGATTAGCAAAATTTTCATCGACAGAAGAATTTTTGTTTTCAGCTGTTTCCTGTGGATTAATTGGAAATGAATGTCATGAAATAAATTTTATGAGAATGTATTATTTTAATAACAAACCATTTAAGTAGTTAGATCTGCCTTTAATTTAATTGTTAAAATTGCATTCAAATAAAATATTCAAAATTTGTTGGACGGAGAATCAAAAAATTACATTATTTGAGTTATTACAAGACTGGTACTGGACTTGCCATTATGGCAATCAAATTATCTTGGGATAAGGCTCACACGTTTTATTACCGGGAAAAACTATATACTTATAAAGACAGGCATTTTTTGCTCAATAAAGTTATTATCTCATACAAACAAGAATCTAATAATAAAAAAGAAAGTGTTTCTTGAAAACACTTCCTAAATTATAACAGTTCTATTAAGGGTGCCTTGTTCATACGAGAACTTCCTGTGTGGACAAAAACAGGCAAACAAAAACAAACCTATAGATATAACAACTAATAACTTAGTTAATAAGGGCTGGTGTGCGTAAGAATCTCCCCGTCAATAAACGTATTTTGCGTACTTAACAATTTGTATGTACTAAAAGTACCTAGACTATGCTATACGGCTTTTTTCATGCAGACGAACGATTTAAAGGTCGATGAGTAAAAAAAAAATATTGCTTTGTGTTTGTTTGCACGCTATTGTTTTACTAACGTGGTTACTCATAATTTGTTCTAATGGATTTGCCTTGTATCTATGCTGTTACGAAAATTTATTTAATGTATTTACAACTTTACAACTTTACTTTTTGACAAGACCAATAATAATCAATAGCAAACCAGTAGAATACGTGGAAGAATATGTCTATCTCGGAAAAACTATAAGTTTTGACAGGAAAAATAAAAACATAGAAATAGAGAAACGAATAAAACAAACATGGAATAAATATTGGGCTCTCAAGGATATTTTCAAAAGTAATTTACCACAAGCCATTAAAACCAATGTCATGAACTCGAGCCTCCTGACATGTCTGACATATAGTTGTCAAACTTGGAAATTCACTGCTGAAACAAGAAAAAAGATAACAGTCTGCCAGAGAGGACTCGAACGAAATATGCTAAAGATAAGGAAATTGGACAAAATACGTCATACAAAAATAAGAAAAATAACGAAGGTGACAAACGCTTTAATCTACGCACAAAAATTGAAGTGGAAGTGGGCAGGACACATTGCCCGGCTAACTGATCACAGATGGACCAAAAAAGTTACTTTCTGGAAGGGTCCACTAGGCAAAAGATCAAGAGGTAGACCAATCACAAGATGGGAAGACGACATTAGAGCGGTAGCTGGACAAAACTGGAGAAAAACAGCTGAAGACAGAGACAAATGGGCGTCACTGGAGGAGGCCTTCACCCATTATGGGGTTCCGGCAGATTAATAAAAAAATTATAAAATAGATTGTTTTTAAGAGATGTAATATTTATTCTACTGGAAATAAAAAGGCTTTATTATTATTATTTCCAACTTTATACCTCAAACATTAAGGTCAAAGGTTAGTTCAGAAAATTTGTCACTTTCGGCTAAATTGATCTAATGTCGCCTGTACCTTATTACACTAAACTTCAGTTAATACCCTAAGTAAACATTTATATCAAAACCAAGAAATAAAACAAAAAAAAAATCTATCAATGTTACATTTCTATACGAGCCGGAGAAATCCAATTTGAAATGTTAGACCCGTTTCTGGAATGAAGTAATGCCGAATCAAAACAATGAACTCTGTGTCTCTGAGCACATTGAAAGCGCAATATTGGTGGTCATGGTAAAACTAAACTGTAGTCTCAAAGCAAGCAGTGACCGCCACATAACGGCCGGAATGAATTTTAACCAAATTCTTATGATAGGCAGCGCCTGATATAAGACAAGTTCGGAGCCCGAACTAATAATGAATTACAAAACGTGTGACATTAGCCCCAACTGCCGATGTGGTTTTTTTCCGTCCGAAAATTGAATCTTACACTTGTTTTGATGGATCTACTTTCTGACACGGGCCCGCGTTTACGGAGGTGGGCTTGCGGCGATTTACCTATCTTTACATGCTAGAATTAGAAAAAGCTCTCTCTCTCTCTCTGATTTTATTAAGACGGTAACCTATTTTCAATTACCTATCTTTAATCCAATAACCTGTTTTCACTTAAAGGCTATCTATCGTCTTTTAGTTATTGGATTCAGTCGTTAAAGAGTAGACCCTCAGTTTGCCTCATCCGTAATGCGACGGTGCCACTGTCTTAAGAAACCAAAGCTGTTGTGGACACACCATTCCATTACTTAGTATGTATAGTTCATCGGGTAAAGTATCTACATATTAAATACTATTGAAATAGTATTGTTTGGTGACCGACTTGGCTGGAGTCGTGTCCTTCTTGGCATGAGCACAACCTTGAAGTTAGACAGTCTGCAGACTCTAGTCTAGAGTCTAGTGAGCTAATATTTTTTTTTTTTTTATATCATAAACTAGCGCTTGACCGCAATCCTGCCTGATGGTAAGCAGTGACGCAATCGTTGATGGTAAAGCGCACTAGTTTATTAAGAGCCTATTCACTCTAGCCTTGAAGACACTCAAATTGATCAGAATTCAATGAAATAGGTCATAGGGGCAATGCCACTGCAAAAAACGACGTTATTTTTCACTTTAAACCTTAATCCAATTTCTATTGCCATAGGCAAATGACACAGACACTATGATTTCTACCATTTAAAATTTGAAAATTGTTTTTAGTTTAAAACGGATACGAAACGGAACCTGTATCCAGCGCCATCTGTTGCATAGTTCTCAAACTACGCTCTTGAAACAGAGGCGTTGTATTTCCGCCGTTTCCCGCAAGCACTGAAATTAGTTATACCTCTACTTATCCTCGCGAGAGGGATATTGGCGTGAAATTAACATTTTTTGCTAGAACATTACGAAATATATTATAAACGACTTGGCCCTTAATACTACTGTAAGTCTTATCGTACCTGTGCGATGAAGCGATCAAATAGGATGTGGTCCTTTTGTTCTTAAAGTCCTTATTTTCATCTCCATACCTACATAAAGTAAACGAATTTTCTGTATTCAGACAGTGGGCTGAAGATAGAATCTTGACTTCCGCACAGACAACTCCTAGCCCTGAAGCCGTTTTATGTTACGTTTTAAGACTTTCGCTATCAGTCTGAAAGGGTTAAATCCTTCAGGAATAGGAATTGCTTTAGGGTCCACATCCTAAATCATCTGTTGGGTCCAAGCGGTTGGAATATTGTATAACCTTTGACTTTGGTTTAGTACATAAATATTCGTAGATGTTGCCACGTCGTGCGGCCTGCTAAATATTGTTGAACTGTCAAAATGAAACGCATTGCTACTGATAGTGTGTTCCGCAATTACCCTGCAGGTCGTCACTGGCCGTTTGTTTGGTCCAGCTCATCCCGCCATCTACTACGGGTTCTGCCGCGACGCCTTCTAGCTGTATCAGGGCTTCATGTGGTTGCGGAAGCGTATTCGTTCTCGCAACCCTCGGTGTAGGTGTGAGATAGAACACCGGGGTGGTTTTTAGTGAGTAAGAGTCTAACAGACCCTGTCGCCCGCCCCAGGGCGGCGGACATCCATGAGGATTTTCCGCTCCGGAAACAAAAAAAAAAAGGGCTTCATGTGGTTATTTTGGCCCACAGCATATTTGGACATACAGTAGACGTAGCCAACTGAGTCCTAATTCAGTTTAACGGCTTTTTCAGCAACGTCAGGTGCTGTGCTTTCGATCGCAGTGTAGTGTTGCAATTTGACGCCTATAATATTGCTCTCTATTACATGACAAACGTTTAGTTTGGATTTTCGAATATTAGTTACTAGCTTTCCGCCCGCGGCTTCGCCCGCGTGGAGTTCGGTTTTATCGCGCTTTTTAGATTTCTCAGTGTTTCTCTACTATATTATGCATTTATTATACATACAAACCTTCCTTAAGAATCACTCTATCTATTAAAAAAAACCGCGTCAAAATCCGTTGCGTAGTTTTAAAGATCTAAGCATACATACGGACATACAACGAAAGCGACTTTGTTTTATACTATGTATTGATAAGCAAAATCTGAGCCACATAGACGGAATCTCAGCACGGATTTGCAAAAAAAAATAATGCATTTGATAGTCCAGAGCTTGATGTTATGTTTTATCACGGTAGGCCAGAAAGAACGTTAAGCGAAAACGAAGTGATAGCGCGGGCAGGCGATGCGATAAGATAGGTTGGATTGCATTCGCGACCAATCCGCGGCCATGAGCTATTTTCATCCATACATATTATTAAGTATTGAATTAAGTACTTAAATTTAGTAATTGATGGATAAATGCCCAATATTAGTACTGATCGGTCCTGAGCCATTAACATAGTAAACCACACAAATCTTCTATAATCGATTACCCAATTAAACCGACCATAATGCTGTTGTTTTCACAGTAACCATGTAATCGCTTTAGCACGGCTTATTACATATCCCTTGTGTGGTAACAGAAATAGACACAGAAGGAACATAGTTAGGTGTAGGAAAACGAATTCAACCAATTAGGAAAGTTACTGATGGGCTCCTTGACAGAAAGCTGTAATAGCGCAGAAGAACAACTAATCTGCAATCTCAATTAATTCCCCAAACATATAAAAAAAATATGAGTTACTGGAAAAATAACTTTCATTCGTACAAAACAAAGTTCACTTTTAATTTGTTTTAAAATTTCGGTAGAGATGAGCTATTGATAAAATATTGGTCTGCTACCTTCGCTTCGGACTGTTACTTGTGCAACAAAAATATATGTGTGGAAATTAAAACTGTCTAGCCATCACGGTTGACCTGCGCGGTTTCGATTCCCGCACGGAACAAGTATTTATAGGACCTATTTCTAGTTGTTTCGAGTTTCACTGTGTAGATATATGAGTTTATATGTTTGTAATCGCACCCACGTCACAAGAGAAATTAAAAGTACAGGGCAAAGTTTAAAAAAAAAATAAGTTTCCTTCATCTGGCTTCTCATTTCCCTCACATTATTTTGCTGTAAGTGAAACTTTTCCACTTACTTCTTGGTTTCCCCATAAATATTAACATTCAGTAATACGCCGCGTCGCCTCTAATCTGCCGCCGCCTCCATGTCTCACGCTCCGTCGAAGGGAATGATGAGCCGAATCGATGGCGCTTGTTAATAATTTAAGGTTAAGCAGCAGTTATAGATTAGCGACGGAAGGTTTAGCAGGTTTCAATTAGAGTAGTTAGTCGGTGTTAATTTTAGGCTGTACTAATACTGTCCGTATGAGGTGCCGAGGTAGACATATTCGAGTGTGGGTGGGTAAGTTGGGAGGTGAGGAATTACGAGACTGATAAATGCCGACGGTTATATACTTCCGACTCACACAGTTTGACTGATTTATGATATGTGTGTAAAGTTTGGTCCAAAGTAAATTATGTATTTATGTGAAGGAAAAAAAAAATTAACTGTCCAGTTATCAGCGCGGTTTTAGCTGGACAGTTCTTTTTTTTTTTTGGTGAATTTTGTGGTTTTAAAATAATTTTGGCCGCGTAGATCCTACAAATACCTATATGTGCACCGTTTCTGAGATACCGCTTGGTGATAAGTAATTAAGTCCCATATTTACGTTTGGCAATGGAACTCAGACTTGATGATTATCAAAACAATTATTAGTTTTGCTTCATTTAGTTCACTTTTTATTTAACTAAAACGTTTAAATGTACAGTCGCGTTTTAAATATTTCTTTGATTTATATTTAGATTTAATTAACATCCCACGTTAAGACCTTTACCAGCTTTGGGCGAATTTCAAAGAAGAGAAACATAAATCCTTTCAACTCCCACATTACAGTTCATTAAGAAACGCAAACCTATTTCGTACAAACAGTAGCCCGAACTGCCACAAAAGCATCCCTTCGTTTACGATATTATTAGCCTCCGACAAATATGCTATTTTATCGACAAGTACCCTCTCTCGCGATCGAAACAATGTCTGACGAGACAATGGACGAGAAACTTTATCTCGCACGCACCCTTTTGTTTAACAGCCTAGTAATTATGGATATTATTTCTATAGTGAAATGGGGGTAGTTTGTCGAAATATGTCACTTAGGAACGTAGAAGTTTTAGGTGAGTAGATTACCAGGAAATGCTGCGATAGATTCCATTTCCTCTGAACGGACTTCTGTCTAATGCAAGTGCTTTGAAGCTGAATAGAGCTGTTATTTTTTTTAATTCAGAGTTCTTAGAATATAATGGAATTCTAACTACAGCGAAAACCCTCTGCGTTTCGTTCTCGTTTAGATAAATAATTTGAAAGTTTTCCTAATAAGTTTTAAGTTTAAGTGTAATTTTTCTAATTACTAATTATTAAATAATTCAGAACGTCACTCGCTAGCATACTTACATGCTCGCGTTGTTTACGCTTATATTCTGGTTATACACACATGTAGTTTAAAGTTCGGCCTTGCACATACATACATAAGATAGGCTAGGCCTAATAAGGGTGTGAGTTTATGTATGTAATCTACATTTGCGACAAATTAGCCAAAACTGTAAACATACATCAAAAAATGGAAAAGTAGCTTTAATTCCTACACATTAAAGATCAGTTTAAGATACAGCTTCCAACATATTAATTATTTACTCTAAAACTATCTTAATTACTATTTCAATGAAGCTGATATTTGTTTAACTTGAAATAGGGACCGTAAACTGTTTGCCATTCGGTTAAATCTTTACTTATTGTTACTGTAGTTTGTCACTTACACAAGAACAGAAAACTGCAAATAACTTCGTCTAATACAAACGGCTATACCAAGTTTGTAGCCCAGTGTTTTCAATGTGTGTGTCCCGACCCCCTGGGGACCAAGGGGGCGCCTCATAGTGGAGGTCGTCGTTTCTTTAAAATTATATTTGTTTCCAAATTGAATCAAACACGGCAGTTTCACTGGTTCATTACCTATAGGAATTCTGTTTTTCTGTTTAACCAAAAGGTAGCCAAAAGTTACAGACTGAAATTCAAATTCAAAGAAGCGGAGGGAAGGGTTTCTCAAAATTGTTTTCAATAAGTACTAAAGCCCCGTGCCATGAAAAAGTTCGAAAGACATTTACATATGTATATACTCTGCTAAGAAACATTACTAACATCAGTCGCATACCTATCGCAAAATCGAAATGCATCGCAAATCCTGAGTGCTGCCGGCTGTCCCGAAGTCATTTATCCTATTGGTTAAACAAATATCAACTGTATTTCAATGACTCATAATTAAGTTCAGAGTAACTAGCACTATTGATAAAGTCACAAAAATGTTTAAAGTTGTAGCATAAACTGAACTTACTGCGTAGGAATTAAAGTTATCCATACTAATATTATAAATGCGAAAGTAACTCTATCTGTCTGTCTGTTACGCTTTCCCGCCTAAACCTCTCAACCGATTTTGATGAAATTTGGCACAGACAAGCTTTAGACCCTGAGAAAGAACATAGGCTACCTTTTATCCCGGAAAAATTTGATATTCCCGAGGGAAATCTAAAAAGTGAGATATAACCGAACTCCACGCGGGCGAAGCCGCGGGCGGAAAGCTAGTTTTTCTATAAATGTTTACATTTATGGCGAATATGTCGCAATGTTATGATAGAAACATCAAAATGAGTCTTAATATAAAATCTAGAGGCAATTTCAGACTGTCAATTTCACTACTTCTGTCTTGCTAGATATTTACTAAAACAGAACAACGCAATCCAATCTGAAAATCTTTTACAAATTGCATTATTATCCTAAATACTCGTTAAAAAAAGCTGAAGGAATAACTGGGATTTTATTAAAACATTTCAAAACCTAGACATTTTTAACGTCAGGCGTCCACCATAGAGTTTTCGTTGCAAGCAACCGACCAGCTAAGCTAAAGGAATAGTGAAAACTGTCAAGAAAAGCTGTGAGAATCCATTGTGCACTGTTGGAGTAACCTGACAGAAATCAAATTATAGTAAGTTATTTTTAAAAGAAAACTGTTTGCTGATACAACTTAGGCAAGATAATTATGAACTTAGTAGTACCTAGTAGAATTAATGTAATCGCAAAACGGCAATTAAAAACGTTTATGATTTGGTGCAATGTCTCATCTTAGAAACTTGTAGGAAGAAAAGGGAAATGTGGTTCTATATTCTAGAAGAGGCAAATGACTTTCTTTTAGGTATGTCTTCTCCGTTTGCCAGGAGAGGTACTGCGACTCATATGTATGTTCATATATAGACACTGTTTGATCCTGTTGAATACATTGTATATCATGGAATACGAATTGAATGGCCTGCAATAGGAGAGACCTATATCCAGCAGTGGGCTGCTATAGCGTGATGATGATGAGACGAGTACATAGCAAATACAGAGGAACAAACTTCTTAAATTATTTATCAAACACTATTTACCAACACTGATTACTTATAATTGTCAAAGTCACCACCCATATTGTTATACTCTTTGGGCACCAACGACAGATATAACATTTATGGAATGAAAGAATACAAAAAATTAATTCTAATAGGTCTAATTTCAATAAATGTGGCATTGTACTATTCAGGGTTAACAAAGTAACGTTCCTTTTATGAATTTTTGGGTTCTTACGGTACAATTAAATATTTCCTACTAGCTGTGCCCCGCGATTTCACCCGCGTAAGCTTCGAACCGAAAGAGCTCAGTTGATATAAAATAGCGCTGTTAAAATAATTGGAGCAACATGTACATTGTACATCCGCGTTTCCTCCCGTTTCCGCAATATTTTTTGTTCCTGCTCTGCTCCTATTGGTCATAGCGGGATGTTTTATAGCCTATGTCCTTTCTCAGGCTCTAGACTATCTGTGTACCAAATTTCATTACAATCGGTTCAGTAGTTTTGGCGTGAAAGCCGGACAGACAGACAGACAGAGATACTTTCGCATTTATAATATTAGTATGGATTATGTAAATTAAATAAATCGTAAACGAAAGCAGACTGAAGCATAGACAAAACACATATCTGCTTGAGGCTCAATTTGAGTTTCGATTTAGCTGAGTATAGATTGATCACCGTTCTGGAATAAGAACGATGCTCAAGCACTGATTCTTTACTTAAACAATGATCAAGTGATTGGCGTTTAAACTGTACTTGAGGAATATTCTGTAATACGGACCTATGACTTGCTACATCTTTGGAACAGTCATAGCTAGACAGTTGAAATTTCTCACAGACTATTTATTTCTCCAGTGCGGTTCTGTAACCATATCACCGTGAGAACCTAAGGTCACTTCACCTGACTTTTCACAGTGAGATTTTTACAGAACCAATCCACTGTTGCGGCTCTAAAACAGTTTGCACTTGGGATTTTAATTATAACGCAACAAATACACATGTAGCTAATACATTCTCCTTAGCCAAAGTTGTACTTATGGTACCTTTTAACTCGCACAATGCATCCCCGACGATGGTAGCAGAGGCCAGTGAACCTTAAACGCACTGTGACAATAATACCACCTTTTTTTACCTGAACGGTGAACTTTGAATGGTGGGGAATAGTAAGGGTATAATTATGACATTAATTATTGTTTGTTAAGTTTGTTTGAGACGTGGTTTAGAAATAGATTTTGATTATATTGTATTGCGCGGCTCAAAAACTGATTATTAAGCTCGGTAACAAAACAAAAAGTAATCGAGTCTCTTATTAGTGATAGTTAAACTCTTATCAGACGTTCCATTTGTTTATTATACTTACATAAGTTTTTAGAAGTTAAATTTTTCACGGTGGTAGGCCATAACATCAGCTGCCGGCAGAAGTTACCACCCACCAGACGAAGTCTTGCCGCCAAGTGATTCATCGTGTTCGACATCTGTGTCTGTCTGGTGAAGCCGTACGAAGAACGGGTCTGAGCAGTTGTGTTGCGATGCGTGCCGGGTACGATGTGCCAAATGTTGTTATGTCTAGAGTTTGGTCGTGGAGGATCTCTAGATCAATCTCCCTCTGGCGCAGCATCGTTGGTTGTGTTGTTGGGTGTAACATTGCATCACCTCGCTCAACTGCCGTATTCTTTCCTCCTTTCTTTTACCATCAATGATTGTATCACTGCTTACCATCAGGCGGGATTGCGCTCAAGCAATAGTTTATAAATGTATTAGTATACCAGATAAACAATACAAACTATATTTATTATTACGTGTGGTATGTAGGTTTATCCAATGTCCCAGCTTTCTCACCCTTCTGCGACAGCATTCAGGTTAAAGGTAATCTTCTCATAACCAACCCCTTACACCTAAATAAAATGATCAAAAATTCAAACATTCCCAAAACAGCAAGATGAAAACAAAAGCGTGTATTACAGTATGCTAGCAGTATTGTAATTTATAATACGAGCACATTTCCATTTCTGAGTATATTTTGGTCTTATTGGCATTACAAACGATCCCTACCCTAACTGAAAAACGCGAACAACGGACAACCAACACAATAGGATTTCAATTGCCGACAAAAGTTCAAGCCAGGTGGCGGAGACGTCGCGGTTCGATTCCCGACTCGTGAAATAGACTCGTACGATGCGTCTATAGTTTACAGCATTGTTTGTGGGGAACCTTCATTTCCATACACCTGCGAAATTCCGACAAGAAATATTGTGACGACAGTTTATGCTTTGAACGTCGGTGTTTTTGTTTGACATGCCCCAGTACTATAATTAACGCCCTTTCATACTTTATCAAGGCGGATAATATGACAGTTAATGAAATGACAGGCCCTGGCAAGTAGGGTGACAATTAATTGATAATCAATTACGTAGCTATCATTACGTATTTACGTAATGATAGCTACGTAATTGATTTTGTAAAGTTATAATTAAACGAGTTATTGTGGTTCCTTGAGTAACTAAATATTAGTAAATATTATTTCAAATGGATAAATAATCGAGGTGGCAAAGCTATTTGAGGTTTGCTAATTTATTTCTACTGCATGTTTTCTTTGGTTCACTATTTTGAAATAAAAATCAATAAAAGATGGGTAATTTAGCACATTTATATTGATCCTCTATCTACGAAATAAGAAATTCAGATACCATCCGTTATACGCCCCATAATTATTTCAAATATTAACACTAATTTAATTAAAGCCCCTCTGAAGCTAGACGCAACATTTCATAAAAATGTCCCATTTAGCACTTTAGCGAAACTGTAATTGCTTGCCAAAGCAATGAATCCGGCCATTCTGTCAGAATCCTGACTATCCTGAATACTTGACGTCATTAGCGAGTCAAAACTGTACCCCCCACTCCCTCCCTCGTACTACTCTTTAGTGTGACTAAGTACTAGGTACGCCAGCATACTACAGTGCTCGTTTTTGTGAAGTCTGGTTTAATCCAATCCGAACCAGTTGCGACCCGATTCAACCGCCTCGTTCCGGAGTTGAATGCATTCTGTTCCTGCTTATAATGAAATTTACTTAGTACATTGTTACTATAATATTTGTACTCATTATTTTAAACGACTTTTTAACAGATGTCGCGGAAAGGAAAATGTATGTATTTCCTTTTTTTCTAATTGTATTTAATTTAACCGTTGTTTGCACATTTTATACGATTCTTTGTTGTTGACGACAAACATTCCGAATTTCATAACACAAAAACTCATAAAGAAATCCTCGAACAGTTGAAACGTCAAGAGGTCGAGGCTTTTTTAAATGTTTCCTCCCAAAACGATAAATCTTGGATTTATTACGAACGTTTCCTTCATTTGGGTAAAGTTGGCGTGTTTTACATATAATTGTATCCTTTGAGGGAAGCCTGATACGCTCGCCACTTTACCTACTCCCTTGGATTTCTTATTTTATTATGAAAACTGTTATTACCTTCTACAGTTCAACTGTCGCGAGAAATTACGTTCTTGTCAGCTTCGTACAAACGGAATACGGGTTTTGCGAATTTGATCATTATTAATTGTCACACTGACATGTGTCAAGAACACATTCTCACGACTGTCTTCTGAAACAGTTAAGTTTCATATCAGAGGACTAACATGAAGTCTTGATTCCAAACTAAATTTTTCAATTTCGCGAACTTTCACACTTAGATCATAAGATAATATTTTAGTTTTACGTTTTGTAGTCAAATAAAATCGTATCTACCATCCTATTTCCTTAATGTTTTAGGTGGCAGGTGCGGAAGCAAGCAAATTATAATACTTTATCCTAGATTATAAGTTTTTGCCCCATTTAGTTTAATCAATTAGCTTTGGTCGCCAATGGGTATTGTGGATCTTTAGGGCCTTGTAATCCGAACCAAACGCCTAATTCTACTAACAATTAATACCTACACGTGAAACGCTAAGTCATTATCAAATTAAACTGTAAGTTAACCTGAAATTCAAACAACATCACAGTGCTAAACTACAATCCTTTCAAGTTGTCGGTACATTATGTAGGGTTGCCTGTGGTTCACAAACTGAACTAAAATTAAATTCAATGCACTTTTTTCCTTCCATTAAAATGGAAGAAAAACAGCCTCCGCCGTCGCTGCGCAAGGTGGCGCGGGTTCGATCCCCGCATAGTGCAAGTATTTGTATGCATGAATATGAATATTTGCACTGGTCTGGTCGTGCCTCGGAAAGCACGTTAAGCCGTTGGTCCCGGTTACCCTACGAACATCTAGTGGCAGTCGTTACGGGTTGTTGGAGCCCTCAAAAGTCCTACAATTGGTCTAACTGCAATGCTTCGATGTCGCCTTCGGGTTGTGGAGGTCAAACGGCAGTCGCTTCATGGAAAATGTCGAAGTTTAGCCATATCAGCAGTTGGACTGGTAAAGCGAACCCCAGACTCCAAAGCTGAAAAGGCTTTGGATGCGACTGGGATTAACACTGGGATGACTTATTTTAAGTATAACATCACCCTATCAGCTAGTTAATTTTCAGGAGACCAAGTCTGTTAAGGCAATAATGATCAGTGTGTCAGAATGATCGCTCATTGACACGGCAATAGTTGATTTTTGCAGTTTTCGTAAAATCAATTTCGTAAAATAAATGACATTGCATTAAAATATTTTTAGAGCAAGAAATGATCGTATCGTTTGGCTGGTCCAATGGTAAGGACGTTGTCCGATTATTATGAAAATTATTACTTCTTGAAATGATCAAATATTGATCAGAGTTGACCCCGAGTAAGCTAATTGGTAAATAGCTACATAGGATACTTCATCTTCTGCGTATAGAAAAGAAATGATCAATATTTCCCGAAGAAACTTGTCATTTACGCACTTTTGAAAGTCTAAAGCCACCCGTAAATTGCCACAGATGCGAGTGCCGACCTAAACTAGATTTATAGCTTTTATGGTAAAGTTGCGCACTAGGCGGTAAGTACATGAAACCGCTATTACGTTGTGCCGTTGCTGCCCTATCTTTTGTTTAGTGCTCTGCATATAAAATCGCACCGTTCAGTTATCCGCTAAATGCTGAATTATCTAGGCAGATTGTAGCGGTAATCAGGGTCCGGGAAAATGTAATACACTTTTGTGCTTCGTTTGATTCGTTCAATCTGATTCAAACTTAATATGATTGTTTTGAATGAACTATTTTCTATACCAAAACTATAAAACATAATTTAGTGGTTCACTGAACATTAAACAGTGCCGTCGTCGTCACCTTGTCCGAATGATTCTGAAAATGGCGGCCAAAAATGTTGTGTGTATGTACAATTCTAAGTTCCTTGCATTCGTAGTACTCACATTCGTAGGAGTAACTGCGTGACGCGAAATATGACGCACTCGAATGATAATAAAATAATAGATAAAACCCGTAATGAAGGATCAGCATCTATAAATATAATGAGCCATTTCCAATCATTAACTTCTTGATAATTGCTTAAGAACATGCTAGATTTATACACTCATCTTTTTGTTAGAATATCCTAGCTTTATAAAGGTAGGGTAATTATATTCAAGCGCCTGCTCTAATATGCATTTTCAACGTACTGTAGAGTTCAATCGGTGTGCAATAATTGGATTCTCCCATTACTATTCACTGTCATCAGACAACATTATTCAATGAAGAAACTAATAATTTCCATCTAAATAAAACTCGACGTATTCCTGGGACATTTGTATCGACCACAAATAAATCAAGATAAGGGAGGGAGAATGATGATGATTTTTTTTTATAATTGTAAGCTAGTGCTTGACCGCAAACCCGCCTGATGGTAAGCAGTGATGCAATCGTTGATGGTAAAGCGCGCTAGTTTATTAAGAGTCTATTATAAACTAGCGCGCTTTGTCTAGAATCTAGACAAAGCGCACCCAAATGTGGGTGCAGTACTCCACACACGAACGAACCTGTGCTTTGTACAACATTAGAAACTGCCCTGATGTGAAGTACCGCCGAACCTTTGCTTTGCTAATAGTCCGTATTAAATAATAGGGTACTTTTATCCCGGAAAAAGTTTTATATTCCTGAGGGAAATCCAAAAAAGCGCAATATAACCGAATCCCACGCGGGCGCATCCGCGGGCGGAAAGCTAGTTAAGAAATTAATCTTGAAGATTTTAGGAACCAAAAAGAAATATTTTTACCAAAAATTCAAGACAGGTATACGTTACCTAACTTTATTTTCATCCACGTATCTATGCGAACAGGGATTTTCGGCTCTTCTGATTATTAACCCTAGAAAGATAACGTGCGCCTCAGAGGCGCCCACTAAATACATTTTTCGCCGCAATTTTGTTACTGACGCGTGTACAAGCTTGTGTTTCCTAGCCAATTCAGTCGTTGGTCAACACTTCTAAGAGACGGCTACTACTGTTCGGTAAGTATCATAGTTTTGCTGTTAGAGCGATGTGTTGCGCTCGGGAGGCGCATGTTTATCTTTTGTGTAACTTTTGCCACTTTCATAGTGAATTTGTTTTTGTTATTTTTACTAATGTAAGGTAAGTAATAAATGTTGTTTTTTTTATTAGTGAATACTTATTGTCATCAATTGTTTTTAGGAGTGTTTTAACACCGTGTCCAGCAGAAAAGTGTTGAATGAAAAAGAAATTGTTTCTTTATTGACTGAAGAAGATCAAGGCGCTGATGAGGGCAGTGACAGTGAGATCGAGGACCATGTCAATGACTAATATTGATGGCCAAGAAGGAGTGATCTATGTAAATTCAAAGGATACTTCATCGCAGAATGTCACTGAAAATACTGGACATAACCCACGCATCGTAATTCCGCCTAAAGATGTGATCAGGGGCAAGAATAGGCATGTTTGGTCTACTGCTAAAGGACAAAATACCAGAAAAACGTCGGCATCAATATAGTTCATTCTAATTGTGTCTAGTTGCATGTGTCGAAATATTTTTGCACCGTGTTTGAAAACTAGGTTGGAAATTCCTACTTTAGGGAAAGTATTGAATATGCCCGCCCCCACAAAGTAACAGAAAGATATCTGAAGAAGCTGATGAGGAACCACTAACTAAATTCGACGGTACTGTCGCTTATGTACTAAAAAAAAGAATAGAATTATTCAAAATAACGTGCATAAAATGTAAAAAGACATTGTGCGGAGAACATAAAAAAGTTGTTTGCAACAATTGTCTTTATCCATTGTCTTTATCCATTGATTTTTCCAGTATTTTTTTTTAAATTTGAGACTGATTATATTATAATTAATTAGTTAATAAGAAAAAACACTATAAAAATTGCCTATTTTTTAAAATTTCTATCTAAGTGCAGAAGACTTCTAATTTTTGTTAAGGGTTTATAAAATCCTACAAATTTTAATATTTTAAATAAAAAATAATGATAATACATATGTATTTCATTTACTTATTAGTAATTCAGCTATTTACTGTAGTAAATGAAACAAAAATAATTCCCATTCATCAAAAAAATCAGCTATTAAAACGGTGCGCCTCTGAGGCGCATGTTTATCTTTTCAGTATAAAAAAATAACGTTATCTTTCTAGGGTTAAAAACAAACACCGAAATCGGTTGGATTCCACTGCTGACATGAGTTTCACTTTGAGCAGAACTGAACCAAGGATCCAGAACTTAGTAAGGAGTATGCAACTCCAAAAATATCATTAAAATTTGTAACTGTATTTTAAATTTATGCAAAATAATCTAATGTTAAGTCGTAAAATTATTCGTGTTTCATTTAAAGTTATATCAAATAACCCTTTATTTAAATTATTTTAGGTTCCGTATATTACTAGTAAACTAAATGGGTCGTCCCTGGCAAGACAGAAATTTGGTATAATGGTCCCTCCTATCTAAAAGGTTAAGAACCACTGGTCTAGGACTTAGTAATGTCAACAACGTAAGGCTGGATACTCGTCTTACGACGCGTCGTCCGATGATGGAACCGAGATGATGCAATTCCCTCGCACACTTTCCAAAATGTATCCTATAGAACACCGACAGGCTGACAACTCTTCGCCTGTGCTCCAGGCTTGGAGCCCGTTTTGAACTAAATCTGGGTAGCCAATTAGACACTTAGCACGCCTCTCCACCGTATCCAAAGTTGCCAGCTGGTATTTTGCACCACCAGCCCAAATGTGGCTGCAGTACTCCAGACACGAAAGGACCTGTGCTTTGTATAACATTAGAACTTGTCCTGGTGTGAATGATAATAAATTGAATGTGATGTTAATAAATTCCTGCGAATTACATAAGATGATAACTAGATGTAATAAGCTTAGCAAAGTGAAGAAATTAACTCTTACAACACTACAAGTCGTAACAAGACTGCAAAAACACCCTAATGTATGTCAACATGAAACAACTGTTACTTACCAGACACTCGTGCCAAGTGGACATAGGACCAGTCCTATGTCCACTTGGCACGAGTGTCTGGTCGGACAACGAAGACCACTTGCCTCTTGTTGGGTATCTAACCCCAGGGTTAGATACCGAACAAGAGGCAAGTGGTCTTCGTTATCCGATACTGTTGCTCTCACCCATTTGATCTACATGAAAATTAATTTGTACTGGTATTTATAATATCTGATGTTCTAGCTCGTTAGGTGGACGCGGAACTTCCACGTTTTTAGACTGCACGACAACGATCCAAGCTGACCATCGTTAATTCGTTAGTTTTTGCTTTACAAAATTTATAACACTGGAGGGGTAACAGTCATCATCATCATCATCATCTCAGCATTAATACCAGTCGCATCCGCAGCTTTTTCAGCTTTGAAGTCTGGGGTCCGCTTTACCAGTCTAACTGCTGATTGTGGCTAATCTTCGACATTTTCCGTGAAGCGACTGCCGTCTGACCTCCACAACCCGAAGGCGATATCGAAGCATTGCAGTTAGACCAATTGTTAGACTTTTGAGGGCTCCAACAACCCGTAACGACTGCCACTAGATGTTTGTATGGCAACCGGGACCAACGGCTTAACGTGCTTTCCGAGGCACGATCAGACCAGTGCAAATATTCATATTCATGCATACAAATATTTGTACTGTGCGGGGATCGAACCCGCGCCTCCTTGCACAACGGCCGCGTTCGCTACCGCTACGCCACAGAGGCTGTCAACTGGAGGGGTAACAGTGTACCCAACAATATAGCAATCGATCACAATGCCTTTCATTTTAAGAGTCTCAACTACATTCATTTACGTTGTTGAGCAAATGAATAAACCGGTATTCAAAATCAATTAATAAATTTAGGATATGCTAATTGAGGTACCGTTTTTATTATTACATTGAGAGGAGGGATTTAATGATTTCCCATCCATAATAAATGGAACTATTAAAGTCGTGAAGAGAGTAGTACAAAAGAACCCTCCCTCCCTCTAGCGCAGCATCGTTGGTCGTGTTGGTCTTGGGTTTTACATTGCATCACCTCGCTCAACTGCCGTCATCCTTCCTATTCCTAAGTTTTTTAAGTGAATAGGCTTAATAAACTAATGCGCTTTACCATCAACGATTGCATCACTGCTTACCATCAGGCGGGATTGCAGTCAAGCACTAGTTTATAATTATTTAAAAACAAAATAAAACAAAAGGAAGAAAACAACTTGACGGTTTAACTTGATACACACCACTAACACAATATCTTTTTATGTCACTGCAGCTGTAGCATGCCAAGGGGGCTTTACCCAGTTCCTCGTTGATATATTGGTTACAAGTACTCGGGAAGCATGGTTGGCTCTGTTCGTCACAGTCCCGGTTCGCATTAGACGAGCAGCAGGTTTGAATCCCACATCCGTTTACTTTACCTTGCGGTTTTCGAAAATGTATATTTCAACTTTCGATCCAGCCGCCCCTTGCTGTCCTCTCTAGCGACGCCCTAAGCCGAGGTTCGTACCCCACAGGGGGTGCCCTTAGTGCGTAGTCGCCTAATTTTAATTTAGTTTTAAGTGCCCCTGGCTGGAGGCTTTAATTTTAATTAAAGCATCCACAGGAAAGTCCAATTAAGTAGTAACGGTCTCTTAGTAGCCACCTACGAGATGCCATATCAAAAAAAAAAAAAAAGGTTACAAGTACCACTTCTGCGGAGTAGTCTGAACAGAAAATATCCAAATTGTAAACGAAAGTATGTACGGGAGAAACTCAATAACAGAAACTTATACAACTATCCCACAAAAGTCTAAGGCTGGACATAGGCCAAACACAAAAGTAATGCTAATAGAGCTCGTTTAACCAAAAATACGGTAACAATAATCATAAAAGGTCCAACAAAGCTTACCTAAACGACTTTAACTGGATTAATTAATTCATAATTGAACATTTAGGGATGTGTCCTGGATCCCTCGGGAGGCATACCGGGAATTGAATACAACAGACGCTTGTACGCTGTTATGTTCGTGCGTTGTAGCATTGGGAATCTGCGGCAAAACTCATATGCATTTTGGATTAACGACACGGTAAACGAGAAGGGAGTAAAACTACAAAAAACGTTGGGACATAACGACCCTCAGTAATGAGGAGGAAGAGGAGGACTAACCAATCGCATTATATTATGTTCGATAAGTTTTTCTGCTCAGCGACGTAATGCGATCAATGTCTTTGAACTGACTTATACTAATAACGAAATGAAAAAGCGGAACCATATCCCGTTGGATGAGACAAACCGGAGCTGGAGCGGTGAATGTAACCAAAGGGAGAGGTGGATCCAGGTGGAGCGACCAGCCCGATGCCTTATCGCGTCCCAGAGGGTCATGGCCGTTCGGCTGGTCCGGGGATACCGCACGTTCTCCGCTGACGCGGCGAACCTCTTTGCCAGATTGCCGCTATGGAATCTTGAGGCAAAGTCCTCGCCCTCATGTGGGGGGAATGCAAGAGGAAGCATAACGGGCATAACTCTGCTGCCGCGAGAAATCGCCGTCGCAACCCAGTCCCAGGACTGGGTTACGACGCTATTGTGGCGCTATTACAATAGCGGCGCTAAGTCCCCTCTTTGAGGAATGGCTAGAGAGGCGCCACGACGCCCTCACCATCCGCCTGACGCAGGTCCTCACCGTACACGGTTGTTTCGGGAGGTTCCTGTTCCGTATAAGGCGGGAGGAAACTCGAAGCAGTGATGCTAGCAAAGGAGGAGGCGGAGAGCGCGTGAGAGTGAGAATCCCAGCGCCCTCACGCCACTAGCCACCGCAGAAGACGCCCTGGTCGGGAGACGACGCCGAACTCCCAGCCTTCGTAGGCACGGGCCTGCGAACCCGGTCTCGGACGACGGCGCGTCGTGTTTCACGCGCGCCTCAAAGAGATGTCAGCACATCGTGACGGGATCCACGAAGACCGATGCCTCCTGGATCTGGGTTGCAGGTTGGTTAAACAAGAAACCATGGCCCTGGCCGTCGCACAGCCAAGTGAAGAAACACGGGTGGGTTTTAGTCAAGTAAAAGCCTGACACGCCCTTCCACTCCGCCCAGTGCGGGAGAAGTCATTTGATGATTTTCCATCGTAACAAAAAAAAGGGAGAGGTGGAACACCGCATATGATTTAGCTTTAGGCGGTAAGAGTGATACCTCTCTCACCCCCACAATGGTCTATGAGAATGATTTAAAATTGTTACTTACCTATACCTTACTGTCCGATAAAATTAAACTTAGTTAAAGATCTTAGCGACGTTTGTGATAACTTTTAAACGCAATTTGCTTAGTTAAACAGTTGTTGTTGAAGGACGAAATTACGAAGCAGTCGTCCTTTGGATATTAGGTGATTTTTTTTATTATCAATTTAGTTAGTGTCATAATATCTCTTCAACTAAATTTTCACGGTCAGACGTTTTGCAGAATACATGATACATGCAAGCTACTACAATCTGTCAGATTTCCTTGTTAGATTTTCAACTTTATTTCTAAGGCGTTAAGGCTCAAGGTTGATTGGGAAGTTCTGACAGTTTGGGGTAGCTTGATCTGCTGTCGTCCGTACTTATTTTTATTTTATAAGTTTTTCACTTCGGAAGGCGTACGAGGGACCGAAGCCAACACGCAGATACCCATTAGGAAATTTTAATGGAATACGGTACTAACCGACGATTATCCCTGTAAGCACTATGCAAGTGCACCCAAGGACAATCCCTATTGAGGTATGACTATGGGTATGTATCCAAGGTATGAAAATCAAAAAAATAATTAGTCCGTCTTATAGATAATAAAAAAATTAAGAACCGTATTTTTTATTTTGTCGAAATTACCAAAAACTACTGAGACATAGCGTATTAAAGTTACTGAGTGGGGGTTAATTACGCGTGACGTCATGCGTAATTAAACGAATCAATATATCTTCCTAAGTATTTGAATGAAAGAAAAAATAAAAAATACGGGGTCAATATTGTTACGGGCTAGGGGTACTTAAACGCCGGTTAAGGGTTACGAAGTTTATTGGCAACGAAGGTACAGTTGGTTGTAGGCAATGACAAGTAGAATGTCGCTGACGTTGCACCGAAGTCTTCTCTTACGTCCACGAAGTCCGTGTCGTAAACACACAATAACTCTACAGATGTTACCTCACGTAGTACTCGAAGTTCTCGTTATAATTGTCGCAGTAGGTCTTCTTTAAGATCGCTTCTTAACTGTCGCTGTTTTCGTATCGCTATTCGAGTGTAGACTGACTGTGCGCAGGCGTCGCGGCGCCTTATATAGCCCAGCTGATCGAACATTCCAGATTCCTCTAGACGTAATAATAATAGCACATAACTTCGAGGTCACTCGGAAGTACCTACGGTAATTCCCGGAAACGGGTTTCTAGAAATTTCGATGTCGACACTTTGTTGACAAAACTGTTGAGACCTGTACCATTCGATAGGCCGTCCTAAGTCTAGTAATGCGTTTTATTATTGTACCTAGAAAATGTCTAGATCTGGAGGAATAGGGCTTGAAAAGTGACACACTGCATGTCACGCGATATTGAACCTTATGCCATCGACATAAGGTCCATTCGTAACATTGCCCCCTTCTTAGTCATGCTCGTCCCGAGCATGATTTGATCCATAATAGCGAGCTAGGCGGTCTACGTGTACGATTTTCAACTTCCCCCTAGGTCCTTTCTTAATCCGGTAGGTGACATCGTTTATTCTGGTTACTATCGTGTACGGACCCTCCCATTTGGCCTGGAACTTTGGACTCTTTCCTTTCCTTCTAATGGGATTATGCAACCATACCAAAGTTCCCTCTTCGAATCCGGGCACGTTAGCTTTGCGGTCGTATCGGATCTTCATTCTCTCACTGGTTTTCAGACCATTCTCTCTCACTAGCTCATGTATTCCATCTAATTTACGCCGCAGGTCGGCCACATAGTCGACGGCTAGGATAGGAGCATCGGGAGGTGTTCCGGTTAGTGCATCTATGGGTAGTCTAATTTCTCGGCCGAAGTTGACTTTCGCCGGTGTGCAGTTTGTGCTATCATGTGTTGCTGAGCGGTATGACATTAAAAAGAGTGGAATGTATTGGTCCCAATCCCTTTGGTGTTCTTCCACTACTTTGGCCAAATGATTCTCCAACGTCTGATTGAATCTTTCGACCATTCCATCTGACTGTGGGCGATACGGTGTTGTACGAGTCTTATGTATCCCGAGTAGTTGGCAAACCTCTTGAAATAGTGAAGACTCGAAGTTTCTACCCTGGTCAGAGTGTAACTCCAAGGGAACGCCAAATCGACAGAACACCTCGTGAACTAGCTTTTTGGCGACCGTATGAGCTTCTTGGTTAGGTACTGCAAAAGCTTCTGGCCATTTGCTGAAATAGTCTTGCATGACGATGATATACCTATTCCCTTCTTCAGTAACAGGGAATGGCCCAGCTATATCGACAGCAACTCTTTCCCACGGTGCACCAACATTATACACTTTCAGCCGACCTCTGGCCCTCGTTTGCGGTCCCTTTACTGAGGAGCAGGCTACACATTTTCTACACCAGTCCTCTACGTCTTCGCGGCAATGCACCCAATAGAATCGTTTTCTCACCTTTTCCAGGGTTTTCTTTACTCCAAGATGTCCTCCGGATACTCCGTCGTGCACCTGTCGCAGCACTGACGCGACTTTATCACCGGGAACAACTATCTGTAAGGTGACCTCCTGTCCACTGGGTGATTCCCATTTCCTTTTGAGAACTCCATTATCAATTATCAGGCTGCCCCATTGGGCCCAGTAACTTTTTGCTGTTGGGCTAAGCGCTGATATTTCACTCCAAGTGGGCCTTTGGCCACGTTTCTTCCATTCGATTACTGTCTTCAAGTCACTATCTTCCTTTTGTGCGTCTTCCAATGATTGATTATCCCAGTCTTCGTCCAAAGCGTTCACCTGGATAATCCTTACGTTCTCTTTCTTTTCCTGTTTGGCACAATGTCGGCAAGATTCTTCGCAAGGTCGTCTAGACAAAGCATCAGCATTATTGTGTGACTTGCCTTTCCGATGTTCAGTGACAAAGTCAAATTCTTGCAGCTGCTCTATCCACCTTGCTACTTGTCCTTCTGGGTCTTTGAACTGGAGGAGCCACTGTAAGGCAGCGTGATCGGTACGAAGTGTAAACTGCCTCCCAATCAAATATTTCTTGAAGTGTTGTAGGGTCTTAACAACGGCTAGAAGTTCTCGGCGGGTAACACAGTAATTTCTTTCTGGCTTGGAAAGGCATTTGCTGAAATATGCAATCACGACCTGCCTATCTCCTTGTGTTTGAGAGAGAACTCCTCCATTACCAACATTGCTGGCATCCGTGTCTACCAAAAATCGACCTTCCCGACTAGGGTAACCTAATACAGGAGCCTCACACAAGTGAGTTTTCAGTAGCGCAAATGCCTGTTCGCAGTCAGAGTTCCATTCAAATTGACACTTTTCCTCTGTTAAACGATGCAACGGCTTCGCTAACTCGGAGAAGTTCTTCACAAACCGACGGTAATATGCACACAAACCCAAGAAAGAGCGTACCTCAGTTTTATTACGAGGCGTAGGCCACTTCGACACGGCTTTTATTTTTTCAGGGTCTGTTCGAATTCCTTGCGCCGAAATAATGTGTCCCAAGTATCCAACCTCTTTCTGGAATAGTGTACACTTACTAGGACTGAGTTTTAAATTTGCTTCACGCAGTTTCTGAAAGACTTTCTCCAAATTGCGTAGGTGCTCTGCGAAGTTTCGTCCCATAATGATGATGTCATCCAAATAGACCAGGCATGCATCACCAAGCAACCCCACCAAGATGAGCTCCATTAGGCGCTCAAATGTAGCTGGAGCATTGCACAGTCCAAAAGGCATGACATTGAATTGCCAGAGACCGTTCCCAGGACCAGTGGTGAAAGCGGTCTTTTCTTTATCCTGCTGACAGATTTCCACCTGCCAGTATCCACTTTTGAGGTCAACTGTGGAGAACCATTTCATGCCACTTAGCAAGTCCAAAGTGTCATCTATACGTGGCAGTGGATAACTGTCCTTTTTCGTGGCATCATTCAACATCCTGTAGTCAACGCAAAACCTTGTACTGCCATCCTTTTTCTTGACTAGGACAACTGGAGATGACCAAGGGCTGGTAGACGCTTCGATAATCCGATTTTTCTCCAATTCTCTTAACATTTCCGACACTTCCTGTTCTCTTGCAAAGGGGATACGACGTGGTCTCTGTCTTATCGGCTGTGTATCGCCCGTATCTATATGGTGTTTGACGAGCCCGGTCCTTCCCACGTCACTGTCGGTCTTAGAGAAGATGTCATGGAAGTTATGCAACAATTGTTTCACTTTGTGACTTTCGAACTTATTTAAATTGCCCTTACAATTTTCGAGTAGCGTCGATACATGTTCCTGCCACTTCTTATCACGTTCCTTTTCGTGTGCCTCTGTTTTTCTCAACGATGCTACATGGTCGCACACACCAACTATGCAATTCTTTTCAAGAATTATTTCTTTGTTACTAACGTTGATAATGCGCACTTTTGGTTTTTCGGAAATCATCATCAGTGTTCTTGCTGTTATCCAGTCTGGGTGATCTCCAGAATCTTCAATTATAATGCAACGTTTACGGCATCCTATTGGTGATAGTCTAATATCTACTAAGGTTTCTGATCTTGGTGGTAATACCGTTCTCCTTAAACAGTACACTGACCCTTGTTTTCCGCCTTGAAGAAATACTTCTTGTTCTGGGAAACTCAATACCCCTTTTGCTACATTAAGGACGCACTGCTGTTTCTTCAAAAAGTCCAGTCCTATTATGCAATCATCTGTAATATTCGCTACTAAAACAGGGTGCGTGAATGTCTTATCACCCATTTTCAAGGTCACATTCGTTTCACCAAGGATGAGTACTGGTTGGCCGGTGGCAGTTTGTAATCGGCATTGTGAAGACCCTCTTTCCCATGCTATGGTCCGAGGAAATAGCTCCGGTCGTGCTATAGTTCTTGATGCACCAGTATCCAACGTGAAACTGCATGACTTACCATTCAGTTCTCCCTCTATAATAAGACTATTTCCATCACCCACTTGTGATACTGTTATAATGGGGGCTTCAGGTCGACCAGCCAGTACTCGCCCCATAGCCCTGGCTGTTCTTAGTTTAAATCCTCGGCTTCCACCTGTGTCCCAGAAGTACTTCTTCCCTTAGACTTCCTGGGACAATTGATCCGAATATGACCCTTTTCGCCGCACTCATAGCAGGTTGGTCCTTGCCGAGTTTTTATTATTTGGGTTACCTCGCGAATGCGGTGGTGTTGTCGGCCGTCTTGGCGTACTGCTTCCACCTCCAAAGCGTGTGTCAAGGCTGCCTTCAGAGTCTGATGGTGACCCAGACGAACTGCAGCCCTGACTTCTGCATCTCGGATTCCATCAGTAAAAGCTTGCACCGTAGTTGCATCAATTAATCCCGGTGTTGATGCATACGCCCTCCGAACAACACGTTCTATTTCCGTTGCCCATTGTTGCAAACCCTCACTGCTCTTCTGTGTGCGGTCGCGGAGTTGAGCCCTGTAGACATGTTCGAGGTGTTTCTCCCCGTATCTAGACTCCAATGCTTCTAGCAGACAGGCTAGGGTATTGCAATCGCCGGAAATATTTTCGAGAATTTGTACCGCATCACCACGCAGAGCAAGCGTAAGAGCGGTTACCGCTTGATCGTCGTCCCAGTTGTTGCCTTTTGCGACCTTTTCGAATTGAAGGCGGAAGGCCACCCATGACGTTGTTCCGTCAAAATGAGGTACTTGGAAAGTCGGCAAAGCACTAGGTACCGATACCACACCTTTAATACCTCCTTTTTGTACCTTCTCATGCAAAAATTCTACTTCCTTCCCAAACTCCATGATGGTATTGTCTAGTTTATCGAAACGCGCATCATGTTTGTCTATACGAGCGTCTTGCTGATCTATGCGCGTATCTTGCTGCTCCATACGGGCATCTTGTTGTGCTGTTTTTATTTTAAGTTCGTTGACCTCTTCTTTGGTTTTTTCCCATTTTTCATTTAATTCTAATACCAGTTGCTGAGATTTTTCTATTTTTGCTTGGGTTTCTGTCTGGGATTGTTTTATTTGAGCCTGGGTTTTTTCTATTTGTGCCTGGGTTTTTTTTATTTGTGCCTGGGTTGCTGCCTGGGATTGTTCTATACTCAGCTTTATTTGCGCCGTCAAGTGAGCCAGTAACGCCGAAAAATCGGGTCCGCTGGCTCCGGGAGTGGTGGTGGTAGTAGGCGCACTCACAGTCGGTGTTACGGCGGCCGCATCTACTCCGAGTGCAGGGACACCAACCGATTCTTCCTCTTGACGCGCCAAATCCATCGCTGCTTGTCGTCGCGTGCGAACGCTTTCGTCTTCCCTTGGCGTGACCGGCATGCCGCTTCTGACACCAGTTGTTACGGGCTAGGGGTACTTAAACGCCGGTTAAGGGTTACGAAGTTTATTGGCAACGAAGGTACAGTTGGTTGTAGGCAATGACAAGTAGAATGTCGCTGACGTTGCACCGAAGTCTTCTCTTACGTCCACGAAGTCCGTGTCGTAAACACACAATAACTCTACAGATGTTACTTCACGTAGTACTCGAAGTTCTCGTTATAATTGTCGCAGTAGGTCTTCTTTAAGATCGCTTCTTAACTGTCGCTGTTTTCGTATCGCTATTCGAGTGTAGACTGACTGTGCGCAGGCGTCGCGGCGCCTTATATAGCCCAGCTGATCGAACATTCCAGATTCCTCTAGACGTAATAATAATAGCACATAACTTCGAGGTCACTCGGAAGTACCTACGGTAATTCCCGGAAACGGGTTTCTAGAAATTTCGATGTCGACACTTTGTTGACAAAACTGTTGAGACCTGTACCATTCGATAGGCCGTCCTAAGTCTAGCAATGCGTTTTATTATTGTACCTAGAAAATGTCTAGATCTGGAGGAATAGGACTTAAAAGTGACACACTGCATGTCACGCGATATTGAACCTTATGCCATCGACATAAGGTCCATTCGTAACAATATTTTTTACAAATCTATCTAATGGACATTAAATTATTTTTTAGGATACAACCCAATTGCAGGAGATGGAAAAAAATTAAAATGTTGGACTATGGTTTTCGGTGGCTACAAATAGACCCGTTACCAAAAACTATAGAACTTCCATGGCCCCTGTCTAACCAATGTGTTATATTAATTACACGAATAAATGGCAGGGGATGACTTGCATCCTCAATAATGGTCCCCCGATAACGGCCTCTAGTACATAGCGTCATAGCAACAAGAAGGCAACACATTCTGAGGTGTGTGACGTATGAGGACTGGAGTGTTATTACATTTATCAGGACAATTGCGGAAGGACGGTCAATACCTACAGCATCTTCTTGAAATACTTCCTTCCTCCGAGCATGTCTGCTTTTGTTAATCCATAAGTATTATTAAATTATTAGTCTTGCATGGTCGCAGCATCAAGTTGGGTAGTCCCCGATGGTACGCAAGATATCATCTCCAACCGATTCTTGCTTGCCGAATGCCGAGTCATGTTTACCGCAAATAAACTTATTTTCTTTCCCAAGAAGTGTTTATCGCTTGAGAAACCAAAATGTTGTGAAAGAATATAATTTATTTATTAAACGCTAACTTTCATTCAGTTGAATCCAATTTAGCCGCGCACATTGCAGAATTTTAATCAGAAATATTTCCAATGGATGGCTACTTTTTATGACTACGTTGTTATTTTATTCTCTTTGATATTCAGTACTAGTAATAAAATTAAAGTTTGTTGTAATTTTTCAGTTCTGCTATGTGTGCAATATTTAAGCGCTGCATTAATTGTCATTGAAAGAAATAGATAAAATTATCAGTTACTATTCTAAAAACAATTTTGTTCTTCTTAGGTTTTTAGAGCAACTATTTTCTGTACCATCTGACCACAAAGTTATACTACTATCGTATTCTTTTAGATGAAGCAGGTAACCCTTTTGTACAATTTTACAGGTTTCGACTTTTGGTGACCGTAAGCTCAATTTTATATACTTTGCCTAATAAATCCTGGAGACTTCCGTGTTTTGTGATAAACTTAGCCACTGTGTGGTTTTGTATCCCCCAGTAGAAGTACGATACACATACAGATACACTTACGACGCAACTCTCCAGCAAAGGGTAAAACTTTGGTCTTCTAAGAAAGTGGTGAACGGTCTCATAATAACGGCTACCCAATATGGAGCGTTTTTCGAACAATAATGTCAAATATTGGTAAAAATTCTTTTTTTTTTACTACGGTACCGCTTTTCTCTCTTCCAGTGATTACACTCTTTCAGTGATTACAGACCGTACTAGGCAGTTAATACGCCACAGACACGAGATACAAAACACCAAACCTAAAACTCGTAGCATCAAAAACAAATTAAAAGCGCTGTATAAATTGACTAGCAAATGTATAAAGAGCGATTATACTGCCCACAGGTCACGTACATTAGAGAGACACCTGAATACAACTGGAAGTTTGAAACGTGCATTTAAAGATCTGAGAACACATAAACACTGGATAAAAGAATTAAAAGGAAAGGAAAAGATGCACATAAACCGAAAAGAAATTCTAAACATCGCAACATCCTTCTACAAAAACTTATACGACTGCCCTACCTCGCCACCACCTCAAGAAGACCACTTACAATCGCACTATACAGAAGAGGTCGAACCAATAGAGGAAATAGAAGTAATCGAAAAAATTAAGAGGATGAAATTAGAAAAGAGCCCGGGCCCAGACAGAATAACCAACGAAATCATAAAAATAGGTCTCCCGCTACTGGCAAAACCACTAACAGAACTGTTTAACATGATTATTGAAACCACAAGCACTCCTCAGCAATGGTCTGAATCGAACATAATCTTGTTATATAAAAAAGGAGATCCAAAAGATATCTCCAATTACCGTCCTATAAGCCTGCTACCAACGCTATATAAACTTTTTTCTTCAATTGTAGAGTTAAAAATTAGCCAAGTACTCGACACTAAACAACCCATAGAGCAAGCAGGTTTTAGAAAAGGCTATAGCACTACAGATCACATCCACACACTAGAGCAAATCATAGAGAAGTATCAAGAGTTCCAAAGACCACTCTACATGTGCTTTATCGATTACCAAAAAGCATTCGACACAATATCACACTCAGTGATTTGGGATACTCTATACAACCAGAATGTCAGTAAAAAATATATAAGCATATTAAAACATCTATACGAGAAGAGTCAGAGTAGAGTGAAATTAGAAGACGTAGGACCGCCTATAAAAATAAAAAGAGGAGTAAGACAGGGCGACCCCATCTCACCCCGTCTTTTTATAGCAGTGCTAGAGATGGTCATCGGCAAATTGAAATGGCAAAATTTAGGAATCAATATAAAAGGTAAATATCTGTCACATTTGAGATTTGCCGACGATATAGTTCTTATAAGTGAAGATTACAGAGAAATGCAATATATGATAACCACTCTGCATAAAGCAAGTACACAGGTTGGTCTAAAAATAAACTTAACCAAAACTAAAATAATGACTAACAGCATTCCAGAACCTATTTGGCTAGAAGACTTACAGCTAGAATACGTGAACAACTATATATATCTAGGGAAACAAATTTCATTCAGCGCTCAAAATAACCTAGAAGAAATAGATAGAAGAATTCAAAAAACATGGAATAAATTTTGGAGCTGCAAAGAAGTACTGAAAGGCAATTTTCCGATTAAACTTAAAAAGAAAGTAATGAATACATGTCTCTTACCTTCGTTAACATACGCCTGCCAAACGTGGCAATTTACCCATAAAATAAAAAACAAAATAAAGACAAGTCAAAGAAGTATGGAGAGGAGTATGATGAAAATTAGCAAACTACAGAAGATACCACACAAAATTATCCGAGAGAAGTCAGCTATTACAGATGCCCTTAGTCATGCCCAGAAATTAAAATGGCAATGGGCAGGTCACGTAGCCAGAATGACCGACAAAAGGTGGACCATACGAACTACACTATGGCGAGGCCCAGCCGGCTACAGAAAAAGGGGCAGACCACTATCAAGATGGGTAGACGACATTGTGTGTTATGTCGTCTACCCATCTTGATAGTGGTAGAAACTGGGCAACTGTCGCGAAAGACAGAAAAGTATGGCAATCTCTGGAGGAGGCCTTCACCTCAGAAAGGGTTCCTGCTCACTAACCTAGCAATTAGCATAGCAAATTTTACTTTGTTATTTAATTACACAATAGAAGTTAATCTTAAGCATAAATACAAATTACTACAAAATATTTTTAAAAAATAATGTACTAGATTTAAGAGGTAGAAACTCCCGTTTGTTTAAATTAGTACCTACTTTAACCTAACCTACCTAATGCAAAATTTGGCAGGAAATAAAAGGCTTTTTATTTATTTATTTATTTACCGCTTTTCTAGGTAACAAGTTTACCGTCAGTGTATTTTAAAGAGAAGGCAGGTGGCTGTGTAACATTTCCCAGCGGCATATTAGTGACATACTAAGACTAAGTCATCTGAGCATCTTGCATTACTAACGACAGTGCTAATCACACGTACTGCAACATATTTACACGTAGGAACATGACGGGTACCATCAATCTTGCTCAGTGGCTCGTCTTGCCGCCTGGCCTTGCCGTCACAATTTCTCTGAGAAGCAGATTTATGAATATGTGTACTCGTGTTTATGAGTACCTACTGCGTTTGTTTACATAATTGAAAGTCTTCTGAAAAAAACTACCCTTTTTTGCCTTCTTGAATCAAACGCGAACTAAAAGGTATGATATATAAATCCTATATTATATTATATAATACTGAGTTAGTTTGAATTTGGTATCAATGTTTCTTGGTCAGTACCAAATAAAGCTTTTTCCTATATACTTGCTTTCATTTATTATATATTATTTACAATTAAATTTATCCGTACGGTCCCTGTTCGTGCCAGCTTACATGGTGGCAAGGATTTCAGCATGGCTGTTAACAATTTTGTACTGCATCCACGGTAACAGGTTTCGCGTCTCTGTCACCCTGTCTACTATAATTTTGTCTTATTGGTTAGATTAGAAGTAGACGGACTTTATAAGTCAGATCGTACTAGGCCATTTCTGCCGAAAGACATCCACGTGACATAGGCCTCACACTTCGACCAGTTTTGTGGTTCTCACATTCAACCGGTTCCTGCGGCTTTCACAAGGTCGTTGGTCCATAATGGACAAGGTGGACCGATGACCTGGTGAAGGTCGTGGGAAGCCGATGGATGCGGGCAGCACAAAACCGGTCATCGTGGAAAGCCTTGGGGGAGGCCTTTGTCCAGCAGTGGACATCTATAGGCTGAGGAAGAAGAAGAAGAAGTTGCCTAGGTTACAACTTTGTGTTGATTTATAAAATACGAAACAATGAAACATCGTATTAATTTTCCCAAAGCTTTTTATTAATCATATTTCCATTATTATAAAAGTTAAAATGGTAGCAGAGCGTTAAGAAAAATCTACAAAAACAATATACAGTATCAGTGCTAAAAACTAAACGAAAAACCTACATACCTATCAAAAAAAATGTCAGTCGTAAAAATTGAACCCTTAAATGAGGACAATTACGACACTTGGGTAATACAAGCGGAAGCAGTACTGGTGAGACAAAAGCTATGGAAATATGTGGAAAAATCCCCAGCAGCTCCAATCGCTGAAGAAATAGAAGGAGACAAACAAGCAAGAGCCGAACTCATACTTACAATCGCTCCTTCTCTTCTCAAAGAAATAAAGAAATGCAAAACTGCGAAAGCTGTGTGGGATAAACTCCGAGATATATATGCAAGTAAAGGACCGGCACGTAAAGCAACACTTCTTAAACAGTTGATACTAACTAAACTTGAAGGAAACAATGTGCGCGCTCACTTAAACAAGTTCATGGACACAGTCGACAAACTGGCAGACGTGGATGTGGCCATAAACGAGGATCTGTTAACCATTATGATGCTCTATAGCTTATCCTCCGAATACGAAAACTTTCGTGTGGCCATCGAATCCCGTGACGTCCTCCCCAAACCAGAAGAACTTAAAATAAAAATCTTAGAGGAAAGTGACGCAAGACACCACAACAGTAACTTCGAACCTGGTGAACAAGACACCAGTGAAGAAAGCGCCTTTTATGCTACTTGCAAAATCTGCAAAAAGAAGGGGAACAATATTTTTAAAAAGAAGACCCACCGAATATGCATGAACTGCTGGAAGAAAAACAATGAGAAACCTTCTCCTAAACGGTCGTCTCATCAAAATAATTATGCCAAGCAGTGCCTATTCACAGCAAATGACAAATCAACCGACATTGATGATATATGGGTCGTAGACAGTGGCTGTACCTCACACATGACCTACCAACGTAACTTATTCAAGAATATGAAGGCTACGTCTAGAAAACTCAAGTTCGCTACAGACTCACACTCAGCTGAAATTAAAGGAACAGGCACCGTTTCCTTCGAAACCAAAAACGGAAATGGCATAGCCCTAACTGAACTGAAAGAGACTCTGTTCGTACCTGAGCTAGACACCAACCTACTGTCAGTAAGCAAGATGACAGATGCTGACTGCTCTGTACTTTTTACAAAAACGAAAGCGACAGTAAAGAATCCTAAAGCCAAAATAATTCTTACAGCTTATAAAGAAAAGGATGGTCTCTACTATTTAAAGCCACTACAACAAAAACGATACGAAAGTGCCAACGTAACTACTGAAAAACCGATCGAATCATCAAAGATAATGGAGTGGCATCGAAAACTAGGTCATATGAATGCCTACGATATGCTTCAGGCACTTAAAAATGAAGAAATAATCGGCTTAAACTTTTCTGCCAATGAAACTCTTCCAGAATGTGACGTATGCGTTCAGGCTAAACTCCACAGAATACCTGCTCCTACGCGCAACAAGAACTCTAGAAGAACTAACGATCTCTTGGAAATCGTCCACAGCGACGTGTGTGGGCCAATTCAAACGCCCTCCCTTGGTAACAAAAGATACTTCGTCACCTTCATTGATGACTACAGTCGTTACTGTAAGGTTTACCTAATTAAAACTAAAAATGAAGTTCTTGAGAAGTTTAAAGAGTTTAAAGAGGAAGCAGAAAATGTCACATCCAGAAAAATTAAGTATCTTCAGTCCGACAACGGGACAGAATACGTAAACAAAGATTTTGACAGTTTTTTAAAGCGCTCTGGAATTCAGAGAAGATTAACCGCACCCTACACTCCAAACCAAAACGGTATAGCAGAGCGGAAAAATCGCACCCTAATTGAAAAAGGTAGAGCTATGATGATCGATGCCAAAGCGCCCCTCAAGCTCTGGGGTGAAGCCATAAATACCGCCAATTACCTATCGAACAGGAGTATCAATAGCGCTATCGACAACAAAACTCCATTCGAATTATGGGTCGGTAGAAAACCATGCGTGAACCATCTGTACATATTTGGGTCAAAAACGTACGTCCTTAGAAAAGGCTCTAACGGTCACAAATTTGCACCCAAAGCAATTCCAGGAATTTTCATGGGCTACTCAGGAACCTCAAAAGCCTTCAGAATCTACATTCCAACAAAGAATTGTATAATGACATCAAAGGACATTCGTGTAATGAAAACAATATTCTACAACGACACGAAAAACATAGGCAATATAAAAAAGCTGCAACAAGATCTGGTTCAAAACACAATAAATATTCAACTGGATGAACCAAACAATAATGAAACGTTGCAACAAGAACTGGTTGAAAGAACAGAAAATGTTCAACTTGATGAACCACACAATAACGAAAGTGATGATAGTTACCAATCTACATCTGGTTCAATAATTGCCCCTGTTTCTCCTCAGGCTGAGCCTTCAGACGAAGAAAATGAAATTGAAAATTCAATTCAAGCTCCTACCAGGACACTACGTGACAGATCGACTATATCGAGACCAACGCGGTTCGATGATTTCATTATGGCCGCAGTCGAAGAAGTTGAAAACATGTCCAAACGAAAAGAACCTGTCACATACAAAGAGGCAATGGACTCGCCTGATAAAGCTAAATGGATTGAAGCCATGCGTAGTGAAATCACATCTTTAATTGAAAACCAAACTTGGGAAATTGTCGACTTACCTTCAGGTCGCAAAGCACTCCCTTGCAAATGGGTGTATAAAGTAAAATTGAATCCTGATGGTTCCGTCGAGAGATACAAAGCCAGAATGGTTATAAAAGGTTATTCACAGCAACCTGGAGTAGACTATGATAAAACGTTCAGCCCCGTAGTTCGTTTAAGTACGATACGTACATTACTAGCTGTGGCTGTTCATGAAAATCTAAAACTCCACCAATTCGATGTAACTACGGCTTTCTTATATGGATCAGTACAGGAAGAGTTGTACATGAAACAGCCAGAGGGATTCCAAGATGGTACTAAACGAGTCTGCAAATTAAAACAAAGCCTCTATGGTTTAAAACAGGCACCACGCTGTTGGAATACCTGTATTGCAGAATACCTACAAAAGATTGGTTTTCAACAGAGTGAAGCGGACCCGTGCCTTTACACAAGAATTAAAGGCAAAGCAAAGGTTTTTGTGGGTCTATACGTTGACGATGGACTTGTTGTCTTTAATACAAGCGCAGCAGGAGAAGAATTCTTGAGAGACCTGAAAACCAGATTCAAAATAACTACCAAACCAGCATCATACTTCCTGGGAATGGAAATTGAAACACTTAAAAACAAGACAATAAAACTATGTCAAAAAGCCTATACCAAGAAGGTGTTGCAGAAGTATGGAATGAGCAACTGCAAATCCGCACCTACACCCATCATTAAAAACAATGAGAGAGGAGAGGAGGACGATATCGTGGAACAGAATTTCCCATATCGTCAAGCGGTAGGCGCTCTAGCCTATTTGGCAGTCGGTACGAGGCCGGATATATCGTATGCTGTTGGAGTAGCCTCTAGAAACTTGGCTGAACCCTCAAAGAAAGATATCGCACTGGTCAAACGCATATTTAGATACCTGAAGGGTACACAATGTAACGGACTGTGCTACACGAAAACAGCATCTCTGCGACTCAACTGCTACAGCGACGCTGATCACGCAGGAGATGAGTCAACTGCCAGATCAACATCGGGAATGGTGTGTATGCTCTCTGGAGCCGCGATAAGCTGGCGGAGCCAGCTACAACCCACTGTGTCAATCTCTTCAACCGAAGCCGAAATTATTGCCGCTAGTGAAACAGCACAAGAGATTATATGGCTGAAGCTTTTACTAGATGGAATGGTCAAGAGGCAGAACCCAGTGTTGTACCTAGACAATGAATCAGCTATAAAACTCGCACACAACCCGAAGTTCGAATATCACAAACGGACGAAACATATCAAAATGAAACATTTCTTCGTCCGAGAATGTGTTAACAACAACGAGTTTGACGTCACACACGTGGAATCGAATCGGCAGCTGGCTGACATGCTTACAAAGCCCCTGTTCGGTCCTAGACTGACGGACTTGAGCGTCCAGATTGGATTGAAGAATTTATCATAAAATTCCAAAAAACATGGAGGATGTCAAGTGGCCCGTGACCACTATTTAGTCTGTGCTAGTTGCCTAGGTTACTACTTTGTGTTGATTTATAAAATACGAAACAATGAAACATCGTATTAATTTTCCCAAAGCTTTTTATTAATCATATTTCCATTATTATAAAAGTTAAAACAATCCATCCATCCATCTTCCGGTACGCGGTTGCCATTCTAGAACCTTTCAGCCTAGTGGTCTCGAACCTACCGATTTTTCGGTATTTCTACCTTTATATCTCTATGGGCTCTGTTCTACCGAAATACCGAAATGCAGCTGTTTTTCTACGATTTCAGAGTATACACGGAAATTCAATTTCCCTGATTTTTCTACCGATTTTATACTTCTGACATGGCAACCTCTTTTATTTCTGTTAAATATTACGGGGTTATAGACGGAGTTAATGCAAAATGTTTTGGGGAACACCCTAATGTCCTATAACTCAATGGTATAAGGCGCTTCCCCCGAAACTCGGGAATTTACCTGTCTAGTCTATACATACCTATAAACAGGAACTTGTTTTTTTTTTTATTTTCATAACTCTGAAGAGAGAGTATCAGTGACTTTTCTGAAAGAGTGCCTACAAAATGTCATCTGACGAGGAGCCAATAAGCTCAAGTGCGATGGCGATAGCGATTTTGAAATTGATTCAAAGATGACGGCGGCTATTATATTGAGGTTTTTTTTGGAAATACCGATTTTAAGTACTAATATATTGATTTATACTGGCAATTCTACCGATCTCGCTCTTTCAGCCCCATCGAACTTCTATGTCTCAAGCATTTCGCGCAGAACAAAGTATATATCCAATGCAAAACAGGCGCCCGCACAATGTAATAGCAAATTGAGTTAAAATATTGTACCGATTTTCATTTCTAATGTTATATCATACACAGTTAATCCATTTAATAACTTAACTAACGCTTTATTGCCTGCAGTAATAAAAGAACTAGAAAGTTACCTAATTACCATCTAATTATTACCGACCAGCTATTAACTATCTCATTAATGCTCTTATATAATTTAATCATTGTATATATTCTTCTCTCATATTTTATGAGATAACATAATATGTTTTCGGCCTCCCATTATTTACAAATAGGTAAACGTTTTTCAATTACAATTTGTGGAAAACCTTTTGTTTCTGACATTATTCTGGCGAAATCATATTTATGCCATTTGAACAATAACAGATAAGGATGGGTTCTGAATTATAATTATGATATTATCATCGCATAAAAAACAATTTTGATCACACTGCTCTGCTTATATCTCAATAAAAATACTGCACATACAATCAGCTGTAGAAGTCCATTCCCACCTTAAAGACTACTGTCGCCTGCGCTAAACTGGCCACGCACACTAACGCATTATTTTTTTTATCGCAGTCTTCGTCTTTCTTTAAAGTAATGCAAAATTTCGTTACTTCATTTGAAGTTAAGTTAGCGGCCGCACTTAACAATGGTCTATCATTAGCGAGCGATTGTGGGTTCGATCCTTAATAATGGCAAATCTTTTTGTTGTTTCATATAATTAAAAATTATGATAACTGATTTGTGTTTTAAAGTAAAAATGTTTGCAAATAATATTTAAACGAATAGGAAAATTTACTGAATATTTATGCCAAAATAGGTTTTTATTATATGTTTTAGTTTACTATAGATGTAATATAATAAAAAATATATAAAAATAAAACAATAAGCATATTATAATGCAATATATTATAAAGTTATATATTATTCGGTATAGATATACATATACTAATAAATGAAACAAACGTTGAAATGGCAGCATTGTAATATTTTATATAAAAGTAATCCTTGACAAACTTATGATATTATTATGGTAAAAAATATAAAAAACATTTTTGGTTTTTAGATATGAAAGTTATAGTATTATATGTTATCATTAAAGAGGTTATAGCTTAATTTTTCATTTTCTTAAAGAAAAGAGGATTGAAGCTTAACCTGAATATTATTACAATCATAAAATAATCTATACTTAGAACACAAAACAGTGCTTATTACATTTACATTTTTTTTGCGTGTATAGCATGGTACTGGTGCTGCCATCCTGCAGTGCCTTTTTTTCGGAGTTTGAAGGCATGAGATTATAATGTTCAAGCGCTTTCTTAGTTCATAAGTAAACGAAATTATTTCTTATCGAATTCCGAAATTATTGTTTTATAATTTACTAAAAGTAATTTGTATTGAAATTGCAAAAGGCGACATCTGTTAGCCATTAAGCCAACCGAACATATTACTGTCTGCACTGTGATTGTTATAAATTGTGAGAGAGACTGGTCATCTCTTAGCTGCCAGTGGGCTTTATTCATTTTTATATTTTAATTAATTTTACATTGTGCTCACATGATAGAAGCAACATAAATATGTAACGAAGAAATGTAACCCATATATTATGATTTTAGAAGAGTGTCCATGGAGTTTCTTGCACGTTCTTCTCCATAGAGATCTACGCTTTGGAACGTGCAATTTAGCTTCACTTTTCTTGAACTGACCGACATTGACTATTCCAAACTACCAAGTGATGGTTAATTTGAAATAAACGATTTTGATTTGATTTTTTTTTTTTTTTGTTTAGCTCGATAAGTCTCCACCAGTCGCGCAAGTTTATTTTTAAACCACAAATACAACCTCCCTTCTTCGCAAGATTTAAAGGTTTATTCAATAAATCTATCTACAATCAAAAACTTTTCTGTCATTGTCCACATTCCCCCGCATCAAATGACCATACCATGAAAACCATATTTTTTTTTTTTGCAACAATTTAATTATTAACCATATAAAACTACCGCCAATTTGAATAGCCACATTGTTATCAGAAGCCCTAGAATCACATATTATGGCTTCGCCCTAATCAGAGTGGCTGTAATAATCAGTCGTATCCTATAGTGCTTCTGAAAGGGATAGCGAGTGTTGCCATGGCAACCGACTTGTATGTGAATGAGACAGCTGATAAAGGAGAACGTGTAACAAATGTGGGTTTAATGCTGCCGTATTTTGGTGGTAGAAAAGGTAAAACTGTATACTAAGTTAAAATACCCTTAAAGAAAAGTTTTACAATGTGTATTTGTTTGTAAAAGGTCGCGGAGCACACTGGACATTCTTGACATAACCAAGAAAATATTGTTGTACTTATAATAATATTTTTTTTTTCCGTCTACCTGCGAGGGAATGCTATAATGCCATTCATTTTGACAGTTTACATTTATTGCATCCATACTAATATTATAAATGCGAAAGTAACTCTGTCTGTCTGTCTGTTACGCTTTCCCGCTTTAACCTCTCAATCGATTTTGATGAAATTTGGCACAGACAATGTTTCATAGGCTACCTTCTATAGAAACATTTTATATTCCCGAGGGAAATCTAAAAAGCGCGGTATAACCGAATTTCACGCGGACGAAGCCGCGGGGGGAAAGCTACATATATACGTTGTTTAGCAGAAGAATTTTTCAAACATGAATTGATGGGTTAGGATTTTTTTTTAATTTTACCGTCCTCCGCCCCCTAGAGCGGGTGAAGTCATTTGATGATGTCCCACCTAAAAGCTAATTTCTTCATTAGCATTTTATCTTTTACGTCATATAACTTACATACTGGTTAACGTTATTTAACTCACACGCAACTAATATTTTTTATGACCTCAGTCAGTGTGTATAATTATGTATTTTTCTATTTTAATAAATATAAATTTCCATTACATATCGTGTCAATAACGTTGTACCGGAATGTGGGTTAAATCAATTAAACAGTTAATTAATGGCACGACTCACATGGTATGTCACATGTGTTATTAGGTTTTTTTTTTTATTTTGTATGTATTTTTTATTGATTCCCAATGTCACGATATTAAGCTAACATACAGGGTGTATGTGACATCGTAACGCAAACTTCGCGAAAAGGCTAGACCGCATGCTACTAATAAAACTATGATAGTCATTTATGTCGTTAATGAACGGTTACAGAATTCACAGTGGTTAAAAAAAAGTGTTGGCTCGGCCTTTGAACGTTGCAAGCGTGCCGCCGTACGGGTTTGTAGGTATGACGTTGATCCCTGATGTGAACTCTATTAAATCAGCTGATAATATAGTTTTTCGAGTTTTGTTTTCATTAGCGAATAATTTAATTTTGACTTTAAAATCTTATTGGGTTAGAAAAGTATAGCAATTGTGAATTGTCTGAAGTGAAAAAAAAAACTACATTTATTTTTTTAAATCATGAAAAAGCCGACGAAAAATTCCACCACTGGGGGGTTCAGAATCATGTACTGGATCCATGGTACTCGTTTGTGCGTCGATGTCTGATACACCCTTTATGGGAAATAGTTTGATATTATGATGTCCTGTTTTTCGTAATGATGCTTTGTAAACCTACTATTGTTTAGAAGCAAATTGTTCCAACTAAACAGACAGCTGTACTGCTGGGGAATACATATGTTGCTTCACTTCTTCTCCGCAGCGAAAGAGCGTTTTAAGGACTGTTATATTATTATGACGTTTGAAAAGTGCTGATTATAATTTGAATAAATGACGTCTGATTTTGTTTTTTGTTACATTAAAATTCCGAGTTCCATTAATTTCCGAAATTACATAATTCTTATAAAACTATAATAGCTTGACTCCTACCGAAGGAACGGAAGACAATATAGGCTAAAATGGTAGATGTACTTTTTAGAGTAATTAGCTGTGCTCAGTCATGGCCCAGCCTTTTGGCTAAACATCCGTTTTAAAAGTACGTACATATTTATAATACAAAAAAAAACACATACGTAATTTAAAATCAAATATTTTTGTTACAGGTAATTTCCCGACTTTTCACAACGCAAAAATAAGTTTTGGTGACACAAAAAACACTTCAGTTTCATGACTTTGTAAATATTGGAAAGGTTCCAAGACAGCGCACACGTAAGTAAACACTAAAACATGTGCAGTATGCTCCGTGGCAGCTTTTGGAAGCGATGACCGCCGCGCCGGTCCGACCATGACCCCGATCAGTTACTTTAACAGGGCTTTCACGATGGGGAAAGAGGGAAAATATCTTATTACTTACTAGCGACCCTCCTCCATTTGAACGATTTTCACAAATTGACGAAATTTGTAAAAATGAGTTCAATTTTTAAAAATCGTTAATGACGTCTCACGCTCTGGGCGGAGGGCGAAGAGCGACGGGCTTGTCTGAGTTTCACTAAAACCCACCCGTGTTCCTTCATTTGCCTCTGCGCCAGGAGCCACCGAATCACTTTCGAACAACCCACGGCAATGACTGACATGGCCGTGCTGTCGCCTTAACATTTATCGAGTAGGTATTCGTTTCTCGCAACTACGTTTGGAGTCGGATTATGTTTATTGCGCTATAGTAACACCCGTGTTAGTTTCGATGCCGTGAGAACATCTGTATAAAATGTGTTAACTATCTATGTGCCAAATTTTATCCGAATTAACATTTTGCGTGAAATAGTAACACACATCCATCCATTCATACATCTTCATGAACTTCCGCATATATATTAGATATTAGTAGGAAGTAGGATTATATAGTAAGATTGCTTGCTGCATTTACAGTATACAACAAAGCAAAAGCCAACAACATAACATTTGAATAAAAAACTTAATACAAACATTAAACACAGATTTACTGCTGTACCTACATAAATATGCCAATTTTCGACTCCTGAACAAACTGGGCTTAAAAAGTTTCATAAATTTCACCTCACTATATCATAGTTTTCATCAGCGTAGCTTTACAGACACTGATTTCTCAAAACAAAAGAATAGGCAACATTACAAGCAATCCTACAAAGCGGCGAGCAAAAGAGATTGTTTTGAGCAAAAAGTACATGACGGCGCAAGTGGAATTGTACCTCCCTCATGTAATCTTAATACCAAAGTTTTTACGTTACCAGGATATTCGGACCGGGTAAATCCCACTTAGGATTACCGACTAGTTTTTGTTGAAAGTCTTAGATAGTTAGTTTTACTGATTAAAGTTACGTAAGACTGGAATTAGTGTTCCACTGGCTATCAACGCAGGCATGGGTAGCGTAGGATTTATGTAGACACACACTCGCTGCCTATCTGCATTAATCGTCAGCATTTGGTACGCGTAACCGACGGAGGACCACTGACGTCACCGAAACATTAAATCCAGAACCAATCGTTTTTCTGGTTCACAAATTCATTTAAAGGTTCCAACAAATAATTTGAAACCGAATGACAGCCCTGTTCACTGGCCAGTCATGAGGAATGCACTCAATAACTTCAGCGTACTATACCGGACCTACGCATCTCATGTTTGAAAACTTCACTTATCCCGCTACGGATTGATAAAAAGTAACAATATGTGCTCGTATAACAAACATGGAATAAAATTGCTAAGTTATTGTTATGTTGCAGTGCATAATTTTTTTTTTCTGTAATTTTCACAGTGTAGAGATTGCGTCTCATGAAAGAAGTCCCAGGCGCTGCTGCAGGCACGCGGCGGAATCATAAATCTTTACTTATTTATTTATCTATTGAAGTTTAAACATATTTTTAACTATTTTTTTTCCTTTTTCACCGAATTAGTTTAAACTTTATTCTTTTCTTTCTTCATCTTAGCATCATATTACAGAGAGTGGTTAATAAAACAATCTTTAATAAAAAAAGTGTGTGAGTTAATAATTACTTTCACTTATTGCCGCGTGACTTACGCGTACTTTATGACATTAAAATATTCTCTTCCACAAAAAGAAGTAGCATGTAACATTCAACAACCTCGTTGCACCAATTGCACTCCACATTACGTGTACGCCTGATGCACTACATCAGGACAGGTGTGGGCGATTTACGTCATCTATCCTGTTTCATCCTACAATCATGTCTAATATGAAAACATTTTGACTATCCGGTGTATTACCGTGGCACCATTCCTTTCTATTGTTGTATACTTTATATCCTCTGATCCCCCATCTTATGTAATGCTACACTAGCTTCAGTGCCATACCCAGTCGATATATCCTTACGTCGGTCTTGACATCATTTTCATAACGATATTTTGAAAGAAATATCAATATACATCTTCAGCTGTCACAATAAAAAACACTAGTAAAACAATACCGAACTGAATCAGCTCGTGTCACGTCTTGGATATGTACAAAGAATTAAATCTATTTATCCCTTGAATATGAAAAATACTGCGATATTTTCCTGTGGAAAATGCAATACGTCACATTTTCCGATCCATCTGTTGCTTCTCCAATTATATCTCATATGACACACTCCGACAAGCCCTACGATGAGCCTGTCGGAGAGTGTCACGTGGGATATACTTTGCCTATATACTTCCCAGAATGCCAATTTTTGTCCAATTTATTTAAGGAATGTGTGTTAGGAAAATTGCTTTATTTGTGTTGTTATTGGTTCTCTTAGATACTGTTATCCAATTGCTACGATCTTACCGTGTCCTTCTTATTAAAAATTCCCTTTCTTTTTTGTTTGGTTGTTCTAAAGGTTATTGATAAATGATTTTGTTTCTATAAGTAGATAGGTATATATAAAAACGAAAATCTCATTGTTTTTAAACAAGTTGACGTGGGCGTTTTCTATCCGACTACTCTGATAAGAGAGGCTGAACCAAACTCAAGAGGTCAGAGTCGCTTTTAAAGTTCAGACAAAGATTTTTGTCGGATCATTTGAACACCATGTAAATTGGTGTTCGTAATGGTTGTTGGCCGAAAGAACCTATTGAGTGTATGTCCAGTCAGCGCACGCATTTATCAGTAATCGTGCAGTTCAATTCAAAATTTAAACAGCTCAATTGATTTCAAACATCTCTTGATCGTGCTAAAACGGTTCGAACACAAAAGGTAAACACGGGACCTCGAGGTTACTAAGATTTCAATGTCCATCTGTCTGTTTGTCACCAGGTTGTATCATGAAATATGATAGCTAGACAGTTGAACAGATTATATATTTCTGTTGGTCCTGTATCAATATAAAAAATATGTTGTATTGATAGAATGTTTCGGAACTCTTCGTGCACGAGGCCGAGTTGTACTTGACCGGTTTTTTTATACAACGTAAATTCACAATTCGTGTTATAGCACACTTTCTCTATTTTTACACCATGTTTATGATGGACCAGCCTCTTTCCCTTTACCACCAGCCTTTCTCCATATAAATTAGGACCCATTAAGTTTGTTAGGTTCACAATGGTAATAATAGCTTAGGTTTATTTATTTTGGGTATATTTTGAAGGATTAATTTCAGAAGCCATTATTTATTTTACTTTTGGGAATTTGTCCGATAGATTTTATCGCTGAAATTTTTAGGGCTACGTAATATTTTGACTTTATCTATTATAAGTGTTATTTTTGTCTTTACCATAGTAATTCAATTCTAGATATCATCATCTCTTTGTTCTTGTTATATGCTATACTAACAATTTTTCTTCTTCCATTTTTTCCTGTCCGGCACGCAGTCATTCTCTTTCTAAACTTATCTTCCATTTGCATTATACATTAAACACTAATCCGCCAATACATTTCATTGCCAAATTAGAACATAAATTAAAAGACAATGCGTTTTCATTAAAGCATATAAAGCCGTTGCTTAATTAAAACTTTTAGGTCCAATACGCACAGAATTAGTTTCGGCGATAAAACTGGCTATTCTCGTGAATGTAAAAACGTATGTCATAACGAGTAACAATTACAGGTAACTATACATATAATGGCTCAATACACCCAGACAAAACAATCTATCTATATCTGAACTCGAAATTGAAGTGTTTGTTTGAACCCATTAATATAAAGATTCTGGGATTTATAGTCGCATTAAAAATTTTCTTTTGTTTCTGGTAGCCTAATGTTTGAAGAAAGCCTTTTAACATCGCGTTCCGAGTAAAAATAAAAAACGCCTGAAAGAAACCTAAGTGTACACGAAATCATAAACCGCGGGCAGGCGATGCGATGCTACAAGGTAGGTTAGAGAAATGTCAAACATAGTCAGTCGCGAGCAGAAGTTCGTATTCGATAATATTAAGGAGCGTCAGTGAATGAAATCGATTTCGATCTCGAATCGATCACGATTTCGAATCGATATGAAAATAGAGTTATCTCTATTTTCATATTCCTCTTGGAAACCGATTATCGTCTTATGTCGTTGTTGTAAGCGAACGGGATTAAAAGGGTTGATAAAACCGTCACGGTAAATTTATCATCAGCGAGTTTTGGAGGCAGCTATAAAGCTAAGCTTGGTATAAAAAACTTAGACTCGCTTTTAAAGATTGATGAAGCTTCAGATCTTGTAGTTATATATGTCCTAAATACCAATTCATTTTTGCCAAAGGTAAGTCTTACATATATTAACTCACCCTTTATTCTTTTAGGTTTAAATAATTTAACTCTCATAGAAACGGAACAGTTCACTTAGACAAAAATTTTTTTTGTTGGGTTAGTCTTTTTTTATTGACTTGATAGTGCTCTGGCTGTTGAGAGTATGTCATGCTCACTCGAATGTCTCGCTGATGGTGGCGTGTGTGTTGGGTCATTGGGTTCCCTTCAATATGGTTGAGCTGAATGATGCTGATCCATTCGTCATGTTCGTGAGCGGACGCCGTCGGAGGGGACTGGTCATCTCTTAGCTGCCACGGCGTATTTTAATTTCTGAATTGATTTTTGTGTGTTTTCATAATGGACGCTCTCGGCGTACAATTTATTTCTGCATCGTTCTCACACGGTTGATTTCAACATGAATGATGTAATCAAATATTTGTAACAATAGCTTGAAAATTTAAAAGAGTGTCCATGGAGTTTCTTGCCCGTTCTTCTCCATAGGTACCTACTCTTTGGAATGGGCGACTAGCTTCATCTTATTGACTGACCGACCTTCTGACAATTCAAAAGTGCCTGTAACTGATTTATTTGAAATAAATGCTTTGATTTTGATTTTGATTTTGAATAATTCAGTTACAGTAATATAAAAACTACTTGACTCGTGAGTCCAAAAGGAAAATTAACAACCTTACCGGGAGAATAATCGATAGCTGTCAATTTAGCTGTTCAACCCCGTCACTACAATTGACAGCGGTATAGATTTTATCGTCCGTTTGTCAGCTGTATCGAGAGATAATTATTATTGTGTGTAGACGGGCAGTCCGTCGCATGTCCGCTTAACGTCCGGGTGACATATTACGAGCCGCACAAATAGTGTAACACCCCTGGGAACGAGGCAGGGATGTGCAATCACTGGTATTATATCGATATGATTGGGTTAAGGTCAACATTGTAGACGTGGCAGTTGGAATAGTTTTTGTAATGATTCCAAATTAAAACTAAGTACTACTATTTACAGATACTACTAGGTACTAGTTTAGTCTTAATTTGTATTCATTTATACCGCAAGTAAAGAGATTCGTAGGAGAAGGTGACCGACATAGCTAGAAGAATTGCCAAACTTGTGACAATGGAAATTGTTTTGGAGCGGCGACCGCGTACCGAAAGACGTAACGTTGTATGCGAGAAGCAGATGCGGTCTAAGTGGAAGTGCTTGGAAAGGCTTGTGTTCAGCAGTGGACCTCTGATAATGATGGTTCATCAATACAGTGGCAGCCAATGCACAGATTATGCCGCTAAACCTAGAAGTCACCCAAGCCAAGAAGCCTAGAAGCCTAGAAGTAGAAATATTGCACATTATCATCATCCTTGGGCCTCTCATTTTTGTATCAATCTCCACGCTCTTGTACCAGCGTCCTCCAGGTTCTATTAGCAGTACTTAATTATATGTATTTATAGTACTTTAAGTATTTATGTTTATATAGGCCTTGATACCTGTAATAAATGGATAAATAAATAAAAATATCATCCGCCCATCTCGCCAATCATAATCTCGGTCTTCGAGTTCTTGGACTCCACTATGTCACTTAACCTTCTGCTATCACTGTGCCGTGCCAAGTGTTCTGCCCAACTCCGTTTGAATTTCATTTATCACAAGAGTTTCTTCTTTAACAAAAAGGATAATTCCCTATTACCAATGAACGAAACTCATCTATAATGGAAGTTCATAAATATTGCCGATGAGGAATCCTCTCGGTCGGACGACTAGTTACCCTAATAACTCACTCGTAACAGTATTACCTGTAGTTTTACCCTCAACATCAAATTGATGACTTTATGTCAGTTACTTTTAATAACGCCATTCATATTCGGAAAAAGAAACTGAAAAGGTTTTTTAAACACCTTTGTCACTAAACATCTATTATAACTACCATCCCAAGTCCCTAGCCAATTGCAAAAAGGACCATCACCTTGTCAGAAGAACTTATATCATGCCTATAATACTTGTTATTCTAAAACCTTTTTAGACTAGTTCGCGTAAAAGTATATATTTGCTTCTTTAAGCGGAAATTCGTTTGCAATTGAAGGAGGCTCGATTAGCATGATTGGCATGGATCAGGACACGGCCGTGGCGTGTTACAGATAAGAACACAGTGCTGGGCAAATACGGGCTCATTAGCGTTAGATAAAATATATATCTTAAGAGTGTATGTAGAACGCATGTATGTAATGATGGCTAAGCAGCTATAGTGTAGCGTTAGATCGATCGTATTTGTCTGTTTTCTGCGAATATTGCTACTAATTCAAAATAAAGCTTGTTTATTCTCTATAAAATTTTGATGAAACGTGAATGAACTCTATGTGTGAGATTCCGCCACCCTCCCAAATCTACCATTAAAGTTTGACCTACACTTACGTTATATTATCCAGGCTAAACACTCCATACTTCAAACATCGGTCATTTTCTACAATACCTCTAGCAGTGAGTGTCCGATCGAATGCCCTCCCTGCTCTCATGGACACATCCTCACAGTGTCGTGTGCATCGAGTGAACTCCGCGGGGATTCCACGAGGAGGTGTATATTTGATCATGCTTGTTGTAGGATCACACTGAACCAACGCATCGCTCACTGGAACTCACACGGAGACGGAATATTGTTGAAAATATTTTTATTTTGTAAGATATTTAGTGTGTGCGTAAAATGTTTGGTGTTTCTCCAAGTTTGGGAATAAATTATACTTAATACTAGCTTTCCGCTCGCGGCTTCGCCCGCGTGGAGTTCGGTTATATCGGGCTTTTAAGATTTCCCTCGGGAACATCAATTTTTCCGGGATAAAAGGTAGCCTATGTTCTTTCTCAGGGTCTAAAGATTGTCTGTGCCAAATTTCATCATAATCGGTTGAGAGGTGCGGGAAAGCGTAACAGACAGACAGACAGAGTTACTTTCGCATTTATAATATTAGTAAGGATTAAATCAATATTTAATTATAATAATTTCAATGGTTTATATTTATTGCGTAAGTCAATAATAAGTCAAAATCAAAAGTCATTTATTCAAATTAGTCTGAGCATCAGCACTTTTTGAACGTCAATATTACACAAGATAGTCCCCCAAAACGCCCATCCATCGACACTTCCTGGTGCTTTCGCTGGGAAGAAGACGTGGCGGAAGAAACTCCCCAGCAGCACAGCTGTCTGTTCATTTAAAAGTCAAAGCGTGTATTTATTTTTTTAAATAAAGCAGTTTAATTCCATTTACAAATATACGTAATAATAATAAAAATATACGTATGTTATAAAAGTGACATCTAGTCCCACTGTAGAGCTTTTTTTGCTTAATTGTGCTAAATATGGGGATGTCTCTACTCAGGCATAAAATATTAGAGTAAAAATGCTAGCATAGCAACATGTTAGTTGTAAAATAGTCTGAAAAACTTATACGAAAAATGTACCCAGTATTATTCAAGATGACACTAGCCGGTTTCACCTGAGTGCCCGCTAAAAGCATTGAATACAGTGCAAAATGCGGGCTCTCCATAACTTTGTTGCGTTCTTTCTCAAAAATATACAGACAAATAGCTGCACTATTACTTACCTTTCATGTTCTTGTCACATAAAAACCAGTATTGACACCACCAGGATTTGATAAACTTAAACTCTGGGAATTTTAAGTATAAGTTATTCACTCTCGGGAACTCCCAGTGTGAAAGTCGATAACCCAGATTTGAACATTTCAGTGGTAAGTCATTGAAATGCATTGGGGCGTGCCGTGAGCTGGGGCCTTTCAACGAATGTTCATTAAATGCTGAAACCTCATTACCTTTACGCACGCACGATGTGAAGAATGCTGTCAATAGATGCCTACGGTAGGACCTGCTGAAATATGTATACGATAATTTGGGAAGTTATTTGACAATTTTTTACTCGCTTTTGGCTATGTTTAACTTTTTTCCGTAGCCTACTTTGTGTCCCACGGCTGGGAAAACGCTTCCTCTTTCTTGCCCATCATTCGCTACTTGAGTTATGGAGCGCAGCGTGGTGTTTCTTGCATGATCTATTTATTTACATATAATATTACTACCATACCAATCAACTGAAATGTCTTTACATATCGATCGTCTTCACCAAAAGTGATTCTCATAAGAAAAGCCTCTGTAGATCCGAAAATAGCAACATGTAGGAAATAAAGATTTGGTAAATGTTATTTAAGAAAAATGTTAATAAAGGTTATATTTAATAGGCATTGTTTCTGTCGAGTTGAGTCCTAAAGAAAAGATAGATTTAAAAAAAGACGTGTGGCATTCCGGGACTGCCGCGGTAAAGCTATTGCATAGCATTTTTTATCAACTTATTACACTTACAATTATTTATTTATGCAGTATTATTTCTTTTGATTTTTTTTTCTTTGATATTAATTCAAGTTATTTTCTTTTTTGTAATTTATTTATTTTTTACCAGTAACGTCATCAAAAGAGTGCGAAAAATGGTGGCGATTTAGCGACTAAACTATATTCAATGTTTCGTGTTCGACTTTGATAAAGAGATAGAAGCTATGCAATAGCTTAAAAATGACGTCATTTTCGTGATCAGCGCCCCCGAAAATGCTTGTCACGACACCCATGTCAAAATGTCATGAAATATGTTTTTTTTTTCGTTTTTGGCAACTGAGCCGGCATGATGTCGGCCACCTTGGATTTCAAAAATGACGTAATTTTCGCGATCGGCACCCCCGAAAAGCCCGCTCACGACACCCAAGTTAAAATATCATGAACTTTGATGTCGGCCATCTTGGATTCCAAAAATGACTCTGAACTATATGAACTTTTTATATTTTATAATTCTACATCGTATAGAAGACCTACCTATTTCAGAGTGAAAATTAATCGTAAGTTTAGCACATCGCGTGATCGTGACAAACTCGTCAAATGTGTGCTGAGTTCGCGCCCTGCAATAAGCATGCTTTTTTTGAAAATCTATAAATTGTTGTCAAAAGATGTAGTCGCACACACAAAAAACATACCGTGCCGAAGACTGCCGAACTGAAACGACTTTAGACGATGCACGGCTTTCAACACCGCAACCGCTGTGCCGGTCGGAGTGGCGGGTGTTAAGTTATTTTCGTTACGGAATTTCTGGATTCGGTCTCCACGCTCAAGGCCCGCGATAGAAGCTTTACAATAGATTAAAAACCGTTACCACTTTTTAACCAACATTGATTACGTCATTCAAACAGTAGGCGCTTAAGAGCTGGCGCTTCTTCCTAAAATAAGAGCTGTTGTGACATTTCTTTTTTTTTTTTAAACGTTGCCCCTCACTAGGAATTTCTCCTGTATTGTGGGTACGTTTACAAACATATAAATTCACATACACAAACATCCAGACCCAGAATAACTACTTGTAGGTCATACAAATATTTGTTCCGTGCGGGAATCGAACCCGGGAACCGCAGCGCAGCAGTCAACAGCTTAACCACTGCGCTAACCGTGCAGTCAATTATGGACAAAGGGAGGAGAAATTAGGACTTTGCACGAAAAGGGTGCAACCCTCATAGGCACCTTGAAACGGTAGGTGGTTGACAGTTTTTTTTTTTACCGGAATATAAGGAAGAATTACCCCATTTCGGAAAAGAGGGAGCAGTCATGTGGATAACGATGTAAATGCGTTTGAATACAAAGTTTACATTAAACACACCAGGTAAAATAAAATCAAAGTGTTGAAACTTAATATTATAATAATTACACAAAAATATATGTAAAAGCAACTTTTGTGTAATCATAGCCATCGATATATTTCGATTAACCAATAAAGGTTCATATCACATGTAAAGAATACAAAGAATACCACATGTAAAGGTTCATATTGAAGGCAGAATCAGAGCGCCTACGTTGGGTCATCTAGACGGTCAGACTCTGACTGCAAATACTGCAATGCTTTCGTACGTCGCTAAGGGCGGCAAGCCCGTCAGATGGGCGGGAAGAGCGAGTCGAACGCCCGCCTCGCACGACCCACGCGCCGCGAATAAATACCCTTACCACCGCACCAACGAATTCAATTTTGAAAATAGAATATCGGTTTTATTCTTTTCCAGTTTTATTGTTGACAGTCATTTGACACCTGATTTCAGTGTTTGGATGTGCGTGAGAGTTGAATAGTGATATAAAGTAGTGATTCAGTAGTGGATTCTTTCAACTTTTTAATCAAATATTGTGCCGATTGTACCTATTGAATATTTTTATCTCTACTGGTGCTATATTGTGTTAACTATAAAACAGATTGTGTGTAATGTTCGTTTAATGAAGTAAACGGATACAATTGTGTAATTGAATATTATTAGGTTTGTAGGCCCAGTCTGGGGATAAAATATGAATAACCAGATGCTGCATGTTAGTCCCACCTAAGAACTAGGAAACACACGTTATTTAATTTTATTAAGTAATTAATAATATTCTTAAAGAAGCGAAATCGAATAAAGAGATTAGTTCACAATCGGCTCGATTGTTCCGGTTTGTTATTCGTAATTCTCCGTATCTCATGTTAGAGGTTTCCAGACGGATAAGCCACATTAGGCTTATACTACAGCCTACTTTGACAAAACCTGACTCTTTCGATTTTCTCGACTAATAACTAAACACGATACCCTATATTATTTTATATTTAAGTTCGAAACATCTCTGTGATTCTCAATCTCATCAACAATCCAATCTAGCCGGGGTGTCTGTTTCATTAAACCTCTTCATATTGTGGTCTTGAACATCCAGGCTTCAATTCAATGCTACAGTACATCCTAATTGAACAACGCAATTTATAAGCGTCTTCCTCGTACCCACTGTATTTAATTTCCTACCATCTGAAGTATCTACGTATGTATTTCCTGTAAGCTTCTCTAGTCGGGTATCCGTCGAGATTAGCAACAGGCACCCATCGGTACCAGGGGGCCAATAAGACTGGTTTAACGCACGACAAATAAGAATTACTACGCAGTTTTTTTTTTCCTTTTTCCCATTTTGTATTGTATCTGCTCGACAGTGTAGAAGCCATTATTCTTGAGATTTCGTAAATGTAGGTAGTTTTGGTGTGGAAGCTTTAATATGGGGGTTGTGTCTGGGAATCTAATAACGTTTGTTCAGCCATTGGAAAGTGTTTTATTTGGACTTGAAAGAACTGATGTCTTCAGATTCGTCTTTCAAGGATGAGAGTTATTTTTCAATTACTGATTTCCTGTTATGGTCACCGCATGTTGTAGAACCACTTCAATTATCAAACCACTATCGCTACCCTACTTCTTACTATCCTGTCCTACTTTTATATTATAAACGCGAAAGTTTGTGAATGTATATATATATGTATGAATGTTTGTTACATTTTCACGCAAAAACTACTGAACGAATTTTGATAAAATTTGGCACACAAATAGTTTATAACATATAGAATAACTTTTTATCTCGATGTTCTTACTTACGAAACCGGGTGACCCGCGGGGGACAGCTATATATTTAGTGATTATAAGCACAATCAACCAAAGGCAAATTGTTATCATGGACGTGCAATATAATGTACGTACGTCCTTGAATGATCCTCAAAAGTTTTAAATATATTTGTAAATATTTATGTGTTTGATATAAATACAATTGAACTATAGTCGCAAACAATTTATTGTACTATAGTCGCATTTGAACGTTTCGGGGACTTATGTTTATTCTAGAGATATACCTAACCATCATCTTGCACTTAAACACTAATTAGTCTAGTACTATAATAGCTTAGATATACCTGTCAATGTCAATCAAACATAGACAATATACCTACCTGTCTGGTTGATGTGAGTTTATTGAAACAGTCTAAAGTATAGAGTGAATAGGCTCTTAATAAACTAGCACGCCTTACCATCAACGATCGCATCGCTGCTTACCATCAGGCGGGATTGCGGTCAAGCCCTGGTTTATAGATAATAATAAAAAAAGTTATGTATAAAGCTGTGGATAAACGTACGACTAAACGAGTACCTACCGACATAATAATTGATTTATGTGATTACCCCTATGGTTTTCATTGTTTCAGGATTTTTTTTTGTCCGTTTTATCGTAAGACCTACAGGAAATTTAAATTTGAATGAGCTTTTGTAAAACCATATTATTTACACACAGATAATCGTATACAACGTGTAACATAAAGGGTATATACATACCAAGGGCATGGTACCTTTACATGATATCAAACGATATTGGGAAGGTTTTTTAATCCTATCTCTTTATGCTAGGAAGTTCTGTGAAAAAACACCGCCTGTGATAGGCTACTTACTACCTTACTAGGCGCACAGAATTATTGGAGTAGTGATTAACATATGCAGTGTGGTACGACGTTTGTTATGATTTGAATCTAAGAAACACACGGAACCGATAATTTGCTATAAATTTTTTGAGTATTTTATTTTGAGTTGAAACCCTTCCGATATTGTTTGATATCATGTATAGATGCCATGCCCTTGGTATGTATATACCCTTTATGTTACACGTTGTATATATGAGTTTTGGCAGTACATGCCGGTTTCCTCGCGATGTTTTCCTTTACAGTTCACATTAAAATTATCGTCATATTTTCAAATATAGGGGTGGCAGGTTGCAATATCAATTTTTGTTTTCTTTTGACACTCGCCGGTATTATAATTAATCGCCTATTACCGAGGCGTGCCCTCCTGATTAATTTACATTAAAAATAAATATGTTCTAAATTTCTGATAAAATGACATCATTAATTAATTCTCCTGTCCTTGTCTCAAATTTTTTGTGGTTTGCGCAACATGTCTTTTTCTTCCTTGTTTCTCTATTAGACATGATCTCTTTAGTCGTCCTCTTCTTAATCATATAATTATTCATACATTCCATCCTTCGTTTCTTTGGTCTTTCCCTACTCTTATAGCCATCGAAATTCATATTCAAAACTCTCCTCATAATATTTTCCTCATTTCTGACAACCTATTTCCACACAACTTTTCAATTGCCAGTGCCACTTTCAGACTTCCTCTTAGGTACTTATTTCTTATTCTATCTATTCGTGTAACACCAACATTCCTCTTAGCATTCTCATCTCACCTGAATGCAATTGCTTTTCATTCATCCCTTTTGTATCCCAACATTCTGATCCATACAAACAATAGGTTCCAACTGGTCGTTTCCTTTGAATGACATCATAACTGAAAATTTAACTGAATGTCCACTTTAAAATTCAATGGTTGGCCTTATCTCTAATAGCTAGTTTCCAAACAACCATTGCGTGGACCAAAGGCATTTTATCTAGACTTTTATTGAAGGTTTCTAACAGTTCAACTAACAACTAGAATGCACGGTCTAACATAATACATTCGGTTATAAAACCTCCCTATCCGTACTTTTATTGCCTCCAAGCGTACTTTACAGCGATATTTAATACCGCCCTTGGGATTGACTGATTTCGTTACGTCACTACCTCCCTATGTTCGTTTGAATGTTAAAAGTATCGGTGAACCCCGCTGTAAAATTGCGTCGTTCTTAATGTTTCAAAATACAAAAGTGAAATGGATATACGAGTACGTAGTCTATTATATTGCTCAGGTCCGTCATTTTGTACAAGTAATCAAACACTCAGATTAAAAGCACTGAATTATTGGACGAGAACTCACTGTTTTTACAACACAATAAAAACAATGTGACTTAATTTTTAAAACTCCTTTCATAGCCTGTTTCTTTGTAAACTGTTGTACTACTTTGCATAATTAATTCAAAATATTTAACATAAACTTACATGGGCACTTCAGTGAAATGCCAGAAGCCAATTGCTCGTCTCCTATGAAAAGAGCCGGTATACAACATTTAAACATAATTGGTTTTTACAATGTTTTCAAATTATAGTGTTAACAGGTATAGCAGGACATTGTAAGCCTGTCTACAAGTACCAGGCACTTAGCAAAATATGAAACAGTATAAAAATCTACATAATAACTAGGCCTTTAATCTTGATCTTAATGAATTACATTTCTTTTTTGCCGTTTTCTTGACCGAAACTATGTCGGTGTCGGACGTTTTGGACTTTCATTTCTTTCAGAAATTTTGCTATTGTAGATTAGAACCACGTACGACTTTGAGTTAGTGAGTTTTCTTAAGTCCACTACACTCAGGTACATTTATTGTTCCCTACACAATAGTTGAAATACAAATAAAATCGGTATTTCAGAACATCCGTTAGTGCATGTTATCCTTACAATTGAGAAGAAACGTGGTCAAGTGATCATTGTTGTTCATGCCATACAAACTGATTCCTCTGTTTTCTCCCTGATTGGTGATAATAGAACAATTTTTTTTTTACGATATTTGAAGTCGATTTTTCTCGGTGGTAGGCCATAACCTCTGCTGCCGGCAGAAGTTACCACCCACCAGACAAAGTCTTGCCGCCAAGCGATTCGTCGTGTTCCGACATGATGTCTGGTGAAGCCGTACGGAGGACGGGTCTGAGCAGTTGTGTTGCGATGTGTGGCGGGTACGATGCGCCAAATGTTGTTGTGTCGGGAGTTTGGTCCTGGAGAGTCTCCAGATCAATCTCCCTCTAGCGCAGCTTCGTTTGGTCGTGTTGGTCTTGGGTTTAACATTGCATCACCTCGCTCAACTGCCGTCATCCTTCCTATTCCTTAGTTTTTTAAGTAAATAGGCTTCATAAACTAGTGCGCTTTACCATCAACGATTGCATCACTGCTTACCATCAGGTGGGGTTGCAGTCAAGTACTAGTTTATAATTATTACAAAAAAAAAGCAAACAAAAAAGTAGACTACTACAAATATACTATGGACCTATACTAAAAATATAATATGGGAAACACCAATGGTAGATTGGTGTTTCCCATAGTATATTATTTTATGATGCAATTAAATCTGAAATTATCAGATAAAAGGGATCTTTACCTTTTATCTGAAATTATAAGGGTTTCTTAACCTCACACACTGATATTACTTGTTATTCAAGAAACTTTCATACAACACTGACGACCGTGCCGTTACATGACGAATAAACCGAAGTTTTTCTCGGCACAAATGTGTGGGAACAAATAGTCAATTTCTAACAAAGCCTTTCGCTCTTTCTAAGCTTCAAAGACCCTTGCAGCAATTAATTCAGCTTAATTCGTCATAGATAACTAGCTTATTAGCCAGTATTGTATATATTATCTAATTCGGCACACCTGACTAATTGGAACTACATAATATGACAACTATACTATTGATTACATTAGCTCATTAGTAGATACAGCATACTAAATGTCGGCTACAATGACACAACCTATCAGAATACATAATTGGCAAGCGCATTTATTAGCCATCACTTAAGGTGTGATTAGGAAATAATTAGTAACTGATCCTAGATTATTTATGGAAATATGAGTGTACATAAGGAGCATGCTTCCACAGTATATTATTGAATCAGTAATGTTTGCCCTTTTGGTCGTGCATATATTAAAATGTCAGAAAGTAAATTATAACAAAATATGTGAAAAAATGTAAACTTTATGGACCAAGAAAAAGAAGTAGTCCTGAATACAGTTACAATCAAATTAGGTTTAACAGCATTGTTATGTTAGTTTATTATGATGATTATTTCTAAGATGCATCGATAATACTGGATACTTGATATTAAATCTTATCGTTAAGAAATTGTAGTATACTGAAATGTGCTTTCCCTTCAAGCGTATCTTTAATTTATTTTTAACTAGCTTTCCGCCCGCGGCTTCCCTCGCGTGGAGATCGGCTATATCGCGCTTTTTAGAGTTTCCTCGGGAATATCGTTTTTTTTTTTTTTCGGGATAAAAAGACCCTATTATTTAATCCGGTCTTCTAACTTTACGTCTGCAAAATTACAAAGCAATCGATTCAGTAGTTACGACATGAAAGCGGAACAAACAAACAAACTCACTTTCCCATTTATAATATTAGTAAGAATAGATTTCCTGAATTTGATGTTAAACGATTATTATAACAACTATTTTTTTAATTCACATCTGTAATTCTTATGGTGTACACAATAAATACAGATACTAAACTTGAGATTTGTCATCATCATCATCGTCTCAGCGTTAATCCCAGTCGCATCCGTAGCTTTTCAGCTTTGGAGTCTGGGGTCCGCTTTACCAGTCTAACTGCTGATTTTGGCTAAACTTCGATATTTTCCGTGAAGCGACTGCCGTCTGACTTCCACAACCCGAAGGCAATATCTAAGCATTGCAGTTAAACCAATTGTTAGACTTTTGAGGGCTCCAACAACCCTTAACGACTGCCACTTGATGTTCGTATGGCAACCGGGACCAACGGCTTAACGTGCTTTCCGAGGCACGACCAGACCAGTGCAAATATTCATATTCATGGATACAAATATTTGCACTGTGCGGGGATCGAACCCGCGCAACGGCCGCGTTCGCTACCGCTACGCCACAGAGTCTGTGCTTGAGATTTGTATCATATAAAATTCAACCACGAATTAAATGACACTTATTTTGAAAACGTTTTAAGAAATCTGTGGCTGACTACAATGAACTTTATACTAACCGAAACAGAATGAGAGTTGGCTCAAAATGAGTTTCGTCTGAAAATTCGATCATTAGAAACCAGGGGTCAGCTATTCATCGAATCCAATCCCCGTCGAGACAAATCCCAAGATAATTCACTTTAATATTGCTCACCTATCAATCCCGCAGTCCAATTTACTCAACAATAGCTCGACATTCACTCAACTCCATTGGAAATCCCACAGCGATTGTTGGAACCCACACGAATAAGTGTTGAAAATTTGAAACGGAATTGAATGCCGCGTGCAATGCTCGGTCCAGCAGGCCTCGTCAACTCATGCGGTTTTTTGTCAGGAGACTGCTGAATTCATTGTCGCTATGACTAACTTGCTATTAGTTGACAGAGGTTTGGATGGATTGGCAAATAGAGGTGGGACTGTCAGTAAATAGGTTAGGTGTGACTTAATGTGGAGGATATACACGAATTGTTGTAGTGTGAGTTTCATGTTTTTAAAATCAAAACATGAAGTACCCTAAGGATATAAACGGACCCTATTACTAAGACTCCTGTATGTGTTGCTGACTAAATTAAATCAAATCATTTATTTCAAATAAACCAGTTACAGGTACTTTTGAATTGTCAGAAGGTCGGTGAGTCAATAAGATGAAGCTAGTCGCCCATTCCAAAGAGTAGGTACCTATGGAGAAGAACGGGCAAGAAACTCCATGGACACTCTTTTAAATTTTCAAGCTATTGTTACAAATATTTGATTACATCATTCATGTTGAAATCAACCGTGTGAGAACAATGCAGAAATATATTGTACGCTGAGACCGCCCATAGAAAACACACAAAAATCAATTCAGAAATTAAAATACGCCATGGCAGCTAAGAGATGATGAATGGTTTCACACACCATTTTTTTTTTTTTTATTGGGATGGGAAATCATCGAATGACTTCTCCCGCTCTGGGCGGAGCGGAAGGGCGTGTCAGACGTTTACTGACTAAAACCACAGAACAGATAAGACATTAGAAGGGCCTTGAAGGCGGGACAAGTGCGCCGCTGATGTGAGCAGACGCTCAAAGTTTAGCCGAAATTGACTTGACCGGTCAACAGTCGCGCTCTTATTGTAACAGCGTAAGAAACTCCGCGGAAAAATTTAATAATGCCGTCTTGCGCTATTGTAACGTGTCGGAAAAGAAGCGAGGTGTGTAGTGTAGCCCGACAAGGAATTTCTTTTCACAGGTAAGCCCAAAAACCTCAAAATACAAGTAATATTTGTAATTATTTCGATAGTATTATGTAGTTTCTAACTAAAAACGATAAAATGGCAAACAGATGCAAAATTATACATAGCTTGCAATACATGGGTACCGTCTTATATAGTATAAGCGACTGCGCAATGTATTATGTTCACTGCGAACGTCCCAGACGCAGATCCAAAGCTTGAATTCTGAGAATTCCACACGCATCGATAGTGCTGTACCAAGATGTAAACAATGTCGATATGAAGTAACCTGTATGTTTAGAAATGATTCAGTAATATTATAAATTTTAATAACTCTGTTCATTAATTATCACCTATAATTATACTATTATATTGTTGGATAATTTAACTTCTGGTTGGGTTATTAATCTCAAGTTTGGTAAGTTTTTGTCTTCTGTCAATTCAATTTTAATACTTTTTTTTAGATTTCCAACAGATCCAAATATAAGAAAACTGTGGATTGAAGCAACTGGCAGAAATGAATGGATACCCACTAAATGTAGCACAATTTGTTCGCGTCATTTTACAGAAAATGACTACGATATAAAAAAGTCAGGAAAAAGATACTTGAAATCGGGAGTTTGTCCACACAAATTTATCGTTTTGCATTTTTCAGTAAGTATTGTATAACTCATATTGGTTCACTAATGTTTTACCAAAAAACAATTTTTCTCTTTACTGGCAACGCTTCATGAACTGTTTATTTCACAAACAACTGATTCCACAAATTTTTAATTTTATATACACTCACTATGTAAACATTCATTTGGCTTTACAAATGCTTCGAATCACAACATCACGATTAATCTTAATAACATAAAAAAATGAAGCGTGTCAGAAAATGATGACTTATACTTTATTGTCGTTTTAACGTCACGTCATTATTAGGCCCCTGGCTGGAGGCTTTAACTTCTAGGCATCCTTTCATACTGGCTCTGATTACTGGCAATATGAAAACGTTTTTTTTTTTGTCAGTCATCTAACAGCAATGCCGTAACACAAGCTGAATCCATCAGCGAGCTAACACAAGGTGCATCTACCAGCGAGCTAACACACGCTGCATCTACCAGCGAGCTAATACACGTTGCGTCTACCGCAAGTAAATTAATTCCATCTACACCACGAAAAAATAAGTCTATGAAGTTTCGTAATACACACGTAAGTTACTTATTTTTATATGAAGCTGTAATGTTCTTTTTTTTAGTTAAAACACGATAAAATAAACATATAAATACATATTTTTGTTTATTTTCCATAGCAAAATTTTATGTCACCTTCAAACGCATCGACACCTAGAAAGCGAAAACTGCAATACATCATTAGCACCAAGGAAACTATAATTAAACGGCAGAGATTACAAATCAAAAGAATACAAGCTCAGAATAGAAGATTAAAAAGAAAAATTAATAAAATAGAAGACATTATATTAAACATTCAAGAAAAGTTTTGTTTGAAAGATGAAGACACTAATATTCTAAAAAATATAAATTTACAGGTAAATATATAAATTTAATGCATAAAATTTTTGTACTGTTTTGTGTACCTTTTGTGTTGTCGTGCTTTCGTTCAATATTAGGAAGCGTTATTATTTTTTACCCTTTATTAACAGGCTCAAGAACTGACACACCGCATGTTAATGAAAAAGTCTGGAGGAAAATCGAAACAAAAGTATAGCCCAGCGCTTCGTACCTTTGCGCTGACGCTACATTATTATTCACCAAAGGCCTACGATTACGTACGTAAAACGTTCGATACCTGTTTACCTGAAAGGCGTACCCTTAGGAAATGGTATGAAAAAATCGGAGGAGACCCAGGTTTTACTAAAGAATCCTTAGAAGCGTTGAAGCAAAAAGCTAAAAATACAAATTATACCATCATTGCAGGGTTAACTATTGACGAAATGGCTATCCGCCGACGTATAGAATTTGACGGCGAGAAATTAGTGGGACATGTTGATATCGGCACTGGCCTAGAAGGAGATCATATAGAAGAAGCTAAAGAGGCTGTAGTTTTCTTAGTGACAAGCGTGAACTGTAACTTTAAAGTCCCCGTTGGTTATTTTCTCGTAGATGGTATGACAGGACGACAACGTGCTGACTTAGTTTTACAATGTTTGGAGTTAATTGAAGAAACTGGCATAAAAATGATATCCTTGACTTTCGATGGATGCGCTGCAAACATAGCAATGGTGAAATGTTTGGGTTGTTCTATAGAAGATCGAAAAATTACTTTTGACCATCCTATTACAAAAGATAAAATTTTGGTAATGTTAGATCCATCTCACATGATCAAATTATTGCGGAACGCTTTTGAATGCTATAGAACTTTTATAGATTCAGACGGAAACAAGATACAGTGGAAATTTTTGGAAGAACTGAACATACTTCAAGAAAAGGAAAATTTTCACTTAGCAAACAAGCTACGTTTCCGTCACATTCAGTTTCAAAATCAAAAGATGAAAGTAAAGCTCGCAACACAACTATTCAGTCTTAGTGTTGCGGATGCAATAGATTTTTGTAATGATAAACTAAAGTTACCTCCATTTAAAAATAGTCAAGCAACATCGAATTTTTTGAGAATTATTAATAATATGTTTGATATATTCAATTCGCGGAGCTCGTTTCAGTATAATTTTAAGAAAGCAATTACAGATATAAATGCAATGCAGATTTTAGGACTCCTAGATTCAGCAGTAGTTTACCTATCCCAATTAAAATATCAGGATGACAGACTTTTAATACAAAGCCCGCGAAAAACGGGCTTTATTGGCTTCATTGGTTGCGCTGAAGCCGTAAAACATCTTTATGACCATTTAATACGCACCCAATTGCTTGTATATATGCCTATGTATAAAATTAGCCAAGACCACCTCGAGATGCTCTTTGGAAATATAAGATCACATGGTGGAGCCAACAATAACCCTACGGCACGCCAATTTAAAGCAGCTTACAAGAAACTACTGGTGCATGTCGAATTAAAAGCTCTGGAAAGTGGTAATTGCATGGCTCTTGAACATATTTCTATACTCAGTTGTGCATCATCGCCTATTGAAAGAATAAATAGGACGACCAATAACGGTTTGAACGAAGACAATTTCCGAACGGATTCTGACGATAATGATGATGAAGTTATACAATTGTTTTTACAAAACGTTTCTGATTTTAGTAAACAGGTTATTGGCCACATCGCGGGTTTTATTGCACACATTTTAATTAAAAAAATTGATTGCGACATTTGTGTTAGTGCATTGTTGTCCAATGAAATAAATTCAGACCATAAATTTATAGTAGCCAAAGATAAGGGGGGTCTTTTGTACCCTTCGAAAGACCTAATACAAATTTGTAAAACGTCCGAAGCAGTTATCAAACTTTACATCGATAATCTTCGTAATATAAACAAACATTTGTTGACAGCGAAGATTTTGCGTAGCTTCGTTGGAACTCAACTATTTAATAACATTAGTAATCATCAAGTTGGATTATATCCTACTGCAAGTCATGTTACAGACCTAACTAAAGCTATTATTCAAAAATATATAAGTGTAAGATTGCACTTTATTTTGAAAAATTTCAATTTAAAAGATAGCAAGCGCATGTTACTGAATAAATATGTGTTATTTCAGGGACAGTAATTGAAATTAAATTATCGTTCAATATTAAAATATACTTGTATACCCATTTTGCTAGTTTCATTTTTTATTTATTTACTGACGTCATTATTGTATACAAATACATGTGCTAAAGGTATTTACTGACGTCATTATTGTATACAAATACGTGTGGCGCATGTCTGCCTAATCCTGTGTGGGCCTCAAAGAGAATTAAACACACCGTTTATAGACGGCCCGTGCTTATCGGACGGAATGCCACGCAATTTTAAGCCATTTTTAACATGATAGATTTATCTCGAGCCAAAACCATCGGGGCCTTTATTTATTATATTATATTTATTATTATTTATATCATTTATAGTTTACTTATATGAAATCCAACATATGATACATTTTTGAATTCTTTAAACTTATTCTATAAAATGACACCATAATCCAAACGATTATACTATATATATATATATATATATATATATATATATAAACACCTCTTTGGGCACATAGTTGATCCAGCCGCAATCCCGAACACAATAGACTCCACCTTTAGCACGGAATAACTTTGATCTAGCTGCGTATTTCTCGGGCGGAGTGGCAACGTCACATTCGATTAAGCGATGTTGCCAAACATATTCGTCGATAGGACATTATACTCGATAAAAAATTTTCAACAATTTCATGCAATTGTGGATCCGTAACGGCTAAATTTTTTGAACCCACGAGGACTTTTTAGCACTGAATATATTTTAGAAATCAATTACTTGTGTTGATCCATTTATATACTCGTACTTCCAGTAATACTTCTTTTGATCCGATGCCTGTACCGTAATGGTTGATCAATTATGAAGTTATTAAACCTAATCTAGATATTTTATATTCGCATTGCTCCATACATTGTAAGATCTATATATATTTTTTCAACAATTTCATGCATTAGTGGATCCATAAGGATTTTTTTAAATGCACGAAGACTTTTGGCTCGGAATATATTTCAAAAATCATTGACTTATGTTGATCCATTTAGCTACTCGTACTTCGTAATACTTATTTTGATCTGAATAGGTACTGATACCGTACCGGTCGATCGGTCAGTTTAAGAAATCAAAGTTATTGTTATGAATATTTAAAGAGGTTAAATTTTACGTATGGGGTTTTTATACTTTATTTCTAATTAACCATTTATTTTAAAGTTTTAAACTCTATTAATCGAAACCAATCTAATGAGTCCAAACACGATATCGCCGCTGTATGTTTTGTGTGGACAGCCTCGGTTACATTCAATGCAATTAACACTGCTTGTATAGACTTCTGTGGTAGAGATTGTATGCGAATACATATTATAATTAAATTTTAAGTTTCAGTTTTAAGGGTTGAATTTTGCGTAGCGGTTTTTTAAGGTATTAATCAGGCATTCTGATGAGTGTGCAAGGGAATTGCATGATTTAATTCCCCCATCTCCGTTCTACCATCGGACGACCCGTCGTACGGCGACTTTCCACCCTCACGTTGTTAACACCACTACGATCCGGACGAAGCGTTTTGCTTCCTCTTTTATTCCGCGTACATCGAGGGACTGGGACAATTTGCCAGCGGCGGTGTTTCCGTCACACTACAATTTGAGTGTCTTCAAGGCTAGAGTGAATAGGCTCTTAATAAACTAGCTCGCTTTACCATCAATGATCGCATCACTGCTTACCATCAGGCGGGATGGCGGTCAAGCGCCAGTTTATAAATAATAATAATAATAAAAAAAATTGAAAGAAAAATTGTTTACTCCGCCCAAACAGAACCCACATTATAATAATAATACACTAAAAAAATAATAAACACAATAAAGAAAAAAAGAAAAAAGAAAAAAACAAAGTAATATAATTTACTAAAAAGCCTCGTACTCAAAATAAAACAATGTTTTCCTGATGTTATAACCCGGGGTCAGGAGTTTTGACGGGAAAGTTAAGCTGAGTGTCGCTTCAATTTTTCCATTGGAGTTTTAAATTACTTATAGTGTTCTTTACTAAATAAAAATGCGTGATTTATGTAGTAAAAAGTGCATTCAGTAAATAATTCATAAAGAACATCGAGATATCCTAGCGTAGTGTGTACAATAAACATGTGTATCCCATTTATAATGTTTTTGTAAATTAAAAAAGGTAAACTCAACCGCACGTTATTGGAAATAAAATCTTATTTGCTACTTAGTAATAGCGCCATAGCACCGGGAAAAATATTATTGTTCATTATTCGTCATTGAACTTAAAAACGAAAATTACGTGTTTGATTTCCGCAGATTGTTTGAGGAAAGTAGTTAGTAAATGCCTGCGTGATTTCACCGTTTACTGCTTAGTATGATACTATTGTCATCGGCAGCAGCGCGGGCGTTGAGACTAAAGGATTCGACCTCGGGCAATAGCAATAAAAAAGTTAGTAATCAATGTCAAAATCCTATAAAAATTTAAATTGTCAACAGAAAAATTATTTTCTTTTGGCAATTTAAGTTTTTACCCGACTTCAAAAAAGGAGGAGGTTTATTTTTATGTATGTTCATCAATTACTGTAAGACGCCTGGACTCGTTTGCAAAATTCTTGTTTTATTTGAAAGGGTGGTCCCATAGTCACCAGGTCAGGATCTGATGATTAAAGACTAGAGAAATCAAGGAAAACTTTCACAATTTTTACGAGCAACTAGTGCATTTCTAGTTATTTTCATTAAGTATTTTAAAGCACTACAATTTAGGTAATAATGATCTGGAGTAGATATGAAGTCGGGAGACAGTTGAGGGAACTCCTCGACAATTCACAGCAGCTACCTTGTGTTTGAGCTTGATTAATTTGTATTAATAAGAACTTTACATTATATTTAGGTAAATGGGTTGTAACTGTCATTAGGGCGCTGATGATGAACACAAAGGCCAGTTCAGGTCAACTTCTCAACGGTTTACAGTAGTTCCCTTGTATTTGGATTTAATTATTAAACATATATTGATGAGCAATTTTCACCCATATGGATTATTATGAAAATCTGCAGTAGGTTTGATGATGAAGACCACGACCAACAAACCTTCATTTTAACCCACATAGGTGCAAAGTTCTTATCAATACGAATTAATCAAGCACAAACGCAAGGCGACTGCTGTGTATAGTTGAGGAGTTCCCTCGACTGCCTATGGTCTTCATCATCAGATTTACTACAGACCATCATTTTAACTCTATAGGTGCAAAGTTCTCATCAATATAAATGAATTAAGCCCAAACACAAGGTACCTACTATTAATCGTTGAAGAGTTCCCTGAACTGGCCTTTACTTTTATCACAAGAGCCTTCATGACAGTCATAACCCATCTTTTTGTAAAGTTCTTATCTATACAAATTAATCAAGCACTAACTCAATGTAGCTGCTGTGAATCATTGAGGAGTTCCCTTGACTGTCTAGGGTCTTCAACATCAGATCTACTACAGACTTTCATTTTAACCCATATAGGTGCAAAGTTCTTATCAATATAAAAGAATTAAGTCCAAACACAAGGTACCTACTGTTAACCGTTGAAGAGTTCCGTGAACTGGCCTTTCTTTTCCAACATCAGAGCCTTCATGACAGTCATAACCCATATTTTTGTAAAGTTCTTATCAACACAAATTAATCAAGCACAAACTCAAGGTAGCTGCTGTAAATCATTGAGGAGTTCCCTTGACTGTCTCCCGACTCCATCAGCAGCTACACCAGACCTTTATTAAATTGTAGTTCTTTGAAATACTTAATGAAGATATTTAGAAATGCACTAGTCACCCCTATGATTTTTGGAATTTCCTCTTGATTTCTTTTACTCTTCCATCATCAGATCCTGACTTGGTGACTACGGGACCGCTTAAAAAGTTTACCTTTCCAAACAACAAAGTATTTTGAAAATCGATCCAGGCGTCTGAGATTACTCAGTGAACATACTTAAAAAAAGAAGCTGCTGCTTATCCAATCGCTTCACGCCCTTGGCAAATGCTGCGCCCTGATTGGCCCATTTGAATTGGATCAACAACCGCTCAGACGCCAAAAAGGTGGATTTGTATAAAACAGCCCTTAATTATTGTTATTACTTATTATTATTCATCGTGACAAATGTGGCTCCGAAGGGAGCCACATATTTATGGTCAGATAGCAACGGATCAAGAAAAGGCCCCCGGATCAACAAGTGAAAATGGATCAAAAAATTACTACCTATACGGCACGTCTGATCAACAAAGTGCCCAAAGGGATATCTATATATATATATATATATAGATATGGATCAACAAATTACTACCTATACGGCACGTCTGATCAACAAAGTGCCCAAAGGGATATCTATATATATATATATATATATATATATATATATATATTGATACAAATAAAGTTTATAGGAAAAAAATACATTTAAACTAAATCAAAGTTAGGTACGAGTTTTTATTACACATTCAACTCGAAACTTTTTATAAAACTGTTTGTACACCCAAATCTTTCATTTAACCCTAATTTTAGGTTTATATCACCATAAACAAAAAATCACATTTTCAAGTTACGTAAATTTCTACTAAGAAATATTTTTCTAAAAACTCTTACAATTACGAAATAGTATATTACTTCGTATAACTCGAATCTAATGTAAACTTATATGTAAAGAATACTCCTAATCCTTACGAAATTAATTAGAACACAATCAATCATTTTCTGTTAATTTTATCGATATAAACTATCGACCTTTTGGTCGCCATAGCGTGTATGAGAAATTTGCGAATGTAAGAGTGTACGTCAAATGCATTGCTTACGTTAGTGTGACAACCAATTACAAACTTATAATCTAAGTGCGAATGTTTATTTGTGTGCGTAATAAGCTTCGGTATTGGTTTATTGTTTATAGTGGAGTTAAAGAGGGGACACAAGCGGCGACACGCGTTCTAATACAAATCCCGAACTACTTCCCTTCTAATGTCTTTTATATGTTCTGTGACTAAAACCCACCCGTGTTTCTTCATGTGCCTTGTTTAAATGGTTTCACACACCTTGGTTGTTAACTTAAATAATAGTCACGGATAGCCAAAGATGATGCTTTATTGATATTCAACTAACTCGTAACAAATGATATATGAATGATGTGTAAATGAGTCCAGTCTATGAATGCTGGTCGTGTACTGTCGCCTTAAACTATCCCCCTTATTCATAAACATTGCTGAAAGCTAACTAGTGGTTAGTGACTGTTTAGACATTCATTTTTGAAGTTTGCACGTCACGTAACTTTAATCATCGTTTATGAATAAACACCATATTGTATAAGGGGTTTATTCATAAAAGATAATTAAATTAAAATGACGTTAAAACGTCTAAAATGTATCTTTAAACAGTCACTAATCACTAGTTAACTATAAGCAACGTTTATGAATAGAGGGGTATAATTTGTGCAAGGCGACGGAAGAGTGTTGTACGATAGCTGACTCGTACATCTCCATTGTACATCTGTCTGTCTTTCCATCTGTCACCAGATTGTATTTCATGAATCGAAATTGCTACACAGTTGAATTTTTCACAGATGCTGTTGTCACTATAACAACAAATACTCAAAACTGTTTTTGTATTGATAGATATGGAACTCTTCGTGCGCGAATTCAACTCGAAGTTGGCCGGATTTTTCTTTTAGCTTATTTATGAATGGATCAGGCGTGTTGATCCGACCCCCAAACATAAAAAGTTCACCTCCTTCTCAAAGGGCTTTACGGCAAACAACAACCATTGAGGCCTTAAATCCTTAAAGACTTAAGAGGTGCTGTAACCCCTTCGTAACAGTTACAAACAAAAGCAATCCCTATCAATAAAATTGACATAACTAACCATTAATAGTAATTAATGTGACATAAAACCCGTTACTTGAAGAAGGTCGCCTTCACGAAACCGTTATTAGCATAATAAGTCCCACCCCACGTAACGATGATAGCGCAAGACATAAGAAATGTTCTAAAACTTTTATTTTACAACCCTCAGATCAACAGATAGGGTGATTGCATTGTTATCTTTTCGATCTTTATTTCTTTTTTTCTTTTCCGGGTGGATATGCTGAATCACATGAAGCCATTAAATTGTTCCTCACGCATACGATACCCTCTTATCACACGCAATGCGTGTTGTAATAGCACAATACGTTGAAGATACACAACAAATCTGTTGTGTGTCCTCAATTAATTGAACTGTGTTCTGGATGATATTCTCTTGTGCAGTTGCACAAAACAATGACTGTGCAGATCCGAAAATTCTTTCTCTTATTGCTCTTATGACACGTATTCTCACTTCAATAAGGTAACCTCTAACATGATAAAATATTTCAAACCCGCAAACAAACATTCAAAGCTCTCAGTAAGTCATCAACATAAATCAAAGTCTCTGCAACTCAACACCTAATCGATGACCTGAATGCCGACAGCACTCTGTGATCAATTCTATCTAAATCGGTCCATTTGACCACCGCAGATCAATAGCAACCATTACAGCCGACAAATTATTAGGCAATCGAGAGATATGAAGCCACACTGGAGAAGCCTCTAACTAGCGGAATAAACTCATTTGTATCGGAAATTGGTATAAATGTTGTATCCTCACGAAAGCGTGAGGATTTTGTAAGCGCCTTGGGATTTCAGTAGTTGATTTTGTCGAAACCTTGAAAGCTTTTTAAGACATTTTCTGTTAATCTCTTGAGCTTTTTCTCTAGTCCTAGTAGTCTTATTTACTCTTTTCTTTGAATCATCCATTAGCCAAATTATTTGTTGAAATTGCCTATATTGTGTTCGTTTTCCAAAAAGTACATAATATCGACTATTCGGTCAAATTCCGCTCCTGTGCACGACAGACATTGATTCATAGTGATGAACTGAAAACCGAGTACAGTCCACTAATGCTCGGCCGGCTTGACCAACAACTGGTCGGATGTAACCGCAGCGACATCTCGGTCAATAGCGCCCATTAGCTCACGTCAAAACGTACGCTCATTAATTCAGATCACGCGCGCCAGCCAGTCTCGCTTTCACATGCAAATTGTTTATCGAGCTCTGATGGAATATGGAGCCTCGGTATCCAAGGACCCCAATTTTTCTCACGTATCCAAAAGTTTTAAGTGGAAAATGTTTATAAATCAGAAATTAATTATTTTGCATAGCTACGTATTTCGGGCAGCATTTCACAAAAATTGAGACATCTTCTCAAAATATTCGCCGTGTTTTACCGATTCCTTTTATCTACGAAGTCCTAAAAAACTAATTTTAAAGGGGAATTTAGAAACAAATATTAGATTACCTCTACTCTCAGCAATCGCTCAAAGGCCTTCCCTTTTATTGAAAAGAAAACCAAAATATCCAAGGTCTGTCTAAAAAGCGAAATGTAATGGCACATGGACTCTGTAAGTAAATACTCTCTTAGATTAACCCGTTTCATAGTTTATTCAACCTTTAACAAGCTCACCGCAACACAAGGACATTTATCTCGAGGATTCGCCATTACACTAACGAAGCAGTCAGTTTCAGTCTCTATAACAAGGCAGCCACTCTGATCTACGAGCAACTCACCATTCAGAATATTATTGTTCTAAGCAAGGTGAACTGGCTGATTTCTAGCTCTTGCATAATATCGTAGTCTAAGAAACGTTCGTTTGTTGGAATAGTAAATAGTATGCTGGAAGCTCGATTCGAAGAAAAATATGGCAGTACCTACATATGCTCAAAATCGATCTCTAGAAAGTCGAATACGGTACAACAAACTAAATTTGTTACGGAAACAACTATTTGATCAATCTCAAAACTGATAGAGGATCAATCTACGAGTAACATATGAATTCTGCTGAAACTTCCAACTTGTTATTTTATTAGTCTTAAGTTTTACCATCGCCCTCGAAGTCAAACCCATGCATTCACCGTACCAAAACTTTCCCTCCATAATTTAGTTTACAAATCTTCATAAGATTTTCTTGTTTGTTGAAAAACTTTTTGCTGGCGTGATCCAGAATACGAAATGCAGCCAAGGACATCCGAACACCTCCATTATGGGTCTTGGGACTCACTTTGCTTAGGGCGTCGTGTGGCTCAGTGCCGTTTTGGAACTATCTGGGCAAGGCAAACAAAGATGTCCCTTTGTTTGCCTTGCCCAGATAGCTTCAAACACCTAAATTTGTCCCAATTTACCTGAGTCTGTTTTTGTTTCCTAGGCCGCAGCTCTCGGGGGCCTAGTCGGTTGAATGAATGGAATTTATGACTTGGCCGTAAATCTTGGAGACTGGTTGGTAAATCTTGGTGGTTAGAATGTTTTTCTAAGTGGAGGCGGATGAATTAATGAAGGGGATAAATGTAGGTCTGTAATTTATGTTTTTCCAAAGGTTATTCATATGCCAAGGAACGTTATTGGAAGAAGAGCTAAATGTGAGTGCATATGTAGACAATGATGTGGAATAAGACTATTATTGACAAGTTTTTTTTAACTCTTATACTAAATCTGAGTTAATTTATCACCTAAAAAGTCCACACGTCGTTCAACAATGTAAAAAACTCGCAGTTGGTTCGTTTCGTTTCCTAAAGTTTACAGAAGCCTGTTACGTGGCTACCAACTTTAAATATACCCTTGCGGTTTTCCTAAAACTTGCTTGGAATACGCTTGTTATTTTACACATGCATGCATTTCTCATGCATATTTAACTTTGTAGGTCCAAGTTGTGTTTAGCTAATGTGTCTTGTCGGTAACTGATAGCTTGACACAACTTTCTGGCTTTAATCATAATCTAAATTATTTAGCTAATTTTTCTATTACTTGCGAAGTCATTATTAGCTGCATTATACATTGTTTAAAATTAAACTTTAAAAGTTTTATCATAAAAGTGTTTAGTGTTTTGCCGCAAACAGAGAAAAGTTTAACAAGTTTCGTCACCAACAAACAATTTTAACTTATAACCCCTCCTAACAAGCAAATACCTCTAAACGTGAAACGAATTTTAAATTTTTTTTCATAAAGTCCAACAGTCATGCCAGACGTTCCGAGAACTATTAGTTGAACATTTTTAATAACTTAATAGCTTCCCCCCGCTCTATAGTGAGCCCGTCTATTAGGGGATCACACGACAAAACAATAATTTGATTTAAAATCCGCGAATCCGTCCGAAGTGAGACGTCCTTAGTTCCCTGCAGCGTTGTGGTTTCCTGTCCTTTGAGTGAGCAAATTAAGTTTTGTAGCTCTTAAGAAATGGTGGCTGTCACGTGTACAGAGTGATAGTTTGTTAGCTGGACATGGGTCACATCAGCCTGGACATTGGAAAGTCCTCTAATATACTTCATGAAAGTTGGCTAAGCGAGCGGTGGGTATCATTGATGCTTCGTCATTATTTTGTAATATCTACCTTTGTTTACACTGAAGGCTTTCCCCCATATGTATTTTATTGACGATCGATAATATCGTCTATATCTAGTCATAGTTCGTTACTATATTCACTAATTCCATAGATTTTCCTTTTTATACTTCTTCTTCTACTTCTTACTTCTTCTTCTTTTTCTACTTTTTCTTTTTATATTTTTCTTTTTGTACAAAAGCTCACCCACCCTTGTAAACTCCGTGTCGTACGTCAACGACGAAACACTCGAACTACGAACTGAAAACACTATTTAACTTGAACTATTTTTTTTTTTTTGTATTTTATAAACAAGCGCTTGACCGCAATCCCGCCGGATGGTAAGCAGTGATGCGATCATTGATGGTAAAGCGAGCTAGTTTATTAAGTGCCTATTCACTCTAGCCTTGAAGACACTCAAATTGTAGTGTGACGGAAACACCGCCGCTGGTAAATTGTTGCAGTCCCTCGATGTACGCGGAATAAAAGAGGAAGCAAAACGCTTCGAAGAAAGAATATTTTGAAGAAAGCCACTATTTCTGTATGCATACATTAATCCTGGTGATGTTGTATATAATCTTCAAGTAGAAAATTTAGTTAAGAGTGACTAATGAAATATAAAGGCCGGACAGTATTTTTACTATAGGAGTATTTCGGTTACCGCTATAACAATAAATACTATTGTTTTTTTTAACTGTCCGGTACGCAAGTCCGACTCGCATTTAGCAGAATTTTTTATTTCTATGATGGACAAACTAGGCAGTTGTGTTTTAAATATTGAAGAAGGGATTTAGGATTCAATACGTCTTGTTCAGTCGAAACCTTCTGACCTGTAAAAAGGCCTGTGATGTCAACCCAGGAATCAAGAATCTTATATGGTTAGCAGTAGCTTTTGCAAGCCCTAGACCACTCAGTAACCGTTGCCGCGTACCGGAATGTTTAGTGTTGGCCTGCAGATTTGGCATCAGTCCACCTTGTGAGACAAGAATGGAATAGGAAGCGAAAAGCACGAAGTTGAAGTAGCGGCGTTTGTCAAGCAGCGGACGTCTTTCGCTTGTCCGATGAAGGCCAGCCCGCGCCTCAGCTGAGCCAGAAATTATAATAATGTCCCAACAATGACCTCTGAGTTTGTTTCGGCGTTTCGTCTCAGAGCTAATACTAGGAAACGCCGCGGTCATCAAACCATTAAGTATAACTTTCGATCCAGCCGTCCCTTGCTGTCCTCTCTAGCGAGGCCCTAAGCCGAGGTTCGTACCCCACAGGGGGTGCCCTTAGTGCGTAGTCGCCTAATTTTAAGTTAGTTTTAAGTGCCCCTGGCTGGAGGCTTTAATTTTTCATTAAGGCATCCACAGGAAAGTCCGGTTAAGTAGTTACGGCCTCTAATGACCACCTACGAGATGCCATACCAAAAAAAAAAAAAAAAAAAAAAAATTAAGGACGTCTTTCGCCTGAAAAATTAGTATTGATGAAGAAATTAATAACTCAAACAGTCTGCGACAGACTGAATTTATCGTCAAAACATAAATATCTATCGACGTACTTACTCAACAATAATACGTTTAATAAATCATAGAGTTAAGTTTCATGTTCCGTGCAGAATTTGAACAAAGAAGTTGAAAGTTGTAATGCATTTTTCAAGGAATTATTGCCTTGTCCAGACATTGAACCCACTGCGTTCGTGCGGCTAATCATTCAAGACACGAATTCACGTTTTCTGGTTTTTTTGTTCTTGGTTTCCTGATAAGGTTTTCATTAATTTGATATGTTGAATTCTCTAGTTAAGTTTTGATTTATGAATAGGAATTTATGTTGACGTCAAATAATATCCAGGCGAATTAAAAGAGTTACGTACAGACGACAGCACACCAAGCTACTACCTACAATCTGTCAAATTTCTTTAATACATTTTCGACTTCCGCTAAAGCCGCTAAGGTCCGCTAAGGTGGTTTATTTGTTAGGAAAATTTGTCAGTTTCGAATAACTTGACCTGCTGGCCCCTGCACAGCTGATACGATCATAAATGTGTTATTATGGAAGGCTCCGAAATAATACCTGTCCTTATTAATATAGTACGGCATATATTTTTGATAATTTGTGGGAGTCATAAGAAATTGGCAGCACAAATTAATATGCGACACCGAAAGAACATCAAAACTATCGAACGAAACATGTGACGGCAAAATTTTTGATGTTACTTCAAATTTTTTTCTTTTATCTTTATAAATAAATTAATAAAATAAATATATAGGTACGGACAAATCACACAGATTGAGCTAGCCCCAAAGTAAGTTCGAGACTTGTGTAATGGTATACTAACTCAACGATACTATATTTATAATAGATTCATGTATAGATAAACATCCAAGACCCAGGCCAATCAGGAAAAAATCATTTTTCATCATGACCTGGCCGGGGATCGAACCAGGGGCCTCCGCGTCGCAGGCAGGCGTGTTGACTGCTGCGCCACGACTGTTGAACTGTGCTTAACTGCGGTCCGGCCTGATGGTAAGCAGTGATGCGATCATTGATGGTAATACGCACTAGTTTATTAAGAGCCTATTCCCTCTAGCAATAAGAAACTTAAACTATAGTTAGATTAAAAACATTATGTAGATTTATCATCTCTTCAAATTTTGGACATGTTTTGCTTTATAAATATCGACTAAGTCACTTACATTCAAAATATTCTAATACCTCGTTGTGATCAAAAATATCTGACACCACTTACACATACTTAGCTCATGACTGTACGTTTACATACATATTTATTCTACAAATAAGTTAACAAAAATACTGTGCAATATTCAATCCAAACATCTCCACTCAAAGCTAACTCCGCAGTAAACTAAAATAACATAGTTGCGCTTCATCCACGGACATGATAAATTCCCGACTTCCGCTAAATTCAGAAACTTGATCTTTGCAATCCTATTTTCAGAGCCTTTTTAGCTGTGATTCAACTCCGTAGGCGATCTATGCTACATATTTTACTTGCTTTATGTTTCTTTTGAAACATAACACCACGCGTGTAATCTAACGGGTTAGGCAGAGATGTTTGCCTATTGTATATACATATTTGGCCCCTGGTTCGATCCCCGGCCAGGTCATGATGGAAAACGACCTTTTCCTGATTGGCCTGGGTCTTGGATGTTTATCTATATATTATGTATCTATTATAAATATAGTATCGTTGTGTTAGTATCCCATAACACAAGTCTCGAACTTACTTTGGGGCTAGCTCAATCTGTGTGATTTGTCCGTATATATTTATTTATTTTAATATGGGGTGAACGTAATGTCTCCAACGCAGCATGCCCTGGGCCTTTTGGTGCAGCCGTTACCCGGCACACTTCCTTTTCATCTGATGTATCGATGTATCTGGTCTTGCTTTCGGTCTGTGCTTAATAAATATATTGTCGTTCTGTCACAGACCCCAGGATGCAATTAAAAAAATCCTGATGCTAAAATTCAATAACACTTTCGCCGATCTGAAATTGGAATCCATGACCTTATGCTCAGCAGTAGCATGCGACCATTACCACAACGAGGCTGTCATTTGATTATCATGACATTATATCCTTGCTAATTGCTCTCCTTGTACATCACTTGAGTAGTATAGTGACATAGGTAACGTAACCTGTTCTCTCTTAGGACCTCATTTGAAATGCAAACACGGGTTTCAAAGTCTTTGTTGGTTCATAATTAGGTGATATTTCATTTAATCAGCAGAGCGGTCTAGGGTTTTGGTTACTAATTCGAGCCAACAGTTGTTGCTTTTGGGTAGCGGTTTAAAATAAAACCTACTTCCGGGCATACTAAACAGGACGTAAATATTTCACTGCAACACTTTTTTTAAATATGATCTTATGGCAAGGACCAACGGTCTAAGAATCTCTTGAAAACAATTTCAGCTCTATTATCGTCAACTTTTTGGCTTTTCGCCTTAGGTGCTATACCGATAGTACGTCCTGCATTACCCATTATTAAATATCAAGTATAGCCTTGGGACCTCCAAAAGTGACCCTCTTCGGAATAAGAATTATTTTATGATGATTCCTTGTCTCAAATCTTGCCCGAATTGGATTTAATCAGTTTAGTTTTAACGTAACGAATTGCTGCAGTGATCATTCTGATGTAAATATAATAAGATGTCAAATTTCTAAACTTGGTGATGGGACAAGCTAGACATTATTATCGTATGTATTTTTAAACTCATCGTATATCTCGGGAGCATAGAGTCCCGAACCTTCGGTAGTACAAGGAACCGAAGCCAACCCGCAGAGGCTCGTTGACCTCTAACAGTAAAGGAAATTTATTATTATAAGCCTGTGTTGTGCCACTGCAGGGCAAAGGCCTCTCTTCCCTCTTTCCACTTTTCCTGCGACTGTGAGCCAACATACATCTATTACATATTGTATAGTGATTGCGGGATCAACAGTTATATTATTTAAAGGCATTTCACAAACTTCAGTATTTACGTGAATTGTTGTAATAATTGTCTGTCTGGAATTCATCCAGAGTTCGAACTTCCATGAATTATATTACTGATTGAAGATATCTGTATTTTATAACAATTAGACTGCATTTGTCGTATTCGCACATTCAAACATTATGATAATGTTAGACTTCACAATAAATATCTGGTATTCAGAAATTCTATGTCCTACTAATATTATTTTTTCAGAAACGTGAACTCTAAACCCTAGTCTGGCCTCACCTGTTTTCGCAAAGCTCGTGCCGATGCGAGTTTCTAAAGAGGTTTACAAGGGTAATGTTGATAGTGGAGCTGAATACTAAGTATTATGACGCGAGACGCTAAATGCAGCCCAAAGTTACACCCGAAATGTCTAAATTAAACGGAGTACAAATATGTCCCACAAAATTAGTGATGTGTAATTCCCGTGATAGCGCTGACAGTTGACTCAGTGGGGCGTCTCGACCACATTATTTGAAGTGTGTGACTTGGCAATATTTGTAGTGATATTTGTTAGCTGTTGACAACTATGTCGTCTGATATGTGTTTACCGGCACGAAATATGAGATAGTGTCAGTTTTTCCGGTAATTATACCTGGAAATCGTAGTCGGTTATGAGAAAGAAAATGAGGGAAAAATTGTGTTAGTAAGTAATTGCCAATCTTTTATTTCTTCCTTCGTAAAAATAATAGATACACTGATGCCTGCGCTCAGGAAATAATTAGAATTATTTACAAGTATAAAAGTACCTAAACAAAGATACAAAAATCATATGCACAATAATGACGCCGATTCACTTCTTCACAAACTGTATTTAAAATTTAAGTTCAGAGCATATTTTTCTTTATATTTTACTAAGAAAAGGACAGAAGATAAAATATTAGTTTAGTACTGAAAAATAAATATATTTCATAAATAGTTTTAGTTCAGCAGACAGGCCGTCGTGCTCTAGATCTTGGTGACAAAAATACGCGTCCAAGAATGCTTAATGCCAGACACTAACTTAATATGGGTCATGCCCAAAGTTGTGAGGTATCGTCAATTTCCATCACAAATAGCGTAAAAAGGTTCACTATGCGAGTAGTCTCGTAAAAGAAGAGGATTTAGAAACAGACTCGCTTTCACTTTCGTAGGATTGAACTCACTATTTAGAAGATCAGGGAAATGGCTTGCTTAGTGCATGTGTAGGAGGAAAATATTACCTACTTCTGAAACTTCGCTGTGTGATAGAATTGAGTTAGACTTTACGATAAATAAAAATGAGATGTTCATAGTTTGGACCTTTCTGTAATACAATGTCAAATGTACATTTTTATTCTTATATTCAGTTACGTAGTTTCTGTCCGTAAACTCCGTCTGTGTAATATTGGTTCCCCCTCCGACTCACTATTGCATCGCCCGCCCTCGTTTGTACTTCGTTTTCGCTAATGTTTTTTTCTTTTTACATCATCTCCTTTGGGCTTGATATTATATAGCCTTTCTTAAGAACTGGGCTATCAAATGTAACATTAAGATATCCCCATAGGATTAGCTAGACTTCTATAAAAGCCAACATACCTTCATCGACCAACCAATCATCCTTAAAACATTCTACCAAAATTTTTATCGTAAAAATAAATTTATAATGTTTGATAGTTTTTCCATCTTAAAACTGTCCGCCGTTAATTTTATTTTATAAATTAAAGATCAGACTATAGCAAGTAATAGTAGCCTTACATCTAGAGAAGTGGAAAGAGATAACCTATATTCCCGCCAAGCTCCATGAAGAATACAGGTAAACAAACCAATTTAGGGTTATCACAACTCTCGTTTTACAAATCTCCTGTTATTTACATGATTATCGACTTTTACATGCTAACTATTTATTAACAATCCCTATTGCAGCATATTTCAATAGAATCACTAAAATAACATGCATAATAACTTGGTATTTCGAAAAACCATTAAAAAGTCGACATTAATTTTACGTGATAGCCCTACAAAAAAAGAAAGATGGATGAAATCCAGATATAAAACACATTTTGTGGAATTCAACCAATGAATAAAGTGGAGGCATTTGTCAATACAATTTTGCGTATTTTAATTACTTTTAGATCAACTACTTAACACATGCATTGTAATATTTCAAAAATGGACTAATTATAATATATATGTATCAAAAAATTTAACTTATTAGGAAATTAACTTACATGTATGTCATATTTCATTCAAATAGGTTAAGCGTTCTATGCAAATCATAAATAAACTGTTTAGATTAGTAGGAAGTAGGATTATTACTTTTATGAAAATCATGTATGTAGAAAAGGTTGTTAACATCTGTCTTTTAGGCGTAAACTACTCGTTGCCTAGCAACGGTTTGTTTACCTCTATTCGTTATCGAATTTGGCTCAACTATAGAAACCCGTTACTCTGCCGGTTTGTAACAGTTAGATATCCTTTCCTTAATAGACATGTACTTTACTACTCTACAACCGATATATGTGTGTCAACAGAAACATCAACGTAAACGGAGGTTCAGGATCCAAGGAGGTGGCGTTCTATAGCTTCTGCCTCCCCCATGGAAACATGGCGATAGTTTATCTGTGTACATATATCCTATAGCTAGAAACCCGTAGCATCCCTTCAACTTTATAAAACCTGGCCACCGAACGCTAGTAAAAGATAGCACAAACTTCACTAACTATAGCCTTCTAGTATAAAGTTGCCAACTTCAGCTTAAAGCAAACAAATTATGCGTATGAGATCTTATTAGTTGTTACGAACAAGTTCGTAACTTGATAACTTATAAAACTGCACATACTGATACTTATATGAACTGTGTTTGAGAATTCTGTATGTGCCTTTTAGTGCGAGACTAACGTAGATGCTAAGATATTATACTTCATAGGTTCAGGTAGTTAACCGACTAAACGTAATACCTTTCACTATAATTATCATGGTTCGACACAGTCTACTCCATAACTGAGCAATGTTGTTAAGGAATTAACGAAAATTTCTAAATAAAGTACAATTGTTTATGATTGAAATAGAGTTCGTGAGAGCTATTCCAGTATGATTTGATTCCTCCTAGTTTTAAACCGGAAATGAGAGTGTTATAACTACGATATATGTAAAAAATCAAAAGACATTTATTCAAATTAGGCAAATAATCGGCACTTTTTGCACACACCAAAACGCCCGCCCTTCTATTCAACGTGTTTTTATATCTGATAACTCTAGGGTCTCGACAGCCTACGCGGCGTAGCAGTAGCGAACGCGGCCGCAGCGCAAGGAACGGGTGATCTATCCCCGCGCAGTGTAAATATTCGGCATGAATATGAATATTTGCACTGGTCTGGTCTAGCCTCGGAAAGCACATTAAGCCGTTGGTCCCGGTTGCCATACGAACATAAACAGTCGTTACGAATTTTTGGAACCCTCAAAAGTCCAACAATTGGTCTTAACTGCAATGCTTCGATATCGCCTTCGGGTTGTGGAGGTCAGACGGCAGTCGCTTCATGGAAACTATCGAAGTTTAGCCAAAATGAGCAGTTAGACTGGTAAAGCGGACCCCAAACTCCAAAGCTGAAAAAGCTTCAGATGTGACTGGGATTAACGCTGAGATGGTGATGATGATGACCTCTCTCTCTATGTGTGTACCTAGGTATCTGAGTTCCATGGATAAAAACGAAACTAAATTAATATTTATCTACTGTCCGTTTCTTAATATAATAGAATGAAAAGGGTGCAGTGAACTTAAATTTAGTTTGTAAACAAGAAAATATGTAGTCATAAATGACCAACTTCTAAATTGAACATTTAATTACAATAAAACAATATAAAGAAGATGGCGAGACGAACTGCACAAAACAAATAGCTGTAGCTTGAAAAGATTGTTAAAGCCAATTAAGTGTTGTTTACCGGCTCTTTTCACAGGAAACGACCATTTGGGAACGTGCACCTAGCTTCTGGCATTTCATAAGTGCCCATGTTAGGGTTATGTTAAGTAAAAGATTTTGCATGATGATACAGCCAAAAAGTGACAGTTAAAAAAAATCATTGCTCGCAATCTTGAAACCACACTTGAGACCCATTTCAATTTTCCGAAACGAGAACACGATTTTTGTGTCGATCCTTATTGGTATAACTATACAGTAAACATTATTGTAAGAAATGTTCGTGCTTGTTTCATAAACAAAGTAGTTTTCAGTCCAAATCTTAGCCCGTTGGAGCGTACTAATCATGAATAATAAAGAAGTATTGCACGTAATATTAACCATCAGCACTAAGGCTTTTCCCTTTTATTGCGCCATGATTCAAACACAATGTTTTGTATTTCTTCCTGTAGTTCAAGTTTAATAACGCGCATAGACGATTTCATGGCATGCAAAGAGTAAATAAACGTATTTTAGGAATCAGGCAAAGACCGCATCGTAATTAAACTTTAATAGCCTCCTTATTATCTTGAGCAGCTTGCCTCTTCACAAACCTTAGCTTAATGAACTTAACTTGAAAAATTGAGCTGACGAATTGAGAACATCCTTCCCAATTTGGTAATTTTTTTTTTAATTCTAAAGTGTTTGTTAGCTCTGAACTCCGTTATTAACAAACCGATTTGAAAAATAATTTAAAGGAAAGAGTGTACTCAAACGATAAGTAGTCTCATGACAACCTGATCGAGTTTTGATGAGCGGTTTTTGAGTAGGGTTCAATGATATACTTCTACACCTAGTGTTAGCTCATGATTATAAATAACATCATAAAACACTTGGTGAATAATTATAATAACTAATACTAGTTAGTGAAGATAATTATAATGAAGTTTGTGTTGGGTAGGTGTCATGAGTAAAAAAAAAAAACTTATAATAAAAACACCAGCCAAGTGCGACTCGGACACACGAAGTGTATGTGCGTACAGAATAATAATAAAAGAAATAGTATTTGTGTTTTATTAATAGCGGCTACAGTAAAACATCATTTGTGAAAATTGTAATAAGAGTCCAGATTTAATCCTTTGTGAAGATAAAACCCTAAAGGAAACAGGCTTCTTTATTGAATAATCTTTTTATACGACAGTTAAGTTCATCCATCACTGTAGATTGCTAAGGCCTTTTCAATGCCTCATTGTCTTTCTAAAGTCCACTCTGCGCTCATCGTGCACCTCTCGGGCTAATTCTTCAATGTCTCTCTCAAATTTTTGTACAATCTTTTTTTTTTTCTATTTATATTATCTATCTACCATAGCATCATCCTCAATTCCCCGCCAAATCTCTTAGCTCTTAAACTTCATCATAAGTAAGTAGGGTCAAGATGCATGGTACGTCGCAGCAGGACTCTTATAAGTCTACTCAACAGTACCCAGAACTAAAATCTAGCCATAATGTAGTTTATGGTGTTCGCTAGAACTGTGTCCCCTAGAGAACCGTAAGTCACATTAAGGGTTAAGTTAGTGCTTTAGAAGTGAAGTATTTTGTAATATGCCGTTAAAACTTTGTTGCTTTGTCCTAGGATTAGTTGAAATTATGTATTCAACTTAAGTGTAGTACTCGACTGGTGAAATGCAAGCCGAAAGTAATTAATGTGTATTTTTAAATTCATGTTTTATTTATTTCCTATATGTATGCTAGCTGTGACCACAATTTCTCGTTACAGTTCTATTTGTCTTGGAAACTACGGATATTTTCCAAGTGATTCTGCAAGTACCTAGCTAATCTTTGTTAAGCAGTTTGCTGTTAAAAGTATGAGAGAACCTGACATGCCATGCACTTTGTTTACCTTCTACCAGATTATTGAACCTGTCGTCCATGTCCTAACATTAGCGAACGCAGTCGAGTGGGTATGCGATTTTGCGCATGTATTTACGAATATGTCGTACTGGTGCCAATAAAGAGGTCTGGTTTGCAAAGAGCTCTGAAGGACCGCATCAGAAACGAGGTGATCCGACAGAGGACCAGAGTCGCCGACATAGCTGAGAGGATTAGCAAGCTGAAGTGGCAATGGGCTGGTCACATAAGCCGCAGGACCGACAACCGTTGGGATAGCGAGACGAGTCCTCGAGTGGAGACCGCGTCTCGGCAAACGTAGCGTAGGACGCCCTTGGACGAGATGGAGCGACGACATCAAAAAGGTGGCTGGTAGTGGCTGGCGGAGAACTGCTCAGGATCGAGCTTGTTGGCGTGCCATGTAGAAGGCCTATGTCCAGCAGTGGACGAGTAGAGGCTGATGATGATGATGATGAATCACTTATTTGATTGAGCGTTACATAAGCTTACGACACAGATCATGCCGTGCCATATCAATCAAAAGTCATACATAACAAATGAGTAAAATATCTTCATACCCATTGCAGACTGAGTATGGTGTTACCTTCCGCCATCTCTCCACGTTTTATGTGAGCTACGTGACGTCAGGGCCCGTCTTTTGTAGCGCGCGATTTATAGGCATACCTTTATGTTTTAGTGGCCAAAAGAACCTCTATTACCACCTTCACCAGCTTTATTTCCATTGCTCGCCAATTTTTAGCTTTCCTTCGAACTGTAAAACAAATACGTACATGTTAAAATTTTTGATTGTCAAACAAAGCATATCTTTAAAAGGTAAGATTTGCTTACATACCTACGTAACTTGATTTTGTCTGTGACAGCTATTTTCATATGAAAGGGTCTACTATGCAAAGTTAAGAACTCATCATTTGTACACACATACAGTCTTAATTTTTACTAATTACAGCAGGAATTGGTCATTAGTCTTCATAAAAGTTTTATGTTTTTAAAATAAAATGGAACATCGTCATCACATTGTATATAGTCATTTACCATTTCTCATTTCCAAATAAATAAGGAAATAGACCGCTACAATTTACATGTGACCGTTCCACCTTACAAATCATAATCCGCCACACCTTCATATAATAACTCAAGATCTAAACAATTCACAGGTAAACCTCACCACCGTGATTTACAGATTCATCCATTGCTTACCAGTTAGCTCAGTCATCACCTAATGTTCACTCGATTCTGTAAAATATAGAGGCCCTACTACGGTTACGAACGCGCAAAATAAACGTTACGGGCGATTTATGATTAATCGAATATAAGTGTGTAACAGTCAGTTTTCTAACATGCTTTTAACGCTGTGCACAGTTTTTTTGCAGTGATGCAATCGTTGATGGTAAAGCGCGCTAGTTTATTAAGAGTCTATTCGTTGAAAAAAACTGAGTGAATAGGATGTTTATGATGTAATGTTTAACCCAACAACACGACCAACGATGCTGCGCCTTGAGGTAGATTGATCTGGAGACCCTCCACGACCGATACCTACAATAACTTATGGCGCATCATACCCGGCACATATCGCAACACAGCTGCTCAGACCCGTCCTCCGTTCGGCATCACCTAACATCATGCCGGAACACGACGTATCGCTTGGCGGCAATACTTTGTCTGGTGGGTGGTAACTTCTGCCGGCAGCCGATGTTTTGGCCTACCACCGAGAGACACAAGCACCGAAGCACATTTTCCTACATCGTACTCGCATATAATTTCAACACGAGTGATGTAACTAGTATGTTGATTGTAAAGAGTGTCTGGTGAGTTTCTTGCCCGTTTTCTACAGGAACCTTTAAAATCCCTTTGAGAATAGACCACTAGTTTCATCTTTCTAAATAACCTGCCCCTTGAATATTTAAATCAATGCCTTGAGATTAATATCTCTGCATCTATATCTCACATATATATCTTTGTATTTAAGTTAGAAACGTTTATGTCACTCTCCGAATTCATGCTATCCCCTGTAATTACATTCGTCATGATGACATGGTATGAACAGATATAAGATGTAATTTGTAATGTTTCTGATGGTTATTTTAAGGTTTCTTATGTACGTCGTTACATAACGTACTACACAGAGACAGCTCTTTGTGTACTACGTTATGTAACAAAACAAATTATAATTGTACCTTATGTGCTGACAGACGGTAGATTATTAATTACTGTCTGCATTGTATTTTATTAACATAACACATCCATTTATCACCTACCTGTTTAAAAGGTTGTTTAAGTGAAATGAACGAGCACAATAACATAAAAAGTTGTGTAACTTACAACGTAAAGTCCAGTTTCCTGTCCACACGTCGTATGCATATTTATTTAACAATAAATTTTACTTCTATAACTGTATTCTGCATCACGTATTTGTACAATTTGTTGGCATCCCAACCTCCCAGTTCCCTGCTGCATACTCCACGGTTTCCGCCACAAATGCAGGCATGCATTTATCGTGTTATATGAATTCAACACACATTACTACTCATGCTCTCTTTAGCTCTTGCTCTGTCATTCATTTGTCAACATTCAAAGGAAAGCTGTGTGTGATAAAAGTTTCGTTAATATTATGTCTAAAAATCCGTCTTGCATTTCATCTTTTAGCCTCACCTCACGAGATATTCTTTGAGTAATTCTTACATGCCAACGTGACTTTCGTATGTGTAGCCATGTAAACAATATTTATATTTTATTGGTTTTGTTCTGGTTCTGATTTACTTTGTCTGGGTATCCTTAATTCACATCAATTTGAACTAATATCATCTTCAAAATTATAGTAATCACTTCGCGTACGGTAGTTGTGTGGTGCCCTCATTTACATAAATGTTCTAGTATCGGAGTTTAAATTAAACTGAGTTCCTTATTAACAAACACTAAATTAAGCTAACAACCTAAAAAAAAGTACTATAGTTTGAGCTGGAGAGTGCAACCGCGCCAGCTCTAATGAACCGATGGTTCGAAGCTTCGAAGGTAATTGTATGGAAAAATTGTGCAATCCGACCTCGACACGGCCAACCCTCGGTTCTCGACTAGTTAGCGAACACGAGTAGAGCCTTGCGAGAAAAATGGGACCCAACTAATTTGACGACTTTTTCTAGCCACGTAACAAGCTGGGTGTGAAATCCTACAGTACTTGAGAACGTATTACGTGAATACTATATCTGAAGGGTTCCCGAAACGATGAATTGAAATTGCAAGTTTCAATAAATAATATCGTATTAAAAGTTTATGTCGTTCTCTGCGTTAACCTCCAGGGTGTATGTATGTATTCTCAATTGCTTCAGTTACATTTTGTAGATGATTAATTTGCACATTAATTTCTATCAATTACATTTCAGGAACATTTAATGCGACACTTCATAATAAAAGCGAACATCGCGAACCTAATATCAGAGCCCATATTTTAACGCTTTCTCTTAAAAAATACTGACAGAGAAGAAACGAAGAAAGAAATAATTAAATGTTGCTGTTGTCCGCAACGTCAAGGAAATTTTAAATAATAAAAAACCTGCCAATTGCGAGTTGGACCCGAAGTGTTGTGCGTTAAGAATCTATTTTTAATATTCCTTGTTTTATCGACAACAGAAATAGATATACATATCTATGAAAATTCCAAATATCTTGTTGTCTCAGTAATAGGATTTCTATATCCCTATACGAGTTTCCACCCTCTGGATACGCAACCCCAAAAAAAACAATTTCTTTTGAACAATTTTCCAAGGTGAAAAATGAAAGCATACACATTAGGCATGAGTGTGTGTGTAATTGTGTATGTACAAATATTATTGTCTTGAATTGTATTTTGTACCGAATGTTGGGGTTAATCTGAAAATGTATTCATGAGGCTTCACTTTATCACCATTTTATCGCATATACACACTTCAATATGGTTAGCAAAGGCTGTAGACGCAAGCTCTTTGAAATCCATCGTACTGTATATCTTGGACTGACTAGAATTTCCATTGTTTTCGAAGTTCACGATCCGTTGAATACCTAGGACGCTTTGCGGTTGTATACGACTATGCATTGGTAATTGTGACGGCGTGAATGAGTCCTGCTGCCGTTGTAACTCTTCATAATTGTGTGTTTACTGGTGTATTATTATACTGCCTTGCTTTTGACGCGATATTACATTTACAAAAGACGAAAGTGAAAGTTTAATTTCATAACTGCATAGCGTAGTGCTCACTAAGTATTTTGAGTGCTCGCGGACCTAGAATGCGGAGTAAAGAGTATATTAAAACAAAATTAAATTAACGAGTAACAGTGTTGTGGCTACGGATAGAAGAACTTCATGGAGTTTTGGCGCGAAAGTTAAGATGAATGTCACGCTCATTTTTCATTAGATTTTTAAATTATTTATAGTATTGTTTACTTAATACAAGTGCGTGATTTATGCAGTAAAAAGTGCCATCAGTAAATAATTCATAAAGAATATTGAAATATCGCGGAATAGTGGCCTCATCATGACTTTGCCTCAAAACTCCCTCGTAGACAGTTCACGTGGCCGTCTTTTTCAACATGAATGTAAATTCATTAAGTGACATTGGCTAAATGCACAAACCGTGCGAAGCCAAAGAAGAAAGAAATAAATAAAGAACTTCATTATCGCTGTTAACCTTCCTGAGCGGTATTAGTTGTCGTAACATCAGCGAGCTTATGCCTTACAGCTTACATATATTCTTTGATGTGGTTTACTGCACTGTTCTGAACAGATTTTTCTTATAAACGAAGGTTTATCCTTCGTTATTATTTCAGTAATTAATTCTCGTTATTAATTTAAAAAAATAATCACTTCACATTCCCTCCATAAGCAAGCTTGGTAATCAATGCTCATCATTCTTTACTGTATAAGATGAGGCTTTTACACAGCACTGGGACAAAAAAAGGATCGTAATTATAATTTTCCAAGGTAATTCTTTAATTGATAACTACCGCAGGAGGTACTATTACTACTACAACAATTCACTTTCCACTTATTATCGATCACTGTTGGACAAACAGCTCGGCTCTCGACTCTGAACATCTGGACACTCGGGACACTCGGTACACACTGTCATAGACCTCGTATCGATGGCGAGGTGTCCAGTTACTTTTAAAAGCACTCTCCACACTGTTGTCATTTCCATCCTATCCAGCCTTTTAAGACTCCGGTTGCGCTTTATTAAATACTAGCTGCGCCTCGCGGTGTCACCCGCGTAGGTTTCGATATGTTTAAATGTTTATATGCTCCGCTCCTATTGGTCACAGCGTGATGTTACATAGCTTAAAGCCTTCCTGGATTAATAGGCTATCCGACGCAAATATATTTAGGTACGCAAAATAATTTTTCAAATCGAACCAGTAGTTCCTGAGATTAGCGCGTTCAAACAAGAAAACGTTTTATATATTAGTATAAATAGATATAATTCCACTGTTAATAGCCTTACTAATATTATTATAAATGTGAAAGTGACTTTGTTTGTTTGTTCCGCTTTCACGCGTAAACTATTGAACGGATTTGGTTGAAATCTGGCACACAAATGGACTATAACCAAGAATAATACATAGGAATTTTAACCCGATATTGGCACGGAACCGAGCGGGTGAAACCGCGGATCGCAGCTAGTTGATATATAATTTTACGGTTAACATTTTTTAATCATCTCCGTTGGTATTTTAACATCAAAGTTATAAAAATACTCGAGATTGGTTCAAAGAGCGTTATCAATATTATGCAATAGCCTCTTTCTAGTCTGTTTCATCTCAAATACAATTTAATCATTCAGAGAAATTGAGTGTTCTTTTAATTTTCCTATCGCTTAAAACGTAATCTTTTTGTAGATGGCATTTCATTTTTTTTTTCCACAAAAATTAGGCTCTCGCTAAGATGGCGGTTATAACAGTTTAAATTTACAAAAATAGTGAAGAGCTGACAAAATGGCAGGAGACGTAACATTTAAAACACACCTCGGGGCAAACTTTACCGATGAGAATACACACGCTGTTCACAAAAGTTGAATCCTCCCGTTAGCATGACAGACTGACGAGCTGAATAATACAACCGAACTGGGAATAATAGTGCAGTTCGTGGGTAACAATACAAGCAGTACAATCATTTATGATATTGTTGAGGTGGTGACTGGAACTTCACTGCATATGGTTACACTGGAAACTGACAGTTTGTTTGTTACTTGAAAAAATGCAATGCATGTTTCTTTGTCAAGTGTATTTGGAAATGTGCATCATCTTACGAGCGTTTACGTAGCATTTACGTCCTCCGTGGCGCAACGGTCAACACGCCTGCCTGCGACGTGGAGATCCCGGGTTCGATCCCCGGCCATGGTGGAAAACGATCTTTTCCTGATTGGCCAGGGTCTTGGATGTTTATCTATATATGTGTCTATTATAAATATAGTATCGTTGAGTTAGTATCCCATAACAGAAGTCTCGAACTTACTTTGGGGCTAGCTCAATCTGTTTGATTTGTCCGCATATATTTATTTATTTAACAGCTAAATGTAACATAGGCTATAATCAGTTTTCAAAGTTAAATTCAAAGCTATATCGAGCGAAGGAAACTTGCAGACGCCTGCTGAATAATAAAGCAATTACTATAGCACGCGCGGTGCTGATGTACAAATTTCAGTTTTAAATTGCAATACAATTGGTTTCCTGGTTTAGATATATAAATATAATACCTATAGATAAAGTTAGACGTGTTTATGGTGACCACAAAATTAATACACAATTTCAAAGTTTTCAATCTTCAAATAATTATTGAAACAAAAAACTGTCGAGAACTGTATTTTGGACTTGACTATCGCGATAGATTTTCATTTTATTTTACTGATTGAAATTTTATAGTTACCGGAACTAAGATACAAAATTTCCAGGTAAAGGTTTTAAAAAAGTGTTCTGCTCTTTGTGAGGGGAATGACACATACATGTCAATCAGCTTATTGTAACTCAACTCGAGTTTCGAACCACAATATTGACTGAAATTTGGTCAAAAATATACCTAAGCCATCCACTACTAGTCTAATTTTAAACTATCGTCTAACTATAATGCTAACTTCGCCAGATAGGAATCAGTTCCGAAACTAAAATAATGTGATACAGAAACCCTTCTTCAATCCGTAGGTAAGCGCTAAAGATAACAGTTGCTATAAAATTAACTACTATACGTAGCCGGCCCCATAATGAATTAGCCTAACTATTGTGGAGGTATGAGGAGCAGCGTGTAAAGCTCACTCATCCTCCATAGAAAAGGGAGGATCCTCCGACCAGACTAGTTGTCTGACAGGCCACTTGCCCGCCTGTTGATATCGCGAGCTTGTATAATATATGCTAGTTGCACGGTAAACTCTGATTGCGAGATGTAGAATTCGTGTGACGTCAGTATGACGCGTTGTTCGCATGTTGCGTTGTAGGCACCGCTACCCTATAAACTAATGAAGGAAATGAAACGAAACCAACTTTATTCTTCAATATATCACCATGAATTACTAACACACTTCTGACATCTGTGAATCAGCATTTCTAAACCTCTATAAAAATAATCGCAATTTTTATCCTCAAAATGACCGAAGACGGCCTGCAGCCTACAACTCTTCATCGCTTGAAAAATTTCTTCCTCTTAATTCCCGCTTTATAAAAAAAATGGAAATAAATAATAGTCGGACAGGGCCATGTCTGGACTTGCAAGATGGATGTTCCACCTCTGTGAAACCGCATTAAGAACTGCGTCCTTCGAAATACCAGCGGTATGAACAGGCGCGTTGTCATGGACCAAGGGGACAACTTTCAAATCAAATCAAATCAAAAATGTTTATTTGCCAAAATACGGTACTTTAGACAACTTGCTCTCGTAATTTATATATTAAAGAAGCATAATATTCGCCATTCACGACTGTACTACGTTCTTTTGTTCGTTTTTAAAATGAAAATATCGGTTTCTGGTGTCAATTTATAAAAGATTCTCTATAACTTTCGAATATATGTTCCACCTCTGTGAAACCGCATTAAGAACTGCGTCCTTCGAAATACCAGCGGTATGAACAGGCGCGTTGTCATGGACCAAGGGGACACCTTTAGACAACTTGCTCTCGTAATTTATATATTAAAGAAGCATAATATTCGCCATTCACGACTGTACTACGTTCTTTTGTTCGTTTTTAAAATGAAAATATCAGTTTCTGGTGTCAATTTATAAAAGACTAGCTTTCCGCCCGCGGCTTCGCCCGCGTGGAGTTCGGTTATATCGCGCTTTTTAGATTTCCCTCAGGAACATCAAATTTTTCCGGGATAAAAGGTCGCCTATGTTCTTTCTCAGGGTCTAAAGATTGTCTGTGCCAAATTTCATCAAAATCGGTTGAGAGGTTTAGGCTGGAAAGCGTAACAGACAGACAGACAGACAGACAGACAGACATAGTTACTTTCGCATTTATAATATTAGTATGGATTCTCTATAACTTTCGAATATATCATCCGCGTCGTTATTACGTAATGCGGAAAGAATATAACATAGAGTAAAAATGATTGGAATCGATTCAGTTGCTTATTCTGAACAAACTATATTCAGGTTTGTATAAAGAAAAAATAACGTTGTATAAAGCTAGCAAGTTTGTCTTTTTCCAGAAACCAACCAAACAATTTTCTAAATCCTATGAGCGCTAGACAGCTCTTTCTGCTTTGACGTGGTCGCTCTGTAAAGCCACCGTATTGCACTCGCCTACCCAACTTATACTATATACCCTATCCTTATTGTTTCTTTGCTCGTGGTGATTAAACGAGCTTCCATTGAAAACGTATCAGAAGCAAGGGGATTATTGCTTCATCTTTTTGCAGACAAAGGGAGGAAAATATCTGTTATAAGAGTATTAAAAATTGCTTCTTTTCCCTTTTACTTTACAATATTCATGAACAAAGGTTTTAGGAGGAAATTTTAATTCTTTTTAGGGTAACATAAACTGCCTTTGTGAAAATGGTGAAAAAGTAACATGGTTTTGAGACCTTAAATTGGAACGGTCTAATAATAAGAATTGCTTTCAGGTTCGTATGTAATTTAAACTAAATTACTATAATTATGTTATGTGGATTTTTCTGAGGACACTAGTCAAAGTCAAACTCGAGCCATTACAAATACGCCCTAACAATTAAGAAATGAGCATTCTTAACCGACAGCACCCGTCACAAGCATGACGCGTGGATCAGCACTCTTTAGCTCAACCATTTTGTAGGGAACCAAATGATCCGACACACGCGCCACAATCAGTGAGACTCATAAGTGGGCATGACATATTAGACTTAGGAGAACATTTTCTAGGCTCGTGACAGATTCATCTTCTGATATTACACCATTTATAATGATCGATGTTATGTCAAGATAAAAACTCATTTTAGTTACATTTTATATGTATCCGATGGTGTTGTAGTATAATGTACCTACTCGGTAATAAAATATTCGTTTCAAGTCAAGAATTTTTCTACACCCGAAAATTGCCCTTTCCGAACAAACAATCAGCAAACAGCAAGCAACAATTTTGATATATCTTATTAATGCTGAAACTGGTTCCAGCCATTGGTCGTGTTAAGGCCCACTGGGGCCCGTTGAGGCTGTAACTAGTAATTGGCGAGGTTTACGATGCCCTACCCCCGGCTGACGCGTGCACTGGGGTTGGAGTGAACGCTGATAGATACATGTCGGGGTTAAGGCGATTTGTTAAACGACGCATAAAGGGGAATTTGAAGGCTTTTGGTTCTCTGTGATGTTGAGTCAAATGATATTTGGTATAACTAAGTGTCTTTTTCGTAGACTGTCAATACATATACCTTCAAATCATATTGTAGTTTTTATGATAGTTCATTAAATAAGGTAAAAAACATTCTAGAGATTCTCATCACACTAAGATGTCTCTTAATCTATTATGTCAGTAAATAGTATTTCTAGATATATCTACAATACCACTATTGTATCCTTATTTATAATTGGCATTCCCGATGAGACTGCTGTCGCCATACTTACAGTTACAGACAAACCTTTCAATAAAATATGGCCACCGTAACTTGCAGTCGACACCTGGTTTAGTGGCCGACTGAATTCGATAACGACTGTCGGTTGTATTGAACCGTCTTGACGTCAACAACTGTTTCTGCTAGTTTGTAGGACATTTTAACAGTGAATTTTAGAAAGCCAGTTCTTAAAACTACGAGAATTGCCCCTCGATGCCTTATATGTTTGTATTGTATTGTTAGATTTTGAAAGAACCTTTGGACGTTTTCATTTTCTCACTATCGTTACTTTGTTTATCCTTATCATGTTGCCAAGTAGGTACTATAATTTAAAAATTAGTAAAAGAGATTTAATTTTTTACAATTCGCGATTCTGTTTTTCATATTCAAAAAACTTTCCTAATTACTCACCAGCAGTCACTTAATTAAATCAATTAAGAGTGCCTTAGTTTAAAACATTTCTTTCGTTTAAGTTTCTTCTTTTCCATAGAGCAGTAAAATATATCATAATTTTATGTGTTCCGCACAGTTATGAGATACGAAGTAGGCGGAAGTAGGATGCACTTATAAGCCCTTTAAGTTAAGAAAACCTTAAATGGTGTAAATAAAAAAGGCGATGAAACTGAATCTCAAACACAAGTGAACCTAAAAACCAAGTGCAAGTGCTGTGTCCATTCAAAATGCTCGTGTAAGAACATTCGCGCGTTGTTAACGCGCACGAGGGATGGTCGCGCGCGATGAAGCGCGGCGGCGGCGCGTGCGCTTGGCTCGGCACGCCCTGCGCGCGCAAGAATGGCGCCGTGTGCACGTGCCGCGTACATACTGCGCTGCTACAGGTAAATATGAGAATATCGTCTTCTAATAAGGGTTTTGATACACGAGTACGACCCAAAAAAAAACTGTTCCTAATCGCTTTTGTAAAGGTATATTTATTCGTCTTAAAATTACTTCCTACTTATACATTGGTGAAAGATTGGGTCGTCTTGTTAATTTTACATTACTGGAATTAGTTTCCATTGTTGCTTTCTGATACGCTAGAATGCACTTTCACAACAAAATACGTTTAACGGTGACGATTTCTGATCAATTGGCAGAAAAAAAATTAGATCGGAACTGATTATGCGAAACTACTATGAAGTTTGAGATATCTTATTTCCTTTAAGGTGTTTTTATTTTATGATAAAGGAGCTGTTTCAGAAATGTATGGAGCCTGGGCCAGCACATTGTACACTTAATGCTAGTTATAGTTAAACAAGAGTTAACTATTGTTAATGTTAATTGCCTATATTTTGGCTTAGTTTTTATACAGATTCAATTTAACTCGGCCAAGGAGTGCAACATAACTACTTAACTACTAATAAATAAGCAAAAAGCAATAAGCGAAATAAGATTTTGACATTGACATTTGATTGACGTGTATCTAATCATGTATCTAAGGCTATCGTATCTATATTATCTACCATATGACTGCGAAAAAAATTTATATTTTTTGTCCATTAATAAACACAATCAAGTCAAATCAACATTCGACACCAACACAACGGGAAAATAGAACTGTCAAAGTCGCTTATCAAACGTCATAAAAAGTGTCATGGCTACCTCAATAAAGGGTTATCTCACTAAAAAACGTTTCAGATAATTAATTACATTTACTTGTATTTTTATTCAAATTAATTTAGTAGTATTTTTATAAAAATCTATTTTTTTTTCCTTTTTATCTATATAGTGTACATAGTGGTGGCACAAAATGAAACTGTATCTCCTTTAAAAACAAATTAAACACTATTAGTGATATATTTAGGATAATCACTAGGATGGTAATTTTGGGTAAACACTAACTTACAAACTAAGCACGCATAACAGGTGGTGCCTGGCAAGTAATATGTACATCTTACCGACGCTAGTTTTTGCTTACAACTTTTATAAAAAGTGGTTTTCCACAAACATGCGTGTTTAGAAAGCCTTCAGGTTAAATAGTTAGGATGACGATAAGGTGTTAAACACTTTCAAGCAACCAGAAAGTCTATAATTACACCGCGTATGTAATTAGGTCGGGTCTAAAAGCGTGTGTTCCTGTAGAGAAGGTCTTGGTACTTCAACATGAATTAATTTCCCACCTCCTAGTGGGCTGAACGTTCGCTTTTATGCTAATAAGAATACAGAGAGGAAAAAAATATATTAAGCGTTTCTATTATGGTCTGCTTACGTAATTTAACTTAAATTTTTGGGTACAAAATGAAAGATGTCCTTTGGTAATCCAAAGGACATCTTTCATTTTGTACCCAAAAATTTTTGTACCCAAACGTTCGTTTTGATGCCACTAGTATCAAAAACCTACTTATTTCTTGTTTTAATAAATTGTGTTTTTATCTGTGCATTATGTAGTACATAGAAGCTGATATCGACATATTCAATACTATATTGAAGATAATTCTAATTGCTTCTTCGGGCGTAAATAGCTTTTTTCTGTTGTGTATTGGTATATGTTGTCTATTATATTTTTTCTGTTTCTTTGTTCATATGTTTTATAATTTATATGTCTATTACACGTGGAAACTTGTAATTGGCAATATTTTGTATAAATCGTTATTTGAGGTATCTGTAAGTTCTCGGTAAGGACCAGGCCCGAGTCGACGGCGCGTCGTGTTCCACGCGCGCCTCAAAGAGATGTTAGCACATCGTGACGGGGTCCAGGAAGACCGATGCCTCCTGGGTCAGGGTTGCGGGTTGGTTAAACAAGAAACTGTGGCCCTGGCCGTCGCACAGGCAAGTGAAGAAACACGGGTGGGTTTTAGTCAGTAAAAGTCTGACACGCCCTTCCGCTCCACCCAGAGCGGAAGAAGTCATTTAATGATTCCCCATCCCAACAAAAACAAAAGGTATCTGTAAGTTCTCCTAAAATAAAGCAAAGGTTATATTGGTTATGCGTTTTCTAAGTAATGATTAGATTTAAATGAGAAATCTACTACTGCAATAGTAAAAAGACAGTGTACTCATTGTGGAATAGGTAGCCTAATAAGCGCTGCGTGTCGCGGGTTCGATTCCCACACGGAACAAATATTTGTATGACATACAAAGAGTTGTTCCGGGTCTGAATGTTTGTTTATGTGAGTTCATATGTTTATAAACGCACCCATGATACAGGAGAAATTCCTAGCGTGGAGCAACTTATTAAAAAATCTGTGCCCGACCCAGTTCTTGAAAATGACCATGTCACGTTATACTGGGATCGGTCTATCATTACTGACAGAACTATTGTTGTAAATAAGGCTGATATAGTGGTGATAGATCTATTAGCACGCCTCGCAATGATTGTCGATGTCAAATGACTTCTCCCGCTCTGGGCGGAGCGGAAAGGCGTGTCAGACTTTTACTGACTAAAACTCACCCGTGTGTCGGGCCACGGTATCTTTTTTAACCAACCCGCAGCCCAGACCTAGGAAGCATCGGTCTTCGTGGACCCCGTCACGATGTGCTGATATACCTTTGAGGCGCGCGTGAAACACAACGCGCCGTCTATTCGGGCCTGGTCCTTATCGGATTACGAGCTGCCCACTGCGCAGGCCCGCGCCTACGGTAGCCGGGAGCTCGATGTTGTCTCTCGATCAGGGCGTCTCCTGCGGCGGCTAGTGACGTGAGGGCGCTGGGATTCCCGCTCCCTCACGCGCTCCGCCTCCTCCTTTGCCAGCATCACTGCTTCGCAGAAGAAGATGACGGCCTGCCATGCACTCTCGCTCCGGACCATGGCCTAGACCAGGGTCGGATGCGAGATATCAAAATCAAAAGTCATTTATTCAAATTAAGCTGAGAATCAGCACTTTTTGAACGTCAATATTACATGAGACAGTCCCCCAAAACGCCCACCCATCGACAGCAAGGGAATATTTGGCAGTTTCGGGTATAGTCGGACTCGGACTTCAGAGCTACTCAGGGCCGATTTGATTCAATTTGACGACGGCGCAGCGGCCAGATAATAGCTCCGACTACAGCTAACAACTTACTATTTGCGCACTATCCTTGCACAATCTAGTTTACACTTTTAAGATTTTCACCAAAGTTTAGGTTTACGGGATGCGATTAAAGATATATACTCCGTAACGTTTGACTTCGTTATCTTAAAAAACTTTTGGAATAGGGTATTTGACTAAAAAAAAAACTAATTAGTCCGTCAGTCAGATTTCCATAAAATACACGTATAATTTGTTTTATCAAATTAATAAGAATTGACAAATATAAAAGGCATCAAAGGTCGCGAGGTGGCTGGTGACTTCACTGGCCGCTAAAAAGTGTAGCGTGCAGTGACGTCACACGAGTTTTCAACGCGCTGTGTCGTCTTCATTTTTTGTTTATATGAAAAAAGAAAAAATGCTTGTTTAGTATTTTTTGGAAATCTGACTGAAGGACTAATTAGATTTTTTTTTAGTCAATTACCCTATTTCTGCAAGCACCTACATACATATTTTTACTGTAAAGTATTACGAACCTATTACGAAAAAATTATTCAAACGACAAATTTTATGAACGGAATCGAGCATGTGTGTGATATATTTCATTCAATTACCGAGGGAAGAGGAACCAACACCGTGAATGTTTAAGTCTAGAATTCGAGCTTGAGCTTAAAATAAGAGAAATGTGGTGTTCAAAACTGGATCAGATTTCCGTTTACAGATATAAATTATAATAGTGTAATTATTTTTCGAATGATCCTCAATCGGTGTGCCTATCATCATCATCATCATGATAATGATGATGATGATGATATGCACACATATGATATATGATGTATGATATGCTTATTCAGAAAAAAACAAATATCTGTAAATAGTGGAAGATAAACTGTAGACATTGATGAAATGCCTATCAAACTGTGTGTTAATTAAAGCTTAGGTATTTTGAGCCGCTTACCGTTTTGAATTTGCTGTAACAACAACTCAATTCTCAATTAAATTCCGGTTTTGAAACAACCGCGAACCAGTTTATTGAAAATCCATTTCCTCAGCTTATCACGAAGTATAATTTTATGATCCACAATTAGGACCACTATAGCGTTGACAAAATTCAGAATTTCACTGTAGAACCAACAACGAAATTTTAAGGACGAATAATGCGTTCATAATAACACGAAAAACTATGCAAATAACTCATGACATGACATACATAAGTGTTTCGGAATCCACACATAACAGGATTCTCGTAGTTAACTGTAAGAACATTCATAATTTAACTCAGTTTCAATATGTCAAAAATATCTTAACTTCTTTACATATTTGACATTGATTGTCACTGAGGAGATCTTGAGAATATTCATGACCATAGAAGCATTAGATCGTATCTATCGTACGTCGCAGTCGTACGTGTGGGTCGCGGAATTTATACAATATGCATACGACCTAATGCTTCTATAGTCGAGTATTATGAACGTTGTTAACTACGCTACTGTTATTCTGTCTAATATTTTATCCAATTTAGATACATTTTCATTCGCTTCGTTGTTCTGACCGTTTGGAACGGTACCTTTATTTATGACGCCTCATGTACAAGCCACATCATCTCGACGCTCATTCTGCTCGAAAGCCGTAAAAACGGATCGCGAACGTTCCGGAAAACCGTTGTGTGTCGAGTGTCATGTTTAATATATATTTTTTGTTCTTCGTATCGCCGGAAATTGATTCAGTTGAAACTAGCAGGCTGCTAATTGGAACAACTGCCACGATATGTTTGTAGAAGGAAATTGAACTTATGAGGGGAATGTGGGAACGAGTCTTGGTAGAAAGTGGGTGATAATAACTATGTGTCTTTGGTTAGAAGGTCTGGGAACGATTTCATGGTTACATGACTGTAAGCTTTATGCCGTTTTAAATATCTGGTTTTTTGATACATCAAATGAAATGACAGAGAGAAAGACTTCGTGGTCCGAATTTTTAACCGCCCGAAGCAAAAAGAAGGTTGTTAGAAGTTTGAAGTCTCTGTGTCTATCTGTGGCGTCATATCTCCCGAACGGATGAAGCTTTCAATTTAGTTTCTTTTTGTATTAAAGGTGACTTATGTGCGAGTGTTCTTAGACATGTTTTATGAAAATCGGTTGAGTCGTTTAAAACTTGAGGGGGTGAAAATGGGGGAGAATAACATAATGTTTGCAAATATACTCGAGTGTGGTTTGAAATTGGTTGAGCGGTGAAAACGCACTGGAGTTAAAAGAGGAGAAAATACCCAATGTTTGCAAATATATGTATGCGGAAGAGATACACAACAACAATTTTTACAACAATTTGTTTTTTAAAATTTACACATTGTTTTGGTGAATTATGTGTAAGCTTAATAAAAATACGTACAATTGGTAGCATGCAATTATAAACAGCAGAAAACTTATAATTCTAATTTAATTAACAGCGGGTCCCAAATTAGGCACAGCCTGTATCTTGGTGACCCCAAGACTACACATAGTCACAGAATAGTGCTCCTAGCGCAGTGAAGATTGTATCTTTTATAATTATATTACTTTTTAATAGGAACTTAGGTTTTTGTGTCGGAGGATTTCGATTTTTTTTATTAAAGCTTTAAGTGATTGATTTTTTTATTTTAACTGAAACTTGCGGGTGTTTTCAAGTCAAATGAAAAACTACTTAAGATTTGTTGACTGAACTTAAGATTTGTTGACTGAACTTAAGATTTGTTGACTGAACTTATTAGTTGTAGTCTCTCAAGGATAAAATTTCATCCTGCTTATACCTCATAATCAAATATGCAAACTATTCATGTTCAACAGCTAAATTACTAGATGCCACGCTCTGCAGCATGACATGTTAATGAAATTCCACCGGCTTCACTGAGGACATGGGTCAATTGAGTCACCTACGTGGTCTTGACCCGTCATCCGTCACCCTGGCGTTATTACGTCATCTATCAAGATTTACCGATTTTTACCTGAATTTGGTAAAGCCGGATTTATGATAATGGTTTTTTTGACAAATGCGTTACGATGTGACCATACATCATGGAATATATCGTTTGTGATGGATGGCCTAACAACAAAACCAACTCCTGATATTTCGGGACGAGAACATTTTGTTTGACAGCGGAAACCTACTAACCTCCATTTCAATAGCTCCTTTCTGGACTTTACACTTGTTCCTTCGCCTTTGTGTCAGTGTTCTACATCGAACTGTGAATTTGAACAGTGCGCACATCACATCTTGTGGGAGTGTGTTCTTTGGCAGAATGAACGCAATATTATGTTGGATAGTATACAAGTTACATCCGGAGTCGTTTATTATACGGGCCTTGTAGAAACTAGAACTAACTTCCGTGCGCTCAGGCGCTTTTGCCATACCTATTATTGGAATCAATTGTAACAGCACATACCTACTTAGGACCCATTAACTTAATAAAATTTTATTCCGTGGTGCTTGGCAATCTGGGCTTCTCCCAGTTGCAATAATGTCCCTTTGTGCCGATTGGCCTAGTTCTGTTCTGTCTCCTGCTTGTTATGAAGGGAAGTGGAAAAAATATCTTTTTTCTTACTCCTCCGCTATTCTTTTCTGATTAATTTCGTTGCGGGACCCAAGACAGTTGAATCGTTTCTCCGGGACTCGTCGAGCTTCATTGCTCGGCGTTTTTCTGTCGGTCTCCACTGTTGATTCTGGCTTTCAGGAGTTGCAGTGGGTGGGAAAAGTGTGGCGGTTTTAGTCCCAAAACAAAAAACCCTTTCTGGATACAGAAACTCAGTGTATTTCCACATTGATAAAAATGATATCGCAACGATGGATATGCCAACACTGTAACATTTAGCAACCCAAACAAAAATAAAATTAAGAAGGGTATGTTTCAGCACAGATACTTAATAATGATCTGACGATACCAAAATCGTCGCGTTACATACTTGGCTTTTAGCTATCTTTGAATATGTGTTTCAGGTGTAAGTTCCTGGCGATGCGCCAGACAGACAGTTTTCTACCCAGATACTACTCGAGTTTACAATTGTACCTAGTTTTGAGAAGTACGTTTAAAACTGTACTGTGTGTCCTTTACTTAGTTCGCAGAAAGATGTCATAGGTATGTGTGTCCGATAAGAGGAAAAAGTTTTGTGTCGAAAGACTATTACGAGTAATTTTATTAAACAGCAAGATATTGTAATGAGTATATTTCAAGGTCCAGCTAAAATTTCATTTCTTTTAAATCTATACTTTCGGAAACGAGCAGAAAACAGCAATGACCAAAGCACAAAATCATCCACTCAATAAATAACCAATGTTTGCCATCTGCAGCCACATGACAAGGACGACAGACAAATGAAAGCGAATAAACAACTCAATAGGTCTGTAGGCTGTCAATACAACGCAGCGATGCCACATTTCTGGGGAGTCAGTAGAACAACTGAGAAAGTCGCGGTAAAGGACCCCCATTTAGGGCAGCGATATGGGGGCCCAATCTCCCCTATTTTTAAGAACGTTCGCTTTCTAATCTCAGTCTCAATTTGCCAAAACCCTCTAATCAAAGTCTTTGAGATAAGACTGTGACTTGATTCGGTTTTTAAGAACGGGAATTGTCCTTCAAATGTCCCAAAATTAAATTACATTCTGGAGTTACCTAAAAACATATAAGTAACTCCAGAAGAAACTTTATTTTTCGATTAATTTGATCATTCATCGGATTTGAGAACTGGGTTAATCGAAATCCACTATTGCCCGTATTCAATTATGCATGTCTCAGATGGCTGGCAGAAAATTTCTTGGGTAAAGTCATCGATCACTTATACACTAGATACATAGTCTCGAACAAAACTCTTATCAAAAATGGCGAGATGTATTAAGCAGTCTAAAGTAGTCAAAATATACATTCGTTTAAAATCAGCCTTAAGTGCAGTGTATAAAGTTCTTATCACAAAGCAGAACAAAAAGGCATTATTTTTTATGACCGAGTCTGACATCAAACCAAATTCAACCTTACACGCATGCATTGAAGTCAGAATTATAAAGTAAGTACTAAATGAAAGAAGCAACCAAGTGCTGCATTGTGCGCTTGTTCAGTTGAACCATTTTTTTACAGTGATTGTGAATCTAGTGTATAAGAGATCGATGGGTAAAGTGTACCTTCTGAATCTATCAATTGAAAGCCGTCAGGTTTCACCGCAGGGTGCAAAGTGCGCCGTAGACGATGACACCGCTGGGGGTTGGGGGAGGGGGATTGAGGGGGACCACCCACCGTGCACTATTACTAGAAATAGGATAAGCAGAATTGGGCCGAAGAAGGGCCGATCACTTGCTCAAATGTTTATTGGGGAGACCATTTGCCGAGCATGGATACCAAGAATGTATATAAATTGATTCAGAATTTACAATTTTATGGAATTCTTTAGAAAACAATATAAACACGGAAAAACGACACAATACCTTGAGAAAATACATGTTTTTTTTTTATCTAGGGGCTTATCTTAGATGCAATAGTTTTATTTTACCTTTTCATTTAAACGAAGCTCCAATGGAACGAACCTTTACCCTCACACCCTCATCAGACACATAACGCACAGACACATACACACCTCACAAACATCTCACATAGCATATCATACAGGTGAGGTGAAATCACCTCTCAAGTCTTCTCTGGAATTCGAACTACGAGCTCCAAGACACAGACTGGCTGCCTAGTTTGGCGCTCACTAGCAAAAAAATACCATATTTCAACCTAGCTAGCTGTAGATAAAATTTTAAGCCACTCAAGTCGTCTTAATCTGATGTGAACCAGTTAATACATACATCAACAATGTCTAGGGATGTTTCATTATACCTTATTTTACAAAATTGTGTAAACATTTTGTTAAAACAATTATTTCTTATGAAATTATATTTAGATTTTAGAAGAAGAGAATATTTTGTTTACAAACTTTTATACTGTAAATAGTTTTTTTAAGTTAAGAAGTCTTTCATGTAATATCCCTAGACATTGTTGATGTGTGTATTTGACAGCCTCCGTGGCGTAGCGGCAGCGGACGCAGCAGCTGCGCAAGGAGGCGCGGGTTCGATGCCCCCACAGTGCAAATATTTGTATGCATGAATATGAATATTTGCACTGGTCTGGTCGTGCCTCGGAAAGCACGTTAAGCCGTTGGTCCCGGTTGCCTTACGAACATCTAGTGGCAGTCGTTACGGGTTGTTGGAGCCCTCAAAAGTCCAACAATTGGTCTAGCTGCAATGCTTCGGGTTGTGGAGGTCAGACGGCAGTCGCTTCACGGAAAATGTCGAAGTTTAGCCATATCAGCAGTTAGACTGGTAAAAGCGGACCCCAGACTCTAAAAGCTGAAAAAGCTTCGGATGTGACTGGGATTAACGCTGAGATGATGATGATGATTGTTGATGTGTGTATTTATATTTCTCACAGTCTCTTTACAAAAGCCATTTAAACCATTGGATATCAAAGTTCAGTAGAATACCCTTTATCAAAACTAGACGGGACACAGTAATAATATCAGCATCTTTTTAATTCTTGTAATCCAATGACAGTTTGTTGTTAAAGATAACAAGCGTCACTCCGGTGTTGCTTTATCATTAGCTAGCCCAAACAGAATACCAACATGGTCGACTCCTCGCGGAACCGCTCACTTGTGACAAGATGACACCAGCGGTAACATAAATATAATCACATTTTAATCACTAAATTTTGTATTTTTTTATAAACACCGTACTATACTTAACACGTGTCTAGTATTGGGTTGTATCCTAAAACATAATTGAATGTCCATCAGACAGATTTATAAAAAAATATTGAAGACCTGTTGTATCCTAAAACATAATTGAATGTTCATCAGATAGATTTATAAAAAAATATTGAAGACCTGTTGTATCCTAAAACATAATTGAATGTCCATCTGATAGATTTATAAAAAAATATTGAAGACCTGTTGTATCCTAAAACATAATTGAATGTCCATCAGATAGATTTATAAAAAAATATTGAAGACCTGTTGTATCCTAAAACATAATTGAATGTCCATCTGATAGATTTATAAAAAAATATTGAAGACCTATTGTATCCTAAAACATAATTGAATGTCCATCAGATAGATTTATAAAAAAATATTGAAGACCTGTTGTATCCTAAAACATAATTGAATGTCCATCAGATAGATTTATAAAAAAATATTGAAGACCTGTTGTATCCTAAAACATAATTGAATGTCCATCTGATAGATTTATAAAAAAATATTGAAGACCTATTGTATCCTAAAACATAATTGAATGTCCATCAGATAGATTTATAAAAAAATATTGAAGACCTGTTGTATCCTAAAACATAATTGAATGTCCATCAGATAGATTTATAAAAAAATATTGAAGACCTGTTGTGTCCTAAAACATAATTGAATGTCCATCAGATAGATTTATAAAAAAATATTGAAGACCTGTTGTATCCTAAAACATAATTGAATGTCCATCAGATAGATTTATAAAAAAATATTGAAGACCTGTTGTATCCTAAAACATAATTGAATGTCCATCTGATAGATTTATAAAAAAATATTGAAGACCTGTTGTGTCCTAAAACATAATTGAATGTCCATCAGATAGATTTATAAAAAATATTGAAGACCTGTTGTATCCTAAAACATAATTGATTTTTTTTTTGTTTTTTTTTTTTTTGATATGGCATCTCGTAGGTGGCTACTTAAGAGACCGTTACTACTTAATCGAACTTTCCTGTGGATGCCTTAATTAAAAATTAAAGCCTCCAGCCAGGGGCATAAAACTAACTTAAAACTAGGGTTGTAACGGAGCTTCGCCTCCGCTTCCGTTACTGCGGAAGTTCCGCATGAAATCGTATCTTCGCTTCCGCCTCCGCCTCCGCACAATTTTTAGCGGAGTTTTAACGGAGGTTTATTTACCTATTTATGCAATATATAAATAGTCCGGCCGCGTTTGAGCGCGAAATGGTCAAGAGTAGTAGTGCGAGGCGGGAATGCGGCAAGCACTATTTGTTTCTCCTTAATTTTCATTACAAGAAGGTAATATTTTTTTTTTACCAAGTATACTACTTTTAATGTACGTATTTAAAATAAAAAATTTGTTTCAATTAACCATAAATTTCAATTTTATCTATATGTACTTTCACCTCCGCCTCCGCCTCCGTTAACCTCCGCATCCGCGGAGGTGAGACTCGTCGCCTCCGCATCCGCCTCCGCCTCCGCTAACAAGCCTCCGTTACAACCCTACTTAAAACTAAGCGACTACGCACTAAGGGCCCCCCCTGTGGGGTACGGACCTCGGCTTAGGGCGTCGCTAGAGAGGACAGCAAGGGACGGCTGGATCGAAAGTTATACTTGATGGTTTGATGACCACGGCGTTTCCTAGTACTAGCTCTGAGAAGAAACGCCGAAACAAACTCAGAGGTCATTGTTGGGACATTATTATAATTACTGGCTCAGCTGCGGCGCGGGCTGGCCTTCAACGGACAAGGGACGGGGGAGGGGACTACTACGTGGAGCGCGTCGCGATGGACCTCGGCGGCGAGGTCGGTAGGTCGGTCTGTGTTTATGTAGTGTGCTGGTGGCCCTATTGGCCTCTTGGAGGAGGGTAATGGGGTCATCGGGGTCTGTGAGAGCATGCCGAGGGCGGCGAAGGCGGGAGATGGTGGAGGGAGTGTAATTAGCAGCCGCTGCTATAAGAGGATTGCAGTGCTTGGCAGCAGTGTCAAAGAAACGCTTGGAGAGGCGTTTTATGAACTGCTGGATGGTGGGGATTTTGAGATCAAGATGGAGAATCTCATTACGGACGAACCACATAATTGAATGTCCATCAGATAGATTTATAAAAAAATATTGAACACCTATTTTTTATTTTTTCTTTCATTCAAATACTTAGGAAGATAAAGATGAGATGTCGCATGACGTCATGCCGTGGTACAAAATTTCCCACGGCGTGACGTAATTAGCCCCCACTCTGTAACTTTAATACGCTATATCCCAGTAGTTTTTGGTAATTTCGACAAAATAAAAAATACGGCCTTATTTTTTTTATGTTAATTTTAAGACGGAAAAATTATTTATTTGGTTTTCATACCTTAGATACATTCCTATTGTTGAATAACTCCTCTGATTTTTGTGTTTATCGGCGGTGAGCGCTGCCAAAAGCTTAAATTGAACGGAACGCGGCCATAGTGGACCGCGTTCTTCCGCAGATTACCGAACTATGGAGAGCGCGCTTCCTTTCGAAGTAGCAAGCTAGCGAGTCATGGCCACTATCTTTTAACGATCACAAAAATGTAATTAGTTTTAAGTATTTAAAGTAACCCCCGGGGGATTTAGGTCTCAAAATTCAAAATCAATAAAGTTAGGGAGTCTACCAAGTATAGAGAAGGTATACTTTTAATTTTTAGTTTTCTATGTCTAAATGGAAAAATCCGCCCCAAAGGGTAAATGTCTTTCTGTCTATCTGTATATCACGAGACTATATCTCACGAATCGCGATAGCTAGATAGTTGCAATTTCCACATATTATGTATTTCTGTTTCCGCTATAATAACACATAAGTACTAAAAAAACATATGATGTATGACTCGTACTTGTCGTTTTTTTTTGTATCTACTCTTGTTTAAGTAGCTCAAAGCCACAGCCTCTATCCGTTAGTGAATGATTGGTATCAATGATAACACAATAATTATGTTAAACATTTTTTTACGCCAGCTCAGGCTTAGGCATAGCCACTATTATTATAAAGGGTGTATCTGACATCGACGCACAAACGAGTACTATGGATCCAGGGGCCTTAGTCTGCTATTTTTATAAATTTGTCATTCCAACACGATTCCATAGTCATTGTGCTTAAAAGTTCGCAATCTGCTAAATTCATAATGATCGATCAATTATATCAGTCGTCTCGTAATGGAACGGTGATTGAATCACATTGCCGTATTTCCATTATTATAAATCCCGTTAATATAAATGATTTTCTAAATACTACTACTTAATTCAAACATTTATTAATACAGAGTGGAGTGTCTGTGATTGACCACTTGAAAGTCACAATGATGCCATTTTATTAGTAGATTACGAAACTTGTCAAAATCGATCATTATGAGATCACTGATTGATCATTCTAACACTATTGTAATAGCAGACTATGGCCCCAGTACATGATTCTGAACCCCCCAGTGGTGGAATTTTTCGTCGGCGTTTTCATGATTTAAAAAAATACATATGGAGTTTTTTTCACTTTAGACCGTTCATAATTGCTATACTTTTATAACCCAATAAGATTTTAAAGTAAAAATTAATTAATTCGCTAATTACACAAAAAAAGCGCAATGAAAACAAAACTTGAAAAACTGTCAGATTAGCTGATTTAATAGAGTTCACATCAGGGATCAGCGTCATACCTACAAACCCACACGGCGGCACGCTTGCAACGTTCAAAGGCCGAGTCGACACTTTTTTTAAACGCTGTTAATTCCGTAACCGTTCATTAACGACATAAATGACTATCATAATTTTATTAGTGGCATCCGGTCTAGCCTCCTCGCGAAGTTTGCGTTACGATGTCAGATACACCCTGTATACAAACTCATAACATGTGAGGTATTTGCCAGCCACATTTGGGCTGGTGCTGCCAAGTGTCACCTGGCCACTTTGGATTCAGTGGAGAGACGTGCAAAGAGGCTGATTGGTGACCCTGATCTAACTCGAGTTGGTCTCCAAAGCCTAGAGCACAGGCGTAGAGTAGCCAGCCTTTCGGTGTTCTATAGGATGCATTTCGGGGAGTGTGCGAGGGAATTGCATGATTTAATTCCCCCATCTCCGTTCCACCAGCGGACGACCCGTCGTACGGCTGGTTTCCACCCTTACGTTGTTAACACCACTACGATCCGGACGAAGCGCTTCGCCTCCTCCTTTATACCGCGTACATCGAGGGACTGGAACAATTTGCCCGCGGCGGTGTTTCCGTCGGACTACAATTTGAGTGTCTTCAAGGCTAGAGTGAATAGGCTCTTAATAAACTAGTGCGCTTTACCATCAACGATTGCGTCACTGCTTACCATCAGGCAGGATTGCGGTCAAGCGCTGGTTTATAATTTGTATAAAAAAAAAAATATGATCAACTTTTGTCCACTAATACAATATGTAAAGAAAACCCTGTCCGATCCGTGAAGGTATTGTTAGGTATCGATAACTGATTCTACTAATACATGTGCTATAGGCAATATATGCGCGGGTGAAGCGTAGGCAGGGCACGCGGCACGCAGTCGCATGGCCAATAATAATACCGTCTAAAATAGTGGTGTAACTTTTTAAAATTGGAATTAATTTACGGAAACAAGCTTATTTCAAAATTCATTAGTATTGTTACTATTGTTGTGTCCTCTTATATTAGTGTAAGTTGTGTTCCAAGGGTCCTTCAATGAAACTCCATAAACGTATAACTATTTATAATTGAAAGACATACAATCTGTACAGAGGTATTTGGTCGACTGACTTATAAATCTACCTATCTGTAATTGAGTAACGAGAGTCTTGTGATCTCATCGTACTAAAAAAGGAAATGTGCTGCAGGCACACTATGGTGATTACCTATGTGAAATTTCATATTTTATTTGGTCATGTGTTTACCTAACCTTTATTATCCTTATGGGTCGGACGGGGATTTCTTTACATATTGTATACAGTTAATTGAATGCCAGTGTCAGTCAGCGTATTGAAAATTTGAAACCCTGACTTCGAAAACGTGTTGGCCCAGCACAATAGCTACTTTAATTGCCTACATGAAAAGGCTTTTAAGAGCAGATAATTACTTAACAAAAACTGGAAAGTACATCTAAAAATTTATACGAAAAACTTCCGATATTTATTTTTAACGATACGAATAAAATAGCGAATAGAGTATTTTGTGAATTTGATCTTCATTAGCTACCTAAATAGTCGAGCTGACAGTCAGAAACGCATTCTCTCGACGACCGCGCTGTAACTCACAATTCGCCACATTAATATGAAATATGACTACATGAAATACCTTTTCCCCCGCCCTTGTCTTCAGCTTTATCTACTGACGTCGACGTGACTGAAGACTGGCGATATCCTCCTTAATGTACCGCTTGAAGTTTGAAGCTAAGATCGATTTATTAGGAGGTAGGTATATAGGATAAAATTTTGCTACATTAGATCGACTGATAACAGGTTTGAGCCGGTTAAAACCGCTTCAGATGAAGTTACTTTCTTGTACCTTGAAGGAGGAGAATGTAGGAGTAAAGTAGTAAGGTAATGTGTGTCGGCTAAGATGCTTTTGATGTCGTAAATCTCGGGACACCGATATCATGGTTTTATGAAGATTGAAGTCTTAAAATCAACGTGTGTTATATTTTGGTGCTTATAGTATGCTTTTAGTATGTTTAAATTTGACAGAGTTACAACAGCTGCGACTTTATAAATTTCAGTGATGTTAATAAGAGAACTATAAAAAATTCTTTTTTAATATAAAATATCTGTCCATTTTAACAGTCTATGTAACCCAAATAGTTTTGTAATGATATTTTTTTTTGGCGTTAGGTCCTAATTTTGGGATAAGACCGGGATATTTTCGACCTCACTTTGTCGAGAGCTGCAAAGGACTAATGCATATTTTACTAAAGGAGTCCAGCTCATACAATTTATAGTGTTCTTTATATCTAAATAATTGAGCGCAATTCCGATTCACACTACTGTTATCCCCGAGTGCAGTTCACTCCGTACGACACACTACTGGCGCTCTCGTCTAAAAAGGCTGGTTTTCAGAACATAAACCACTGTCCAACATATAGTCTACAAAGCGGTAGATATATTTTAGTACAGTGTACATTGCAAGCCGACTATAAAAGTTAGACGTGCAGACACTAAAACATACCTCCAAGCACTGTGATCTAGGAAATGCTCCCGTTGTTTGAGTACATTACGATTTTAAACCACTAGTCACATGACACATTGAAAGTTTTCTTATCGAGAGTAATCTCACCTTGACTTTGACTGGTTTCTTCATCAGAAAATTATGTCCAACATAGAACTATCAAATATTGTAGCACAACTTAAAATAAATTGATACTATGTGATTTAGGGGTTATCCATAAAGTACGTCACACATAAAGGGGGGAGGGGGGTGTCGACAAAGTGTGACATGGTGTGACAAGGGGTGGGTGGGGTACTATGTTTCGTGACATCACATTTCAAAATCGAATATAGCTAGAGGTAATAATCGCGTTATTTGAAATATTAATTATAAACTAAAAAAATATTTCCAACTCTATCTTTGGGACAATACCTACGGTTTAAATTGTTTTCTTTACGAGATCATACTCGCTTTAGTGACACTCGCCGATCGAGCCCTTTGGGTTTCTTTCTTTTCTTTATATTCAATAGTTTATTGCTTTGTTATTGTTTCAAATAATTGATATAATGTTGATTTCATAAAAAAGTACTTTATTTAAATGGAAATAAAACTAAATTCGGAACTGCTGTTTTAATTTAATAATTTTTCGATGTGAAATTGCAAAACATGTGACGTCACATTGGGGGGGGGGGGTCTCAGAAATGTGAACACCTGTGACAAGGACGGAGGGGGGGCTCAAAAAATCATGAAATTCGTGTGACGTACTTTATGGATGGCCCCTTATATGGTTACTATAACATTGATGTCTTGATATAGAAGTGATGACTCCTTATCATCAGTGTCGAATAATTTTAAGATCACCATGGTCAAACTTTTCAGAATATTGACGATACAATGGTTAATACGGCGTATAGTTAGTGTTCATTATTAAAATCTTAAAGACTTGCACTTCGCTGTATAATTCATGAAGATAGGGAGGTGCCTAATTAACAGCTAGAATATGCGAGGTCTATTTGCCAAGTTTATGTCTACTGCTAAAGGCAGTCCGAACGTCTTTGCCCAGTCAATTTATATCGTTCTTAAGCTGCTATAAGATGAGAACTTTACTTTGTAGTTAATTAGTTGATAAAACTGCAACATTAGATCCGATTCCTTACTTGTATTTTTGTATGACTATCATTTCGAAAAATTTCGTTAATTCACGGAACCCTTTAAAAGTTACAACACTAACCGTTCCATAAAACTGCTTATATTAAAGCAGGATTTGGTTCTGATTTAATATCACCACTATAATGGAACGTTGTTATCTGATTGCATACCGCTAAAAGAATATCGATACGTGGAAATGAATCAGAGTGAAATACTCTATTTGAGTGCCTCTTTCTGAAAGCGTCGGAATTAATTTATTTTGCACTACAACTAATAGTTTTAAGACTGACGAGTTTGTTGACAGTTTATATTTGTCTATGCAATTTTTATTTTATTGAAACTATTGGGGGTCCGATACCCCCAATAGTTTTTATTACGCAAGAAAAATTAAATACACTTAGCATATTCAAATTCAACAACGCTTCCCATAATTATAATATGCAAAACTCCAAACGCCCATTAAAAGACAAGTTTTCCAATTTGCATGTTGGAAACTCGAGCAAAGTCAGCCAGAGACGGAAAAACCGTACGATTGAGAGAATTTGTTTTAATGATTTCAACTGTTTTGAAGTTGGAATCCAAAGATTTGTATAGGGTTTCGTTGTGATCTCGTTATTGAGTATGACCCAGTGGCGTGCTAGTGGTTGTAAAGTCCGTCTGCTTTGATAGAGCAGCGCTTTGAAAACTAACCGCAACCCACATTCCACCACCGATGAGGAATAGTCGACCTTTAATTGCTATACAATCTTAGTTTGAATATCATTATACGACAAGTAGACATTGACTTTGCGTATTATTAAACGACAAGGTCCATTTGCCTAGGTAACAGTTTCAATCCTGTTGAAGTGTCAATTTATGGGAATTGTTGACAAAAGTGGTCGACTGTAGAAGAAGTATTGTTTGGTGGCGCGCGCCGTCACTATTTGAGTGAATAAACTTCAGTCTATAAGCCCCAGTGGGGTGCCGGCGTTTCGTTCCGTATACCTCGGTCCGTATGCCAGTACCTCGTCCTCTTTCATCCTCACGAGGCTTAAACTTACTTTACGGTACATCTGTGCCCCTGTCTAGACTCGAATCTCTGCAGCCTCCCTCCAATAAAGTGATGTTTACCAGCTCCTTTTAAAAGTAGCGCGGATTTAGTTCCTATGTTTGATGTATGTTGTGATCATAACACAACTTCAGTTTTGTAATTCCTTACATCACTTATTTTTGTGTTGCAACGGATTTTCTGTCGGTGCAAGTTATGTTCTTGGATTTGATGGCTTGTAGTCTAAGAGTATCATAAAATATGAATTTGAAAAATGACGACTATTAGGAAGAAGCGCCATGTTTATATTCGTATAAAAGGCTTTTAGATGATTGCTTTAGACATATTTCTAACGTTTTTATTTTCTTTTGTCTGCAGGAATTCGCGACTCTCACAAAAGAGCTCAACCAAGCACGGGAACAGCTCCTCGAGAGGGAAGAGGAGATTTCAGAGCTCAAAGCGGAGAGAAACAACACCAGGGTGAGTTACACGTACATAAACATATATAATTATGATGATAGATTTATGTAGGATTTTGGACAAATAGGAGCGGGAAAATTCAGTGTGTGGGTTGTGAAAGTGTTATCTTGGTGGGAAAAATGCGTAGTGGCGAATTTTGACATTTGGCAATAGAGAGCATTCAATTGACGTCTGTACCAATAAAATGTAGGTATAAGTTCTCAAGATAAATTAGCATTTATCTTGAGCATTTAACTTTTGTTGAGATAGAATGCCACAATGACACAGTTGTGCTCTGGGCCGAATGATGAGTGCACATCACGTAAATAATCTTTAAAGAACAGGCGAGAAGCCGTTTAGAGCACTCAGGCGACCAGGCGCGGTGCACTCATCCAATTTCTTGAACCAATCTTAAATTTTTATTCAGTTTTCTCTTTCAAAATATTTTTGTTGAAAAATATTGCGTGTATTTTCTTAAGTTTTTGATGACACGATGGGCACTTGACTTACCGGTCAACTTCTGCAATACAGTCTACAAGGGAAAAAGAATGTGTAATAATCACAGCGTCCTGTAGTTTAAAAAAGGTAAAATATAATATAGGATATTATGATTTCCTTTTTTTTTTTTTTTGGGAAAATGATATTTGTTAATGTAGTGTAACTATTATTTTAATTAATAAATTATTTTAATTAAAAAAGCCACTTACCTACAATTCGTTGTTCTGATGCTTCAATATCGCCTTCGGGTTGTGGAGGTCAGGTAGTCGTTTCACGGAAAATATCGAAGTTTAGCCTTACCCACTATTTGTTACCGATCTGATCGTATATGAATATAGGATATGTATTCGTAAGCCCACACAGGATACAGGAGAAATTCCCGGCACTTTTCTAGAAAGGGCCCCCAGTGCTCTGAACCACTAACTCAATTTACGATGGTGACCATTATTATTATTTTTTCTACCCATAACCGTAATTAACAGACACCCGATACGATGAAAGAACGCCCACTGTCGTTCATACACCATATCCCCCTAACTTTAATATAATTCCAACTAAAATTATAGAACCAGATACAGGAGCTTGAACATGGACGAACTAGATAAAAATATTTAACTAACATTGTTAGGTACAATTTTGAAAAGACTTTTTGTTGGATTGGTACATTGATTTAGTTATGTTTCATGGTTGTAACAGTACCGGAATCTGATGAAGATTACGTTTGCCCTGTTCTTTTTTTAAGAAATGAGATTACAGTAACAGGCACTCAAGCAGTAATAATGTGCACGTAAGTTTTCTTTTACGAGCAATTGAACAATGAGTTTACCCTTTGCTCTTGAATACCTAAAACGTTAGGCATATATCAGCATACAAGACCAAACTTGATGACCACTATTAGAAAAGTATGGGAAAAGACATGTGCCCATAATAAATTCGGATACGGGTACAAAGAATCATGATGATATAAATCTCGAATGTGTTCAACTATCTTAGCGTCAAAGACTAAGACCAGTAACAAAGACTGGTGAAATAGACCGTAATCTATTCAATCCATATTCTATCAGAATTCAAATATGCCTACAATATACTACAAACGAGTATATTTTCCTAAATATCATCTACAAACATGACATTAGAATATTGTTCGATATAGCTTAACACCTCATATAAAAAGTGAGCCAGGTTTCATTCAAAGATGTTGAATAATTCACGACATTCCGCGTCTAGATCACGCTTTGGTTTTAGTTCTCTGGGGCTTCGGCGCTTGATTGTAATCGATGTGCTAACTATATTAGCGCTTATCTCATCATCCCTTTTAGGAGTGTTTCACCCTAAAAGTTTTGTTGTAAAGTGTGTCGAAGGCCTAGCCAAAACCAAAGTGAAAGTGAAAGGTCTCGTTCTGAATTTAGTTGTGCGGCTTTAACGTTACAGGATTATTCATCCTGTAAAGTTAAAAGTTAAAGCCGCACAGATATATTAAGTATTCAAGTAGGTACTGTGTAAATAATAAACTGAAAGTATTTTAAATATGAGTTAAATCCGTTGCAAATGTTGCAATCACTGTCAAAAATATAGACGGGATATGTAGGAGAGATAGCATACTTTCTCTCTCCAACATGCATCATCATCAGCCTCTACTCGTCCACTGCTGGACATAGGCCTTCTTCATGGCACGCCAACAAGCTCGATCCTGAGCCGTTCTCCGCCAGCCACATGCATACCCGCCTATATTTTTATGTCGTCGACGCCTATATGCTCGTGCATGAGGACATAGACCTCTGCAAATATCTCCATAACAAGAATGCACGTGATGTCTAAACCCTGTCTCCTGTTTATCTCAAAGGCTCCTCGTACTAAGTAAGCTGCGATCAGCGACTAATCTCTTTATCTCGCCCATGTCGTTGACCCGGCTTCCTCGGTCAAAGTGCCTCAAAATCGACTCATTTAGTTCTATCCTGTTTTGCTTTGTATCTTTTGTTATGTTTGCTAATCGACTAAAATGGTTTGTGTTTCTAGTGTACTTTCTTGCAGTAATATGGTCTGAATCGTCTTGAATCGTAGCAGTCGCTGCCGATTGCGACGTCTACTGTGACATTAACTACAAATAGTTATTAATAAAGAAGATTCTAGTAGACCTACCTATAAGTGGTTTATATCAGTTACACGGTTAGTTTCAAAAACAAACATAGGGTATCTATATAATACTAGCTGATCTGGCAAACGTAGTTCTGCCATATACATACACTAGCTGCGCCACGCGGTTTCACCCGCGTGTTTATATGCGCCGCTCCTATTGGTCACAGCGTGATGTTATAGCCCAAAGCCTTCCTGGATCTTGAGCTATGAGCGGCTCTTAATATAGGAGTTAAACCAACCAGTGGAGGAAGGGGAGAAATTTAAGGACCCCTGAAGGATAACGAATTATAACAAGTTAAAGGCTCGGCTAAAATTGAGAAGTACAAGTAAAGGAAGAGGTTAGTGGTCCATAGCCCATCTGATGTCATGAGAAGCCTACAAAAGGGCCGTTACTGTGCTCATAGTAACGGCTCCTTATCACGGCCAGGTCGATAACCCAAGTGAAGACAAGGAAAAATGTAAATTAATTATTATTGGCCATAGCATTAATATGTTGGTTTATTATTATGATTTCAAAGATGCAAAGATATGACAAATTCTGATGATGTTGAAAAATTATATATTGTTTTTATTTTACAGTTATTGCTAGAGCACCTAGAATGCCTAGTCTCAAGACACGAGCGCTCGCTGCGCATGACAGTAGTGAAGCGACAGGCGGCCGCGCAGTCAGGAGTGTCCTCAGAGGTCGAGGTTCTGAAGGCATTGAAGAGCCTCTTCGAACATCACAAGGCGTTAGACGAAAAGGTAAGATCACTCATATTCATATAGCACTAGACGGATTAATATTTGTTTGAAGTTTGAAACAGGTTGGTATTGGATTGTTCAGAATGAGTGTCCAAGATAATTCCATCTTAATGCCATCTGGTTTATTGTTGATAAGTGCAATTGCCCGAAACATAAGGGGAAATTCCTAATAAATTGATAATATGACATTTTCTGCTGATAATATGACTGCTGCATGTTGCAGGTTCGATTCCCTCACGGAACAAGTATTTATTATGGCCTACAGGTAGTTGTCCCGGGTTTCGCTGTTTTGTATGTGCATTTAAATGTTTGTAAACACTCCTTACGATACACGAGTAACAGTGTGGCGGAAAAGTAAAAAAAAATTGATAAGCTCAAACACCAAAAATTTTATTTAACTACCAAAAAACATAAAATATTTAAACTTTATTTAAGCACATCCTTAATCGTGTTTCAATACACAAAATATGCTAAGTACTATAATAATCTCATTGACGAATTTATTGCTGACATAATTTCTGGTGACCGATCCTAAGTATATCTATGATTTATAATGTAACATTCCTTTCTAAAAACTTTAATATTCATTCTATAATGTTTTATTCCATGGCGTATATGGTTATCAATAGTGTAGGTACAAACCTCGATATTTGAGTTTCTATATAATATCTGTAAGAGTTATATCACCAAAAATCACTCGGACCGAAATCAGCAAAGTTCAACAGTTTCATCTTGAACACGAATTGCGTAAAAGAAAAACGAGAACATTCCACACGTAGCTAAAACTTATAGCCATTACTTATGCCCAATTTCTCTGGCAATGAAAAAACGTTTTTATCTCGAAGATGTGTTTCCAAACAATGTAATTTCTACAATAGGTACAGGGTTTTTCTATAGTACCGTGTCTGTGTCGGTACCTAGCAAAAGAAAACTGTTTTTCTCACATAGTTACATTTCTTTTATAGGCATTTCTTTAATACATATGTATTTCATTGTCAACTGAAAGTTAGTTACCTTACTAAACATTTTAATTTTCATAGAATCTATACTAATATATAAAGCTGAAGTTTGTTTCTTTATTTGTTTGTTTGAACGCGCTAATCACAAGGACTACTGATCTGATTTGAAAAATTTTTGCCTTGGATAGCCCATTAAACCAGGAAGGCATTAGGCTATAGAACATCACGCTGCGACCAATGGGATCGGAGCATAACTAATTTCAAGCGAACGAAATCGCTGGCGGCCGCTAGTATTTAATATAATGTGTGTCTGTCGGGACATGTTTCAGGTGCGGGAAAGATTACGTGTTGCGTTAGAGAGGAACACGGCGCTGGAAGAAGAACTAGCGCTCACTAAGGAAGAAGTAAGTTTAGTTCTATTTTACACTATCGTCATGGGTGTAGCAGTTTAGGAAGATTTATAGGTTTGATAGGGTTTCATCCAAATTACCAATCCGGATTTTACTTCGGAATAAAGCTTGGATTGAAATTCAACACTCTCCTTCTATTTTGGCTGAAATGTATATCTAAATAATAAGTATGCATATAACATCTATACACATCTTTTCTTATAGCCTATAATACTCATGTCAATGTTTGAATAAAATTAATTGGAAACAAAACAGTACGTGTGTAAATAAACGTGATAAAAGAGACGCTTAAAACAAAGATAAAACTAAGCTTCCAAATCTAGTTTCCCAAACAGCTCGCAATGTCTCTGATTGCACATTATGTAAAATAGAGCTGAGTTTCCATGAACTGCTAATAGCAGTCGGATTAAGCTCTGCTAACGAACTGTCCTGCCAATACGTGGAATCACATTATTTTGGATCGGTCTGATCAGCTCTTCGCTGTATCTCTATCTACTGGCTATTTGAGATAGAGATTGGAAGCAATACCACATGACATTTTACTTATTTTGCCAAGTTACTAAATAGTTCATGTTATTCTTGTTGAGTTACTAAATAGAATAGAATACTCTTTATTATGTACACCATGTGAAGTCTACACACCGAAGTCTCACTTATTTCCACCAACCCCGCAAAGAGAGTGTGCATAAAAACGTGCAGAGTGCAACCGCAAACATCGACTAAATGGTACTGCATGTCTGTCACGCTAGATTACAGAATATAAATATAAAGATTTTACTAAGGGTGACACAATGGGCGGTCTTATCACTAAGAGTTGGTTCATGAATAGTTCATGTTTTTCCAAGCATAAAGTTTAATTTTCACCAAACCTGTGACCTTTACCTAGAACAGCGGTTATGATTTATTTACGGACCAAGTCCGTAAGCACATTTAGATGACTTCCGGCTGTTTGAACATAGATAAGGTCCAGCATGTTATGTCCTATTAGGTATATAATAAAAGCAGGTGCCCATTTAGGTTTATTTGCAAGAATATATGCTCTATATTTTAGTTACAGGTTTGGTTTTCACACTTAGTAATTCCAGTGGACCATTGTGCGTGGAATATATTTTTGTTTATGTAATCCTTCTCTGTATGAGACGAGAGGCGACCTGTGCCCAGCAGTGGGATAATAAAAAGGATGATGATGATGAATATCAACTTGTTTAATCACAGGAACCGCTTATTGTGTAGCTACGCCATTGATTCTCGATTCTCTACACTATTTTTGTTCGCTACCTACACGTTATATTGATCGCCACGCTTGCTTAAGATTGATTGCCGACTTATATTAATTATGAAGTACATGTTTCCTTATGACGTTTCCCTTCCCAAATTAATCGAAGTCGATTTCAGGATAATTCTACTAAGAAAATGTCCTAACATGTAATTTGTACATCAGTTACAGCAGTACAAGTCGTCGCAGGACGACAAGCCGAAGGAGAACGGCACCGTCCCGACCGGCTCGCCCGAGCAGAACGGGGAACAACAGACTCCTAAGGTATGTGCATATTACACGTGAGCGGAGAGTTGGCAGGGGTTAACAAAATGTTGTACTTTCAATGTTTATGGGTTGTCTATAAATTACGTGAAATATATATTTGATTACGCTCAATCCTCCTCGCATACAGAATGCGAGTAGATCTGTACCCAGCAGTGAGTGGGACGATAAAAGGATGATGATGATATATTTGTATAGTTTTAAAAAATATAATTTTGATAAAAAGGAGAGAGATTTAAATAACCATTAAATCTCTTAACACAATTATCTCCTGCTTGTGTGAAGAGATTTAATGGTTATTGAATGTATGTCAGTCACTGGAAGATTATTCGACATCTTAGACAGATTGCCATTTTAATAGGAAGGTAATTTTTTAATGTAATCTGTATGAGGGCAACTATTTTGTATAACTAATAGTAATTTGTATTATTTTTGTATTATGACTTTTCTGGTAATATATGGACAATCCTAAACACACTCACGGAAGACAACCAGCACCAGTATTAACTAAATTGTAAAAGAGTCTACATACACACAGTACATGACACTAACAGAAAATATATAAAGAAACACACTTGAAAGAATATGTGTTACTACTTAATCCCTTTAGATGCTTAGGCTGCGAATGTAACAAAGGCTAAATTGAATTCTTTATAATTTTTAATATTTTTTTACCATCTTCAGAGCTCAGAGATATTTGTTCACGTTTAGATGACTTACATTTTCAAAGAACAACAAAAGAAATTTTCAATAAAAGAACCTTTTTTATCGTTTCTAACTCTTGTTACTGCTTCAATTAGAACTCACAGAAAAAAGCTCGTCGTTTTGTGAAGTTAAATATACTTTTAACAACTTCCCGACATTTAGATCTTTTTGTGTGCCATTGATGTGTCCGCAGCCTTCGTGATTGGTGATTGTGCTCAATTATTTACGTACCTTTTCTGATTTTTTTTTCAAAACTTTTAATTATAGACTTCGAAGATAATATCTTCTTCTTCCGCCTATAAAGGTCCACTGCTGGACAACGGCTACCCCCAGGGTTCTCCATTACACTAATGTAATGGCGTGTAAATAATATAATAATTCATTATAATTAGGTATGTCAGAAAAAGTACGTGTGTGTTGTGTATATTAATTTTTTGAATATTATGTTGTACTTGATTCATAATTTTATAGCCACTTTACTTGTCGGACTTAGCTACTTTAATAAGTCTTCAGATCTAATAGTCAGTCAGTGAGCGAGATTTTATCAAAAAAATATGAATTAAGTAAAACACTTCTAGCAAAAAACCGCTTTAAACTAAAGCGAATAGCGTTTAGTTTTTACATTGAAAATTTGTTTTTTGATGGACGACCCAGGATCCAAATAATGTAAACGGCGAATCGGAGACGTCAAGGAAAATCAGTGAGCTCCAAAATACGATCGCCAAGCAGGTTAGATACATGCTGAAGCATCATGCTGTACTGAGGATCAGGCGGTGTTGAGGGTCCGGCTCCAGGGGCTGCTAGATGGACGCTCTAAGAGTAGGCATGAGAATATAAAGGTGTGATAAGCCTGATACATGTGTGGAATGATAAAGGTCAAATATAAATACATATTTCAAATAAATAAGCCAATGGATTATGTGTTACAATCAGTACGTAATTAACGTATATATTTCTTCAATAAGTCTCTACAAAAATATGCAGAATATCAAGTGTTTACATAATCTATGTTCTCGATTAATTAGACAATCATTGGCGAAAACAAATATGAATTACTGAAAAAAATACTTTAATTATTACACAAAGATAAGATAACGAAACAACTTTACTAATGAAATAATGCTTAAAACTCTGAAATCGACTTAATTACCACTGTAATAAAGTTGAAATTAGTTTAACTTGGAAACGTAAATTTGAATCGATCTTACATACGTAACAATTCGTCTAGGGTTCGTGTTATTTACGGGATAAATATTTCAATGTAATGTATTGTATCGTATATACATGTACATAACTCTTCATAAAATTGGTCGTGACCTTAAAAAGAGGCGAGACACATATCTATGTAACTCTCATTAACCCTGCCTACCCTTGTCATTCCTTTGGGTATAAAAGGAGCCATTATTTCCAGCCTTACAACGAAAATAATATGCTTTTTTGTTTATTCCAAACGGTATTTTCTTTATAGCAATGTGAGTTTACTGCAAATAAAGTTCGGTTACAGAGCAATTTGAAAAGTACAGCAAGTTTTAATTGTCACCAGATTTGATTAAAATGAGCGAAACAAAAATTTTGTAGTTTTATCAGAAACTGGCTTTCCGCCCGCAGCTTCGCCCGCGTGGAATTCGGTTATAACGCGCTAATAATATTTTTGTTTTCCCTCGGGAATATCAATTTTTTCCGGGATAAAAAAGTACCCTATTATTTAATCTGGATTTCTAACTTTACGTCTGCAAATTTCAAAGCAATCGGTTCAGTAGTTAAACAAACAAATAAACTCTCTTTCCGATTTATAATATTAGTAAGAATGAGCGCATCTCGCCACCAAATGTAAAGTTGAAGAAGTAAATATTGTATAAAAAGATCAAATCTAATTGAGAAATTTAAATAATATACTTAAATAATTTAAAAAAATTATAAAATCTGGCTGCGTAATAACCACCACCAAACTACGTAGGTACCTAATAAAAATAAAACTGAAAAGTGAATAACAAGTACTGTAATCTGGAAATATGAAGACTAACTGGCAAGGTAATTAAATAAAAAGTTAACTTAGACAGTCGGGAACCATTAAAATCTAGAACGACTCGCACTCATTAATGGGTAAATAGAGAGTGTCTGATAAAATTGTAAGCGCTATGAGTATTTTATTTGATACTTAATAAAAAGTTTTCTGTTTTTCAAAAGTTATGCCTATTAGAAGTCCATGTTCGCCATTGGAGCCAGATCTACAACACCACCCAATCAAACTAACAGGCCCCTAACACAGCGGTCTGGTCGCCATTGCACGATCGTGTCGCCATCTATAACGCATACATCGTACTAATACGCATATCAACATGTACTACTGTATATTGCTAACCAAATGTATTTAGTACTAATACCTGCTAGATTATGTAGCACAAACCTAAAGGCTTTTGGCCACTGCATCATAAAAATTTCTCTAAAGTATAACTTTATGTACGGGGTTTCGGTAAAATGAGGTTATTCATTCACAGCTAGTAATATCCGACAGAATATCCGCAGAATCATGTTATATATTTACTTTTTAAATATTTGAAATTTTTGCAGTTCTACTTAACGTTAGGTTGATCGTTATTTGACAGCTGTTATAGAACGTAACAATTTCAAATTATGTAATACTTACACTATAGTACTGCGTGTATCAATCAGTATATTGTGTGTTGCTGCAATCACTAGTACTATCTGTCAAAAAACGGTTTAATGGACTGGGTAATTGGGTATAATATATTATACCCGGATCTGCATTAAATAACGTACAATATTTCCAAGATATAACCATCCCAATCACATGCCAAATCTTGGGTTGACCTCTAGCGTATAGCATATCCAAATCTGGCCTGATTAGCATTATCGTCTAGGACTATCGTGAAACCTAATATGCCTCGACTGGTAGGTAACTACAAACCACTTTCATATTATCTTAGATAGTATTTTTTCCTTCTTTTGCTGTCTGTTTTATATCGATATTACGATGCATTGGCCAGACGACTCGAACTTGTGAAATATAACAATAACCTACAAAGTATATTTAGATTAGTTTCATTTGCTAATAATTATAGTCATTATATTAATCTGACCTTTTGTCAAAGCTGAGCACATTTTCTGTGTGCACAGTCTAAAGGCAGTAGTATCTGAATTCATAACATTTAAAAGTAAACCTTAATGTTTGAAGATTAGGAGTGGTGAAAATCATTCAGCTGCACTAGGTTCTGCATGGCAGTATTCATGGTTATTAAAATATTTTTTTTCCTAACGGAACCAACATATTTTTTGGCTCTGATATGCAAGAATGAAAAAGCATGTACTACCAAATGCTTGCTATTATCCTATCGTAGAAATAAATCCGCTTTGTAAAACGCATAGAATAATTAGATCTATAAATAATTTTAGACCAAAACAGTTTTGACAAAAGGTTTACATTTCAAAGGTCGACTTAAGCAATCTATCACCATTTCTAAATGAGTAAAGTCCTGGGATATAATGCTCAAGTCTACCATAAGTCCCGTCTACACGCTCCGTCTTGCCTGCGCAGTCCAGGCCTGTGCGCGCGCTACCGTCTTGCCGTCAACACACACGCGCTTACCTGCGCAAACTGGTTTGCACAGGCATGCTCGCAGGTAAGACGGAGCGTGTAGACGGGGCATTAAACTACCCTAGTTTATAGAAATGTTGCATCTTAGTCATTCCAAGGTACACCTTATTGCAAGGAAATATGGTTCACACTCACATGACGCCCGGCCGTGAATTGTATTAGCATGCAACCCATAATCTAACCAACGGCGCGCACTGACATCACGTAGGACTACCATAGGAGCATAGGATCACATTCATTGACACTAACACTAACCTTCACCTGTGAGACACCTCTGTAGTTGGGATACTCCATGGTAATCTGTATTTGTACCCCCTTTACACATTGGCTACCTGTGACTACGCACAGATTGAAGTTGCAAGACTGAATAATATCGAATGACATTGAATAATATACTTTATTGTTAGGGGCATAAAGTTCAAAGTCTTACATACATAAACGCAGACATCAAACAGCTCTCTGGGAGGCTCTGTTTTGCACTTTAAACTCAAATCTAAATAAAGTTTCATTTTTAATGTCATCGGTTAAATCATCTTATCTGTGTTCCTTTCGGTCTGCGTTTAGTCTAACTGGGATAAGTTACATCCATCGCTTCAATTGTATTCAAAACCTATATCAATGTAGTTAGTTAGAGAGTGATGGACGTAACTGTGCTAGCCAAAGTGTAAAGGTAGTGTTAGAATGTAAGGAAACGGTGAGTATGGTTCAGAATATTTATAGAAAGTGTAAATGATCTTATCCCAAAAATCACTATCAAATTAATAATCGTTAATTGCAAAGTAAAATACAGAATCAGTTGTTCGTATAATTCAAAATAACCCATTTAAGTTTCATTAAAAAATTCTTAGGCCCTCAGTTATTTACTTTACTACTACTATTTGTATTACCATATCAACTAAAAGCCTCTTCCTCATACAGTCAGCAGAACTAAGTTCGTGGCAGCGCCGCGTGGCCGAGCTAAACAACAAAGTGTCCGAACTTGAGGACCGCCTGAGCAAAGGAGAGAAAGAACTCGCCAAGAAGCAGGAAGAGTGCGTCAAGCTGCAGAGGGACTTGAGGGAGAACGTGGCGCAGAAGGAAGACCAGGTGAACATCTCATTTTTAGTTTTAACTTCGAACTTGAATGATGTATTTGTATACATAGATAAATAAATAAATATGGTTACGATTGCACCTTATGTCGATGGCATAAGGTTCAATATCGCGTGACATGCAGTGCGTATCTTTTAAGCCCTATAACTCGAAATCTAGACATTGTAAGGGTTTTACATTATAAAAACGCATAGCTACCTAGGATGGCCTATCGAATGGTACAGGTCTCAACAATTTTGTCAACGAAGTGGCGACATCGAAATTTCTAGAAACTCGTTTCCTGGAAATACCGTAGGTACCTACTGAATGTACTCGAAGTTATGCGCTATTATTATTACGTCTAGACGAATCTGGAATGTTCGATCAGCTGATCTATATAAAGGCCCGTGACGCCAGCCCTCAGTCACCAAAACCGATTCTTCCGTAAAGCCACAAACGCCCCTTGGTTCGTTCGAAATGAGATCCTCCATCTTGATCTCAAAATCCCCACCATCCAGCAGTTCATGAAACGCCTTTCAAAGCGTTTCTTTGACACTGCTGCCAAGCACCGCAATCGCCTTATAGCAGCGGCTGCCAACAACACTCTTTCCACCATCTCCCGACTTCGCCGCCCTCGGCATGCTCTCACAGACCCCGATGACCCCATAACCCTCCTCCAAGAGGCCAATAGGGCCACCAGCACCCTATACAAGAAAACGAAATACCGACCTCGCCGTCGAGGTCCTCCGCGATGCGCCCCACAGCTTAATTTCCCTCCCCGTCCCTTGCCCGTTGAAGGTCAGCCCGCGCCGCAGCTGAGCCAGTAATTATTATAATGTCCCAACAATGACCTCTGAGTTTGTTTCGGAGTTTCTTCTCAGAGCTAGTATTAGGAAACGCCTTTTTCATCAAACCACTAAGAATACTTTCGATCCAGCCGTCCCTTGCTGTCCTCTCTAGCGACGCCCTAAGCCGAGGTTGGTACCCCACAGGGGGTGCCCTTAGTGCGTAGTCGCCTTAATTTTAATTTAGTTTTAAGTGCCTCTGGCTGGAGGCTTTAATTTTACTTAAGGCATCCACAGTAAAGTCCGGTTAAGTAGTCACCTGTCACGGCCTCTAATGGTTAACAACGAGAAGCCATATCAAAAAAAAAGAGCCCGCAGTTAGTCTGCATTCGACTAGCGATACGAAAACGAGCGACAGATAAGAAGCGATAATTTAGAATACCTACTGCGACAACTGTAACGAGAACTTTGAGTACTACGTGAAGTAACATCTGTAGTGTTATTGTGTGTTTACGACACGGACTTCGTGGACGTAAGGGAAGACTCCGGTGCGACATCAGCTACGTTCTACTTGTCATTGAAAACAATCGACTGTACCTTCGTTGCCAATAAACTTCGCAATCCTCAACCGGCGTTTGTAAGATGAAGCTAGTCGCCCATTCCAAAGAGTCTATCTCATCATCTATGAAGAAGAACGGGTCAGAAACTCCATAGACACTCTTTTAGCATCATTCTTAGCCATCGTAATCGTTCATAGCAATCGTTCTTACCCACGGTTGCGGACTTATTTTGATGATTTTCAGTATCAACATTTGCTAATACTATTGTCTTCTATATTTTTGAAAGAAAAGAAAGAAAAAGAAAATTTTAATTGAACTATCTCCACATTTATCAACGTGCTGTACCTACTTTGTTCAGGAGGAGCGTATAACGACGCTGGAGAAACGGTACCTGAATGCGCAGCGCGAGTCCACCTCACTGCACGACCTCAACGAGAAGCTAGAGCAGGAGCTCAACCACAAGCAGGCGCAGCTCAAGGTAACCATAGCTAACTTTAGAAATAAACTGTCACACGTGGGAAACTATCGACCCGAACTTTTTTCAACAACTGGATGAAATTTTTAAGGCGAGGCGGGGTATCACACTTTGTATCCACAAGTATTCAGCCATCACAGTGAAAGAAAAAAAAAATGCCATATACATCTAGACGTAGATATCCTTATCAGAAAGGATTTTGACGTGCCTCGAGCACCAACCACTTAATATGAAGTAAAAGGATTACATTTGGAGACAAATAGGGATGTGCCTTTTAGAACACACGTCTAATAAATTTACAATAGGCTATTTGACAGTATTCAATTATTTGTGATTTTTTGCTTTAATTGCATAAAATGAGGGTTCTTTATATCATTTACAAGAGTTTTAATAAAAAATAATAACAATTATTATATCCAAAACACAAAAATATGTTTGGCTTTTTGTTTCTCGCGCCACACATTGTGAAACGATCCGGATTGGCTAATGTCGCGATGACGTCATACGCTTGTTTCCGGCAAACTTATAAACTGTTTTTCGGGGGTTTTTATCGATTTATTTGTACAACCCAGTACAGTACACCACTTGTAAACCATTTTATTAGATAACAACAGCAAATAATAATTAAAAACAAACACCACTGAGAACCGAAAACCGCTTGTGACGTCATTTACCAGGCGCAACGCCATATTGCTGATTATATCCTTTTCGCGGCTTATTTGAATTTTTGAATTTTTATTTGCATATTTCTTACGAAATACGTATTTAAAATTAAAAAAAATACTTTGGATGAACTTCTTAACCGCAACCAAGTAATTCAAGATAAAAATTATAAATCTGTCAAATAGCCTATTCTTTTCTTTTATTATGGGAAATATATCCAGGTATTCATATTGATTTTTTTTATGAAATAAAACTTAATACGGTATTAGTTTTATAAACATATCGACAAATAATATTATAAGTTGAAATTATCAAGTTATAATATTATTTGTCGATAGGACATTAATCCCACCCCTACGTTTTACTATAGATACGTTATACATTTGTAGCGTGGCACTGGAGGACGAGGACACATTGTGTATTATATTATATAGATGGCGTTCAAAAGGTTAAAACCTGAAATATGGATGGAAATATTTTCTATAAAGCAAATATAATTATGTAATTAACATTTCCTTGTAGATTAATATAGTATCTTTTACCTTTCCTAAGACTGGTGGTTTTCAGTAGTTAAGCATATCACTTGGTAAATGATGCGTGAAAATGAACAGGGCGAGTCAAAGATAGAAGTCCTCGATCGACAAAGTCTTTTAACCCAGTATTTCCAGCAGAGCCTTGTAACTAACAAAATTAACCCAGCCCCGCTTCCTGTAGTCAGCACTCTCATAGACCATACCACGTCATTCGCATTGCAGCTGCAAGAGGAGAAGATCGCCGCCATTGAGGAGAAGCTCGAGCTGTCCACGCAGAAGTTGGCGCAAATGTCCTCGCTGCCAGAGATGGAGGAACAGCTTAAAGCCAGGATGGAAGCGCTTAGCCAGGTGGGTTGAGAGGCAACTGAATGGCTTTTAAAAGTTTACACGTAGGATGCCAAACATGGCTCGATTTAGTTGTGGAGGATATAATGATTGACTCTTAAACATAATATTTTACATTTAATACCTTAGTTAAGTCTACCTTCAGGCTGCATCTTGTCTAAAAGCGACCGTCTCGCAAGTAAGCCATATTCCCGTGACTGTCTGATTGTGGCACAATCACGATCAAATCTCGTATAAACGTCATCATTTAGGTAAACGGTATTGTAATCACGTATTCGCGTGCTAGTCATTTTCGTCCAGAACGCAGGATGCTAATTGAATTCCAATCTCATAAAGTAAAATAAATAATATTGACATGATGTTTGAGAAGATTTAGAAATTATTTTAGCCAATTTTATGCAAGGCGACGTATGTTTGACTATGAATTTAAAGTTCTACTGAACTTGGAACTCACAGAATGTAATTATTGCTTCTAGTGTTAAAAAAACAGTCGTGCTTCGTGCTTCTCATTCTCCATTCCCATTTTATTCCTTTGATATTTTTCTCTGTAAAGTGGTATTAACCTAAAAACTAATGATTTATTTTTAGTAGCTTTCACGTGTGTTGACTAACTTTATGCCTTAATTAATATAACTGTTTCTTGGTTTCATTGTATACACAACGTATAATGGAAAGGGCATACTAGGCATAGGTATACATACCACGGGCACAGCCACTTTGGTTGATATCTAAAGATATCAACAGATGATATTGATATGGAAAGGTTTTAAAATTATATGAATGTCTACTTGTTAATAAGTTAAGTATGATAAAGAACACCGCCTGCGGTAGGCTCCTACGATACCAGGCTCACAAAATAACGGAAGAGATTTTAATTTAAGAACCTATTTTTTTTTTTCTTTTTGAAATTTTGGAACCGAAAATTTAGTGTCAAATCTTAGAATATTTTGAGTTAAAACACCTCAATGTCTTATAATATCAATCAATGAAACCATGCCCTTAATATGTCTTGTATCAATTTTGTTACCGAATACCCTAGACCCTGGGCCTCTCCTAACTGGGAGGAGGTCTGTACACCAGCAGTGTTAACATAATGTTATTGCTCGAGTATATTTATGCTCACATGAAATCTTACATATGGTATGAGACAAAATAATATATAATGTCGGCTAATCGGCATAAGACAATAGTATTGCATTACAAGTTCAATTTTCTCGGACCTAAGTGTAAGTTGACCTGTGGCGGCATGTCATCTAAGATGACATAACAAGATGACTCATCTTGTTATAACTTTGTCCACTAGTATAATAAACTTGTGCAATTAGCACTTACTAAAAAATACCTGCCCCTGAAGCCAATGTAACATCGCTTCGTAGCGAAGCGAAAGCGAATACCAAACCAACCAATGGCGGGAACGATTGACTACGTGATTTATCGCGTCGCGTGGTCAATCGTTTTGGTTATTGGTTGGTTTGATAATCGATTTCGCTTCGCTACGAAGCGATGTTACATTGGCTAAAGGGCCTGATATCTATTACCAGATTTCTTTGTCCGATCAATATTTTTTAATTTTTGGCGGTTTCTTCATAAGTAAACTCGTCGCGTATCTTTTTAAATAAACGAATAAACAGATAGTAATTCTCTTATTTTAGGAACGTTCGGATTCTAATCTATCTTGGGCTGTCAAAAATATTAATTTATGCAACTTTTTGAACATTTCTTGACATCAATTGACATCCATAAGATAAGATTACGATTTTGAACATTTAGAAATATGGGAATTGATTTTCTGACATTGGAAAATTTAACCTTTATGTATAAGATTGAGCAAATTATAACACAATTTTTATATAATGCAGGTTGTTTGTCCGCAGGCACAGGAGCGCCACGGCTCTGCCGAGGACCGCATCCAGCGCCTGGAGGCCAGCGTCGAGGAGAAGAACGCCGAGCTCATGCGCCTCAACCAGCGGCTGCGGATGAACGAAGAACATAACACGCGCCTCTCCGCCACCGTCGACAAGCTGCTCTCGGAGTCCAACGACAGGTACATTATAATATTTATGTTCTTCTAATAATCTTCTCTTACTATCTTTCACATACGTCTGACTTTGTGCACTCTTCTTTTCATACTCAATCCATTCTTCTGTGCATTAAGCCCACCTCTGTACAATTCATGTGCGAAAGAATAAATAAATAAATATCCACAAGGAGACTGCGACAGTGATTCTATGTAAAACAGCAAGGGTAACAACCTTTTTAAAAACATATTCTGAAAGATACTAGAGAAACATTTATATACTCTTCGAATATTTGATCTAGTGAGTGCAAAGGTTATTTATTTTGATCCATTTTTGGATGTAATACAATATTCTTGTTTCATTTCCAGATTGCAAGTGCACCTCAAAGAACGCATGCATGCGTTAGACGAAAAGAACGCTTTGACGCAAGAGTTGGAGAAGACGCGCAAGTATGCCGATGAGCTGCTAGCGGAGAAGCAAGAGATACTCAAGGAACTCGCCAAGTGGCGCATGGAGACTGAACAGGTAATATGTAGCTAGTTCAGCAGCGAATATGCTGAAATTTCGTTTTCAGAAAAAATATTGCTTTACCACTAATTTTTCTACCACGTTAAAACGAAACATACATAATGATTACTATGACATAATCATTTCTTTCTTGTGTTATTTTATTTTCCTCCACGGCAAAATATAGCGCCGAATAAATTTAAATTTAATTTAAATTAAAATTTATTTATTTATTTTTATTTTTTATATTCCTCGTACTCTGATTACAAGAAAGACGTACCTAACACTTATGCCTAAAAATAATTTTAAAGAAATATTGATATAAAAATGTCCTTGGAGTGTCTTGCCGGTTCTTCATTGGTATCTACGTTTTCGAATTGGCCCAACTAGTTTCAAGTTTCTGTCTAACTGACAGACAATTTAATTTTAATAACTCAAAAGTGCCCTTAAAATGGTTTAATTGAAATAAAAGCTGTGAGTTTGAATTATAATAACCTTGAAATGTGTCTTTGCAGCTAAAACGTCAGATGTTGGAGCAAGAAATAGCGTTCAACATCCAGCAGACGGACGCGCTCACTCGCTCCTTATCGCCGGCCGCCCAGCCGCAGCCTCCTCCCGGACTGTTCCAACCAAAGGTATACCACACCGTTGCTTGTACCATTTCTTGTTAACGGAAATTGTGTTAACAAAACAAGAACATAGTCAACACAAGTTCCATTACACAACTTTACAAATGCTTACCAACAATTTCATTGTGCTTGTGAAGCTAAAATATCCTCGTAGCACTCGAAATTCTGAAGTTTTATTTGCTAGACCAACATTACAGCTACAACAATACATGTCATGTTAACAAATAGAGCTTGATAGCGGCTCTCAATGTAGTCAAGCACAGTGGTTTATATTATGTGGGTCACGACCCTCTAAGGTGTCGCGAAGCTAAATTGAGAGGATCACTTGTTTAAAAGATGGGAGTTTCCAGGTGGAACACGACAGTTTCAGCGTTTGATTGTTGGGGGATTCTGTTTTCCTGTTTAACCAAAATGCCAGACTGAAATTCCAAATTAAAACAACGGAGGGAAGAAGCGGGTCGAAGATTTTGGATACTGAGGGGGCCGTGTCATAAGTTTATTGTTTAAACCAGTGTAAAACTTAGCTCTGGTAGAAGAGAATTAACCACCTTTTCATTTCAAACGTGTCATCAGCTATGTATATTCAAACCATTTTTTAATTGGCGTTATGTCAAGTTAAACAAATATCTATTAACTTTATTTTAATCGTATTTAAAGTTTTATTGTGACTATTGAAAACGTTATTTTGAAGTTATAACATAAACCGAACTTTATTGTGTGTAACTTAAATGTATTTTTCAAAAACTCGTATTTGTATAAATTTTTGTTGAATATGTTACGATAGTTAGACTTTTTTTTTCTCTAGTCTTAATATTTATAAATGATATCTATAATCGACGTGGACTGGTCGCAAACAGCATTATAATATTCATTTGAAGTATAGAAAAGATGAGTAAGAGTAAATCGTTCGCGATTTATTTGCCAAAGATGTAAGCAATTATAAGTTTATGGAAAAATGGCTTTAATTCGTACACTATAAGGTTCAGTTAATCCTACAACTTCAAATATTCTTCTAACTTTTTCAATATCACTTTGTCACAATGAAATCAACTTAATTGCCATTAAAATAAAGTTGCTAATTGTTTAAGTTGAAATAAGATGAATTTGAAAGATGAGTGTGAATAGACTTAGTAAAGTAGAGAAGGACGTGTACTGTCGGCAGCTGGACGGGTCGTGGGAGAAGCTGCAGCAGGCGCACGCGCAGCAAGCCTTCGACGTCACCAGCGACGCCGAGGTCAGTTCGCTCTACGAAGTTAGTACATCATAACTACATTAGGATTATCTCATTTAACTTTAGCATCGCATTCCACGGTTAGCGTCAACACCTCCTAATAATCCCATACGTCAAAATTTTACAGGAGGCACTAAAAATCTTATATCATTTTAGAAAAAATGATTAGGTATATAAAAAGTATACGTGGTATGAAATAAAGTATTTTATACGTTTATTTACACACGTATACAACGTTATATTTTGTATATGCGAAACCCGAAACACGTGTCGAGTATTTTTAAGTAAAGAATTTATGTAAAAAATTTCAAAAAGATATCATGAATAACCACAAAGTTATGAGCTTGTTATCTTACCTGTTTGTCCCAACAAAAAACATGGTTAACGCTCGCACTGTGCGTCTAGTATGATCTACTGTCAACGATTTGCGCACGGTAACCACACTGCAACAATCTCTAAATGTATTTGGAAAAAAATATAACATGGTATGTAAATTATTGGAATCGATTCAGTTGCTTATTCGGAACAGACTGTATTCAGGTTTCGTATAATGTAAAAAAAAATGTTGTATAAACAGGCACGCAAAAACAAAACAAATGTAGACGGCGTGCAAAAAGTAAAGGATACAAAAAAACAACATATAAAAACAAAAATTACGTGAATATACATACCAACAGCTTACATTCTTGTGAAATAAATATACCAAAAAAATTATAACTACAAATAAACACGTATTAATATGGATAGATTCGCGTTCATCTACTCTTCTCTTAAAATCTACAACAGTTTGGAGTCCCTACTGTCAGTCAGTAGTGAATTACACAACCGGACCTCATGCACTGTGAAGTAGTACGAGTAGAAATCGGCGGAGTGGAGGGAGGACTTCAGAAAGTTTTTTAAATGCGATCTGCAAGGTACACCTGTAAGGGGTTCCCGGGGATTCTTTGTTTCAATTTATATCTAAGTACATGAGATAAGAGTAATTTACACTTTTTAAAAGACTAAATATTTAGTAGGTAATGGCACGGCAAAAAAATAATTCCCAAAATATTGTGAATTCGATGTAGAAGATTTTAGTATTGTGTTGAATATAGTTTTTTAATTAATACAAGTTGGGAGGTCTTGGCGGTAAACCGTCCTTACGGTCATCGCTTACCACGTAGTACCATTTTTGTAGGTATAAATATTTTATATGTACTTCACGCTTGTATGCTTTATTAATTCCTTTTGCTCATTAGTAACATCAAATTCTATCGTTTGTTTTTGACGAAGATCGTCTGTGTATTAAGATCCAATGATCACTTAAAAATATATTTTATTTTGATAATTATTTTAATAACAAATTCTCAAATTCTGTTTTGTTCCCAGTTCAAACGGCCATTATCTTTTTGATTATCTTTATTAGACAGATTGTATTATATAGGAGCACGGGTAGGTTGGTTAGGGTAAGCTAGGCTTGCCGTGGGTGGCTTACCATGTTTACTTACCAAGACCCTTCTTGTTTCGGAAAGCACGTAAAACCGTCGGTCTCGGCTGTCGTTTGTGGATCTTTCACAGTCGTTATGAATCCTCAGAAGTCTGACAACCTGAACCTGTCTTCCCCAGGGGATCTTCACAATTCAGTTACTGGGTAATACGAGAATATTACCCAGTAACTGAATTGTGAAGATTAGCCAGCAACAGGTACAGGTATTCAGCCGCATTAGACTGAAAGTTGATTTGATTAACGAGAGATGTATGTATCAGGCGCTCGGTTACTCAAGTGGCACTTCCACAGAACGACGAGTCGGACGGCGGCGTCGAGGGCGGACACACGGACGCCGCCGCGCTCGCCCTCATGCTGCAGGAGCAGCTCGACGCCATCAACACGGAGATCAGGCTCATACAGGAGGAGAAGCAGACCACCGAGGCACGCGCGGAAGAGCTAGAGTCCAGGGTGAGGGAACACCACTACTTGACATTGTGTTCGTATGAAAGCGGTGACTCCACTTACATAGTAACATTAACGGCAACACCTGATTGTCGAATATCGCCGCCACATTTAAGTCACCTGCAGTACTGAAGTCAGTAAGTGGCGGCACCGCTTTCATAAAAAAAGACAAGCTTTATGTGCTAGACAACTAGACAATTCAAATATGAAATAACGTTCAAATAGAAGGTCGTTTTGTTAGTGTTAGTGTCGAGAGAATGCCATCCTGACAGTAGTAGAGTAGCTATACTCCATCGGTTTAGGTAGTTAACTAAAAGTAAACATGTGAATTCGTTTACCGACTAAGGACTGAATTTTAGATCCGTAGTTAAACTCAACTAATTGTTGAAAATAGCTAAAATTTTTTGCAAAATCTGTTTTCTGGTACATAATCATATCGTTGCTTTATTGAAGACTACAACTGTGACGTAGCGTGACCACTGAAGTGACTGACATTGCTATTATTCAGTTATCAAAATCAGATAATTTTTTGGTTACCTTTAGTTAACTATCTAAACCGATGGACTTTATTGAATAAATATTAAATTCTCGAAGTCTATATTCATTTTTATGAGGTATCAAAAACGCATTCTCTCGTCGGTCGCACTGAGGAGTTTATTTTGGGTTGACGATTTTGAAAAGTAGGTTAATATTGTAGGAAAAGAATAGGTTTTGTAGATTGTAGAAATCAAAATGTTACTGAATAGGATCCCTTGGTGACTATAGTATGAGATGCAGATAAAGACATCAATAAAACATAATAAGGTAAGGTTATCATATTTGGTGGGAGTAGATCAGTATACAGACTTGTGACATATTCTCTTTTCATTTTGTAGAAAATATCAATAAGTTAAAAATCAATGGTTGTGGAAAAATAACCTCTCGGTAACCATCTGTGTATCATAAATTGTATTAAAATGTTTCAGCTTACATTCTGCTTTTATCCACACATGTATTTTTAAAGTAAAATTTTATAATTCTCGGTGATGGGTCATCCAATTGGTTCACTTCATGGTTTTCATATGGGGTTCTGTAGTGGTCGCACGAATAATTATAGTTAATTGTCGATTTGATTCGTGCTGCCACTTCCCAAGTATATGGGACTTAAAGTTTCGTAACAAGTACATCGCCTGGGATCACGTCTATAGCAACCGCCATCATATTTGTACTACGATCGCGGATAAACTTCGTTATTCTAAGTTTCATAAATCGAGCGAGATAATATGAAAGTCTTCTGGGAATATCGAAACTGTTATAACAGACAAAGGTTCACTTGTGTTTAAATATTGACTATTTCTTCTTAAATTATCTTTTAATCCGGAGAAATGATAGATTCTTTTGAAACGCTAATTGCTTATTATTTTATTAAACGAGAGACAGACGCCTGCTGGTGTGAAATATCAGTATTGTAATTTGTTCCCAATTAAACTTGAACCTTTCCTCGCTTTAGAGATATAGTTGAAAATCGATTGAATAAATTTTATAGATTGTAGTAGCTTTATGTGTCTGTACTAATGAGTGCTTTCAACATGTCTAAGTTTATTTAAGAGTGAAAAGTTAAATAGTTATTATATCCTTATCCCAAATTGGTCCGAATTTTCTTAATTGACCCTGTATGTTCATGTTGTTATTTTGAAAAATCATTCAGTTTCAAAAATTTATAATGAATGTGCACAATAGTTAAGTAGTGAAAGCATCATATCTTAATGTTTTTTCGCTCCATTAATGTACAGACGACAGCACATCAAGCTACTACAATCTGTCAGATTTCTTTATTACATTTTCAACTTTATCTGTAAAGCATTAACGCTCAAGGTTGGTTGGGAATTTTTGACAATTTCGGGTAGATTGACCTGCTGTCGTCAGTACCTGAGAAGTGGCGTTTCAGGCTGAGGAAAAATTAATAATTAAAGTGTAACGTTATTCGTTATGTAGTAAAATTGAGTTTAGATGAAGTGTCAGAAGACTGTAAACATTATCTCGCTCGCTGTCGTGTCAGTAGTACGTAGTACGTGTATGTGCGGGGTGCGTGGCATGAGTGGGGTGTGGTATTAACAGGATGTATATAAGCGGGTGTGGTGTGGGCAGGTGGGCAGCTACGAGCACATGAACGTGCTCGCGCGCCGCGCCGACTCCCCGCCGCGCGCCGCCTCGCCCTCGCGCGCGCCGCTCCACAAGTACCACACAGTATGTATCATTCTAACAACATTCACTCACTAATCTCACTCTCAATCCCTCAAACAATTCCCTACATTTTGACAATTTTTTAACATTTCTTGTTTTCAAAGAGATGAGACGGCAATTTAAAAAAAAAATTACTACAATATATAGATTAAACGCTAAGAAATAATGGCAAAATTTGAAATTAACGCCGCTATTTAGATTTTCCAATACTATTTCAACGCCTCTCTGACAGCGTTATTCAAGAGTCAAAACATGTTTGTAACACCCCAAATAATACAGTAGCGATATCATCGGAATATGTAAACAATAAATTATATTAATAATATCTACTCAGTTTAGCACTTTGCCCAATTTTTCTTACAAATACTCAAACGAAATTACAACCGTGTTAGCACACAACTATTAATCCATATCACATGTAATATCTGTTACGGTGTTCAGTCTAAAATCAAAGCAAACTGTAAAATTTTCAGTAACCGAACACTTGGGGCACATTCAACTTTGAGCATTGTCAACATGTCGTACCTTCCATTACTGGACTGGTTTGTCTATACAGGGTGTATCTACATATTAAAAATGTAGAATCCACAAATGTTTTACATTCAAAATAAAATATAAATACATTCTATAACTAATATTTTGCTGAACTTTTTTAAACATTCTGTATAAACAAACCTGTCCAATATATTTTGATATACTAACATAGACTGAATAGAGATTGTAATTTGGTGTTTGGTAAAAAGATGTAAAATTAATTACATTTTAAACTAGCCATGTATTTATCATAAGCAGCTGGAAACACTGGTAACTAATTTGATGTAGAATCATAAGGTGCCATAGCTTACTAACTTAACTTGGGACGATGGTGTACGCCCCCTAGGCGCCGGCGTCGATGTCTCCGGCGCACCACTACCGCACGCCGCCCGCGTCCGAGAGCCTGCCTGCCAGCCAGGTCCGTCATCTTACTCATTACTGCCAACTACTGCAGTACTGACTAGTGAGAGTGTACCGCTCTACTGATCTAAAGTACCGACACTTCAAATCAATCAAAATGCTGTAGAATAACTAATCGAAAATTGCGAAATTCATAAGCGATGCTTTATGAAGGAATTTGCTGCTAATTCGCTTACAAAATCTGTCTTCGACAGTGCAATATTCGTGCAAAAATTAAACTCCTACAATCTGGTAGTGCCAGAAAAACCCACATTAAAGGTATTGGACAGTTTAGCGGTACACTCTCTACAAAAGGGTATGCACGCATACACAGGAATGGCTTACTGCTGTGTGGAAGTTCGCGTCGCGTGTCTATGTGCGAGGAAACAGCTTGTTGTTTGTGCAAACAATCAGATTGTTTCTTTATCTGATATTATCTTTATGTTAACATTTTAAAACAAGCTGCTTCACCCAAATTTCGTTAAAAGTGCGAATCTCATTTATATTTAGCTTATATTTAGTGAATAATTCCTAAATAAATGTAAATAAAACACCCTAGCATTTAGCATGAAACAGCCTTTATATTGTGATCAAAGTCTATGGTTCGGTATTATGCCTTATTGTCAATTACATATTTAAGGTAGATTTTTACCACTTCACCATCCGGGTTTTAACCAACTTTGGCCTTGCTAGTTCGTTTGCCAAAGGACTACATACATAGCTTTGTCGTCACCTATTGCCAAAAAATTGTGTTATTTAATGGGGAAGTGGCCAATCATCTTTAAACCAAGATTGACCTTGTTAGCCAATCGCCAATATTTGCCGAAAAAAAACATGGTATTAGAATTTTTTGTGAAAGTGGTTAAAACCAACCTTTTATGAAAACAGAGGCATGCCAGCTATACTTCTATACTATAAAACACTTTGTATTATCAAGTAGTATATCATACAGCAGTATGCATTATTATATTAAATTATATATTGTCATAAAGGTGCACAGCACTGCTTCACGCAACGTAGACAGTAGGCCATGCTTGTATGTGGATATATGTAAAACAATGCAGCGGCACTCAACAAGTGGTCCGTTTTAATCACTAGCAACTAGTTAATATTTTGTTTAGTCGACTTATATTTTTACTAGCTTTCGTACGCGTGGTATATCGATAAAAACCTGACCTTCCCCAGGGTTCAAAGTATTCCCATGTTGAATTTGTTGCCGAATATGATGTATCCGACTCATATGTTTAGGAGATTAGTCAGAATAAACAGGCAAAAATAAAAATTGCCTGTATAAAGCTGAAGAGTTTGTTTGTATGTTTGTTTGTTTGTTCGCGCTATTCTCGGGAACTACTGGTCCGATTTGAAAAATTAAAAATTCTTTTTGCGTTGGATAGCCCATTAAACCAGGAAGGCTTTAGGCTATATAACATCACGCTGCGACCAATAGGAGCGGAGCAGAACTAACTCCACGCGAACGAAGTCGCTGGCGGCAGCTAGTACTATATACAGGGTGTATTTGACATCGTAATGCAAACTTCGTACTGCAAGCAGTCGCCAGGCATACACTGACTGCTCGAACTGTCAGGAAAAAGCTGACGAAAAAATCCACCACTGGAGGATTCAGAATCATGTATATACTGGATCCATGGTACTCGTTTATGCGTCGATGTCAGAGACACCCGTTTACTTTCATATGTATTTAGTAAAAACTGTAATTTTATCAGTAGAAATAATGATTTGTCCAATTTTATTAGTTTAAAATAGTTTCGTAGTACCTTATATTATTTGATTGTGAGCGTGATTGAGTATTACTGACTGAGCAAAAAACAGTTAATCTGTATCTTGATTACTGTACCTAGATTGTGTAATCTGCATTATATTTACCTACATGTATAACAATATTTAGTTTGTTTTTATTATATGTAAAATTCTTTAAAGATTTGTCCATTTATATTATATTATTGTGATAGATTTAGCAAAGATGTTAATTTTAGTGTAAAATGTTTAGTTTACTTTAAAAGTAATCATACATGTAACTGTGTTATATTAGCTGGTAGAGTCAAAAGTCAATTTTATAAATATTACGGATAGATTCAGCCTTTAAATGTAGCAAAATTGATTACAATTAATTAGTTTAATTAGTCATTTTCATTAGTTATAGAACACAATATGGTATAGATGTCACACCTAAATAATTATTATTTATTATGTTTATTTTAGTTTATGCATGTAATAATGTATCATGGTTGGCGCAGTGGTTACGCTATTGACTGCTGCGCTGCGTGTCCCTGGTTCGATTCCCGCACGGAACAAATATTTGTATGGTCTTCAAGTAGTTGTTCTGGGACTGGCTATTTGTGCAAGTGTGTTTTATATGTTTGTAAACTCACTCACGATACAGGAGAAATTCCTAGTGTGGGGCAACATTTAAAAAAAAAAACATATATACGTTAGTTTTACTAGAATTAACAAAATCTTAAAGATGGTTTTTATTGTGTAGATAATATCAAAGATGTAGTATACAATATGTAAAGAAAACCCTGTCCGACCCGTGAAGGTATTGTTAGGTATCGATAACTGATTCTACTAAAGCCTACAAAACCTGGCTAAACTTAAAACAAATACATTATTTCGCAAAAGGAGATTGCCATTTAAGTTACATGGCAATACAGGGGTTCACGGGTGACTGGGGCAGGGCAGCGGGCAGGCGGTCGCATCGCTTATCCGTAATCCCTACGCGATTGTGCAGACTATGGAACGCACGCTCGGACGGCACCGTGGTACAAAACGAATCTCGACTAGAAAAGAAATAGTCTCTACTGCATCTGCATACTCCTCTGCATAATTGCAGTCACTCCTACCCAGATTATAACATCAGCATTAAAATACGTTAGAAAACGACATGATCACATAATACACGGAAAGCCTACATGGAAGGACTCATAATTTCATCAACTATCCATCAACGATCGCATCACTGCTTAACATCAGGCGGTCAAGCGCTGGTTTCCAATTTATAAAAAAAAGTAATTTTTATTTCACAAAAATAGGCAAATAGGTGCATGCTGGCAGTACCCTTTGACTAGAGATGTGCAAGAACTCAAAATTCTGATGGATCGATTGATACGATTTACTCGTAACTATTTTTGGTATCGATTTACTATTGCAGAATCTCATTCTCGTTCTCGGTTCAACATCGCAAGGAATTGTTTAGAACTTACAAAAAACTCAAATTGACACCACCTAATGAAAATCTTGCTTAACTGCAAAGCAATAACATGCCAAAGTTTTAATTTCAGTTTCTATCTCAGATGATATTGACCGTCAAAATGTTTTACATTGTTTGTAATACTTTACTAAAATCGTATTTCGTAAGACCTCATTCTCGTTTCTGTTTACTAATACTCGTGTTATAATAATGTTGTTAGTGATTAATCGATAATGAAACGAAAGTAGTTTTACCATTAGATAATGTGTGTTTTTGCAATAAATCATTCAACCAGGTATGTACATGTTACAAGCGATAAAAAACGTTATTACGCAAAAAATAGTACATGTCTAGTTATTAGTACAGAGCTCACCAACGCCGGTAGGCGGCATCACAGTCGGATGCAGCCAAATAGTCAAACAAAATGCCGCCAATATTGTACATTTATTCATACAATGATACCGTCCAAAATGATGTTGTCATTTTTTAAAAACTAACCAAAATTTTAGGGAAGTTGGAGTTAATTCGCGGAAAAAAAAGCATTCCAAAATTCATTAGTATTGTTACTATGATGATTATGTAAAGATTTAAATTTTATTTGGTGATATGATTAGCTAACGTCTATTATCCTTATGGGCCGGACGAGGTTTTCTTTACATATTATATATTATTTACAACGCTAGCGTTCATATGTTAACGTTCTAGAAACGCAATTGTAACATTTCTTTTAATGTGCATTTCTCTAAAAATATTATATTGTTAACCGATACGTTTTGGTCGACTTGTATTTTTTTTTTTTCAATGTATTTACTTTGCAATCGTATGCGGAATTTGGGTTGCACAGTTTGGGTTGGTAGCAGATCTGCTGGTCCAAACTGTGCATGAGTCCATGGGGTTGCTAAACACAATCATAAGGCAACTATGACGTAGCGGCCTTAGTTCTTCCTATAAAGCCCATGTGGCTAACTATCTATGATTACTGTGGCTTTCGAAGCCGCATGAATGTCGAAGATGAGCGAACACTAGTGTGATTCATATTCCTTATGTAAAGCCCCATGTGTTACCTCCCCATAGCTCCAACTGTGCGAGGAGGGTGGCGCGGCAGCGGGCGGTGAGGGCGCGGAGTCCCCATTGACGGCACGCTCGCTGCGCCTGGAGCGAGCCGCGCGCGCCATACACGCCGAGCGGGACCGCCTGCGGACGCACTACCAGCCGCCTTACGACTCGTGAGTACACTGTCTAGACAGCAGACAATGGTTATTTATGCCACTGTCAAGCAATGATAGCTATTGCAATATGAGTGGCTGAGTGGCACAATAGATCGCGAGTTTGGTTGTTGTCATGACATATGACAGTGGCATACAAAACTTTTTCTACGACCTTAAAATAAATAAATACAAAAAACCGTCAATTTTGAACATTAGCGCGGCGCGCGCAATGTTGTTTTGTTGTTATAATCCCACAAATGAAAGGCAAAAACATTTTTTCTACGGCCATTTGGCAATTTGCTTAATACATAACCATAAGTCATATCTCAATAGCACTCATTCCTGCCAAGCCGTGCTACAATGACCATTTCCACAGGGGTAAACCGTACTACAGTGAAACTTTAAATATTTTTATGGCAATGGCATCAAAAAATCGACATACATATTATGATTATGCCAAAAAACGCGTATTTGCGTCACCACTAGACATAACATGTTATTAGGCTGCATGGAGGAATTGCCTTTGCCTTTCATTTGTGGGATTATAACAACAAAACAACAAAGAGCGCGCCGCGCTATTTTCGTGCCATTGTTAACTCGCGATCTGTTGTGCCATTCAGCTTCTCTTCGTGGCAAAAACTATCACTCATATCACAATAGCTATCATTGCTTGACAGTGGCATAAATAACTATTGAAGCATTCGTCTGCTCCTGTTGAACTCGGTCGTAGAAAAAGTTTTGTATGCCACTGTCATATGTCATGACAACAACCAAACTCGCGATATATTGTGCCACTCAGCCACTCATATTGCAATAGCTATCATTTCTTGACAGTGGCATAAATAACTATTGAAGCATTCGTCTGCTCCTGTTGAACTCGGTCGTAGAAAAAGTTTTGTATGCCACTGTCATATGTCATGACAACAACCAAACTCGCGATATATTGTGCCACTCAGCCACTCATATTGCAATAGCTATCATTTCTTGACAGTGGCATAAATAACTATTGAAGCATTCGTCTGCTCCTGTTGAACTCGGTCGTAGAAAAGTTTGTATGCCACTGTCATATGTCATGACAACAACCAAACTCGCGATATATTGTAGCCACTCAGCCACTCATATTGCAATAGCTATCATTTCTTGACAGTGGCATAAATAACTATTGAAGCATTCGTCTGCTCCTGTTGAACTCGGTCGTAGAAAAAGTTTTGTATGCCACTGTCATATGTCATGACAACAAACTCGCGATATATTGTGCCACTCAGCCACTCATATTGCAATAGCTATCATTTCTTGACAGTGGCATAAATAACTATTGAAGCATTCGTCTGCTCCTGTTGAACTCGGTCGTAGAAAAAGTTTTGTATGCCACTGTCATATGTCATGACAACAACCAAACTCACGATATATTGTGCCACTCAGCCACTCATATTGCAATAGCTATCATTTCTTGACAGTGGCATAAATAACTATTGAAGCATTCGTCTGCTCCTGTTGAACTCGGTCGTAGAAAAAGTTTTGTATGCCACTGTCATATGTCATGACAACAACCAAACTCGCGATATATTGTGCCACTCAGCCACTCATATTGCAATAGCTATCATTTCTTGACAGTGGCATAAATAACTATTGAAGCATTCGTCTGCTCCTGTTGAACTCGGTCGTAGAAAAAGTTTTGTATGCCACTGTCATATGTCATGACAACAACCAAACTCGCGATATATTGTGCCACTCAGCCACTCATATTGCAATAGCTATCATTTCTTGACAGTGGCAGAAATAACTATTGAAGCATTCGTCTGCTCCTGTTGAACTGGGCGAGGCATACCTACTGTTGGCATTTTACATAATCACTCCGCAGTTCTTTTAAAGAAACTTAAGGATCTTACTTAACACCCAGTTCTTTATAAAACGTCTTCTTAAAAGGAGCCACACAAGGGTATTACTGGCTTTTAATCAATACTCTATCGAAGTATTGTGTTAAATAAAATTGTGTTTAATTTTTTATCAACAGGCATTTATATAAAAAAAAAAGAAATATTACCAACTTGAGTCACATTTATGTATTAAAAACTATATATATTGTTTCATCAAAATTGTGTATGTACTAACAAATAATTAATAAAACTAACAACTAACACTTATTCATTCCACGCAACCAGGACTTCTATAATGTCGGGGAGCCTCGCACGGATCCCGATGCACAGGTCTCCGCCTTTAACTCATCTGGGCCTCAAACCCGCGTCCGTTCCGCAAGTGAACCTAGCTCACTTGTGGTGCGACTGTCCCGACACGTTGTTCAACTATGTGCCTCACAGGCTCTGCCTAAAATCCGGCATGTATCGGATCGTTGATAGTTATCTCTTCCATCATCCCTGTTTAGTGAAGTCGGCTAGTTATATTTGAATTCAAATGAGAATCAAAGATGTATTAAGGTGGTAACAAATTCTGTTTTGCGTATGTAACCAAGTTACTAACAGCATTCTAAGGCTGAACCAGACTGAAGCACAATTTATTGGAATATGTGACTTCTTTGAGCGAATAGAACGAAAAAAAATAACAAGTGTTTTGTGGCTTATACAGGAAGAACATAAAAGTAAAAACAGTCAAAAGAAACAAACCAAATCATATAAAAAATACCAAAAATTTAATGTAATTTTGGTCTGTAATAAGGTATATACATACATATAAATAAATAATAACAAAATTGATCTCAAAACGCACCCTTTCTTTGGGTACATCAATAAACAATGTGTCGAGGTAGTTTGCTTAAAGTTGTGCCTTGTTGCAATACATGCATGTAATTGTTTATTTAAAACAATTAATTTTTGTGTTCGCCTTTCCAATTTTTATTAATAAATTGAAATTTTACAAAATGGAATTACTAATTCTTTCCTCCCAATAACATCATGGAAATGGGATTTTTAATTTTCAACGGTATGTTATTTGTTTATTTTTTGTGTGATCCCAAAATCCATAGTAGATTTCGGTATGGCTAAATAACTGTTTTAGTAATTCCATTTTAGCTAGAAAGTACTGTAACTCTTTGATTGCGCATACGCATTTTGGTGGTGTAATGATTGCTGCGGATGCTTTTTTCGCATGGTACCAAACGATATTGGAAGATAATATATATATACTAGCTTTCCGCCCGCGGCTTCGCCAGCGTAAATTTCGGTTATATCGCGCTTTTTAGATTTCCCTCGGGAACATCATTTTTTTCCGGGATAAAAGGTAGCCTATGTCCTTTCTCAGGGTCTAAAGATTGTGTGCTTTCCACTCGCGTCTTCGCCCGCGTAAATTTCGGTTATATCGCGCTTTTTAGATTTCCCTCGGGAACATCAAATTTTTCCGGGATAAAAGGTAGCCTATGTTTTTTCTCAGGGTCCAAAGATTGTCTGTGCCAAATTTCATCAAAATCGGTTGAGAGGTTTAGGCGGGAAAGCGTAACAGACAGACAGACAGACAGACAGACAGACAGACAGAGTTACTTTTGCATTTATAATATTAGTATGGATGACATGACATATATGTATATGTGAGACATATAAAGATGTATAGACATTAAATTGAGATTGCATTTATAATATTAGTATGGATGACATGACATATATGTATATGTGAGACATATAAAGATGTATAGACATTAAATTGAGAATACCATTCCAATATTGTTTGATATGATCCAAAGAGAGCCAAACCCTTCGTATATATATATATATATGTACCTACTCGTTTCGTGACACGTTGTATGCTTACTATTTGCGTATCCAGTAATTGAAGATTGAGTATTTGGGCTTAAATAATTTTCTGAAGGTATTATATTTACTAAGAAATACAACGCTTACAATATTTATTTCTAGCAATCCAATCCAATATCTTCCAAGCTTTAATTATTCAAATCATCGACGCATTATGCTATTATCTAGTTCGTAAATATTTTTATGTAAAATATTAGATAGTTTTGGCTCCAAGCTCGCCATAACCCTGTATATACCAAAACCTGTAAACTAACTGTGGCATTTGTTCACGTAGCAATATTTCATCCAGTTCAAGTCAAGAATCCCTCGGCGGCGTGTCGGTCCCGCTGGGCGGGGCGGGCGCGTGGGGTGGGGGGGGCGCGCGGCCCACCGCCTCGCTCGCCTCCATGCACCAGCAGAAGAAGCGCGGCATCAAGAGCTCGCTGGGACGGTTCTTTAGCAAGAAGGAGAAGGCTGGCATGCCGGTGAGTGGCTTCCATTTGTTCTGATTAGAGAACACTCGACATTACATAAGTAGATAATGGAAATTCGCCGTACGGTTGCCGATAGCATCTTGTTATGAAGCAAACTTCGTCGAGGATTCACATCATATCTGAGGCAATCCTCGTAATTGTATGATCTTTCACCCTCTGACCTCAGCCTCAACCTGTCTAAAATACCTCCTACCTACTCCTAACGCTCTTCCTATTTCCCTATATTTGGACAAGTTTTCCGCCGAGATGACTGACTGTGACTTGCTTTTGAATGTTTTAAAGTACGGCTTGAATATTTTTCATCTACATTTCCATCATCTTACCAAGCCTTACAGCAGCAGTACTTAGTATGAACAAATGTCTGTTTCATGTACAGCAAGGACAAAGTCCCCGGTCGTTGTCGTCCGTGTCGTCACTGGGCCTGTCGTCGTTAGCGGACGACCCGGCGTGTGGTGACGTCATGACGCCGCACGCGCCCATGTCGCACGCACCCATGTCCCACCAGGATTACGCCAGGACCAAGAGCAAGTTAGTATACTTACTGTTGTCATGCTGGGGTTCTAGAGAGACTGACTTTTCTTATTTACAATCCATAGTTTTATGGATGTAATGACACGTTGAAACATTTGGATCACTAAATTTGTAAATCCTTTTGGCGGCAACGTGCCTGTCATTTTAAAACAAGATTCAAGTGAACTCTATTAAGGATAGCAATATATTAGAAATTATAAGTAAATATATGATAGAATGATGACTTCGGAGTATATCTCTCTGATTAAGGTGCTAAAGCGGCAAATCATTTACCTCCAACCTTCAGATGCGGAATTCGTAAACCACCAGACCAGATGACGAGAAGATGCACGTCGACGTTGTCGACATAATTCACTGGCAGCCTCCCTAACTTTATGAATTTTGTAATAATAATAACTTTGTAATTTGTAATGTGGTGATGCGATGTTAATTGTGTTGGGTATCAGAGAGCGCGACTACCGGCACGAGCTGCTGGGCGAGGCGATGCGCGCGGGCACGCCGTTCGCGTTGTGGAACGGTCCCACCGTGGTGGCGTGGCTGGAGCTGTGGGTGGGCATGCCGGCCTGGTACGTGGCCGCCTGTCGGGCCAACGTCAAGTCCGGCGCCATCATGTCCGCGCTCTCCGACCAGGAGATCCAGCGGGAGATCGGTGAGAAACTATGCTAACTTGTCACCCACATCGATATCCGCGAATTTATAATGTCAGATAACTATGGGGCAAAACAGGAAACATTTAACGTTAAACCTATACAATGTCATTTGAGACAACCAATATCTAATATATTATTTTGTCGCACCTCAGATCACATTCACTGCTTCCATTGCTGCTTTGACAGCCAATGTCATTGAAATTCCAAAGGATCATGCTTACATCGTTAGGTATACTATCACCCCTTCCAAAAGAAAGCACACATCTCTCACATGCCTGCTACCCAAAGCTAATAGTTGAGTAATGATGTATTCGTCAGGTATAAGTAACCCTCTGCACCGGCTGAAGCTGCGGCTGGCCATCCAGGAGATGGTGTCGCTGACGTCACCGTCGGCCCCGCGCGGGACGGCGTGTGCGGCGCTGGCCTTCGGAGACATGAACCACGAGTGGATCGGGAACGTCTGGCTGCCGTCGTTAGGTATACACACATCATTTCAACATTCTTATTTATTACGTTCGTTTGAAAACTCTTATTGCCTTAAAAAGGATAGGCAATCCAAATACAAACATAACACAACATCAAGGCTTTTTCAGAAATATAATACTATGAATTATTATTTTTACAGGTTTACCGCAATATAGAACAACGTTCATGGAGTGTCTGGTAGACGCGCGGATGTTGGAACACCTTACGAAGAGGGACCTTCGGACGCAACTTAAAATGGTCGACAGTTTTCACAGGTAAAAAAAAATAGACACTACACGGACGGAACCCTCACGCAGGTCCTAGGAAATAGCGTTGTGGCACTCTTTAGATTAGTCCTCAAAACATTTACCTTGGTTTAATATTCTGTGGAATTACAATATTATTGTAAAAAGACCCAACGCATTAAAGTTCAGATATTTACAACATAGTACATTGACTTATTGTTTTGAAAAAAAAAATAATTAACTGTCTCATAGGCTTTTGAAAGATCATTGTCTCTTTATTCGAATTTGTTAGTTTCAATGGCTAGGTTATTAATTGGCTTCAATATTTTTTTTTATTCATATTATTAATTCATCATCACTATCAGGAATTTCCTAATAGCACAGTATGACCATATTTAGAATGTTATTGTATGTTTCTATTCCAGAACGTCGCTCCACTTCGGCGTAGCGTGCCTGAAGCGTGTGGGCTACAGCGTGCGGGCGCTGGACGAGAGGCGTCGGGCCGCCGAGCACTCCAACAGAGACGTGTTAGTCTGGACCAACGAGAGGCTGCAACGCTGGCTCATAGCTATTAATCTCAAGGTATACTAAACCTTTAAGTATTCTAACGTCGGCACTTAAGTCCGATAAAAAGGTGGTGCATAAATTACAATTTTAAGTGCACAGTGCAGCAATCTCAATGTTAAACAAATATAAAATTAATGTTAATGACAATTAAGTTGATTTTAGAGTGACTAGAGGTCTTGAAAAAGTTATAAAAGCTTTAAGTAGCGGCATAAAGTGAACTTTATTGTGAAGGAATGAAAGTTATTTTAGCACAGAACAAAACAATTAGCTCTTTGTATGTATAGTTTAGTTTTTAACTGTTGTATTGCAGGAGTACGCGAACAACCTGTCGGAGAGCGGCGTGCACGGCGCCCTGATCGCGCTCGACGACAACTTCGACGCCAACAGTATGGCGCTCGCGCTACAGATACCCACGCAGAACACGCAGGTAACTACTAGCTCGCGCAGAGCTTTCTATGTCTTAATCCTAGTTACATAGGCGTAATCGGGGTGTGGCAAGGGGTGGAGTTTACTACCCCAAAAAATTCTATGTAAGTTTTTTGCCACCCCAAAATGTAAACAAAATATATGATGAGGTGTATAATATAATAATACTAACATTTAAAAAAAAGTTGTAGGCTATTTAACAGATTTATAATTTTTATCTTGAATTACTTGGTTGCGGTTAAGAAGTTCACCGAAAGTATTTTTTATTTTAAATACGTATTTCGTAAGAAAAATGCAAATAAAAATTCAAATAAGCCGCCAAAACGCTTTATTCAGCAATATGGCGTCGCGCCTTGTAAGTGACGTCACAAGAATATAAACGATTTTCGGTTCCACAGTGGTGTTTGTATTTATCTGTTATTTGTTGTTATTTATCTAATAAAATGGTATACAAGTGGTGTGCTGTACCGGGTTGTACAAATACATCTATAAAACACCTGAGAACACAGAACAACAACAAGTGCTGATGCACGTATGACGTCATCCTGACCTTAGCCAATCCGGATCGTTTCACAATATGTGGCGCGAGATACAAAAAGTCAAACATATTTTTGTGTTTTTGGATATATTAATTGTTTTTATTTTTGTGTCCAATTCAGTGTCAAATTTCATTTAACCTTCTCTTGTACGACGACGACTGTTTGACCACCTCAGTGAGGCTGCTGACAATGCGCTGCACCGGCACCCTGACGCACAGTTTGTTACTCTGGGGCTTCAAAGCTTGCCACCAAGACTGGCTTTCCCTTCCCAGAGGAACGACCACGCTGGGAAAGAAGCGCGAAATTTTGCGCTTTTAATGGGCCTTTCCCAGCTGTTAGGACAAGCAACTAGGGTGCCTGACGTAGTTGGTCATACCGCCAATTGTCTGGACCTATTGCTGACCACTGATCCGGACAGATGTGTTGTAGCAGTTTCCTCACCGTTGTGAACTTCAGACCACTGCCTGGTGAAGTCTGTATCGTCCTTCTCCTTTTGGTGAACGGCGAATGTGGCGATACAAGTCAGCAGATTGGGATGAGATGCGCCACTTCTTTGCATGTTATCCTTGGCAGCAGGTCTGCTTCTCTTCTGACAATCCGTCGAGCTGTACGGACGCTATAACCGATGTGGTACGTCAAGCTATGGATTCTTTTATCCCCTTCAGTTACGTGCCCGTCAGTGGCTCGGCTCACCCATGATTCAGCGCCGACCGTGTTCAAGCTAAACAGCGTAAGCACACGGCATTTCTCACCTGGGTTGACGCTCGTGACCGCAGAGCTCCAGTTCTAAGCTCAAAGAAGAGAACCTTTATCCGTGTTGCAAAGTCCTTTTTTTTTATTTGGCGCTGTGGACATGCATTTAGGCACCATACCCCGAAGGGCGTGTGTGGGACTCGACCAGCCGAAGCTGGGAATACCCACTAAAACTACAGCGGCACTCCGGCGTCGCCTTGGTAGCGGGGGACTGGGAAAAAGCGGAGCTTTGGCTACCAGCCCCCCACCGGCAATATGCCCGCCTAATGCGGCGGGCCCTCATTCGCCCTTCCACAGGGAGGGGCCGTGGCTCAGCCACCCTCGTGGTGAGCGACGCAAGGCGGGCGCGGGCACCCCCGTGCCTCACGCCTGCCACTCACCTCAGAAAGCGGGCAAAAACCCGCCTTTTCCTGCCCCTGCGCCGCCTGCGGAGTGCCGGAGCGAGGGGATCCTCCTCTAGCTCGAACTCCGCGGCCTCCTTCTGCGACATCACGTCCTCCCCACCATCGCTCTGACGATGGCGGGCAGCGAAAGGTCCCCTTCTACCGCCGCGCCGCAACCATGGCACGACGGTGGATCTCCTCTCGTCCTATCCGGTGCAGGTACCTGCCGAAGCAGCCGTGACCGGAGAGTTCCTGCACCAAACGGAAGGAGAGGAACGCGTGACGCCTGTCGAGCCAGTCCTTCAGGACCGGCCCAATGGCGCCGAGGGTACGTCGGCCGAAGACGGCGGAGGCGAGGTCCTGCGTCCAATGTTGGATGATGGCGTCCCTCGCCTTCCGCCGGACGGCCTCCCTCACCTCTGGGGCGGACGCTCGCTCAACGCCCTGCGCCCCGCCGTCTGGACGCTCCCCCTATTTAAGAGAGAGAAACCAGAGGTGGCCGCCCACAATTCGTCCGCCCGTCCGCGAGCGTTGGTGGCCAGGTTTCCCCAGACCACCAACTTGGCATTCAGGTCTCCCAAAACGGAGCCCTGACGTGGCGCCGTCCTCACGATGACCGCCGTCAGGACCCCGAGGATATCCTCAAAGTCCTAGAGAGGGCGGTTTGGGGAGAAGTAGACCCCCAAGGGCCAACCCTCCCCACGCGGCGGCCACGTATCCCGGTCCCCTCTCTAAGAGCGAGAGGGAGGGGAGTCCGAGGAAGACCGCGCCACGATTGCCACCGAGCTGTCACTGTCTCCCAGCCAATTGCTGGGAGTATAGTACGGCTCGGCCACCACTGCCACATCCACCAACCACTCGGCCATTGACTGCACCAATAAGTTCTTGGCAGCCCGGCAGTGGTTGGTGTTCGCCTGTAGGATGCGTTGGTCGGTACCCATTATTCGACCATCACGCTCGGCCACCGCCGCTGATGGGATATCAGCTGGGGAGGTGGCAGCAGCGGCAGGACGGCTTATAGCCGCCCGCGGCTTGCCCTTCTTGGTGGGAGGTCGGCATGAGCTCCTCCCATCACGTGGTCCGCAGGGCGGCCACTGTCGGCGCATGCCGCGCAATGCTGTTTGGCGGCATCGCACGAGGCCGCCATATGCCCCTGTTTCCCGCAGCGGAAGCATGTGTCCGCCCTATCCACGGTGGACGGACACATGGCTCGGGTGTGGCCGATCCCCAAGCACTTGAAGCAGCGCATAGGCGCTGCCTCAAGCACCCGGATCACGACCCGGCTAAAGCCCACCAGTAGCCGCCCCTGGCATTAAGCCTGGGCGGCCATCACTGCAGCGACTGGGCACCGCAGCCGGATAAAGCCCAGTCCACCGCGGCCGGGCCTAATGTCCCGAGCCTGTACCGCCGCGAGTTCGTAGCCACGGGCCTTCGCGACCGCCTCCACCACCTCCTCCTTGGTGACCGAGTCATCTCGACCGGTCACCTCAATGGCTGTGGTTTTGGTCGGCCTGGCGACCTCCGCCACATCGGCAGGTACCTCCCTTAACTTGCTGGCGAACAGGTCAGCGTTCTTGCCGCTGTCCTTCCCCGGAAACTCGAAGAGTCGAGCTCCGGTTTGGGTCCGACGGCAGGTACCGAGCCCCAACTCGGCGGGGTCCGCGACGGCACGAGCCCGTCTCAGGACAGACTCGTAGGTGGCGCCCCTCTCGGCGGCCTCGGGGACGATCGTCTACTATCGTCACTAGCTTCGGGGCCTTTTTGGCTGCCGAGGCAGCCGCCGGGGCTGCTGCCGAGCCAGCTGCCGAGGCAGCCGGGGCCTGGGTCGCCTTCTTCTTGTCCCTTTTCAGCACCTCTGACCACGGCTGGTTGAACTTGGTGGTGGAGGGGAGGAGGGCGTCTCCCTCCTGAACCTGGGGGGCGGGTGCCGCGATGGCAACCGGCCCCGGTTCGGCGCCCGCACTCGAACTGCGGGGAGGCAGAGCCCCCGGCGACTTTTTTCCCTTACCTTTGAGGGCTTCGGGGCCTGGGGAGCCGCTGTCGGCGCCTTGTACGCCGCTAGTGGCGGACGAAGACACTTTTCCGGCAGCAGGCGGTCCTCGATGCCTGCAAAGCAGGCCCGGGTGAACGCCCTCTCCTCCATGACCACCTTACGGATTACTTCCTCAAAGTTGGAGGAGGAGGGGGAGGGAACCGCAGCCGACGGGGCCTTAGGGGGTGGGGCCGTAGCCTCAGCCAGCTTCACAAGAAGCTGGCTGACCTCCGCTTGCAGGCGGTCCACCCTCGCCTGCAGCTGCCGCGTCTCCTCTGACGCACTGCGTTGCGACAGTTCCATGATAATGCCGTGCAGGCTTGTTGCACGGCATTTCAAAGCCTTCTGAAGAGTGCCTTTCAGGTTGGAGGATTTGGATGCGACCTCGACGGTCTCCTCCTTGTCCTCTTCCGCAAGTCGGGGCAGCTCCGCCACGGAGAGGCCTTCGAAGGAGACGAGGGCCGCACCGTATCCGGCCCTCGACTTGGCTGCGCGCGCCTGCCTCATCGTCGCGGCAACCATCTCCTCCAAATCCTTTACGTAATTCGCGTTCTCCTTCTCTTCACGTAACTCTCTTACTAAATTCACATGCGATAAACGCTCTCTTTTCGTAATCGAGTGCTTTACCTACACTTGTCGATTTCGCCTTTTTATATTAGTTATATAATTCCCAAATGATACAAAGCCGCAAAAGTTCTTCTCTCGATGACATCGCTATATAGAGCTTTTCGTGTTTCACCGACGTTGGGCCGAGTAAGTTGTGTGATAGACGTAATAAATTAAAACCGCGTATTTTAATTTATTACGTCTATCACCCACTTAAGAGGATTACATGAGGCTGGTCTTCATTCTCGTAGACCTGAAACCCAAAGTGCCATCAAGTTTATTATGCCATCAGCCTACAAGTTTACAACTATACAAGCTAAACTTTAAAAAAAATCCCCCTAAAAAAATTAATATTATTTCGCAAAAGGAGGTAACTTAATACATGTGCGGTAGGCAATGCATCGCGCGCATCTTCTCGTCGTCCAAGATACCACGGTGTCTCAAGACTAAAGTCTTTGACCAGTGTGTGTTGCCAGTGATGACTTACGGAACTGAAACTTGGTCGCTCACAATGGGCCGCATACGAAGGCTCAGAGTCACACAAAGGGCAAAGGAAAGAGCTATGCTCGGAGTTTCTCTGCGTGATCGAATCAGAAATGAGGAGATCCGCAGAAGAACCAAAGTCACCGACATAGCTCTGCGAGTCGCCAAACTTAAGTGGTAGTGGGCAGGGCTCATTGCTCGTAGAACCGATAGCCGATGGGACAGTAAGGTTCTGGAGTGGCGGCCACGTACTGGAAGACGCAGCGTAGGGAGGCCCCCAACAAGGTGGACCGATGACCTGGTGAAGGTCGCGGGAAGCCGATGGATGCGGGCAGCACAAGACCGGTCAGCGTGGCAAGCCTTGGGGGAGGCCTTTGTCCAGCAGTGGACATCTATAGGCTGAAGAAGAAGAGGCAATGCATGCGCGAGCGAAGGGGGCAAAGCTCGCGGCACGCGGTCGCATCGCTCATGAAAATACCGATAATGGCGTTGTTACTTTTAAAAAAATTACCAATTTTTGGGGAAGTTGGAATTAATTCGCGGAAAAAAACAGATTATTTCAAAATTCATTAGGATTATTACCATGATGATTATGTAAAGTTTCTAATTTTATTTGGTCATGTGATTACCTAACCTTTATTATTCTTATAAGTCGGACGGGGTTTTCTTTACATATTGTATAATTGTTTTAACAAAATATTTACATAATTTTGTAAAATAAGGAAAAATTTAAATATCCACTGTATAAATATAATATACAGTGGCAACACTGGCCGAGTGACATTGGGCTCTTGATATTTTGTGATAAATAATTTGTAAATATAGTTTTTTTAATAGTTTTGTCGTGTTTACTATCGCTTAAAGTGGAATAAAACTCATAAGCTGTGTGAAATAATATTATTAAGAACTTAGGTGAACAAATTATAAAAATAAAGCAAACTATAATAGTGAACCAGTGAACAATCTAACTACTGACAAGTTTTAAAAGTAAGCAATATAATTGGAATACATAAGCATTTCCAGTCTATTGAGTGTCATTATCAGTGATATATATACCAATTATCAAGTCTCTCGGAATAAGTGAGATACATTTTCAATGCAACGGACTTTTTTTTATTTTTTATTTTTTTATAAATATCGGTCAGTCGAGGATTGTCGATAATGGGAGTAGCGACATCTGTTGACAAGTAGCGGAACACAGTTGACACATGATATTAGATCACGCATGAATACCATTCATTCTTTTTACAAACCTGGAACATAGCATATTGGCACATCAATCAAATTGACGGATGATATTCTTGCCATATAACAAGTACAGTGTGCCCAGGGTATCCTGTTCCTCTATCAGTTATTCTAACATATATCTATCCAAATATCGGAAAGAACAAGTATGTCCACTAAAAGCACTTCTAAAATTGGCCGCAAGATGCCAGAAAAAACTACTTGTTTTAAATGCAAGAAATCTGTTGACATCAAAAAGACCGCATTATGCTCAACGTGTAACAAGCGCTATGAACCAGATTGCATTGGCTACCCGGAACAAACTTACCGCCTGTTGGATCAGGAATCTAAAAGAAAATGGAGATGTACTGCATGTGTTAGGATAGCAGAGTGTGGGGGTAATTAAATAATATTAAAGCAAACATTATAGGAGAAACATTATGTACACAGTTACTTATAACATTACACACTGGGCATATTTACAATCAACAGCAATATAAATTACATAATACCAGGCACATAAGAATTATGTGCCTATAACGAATATTCAGAATACTAAACTGGTAGTGTGCTCGGTCCGACGGCTCCATGAAGACTGTCTACTAAGGGACGAGTCACCGTATTTATAGGAAATGCCACTCTCAGTGTACCATCGAGCAGTTTATATAATTTTATAAAAGTTATTCTACCCTCGGAATCAACTAAACTTAAGCAATCCACAATACAATACTTTTATTAGAATTATGACTCGTTATATATATAACACGGCCATTCTGATAATTACTTCGTTCTCGAAGTAAACTTTTCGATTAACATAATAAATAGTGCAAATAGTTTTGACACTACAGAAATGACAAGAAACTCCCTGGAAATGGTATCAACGTATTTCATCAATAAGTTTCTTATTAACAATAACGTAGCAGTTCAAGAGAACTCAAAATTATAGTAACATATCTAATATCGATTGCTAGGATAAAATATAACACATAAGTACATCCTATGTGTTAAATCCATTTGTAAACACTTTAAGGTAATTTATCAATATAACAATTGTTCATTCGCAATGCTTAAATAACCAACATTTCATAATTTATAGGTGATTTTTATAATTTAAGCCTCGTCTTATGAAATCACAATATCTAGTCAAATCAGGTACTTCTAGCAGCAAATATGGCATATGCCATTACCCAATGCACATTGTAGTGACATTATATAACACATTATAATTACTTTATAAATCTATAATATCCTTCATATTTAACACTGCCATACTGACATGTACTTCGTTCTCGAAGTACCTACAAATATGTCTACAGTCTCACAAAAAATAACGTTTGACATTGACCGCCGACTGAACAGTTCTTGCTTCGAAACAATAAGCAGAGATTATGAAATTCAAACAAGTTCCAGTGTTGTCAACCTGTCGATATTATTCAAATCTACTATTTAACAAACATTCTCTGTTAGATTGACAAATATCTAACAATTAAAATAACTCATCGCTCGGTCAATTCTGACAATATCATTAAAACTTTCCAAACTTTCCAAACATTTTCTGGTAACGTATTAATAAATATGTTACGGGTAATTCAAACCATCGCTCAGTCTCAATATTAAAACTATTCGACAAGGATTTTCTGTTAACGTGGTTTCGGTCATCTCATGGTGATTTTAGTAAGTATCTACATACTTGGTTTAAGTATTGCTATGTTTTAAGTTTATTAATTACCTATTAACTCTGAACGTAATCATGTCATATTACTTAATGAACAAGTGCTATCCATTCACCTAAGCTTTTATTATTTTAGGTTTCCGGATAAAAATAATGTAGCACTAGAAAATTAGATAGGATTTGTGTTGCAATTGACATCACAGTCCATCAAAAGTCCAGACATTATCTTGGTTATATTATGACTTGGGCAAACACTTTATATTCATCACATAAATAATTGTCTCCTGTGGAAGTCATACTCAAAACCGGATGTTTAGCAGTCGACTCATGGATTACTAGATCATAATAATTATTGATTTGTATATTAAAAGAATTATATGAATAAACTAACTAACTTGTAAATATTACAACTGGTAATAATTTTTCTGCATCCTAATTTTTTGTTTCAAACCACCAAAATACGAAAAAATGTCGTCGCAATAAGTTCTTTGAATATTATCGATAATTTCATATGAAATAATCAAGATCCCTACCACAGTTTTTATGTTTCTACTTAGCGTCACCCTACATATGTAGTAGCGAATATAATGCTAAAAAAAATAGGTGTTGCTATTTGTAGCAGACAAGATTCACTTATTACCCGATATTTATTGTTTTTTTTTTTTTTTACCGATATTTTTTTTTACCCGATTTAGTCTATACTAGGGGTATTAAATCGGACTTGGCAACATAGACCACACTGGCCATCTACAGAGCAATAGCTGAATATAATTCATATAAACTTATTTCATTTTTACTATTTGATGTCTCCAATTGTCGATCTAATTTTGTTATATTGCACTAGATAGCGTCACTGAGATATGTAATCACAGTTTTTCTACGCCATTTTGACACAAGTCCTCTCTATCTTATATCTCTTTGGTATAGTCTATCTCAATCTACCATACTTCATGGCATCACCCGTCAGGGATACAGCACTTGCCACAGGCACAACCGCCACAGGTACAACAGCCACAGGCACAGCTACAGCCACAGGCACAGCTACAGCCACAGGCACAGCTACAGCCACAGGCACAGCTACAGCCACAGGCACAGCTACAGCCACAGGCACAGCTACAGCCACAGGCACCACGGCCACAGGCACCACGGCCACAGGCACCACGGCCACAGGCACCTTTTTATTATTATTATTAATTCTGGACACTGTACTTTGTCAGTCAGCCTATGCGGATAGACCTGGCTCATCAAACAACAGTATCAGTAAAAATAATAATCTGTCTAGTCTGTCAATCAAGTTAACAGTCAAGTCAATCAAGTTATTCAATCAAGTCTATTAAGTATCAGCATTCAGTTACTTCGTCTTATTCAACTTTTATACAAGGTACGGACGACAGCAGGTCAAGCCACCCGAAACTGCCAAATATTCCCAATAAAAGCTTGAGCCTTAAAGCTTTAGCGATGTTGTGTCAGATTGTTTGTGAATTTAATTATTAAGAGACAGATGGAACTTTATTTTTCAAAACCTCCTTTCTTTACCATGCAATTAAAGTAACTAACAAATCCCGTGCTATCAGAGAGTAGCTCTGACCAAGCACAAGATAAGTCCAGTTACAATGTACAATATTTAATGCTATGGTACTACCAGAGGGTAGCCCTGGGCACGTACCCGCACCAAAAAGGAGATCGCCGAAATTCGCCCCAGCATGGACAAATAAATGTCCTGCATTATAATTTTTCTTTCATTTTTTTATATTATATGCAAATATCCATAGTTAACGGACAAGCGTGGGTTTAAAACGAATAATTAAAAGCCTTGTAACTACTAAACAATTTGTCTGTCATATAAATTGCTGCCATGTCAAGAGCTTTAGAGATGTTGCTTCTTGTTTTTACGAAATCGATAGTTTAATAATTGTATTTATGAATTAAAAAACATGAAGTTTTATTTAATGTATGCATTTTTTTTATTATTATGACTACTTGTTATCAAAATACATTAAACGCAATCTGTAAAATAACGTAATAATAGTGTTTTTATCGATATTAAACAAAATCGATTCTCAAATCGTTAGTTTAAATAGCGGTATCGATTCTACAGATGCGGAAATGAGTGACATCTCCAATTGTTTTGTTATGTTTGTTACTCGCGATTTTTTTTTTGGCGGCATGAGTGTCACACTCATTTTTCATTGGACTTTTAAAATTATTTATAGTGTTGTTTACTAAATAAAATCGCGTGATTTATGTAGTAAAAAGTGCATTCAGTGAATAATTTATAAAGAACAGTGAAATAATGTAGCACAGTGGCCACATCATGTCCTTACTCCAAATTCTTTCTTGTCGGCCTCACGCAGGAAAAGAAAGGAGATAGATTAGTTAAGTTAAGCTAGGATAAGTTAGGACCTTACTCAAGGATAAGTTAGAACCTTACTCAAGAAAAAAAATTACTAAAGACTAGGCTGTATGGCGTACTATGCCTTTGCCTTTTCCGTTCAGAAGAACGGAAAGAATTAAACAAAAAAAAAAATTGTTACTCGCTTCCTTGCCTTTGTGCAGAGTAGTGAGTGTTCACTTTTGTTACTGGATTACACGAGTAACAGTTGTGAAGGTCAGATGGCAGTCGCTCCATGTAAAACATTGATATTCAGCGGCGTCCGGTTAGACTGGACGCTGACCCCAAAATAATTGGTAAAAGGCTAGACTATAAATAACTTGTATTATTTACACATTTGATGATTACATTCATTTTCGTAAAAGAAATAATAAATCTATTCAGTTTTCTTTACGATTATATAACCTCAAAATCAAACACATTTTAGTTTGATACTCGGTTCCTAAGCTTGTCCGTGTATCAATAAATACCTGATATGATTACATGAATCATTCCAAACACAACTAGCATTTTCTTATTGCTGTCAATTCTGGGGCATTCAATGTATGGAATTTTAGCAATGTCCTTTGTGTAGTTAGTATTTGCAATAATGTGCGGTAAGGTACCACTAGAGAGTAGCCCAAGCCATGTACCCACACACAGTATTATACACAACCAAACAAATTATCACAGTTGCAAATTGAAAATACAATCGATACAGATACTGACCCTTAATAAGTTTTCCAAATGTTATTTTTAAGCAATACTGTTTTATATTGTCGTTATTTACTCAATTCAGATAATTCTTTACTTACGAATAACTTCTGGAGGTTCTCACTGTTGGTTGAGGTTCTGGGGCTCTGTATTTTTGAAGTACATACAGGATTATTCCTGTATAGGACACCAGGTACCGGATTATTGCTGCTTATGCAGCGTAGCAGTTCCAACGTCAGAGAAGACGGCCTGATGTCATCATTACGGTGCGAGTGAAGTCAGCGACCCGCTGAACAACGGCTTCCGAAATATCGTCACAAGCTCCAACGGCGGTTATGAAAAAAAAAAAAATAGTTTTATAAAACCAGAGCCCTGATCCCTACTTCTGATGTTAGGATAGCAGAGTGTGGGGGTAATTAAATAATATTAAAGCAAACATTATAGGAGAAACATTATGTACACAGTTACTTATAACATTACACACTGGGCATATTTACAATCAACAGCAATATAAATTACATAATACCAGGCACATAAGAATTATGTGCCTATAACGAATATTCAGAATACTAAACTGGTAGTGTGCTCGGTCCGACGGCTCCATGAAGACTGTCTACTAAGGGACGAGTCACCGTATTTATAGGAAATGCCACTCTCAGTGTACCATCGAGCAGTTTATATAATTTTATAAAAGTTATTCTACCCTCGGAATCAACTAAACTTAAGCAATCCACAATACAATACTTTTATTAGAATTATGACTCGTTATATATATAACACATGCATCAAAAGTAAAAAAGTCTTAAATGATAGCCAGACGTTTAACGTAACTACAAGGAAAAGACCACAAATAAACCGCTCTTCTCCAGAACAGGTACAACAACAGGTCCAGGGCAGTCCACAACTTCAAGCTGAAAATTCCGGAACCCCAAATAGCTTCAAAATGTTAGACTCGCATATAATAACTGAATATGAAACATCGGATGAATCGTATATCACCCCTAGTAAGCTTTCTAAAAGCGTGGACGGTACTATATCGGAAACTATATCTATCCTGGAAATGAAAGACACAATAACAGAGCTGACATGTAAACTCAATAGTACAGAAAACGAGCTAGAAAATACGATTCTGGAAAATAATAATCTTCGCCAACAATTGATGAAATTAAATCTAGAAATAAAAATGTTAAAATCACTCTGCCATTCTCCAATTGATAATAATCTTGACGTCACTATTAAAGGAAAAAGACATTCTTTACTACACCAGACATTCTCTACACCTTCTACTCCTCTTACAAGAAAAACGAGTGTAGATAATACCATCAAAATTATGCATTTACAACGGAAAATTACTAACCTACAGCAAGAATTAGTTAATGCACAACAACAAATAGAAACTTTTAAAAATAAAATTGTTTCGCTAAGACACTACAATTACGGTAAGCCTAGTCCTCTACCCCAGGTGCACAAGGTCTGCCCCCAAACACCTCCGGGTGCTGAAGAACAAGAACGTGAACCGCCAAATAGAATTTTCATCTTCGGTCCTCAACAATGCGTTGGCCTAGCAGCAGCGATCATAGATTCTAGGCAACATACGCAGTATGAAAAATATAGTGTTATCTCAGAAACAAAACCGAATGCTTTAAGTAGTCAAATAATAACTAATTGTCTTCATTCTAAGCTAAATTTCAATGACAAACTGGTAATATGTTTGGGAGAAAATGATTACAGTTTAAGGAATGTTTTATCACATTTACAAACTGTGCTAGAGACATTCTATAACAACACGATTATAGTATTAAATGTGTTTAAAAGTGAGTACTTAGACATAAATAAGCTTAATTATCGCATAAAAAATATATGTAAAAACTATAAAAAATGTACATTTCTAGAAAGTGGAACCTCTAAGATAACTGAATTGTGTAAACGTATCAATTATATTATAGACTATAATGATTACAAAAACAATTACTTAAATCCTAGGGAACTTATTAAGAAAATAGCGAAAAACAAACAAAGCCAATGGAGTACTGACAAAAAAAAAGTTACCAAACCTAAAAAAGGAACAATTCCGTTCTATTTCCACCGTATGGTTTCTAACTTGCAACAACAGGAACATCTTATCGAAAATCCTGTAGGAAAAAGTCAGAGAGGAACCATTCCATATTATTTTCGTATCATAAAACGGAACACTACATTTTTTCGAGACCCAACCCCTTATAACTGATACTCCTAATAAACTTACAATTCTCCATCAGAATATTGCCAGTATTATATGTAAAAGAGAAATTCTTGAACTAACTTTGCAAGAACTACAAGAAGCTCACAATGACCCAGATGTAATATGCCTCTCAGAAACCTTTATAAAAAAAGGATACGAAAACTATATTAAAATTCATGGCTATGAAATGGCAGCCACCTATTGCAGAGAAAAGCAAAGAGGTGGCACTTGCATCTTAATAAAAGAAAATATTTTCTTTAAAGACCTGCCATTTGTAAAAACGTATGCAACGCAAAACACGTTCGAGGCTTGTGGTATTGAACTTACATATCATAAATTAAATATTATTTGTATTTATAGAACACCTCAATCGGATCCCACTCAATTTCTAAGCAAATTAAATAGCCTCCTTCACAATGTAATGCAACAGTATAAATCTCAATTTAATATAGTTTTGGCAGGTGACTTTAATATCAACACTTTAAAAAAAAGTCATATTGCAAATCAATTACAGGATTTAGCTTATAATTATAACCTAAATTTTCATGTCAATGGGCCAACACGTAAATTATCATGTATTGATCACATTCTTAGTAACATATCTGACGCTACTGCTGTTGTGATGCCCCTTCACTTATCAGACCACGACACTGCACAAATGTTGACAATTCCGCTGAAATACAATACACAAAAACTACCGACATATTTTACATATAAAAGAGATTTCAGCAAGGATAATGTTCAAAAGTTTAAGGAATGCTTATGTAGTTTATCATGGTATGACATATATACAGTTAGTGACGCAAACGTGGCATTTAATCGTTTTCATGACATGTTTTGCTTATTCTACAATCTCTGCTTCCCTAAATTAAGAGTAAAAGTCAATATAAATAACAAAAAGAAACAGACTTGGATAAGTAAGGGCTTAAGAAAAAGCTGTAAAACAAAACGTTCACTACGCCATAGATTCTATAAAAATAAAACGGCAATTAATAAGATTAAATACATTAACTATTCGAAAATCCTTAAAAAATGCATCTTCAACTCCAAAAAGAATGCAAATATCAACTTTATTGCCAAAAATGGCAACAAATGTAATGCTACTTGGAAGGTTATAAAAGACGAGCTTAACAACACAAACGCCAAAAGTAATATTAGGAATATTAAAATTGACGATACATTCATTTCCAACCCAGTGGAAATAGCATCCGCTTTTAATAAGCACTACATCAATTCAACTAATAAATTAATAGATACAAACGTTGGAAGTATCTTTGTGAAAAACATAACTGTTTATTCAATGTTCCTTAGGCCCATGACAGTAAATGAAGTTAGACAAGAAATAACGCATTTGAATAACACCAAATCTGAAGGCTACGATGAAATCAATACAAAAATCATTAAATTATGTACTAACGAAATCATTGACGTACTGACATACTTAATTAATTTGTCATTCATCTGTGGAATTTTTCCAGAAGCACTGAAGTTTTCCATTATTAAGCCTCTGTACAAAAAAGGAGAAAGACATGATATGAATAATTATCGACCAATTACACTGATACCTATTTTTTCAAAAATATTTGAAAAATGTATGTACAAGAGACTTCTAAATTATTGTAATAAATTTCATATAATAAAAAATGAACAGTATGGGTTCCAAAAAAATAAATCTACTACATTGGCCATCTATGAACTAATGAAAGTAGTATTACCTAGTATCAATGATAATAATTTAACCACGGGTCTATTTTTTGATTTATCAAAAGCTTTTGATCTAGTTTCCCACGATTCATTATTACAGAAACTAGAATCACTTGGCATCAGAGGGCCACCCTTACAGTGGATAAAGTCATACCTTCATAACAGAAAACAATGTGTCACTATACCAAATATAAATGATGATAAAGACTTAACACTATACGCATCTGAATATATTTGCAACAGATTTGGTGTTCCTCAAGGAAGTATACTGGGGCCAATTTTATTCTTATTGTACATAAATGACATTACTGAAATAACTAACCATAAATGCATTTTATTTGCTGATGACATTTCTATTATTGTGACATGTAACAAAAATAATAATACAATTTCTGACCATGAAGCTGACATTAACAACACAATTGACATCTTAATTAACTGGCTTAATATTCAAAATTTGAAAATAAATCTTGACAAATCAGTGTACATGCAATTTAATAAATGTAATAATAACAAATCTAATATCAGTTTAAATATACCCAAACTCAAATCTGTAACACTGACCAAGTTTTTGGGTGTAACTATTGATGAACATTTAAATTGGAAAATGCATGTTGATAGTGTCTGTAGTAAAATAAATAAATTTGTATATGCGCTCAGACAAGTAAAAAAAGTTACAAATTTAAAAACAGCCATATTAGTTTACCACGCATACGTGGAATCTATACTGCGGTATGGACTTGTAATATGGGGCAACAGTACCGATCAACATAGAACATTTATTGCCCAAAAAAAATGCATTAGAGCTCTATACGGACTTCAACCTGACGAATCATGCAAGCCAGTATTTGAAAAACTATGTTTGTTACCGCTACCTTGTCTATATATTTACGAAACATGCATGTTTGTGTGGAAACATAAAGAATTGTTCAAAACAGCAAATGATATATGTCTTCGAAACCGACGAGACCCTTATATGCTCGTACTAAGCAATGTTCCTAGGCTTGCAAAGTATAACAAAGGCTGCTTAGCTATGTGTGTACGGATTTATAATAAATTGCCTGGTGACTTTAAGTTGATAAATACAAGATACTGTTTTAAGCGGAAATTGAGTGCATGGCTAAACCAACATAATTTCTATAGTCTGGAACAATTTTTTGACACGAAATGTTAAGTAGGTACTTTTTGTTCTTGTATTGTATTCAAATTTGCGTGCTGAGTCTAAACTCGGCAAAACATGTTTGTACTACTGTTATCTTTAAGGCCTTTTATACCATGTTTTGAGCAAATAAATATTATTATTATTATTATCCCTAGACATTTTTGATTTGTGTAGTTCTGTGGACCTACATATATGCCAGCACCTAAATATAAGATAATCAAACAGAATACCTCTTTTATTATCTCTTGACAACTGTAAAAAGCTTTTACGTTTATTATAATATTAGCAAGTCAATGCACCGGCATATTGTAAGAGGCGCTCACAATATCTTAGCCTCTTGTTTTAAATTCATCACGTTCACGTTCCTGTATGTATACGAGTTGTATTTCCCCAGGCGCGACAGATCCTGGAACTGGAGTTCAGCAACCTGCTGGCGGCCGGCACCGAGCGCGCGGCGCGCCTGACACACGAGCATGCGGCCTCCTGACACCACACGCTCAACTAGGTAACAACACGAGCACGCGGCCTCCTGACACCACACGCTCAACTAGGTAACAACACGAGCACGCGGCCTCCTGACACCACACGCTCAACTAGGTAACAACACGAGCACGCGGCCTCCTGACACCACACGCTCAACTAGGTAACAACACGAGCACGCGGCCTACTGACACCACACGCTCAACTAGGTAACAACACGAGCACGCGGCCTCCTGACACCACACGCTCAACTAGGTAACACACAAGCACGCGGCCTCCTGACACCACACGCTCAACTAGGTAACAACACGTGCACGCGGCCTCCTGACACCACACGCTCAACTAGGTAACAACACGAGCACGCGGCCTCCTGACCACACGCTCAACTAGGTCACAACACGAGCACGCGGCCTCCTGACACCACACGCTCAACTAGGTAACAACACGAGCACGCGGCCTCCTGACACCACACGCTCAACTAGGTAACAACACGAGCACGCGGCCTCCTGACACCACACGCTCAACTAGGTCACAACACGAGCACGCGGCCTCCTGACACACACGCTCAACTAGGTAACAACACGAGCACGCGGCCTCCTGACACCACAAGCTCAACTAGGTAACAACACGAGCACGCGGCCTCCTGACACACACGCTCAACTAGGTAACAACACGAGCACGCGGCCTCGTGGCACCACACGCTCAACTAGATAACAACACGAGCACGCGGCCTCCTGGCACCACACGCTCAACTAGGTAACAACACGAGCACGCGGCCTCCTGACACCACACGCTCAACTAGGTAACAACACGAGCGCGGGGCCTCCAGACACCACACGCTCAACTAGGTAACAACACGAGCACGCGGCCTCCTGACACCACACGCTCAACTAGGTAACAACACGAGCACGCGGCCTCCTGACACCACACGCTCAACTAGGTAACAACACGAGCACGCGGCCTCGTGGCACCACACGCTCAACTAGATAACAACACGAGCACGCGGCCTCCTGGCACCACACGCTCAACTAGGTAACAACACGAGCACGCGGCCTCCTGACACCACACGCTCAACTAGGTAACAACACGAGCGCGGGGCCTCCAGACACCACACGCTCAACTAGGTAACAACACGAGCACGCGGCCTCCTGACACCACACGCTCAACTAGGTAACAACACGAGCACGCGGCCTCCTGACACCACACGCTCAACTAGGTAACAACACGAGCACGCGGCCTCCTGACACCACACGCTCAACTAGGTAACAGCACAAGCACGCGGCCTACTGACACCACACGCTCAACTAGGTAACAACACGAGCACGCGGCCTCCTGACACCACACGCTCAACTAGGTAACAGCACAAGCACGCGGCCTACTGACACCACACGCTCAACTAGGTAACAACACCTCGTTCGGCTCACATAAACATCTTGATTTAGCTATGCAAGCTCGAGTTTTTGAAGAGAAATGTACTTGTGTTGCAGGCCACGTCTTACCCGCGTTAGGCTGGCCGCCAGCTGCCGGCTGCCGACATCACAAGACAAGCGCGTCGCGACGCGATCCTATAGTCATACGATACGTTAACGACACGACACTATTTATTTGGTACAAATCCTTTCACCGCCGTCCCGTGCGCTGGAGGCAATATGGCGGCATTTTATAGTAACGCTTTACTCATTTAAACAAATTTTTACATGTTGATATTGTAAATAGTTCGTGTCAGTATATTTACTGAACGATTCCGCTTCTTATAATGAATAACAAACATGTCTCTTCTCGCCACAACTATCTACCAAACTACTATAAAATGCTATCATAGAGTAAGTTGTTGATACTTGATACAATAATATTCTCGTAAAGTGTATATGAACTAAACAGTCGTAGCGAAGGCTTCAATATAACTAAGTGCTCTGAATCTGTAGACTATGTACTTAACTTGTAACCTGATATTTATTAATTGTAACTTGGATACAAATGTAGCTATGGCGCGCTGTACCGTGTTTTTATATTATGATACACTAATGTAAGTATTACACGTCTTGAAAGTATTCTCTTAGATGTACAGTATACTTGTTATGAAGCAATATTGGCTGTTATTTGTGTGCGACTATTCATCTAATAAATAGAACATAATACATAAGGAAATGTATATAAAGTTGTTAATTTGAGATGAATAGTGCCACAAACACCTATAATAAATATTTAAACAAATAGCCTTATATCGCAATAGTTTATAGTGTCAGGCTCCTACACTATCATCTCACGTTGTTATAGAATGGTAATAGTGTAGGAGACCGACAATATTCACCATTTTATTTAATGTTGACAAAACACGGTACACGCAAATAAACATTGTCATACTCTGATGCCAAATATTAGTTATATTTTAACTAATATACATTTGTATATTGTCGGGGACACAGTCTGCAAATGACCACATACCTGCATTTAATTTTAAATGCTTATCCACTTCCTTTGTACCTCAAAAAAATTTTTAAGTATAATAAAGTAAGTAAGCAGACTTGAAACTGGCTCATCAACAAAAGTTGCCAAAAAGAGGAAAATGTTTTAAATATATTGCTATAAGTAACTTAATAGTGTATAGTAAAACTGTTAAAAATTACATATTTTTAATCCGCTATTACTTTTCGATGTTATTGTGTGCGTACGTTTAATAATATTACAATCTGAAACAAAACCTTTTATAGTTATTTACTGTCTAACTTTTAAGTTTATTTAATGCCAATTTGCAGGCTGTGTAATCGACTAGCTACTCGTAAAGTTACTGTGTTGTGAGAGATGACTCTATAGCCGGCGGCCGGACTGTGTCGCCGAGTTCCGTGTATTTCAACTGTGGACTGGCGCGCGACTGTGATTATGTGTTAATGGACACAAACTTGGCGGTATACTTGATATTTCTACCTATTTATGAAAACCATGTTCAATTGAATGCCGTGAAATAGGAGAGGCCTGTGTCCAGTAGTGGACTACTATAGGGTGATGAGATGAGATGAAATTATGAAAACCTTATTAAAAATGTTATTTTGTATTTCATCAGTGAAAAAAACAGGAAAACAAAAAACGTTCGCCTGTGACGTAGTACGACAACTGAAGCAACTGGTCTTATCAAATCATTCAAAAGTCATTTATGCAAACTAGACTGAGAATCAGCACCTTTTAGACGAAAATATTACATAAGATAGTCCCCCCAAAACGCCCGCCCAACGCCACTTCCTAGTGCTTTTGCTGGGAACAAGAAGTGGAGGAACAAACTCCCCAGCAGCACAGCTGTCTGTTCAGTTAAAAAAACACATGACTTTATACAATATTATGCATAATAATTATTTGTTTATGGAGTACAGTTAGCTGGAACCAAGATAGATTTTTTAAAACATTATTATGACTGTTGTGGTTTATTGGTTCGCAGTATTTTAACAAAATCTATAACCACTACTCATTAAAAGTTCTACTTAGACTTGGTTTGAATGATGTTGAAAAGTTATAAAGAGCAAAGTTTTTATCGGTCTTTTCAAACCATACAACTCATTGACTACGTTGATACGTTAATATCATCTTTGGGCATCACTTACAAAAGGATCTACGTATTAAAATGAATAAAATTAAACAGGTTAAAGTGTCAAGTATTCCAAGAAGTGCTTTTCCGTCTTAATAGTTGAAATACATGCTATCTATCTGTGCCACGCAATTTAACGACAACTTTGCAAAGTTTCCATGGTTTGATTAATCCGAACTGTTTAAATAGAGAGATGGCCAGAAGATCAAAAACATAAAAAATGTTCCAAGTTAATTTGTGTGGCGCAGCAAGATGTTTGGTGTAACCTGTGTACCAAGTGCCTCGCTGAGGTGTGTATATATACATAGCTTTATGTAGTTGAATGTGTGCCTCTCAGATGTCGAGTGCACGTTACTAGTCTTATGTACAGTGTTATTACATTGTTTTGTAATCTTCTATTTTATTAACTCGCTACTAGATCAGCTGAAACTTAGCTAGGTATATTTTTGTTAAGCGTTTTACAAATATCCTGAAGCGCGACAGCCCCTTCCGCAAGTGTAGGGGGGGCTGCCGCGAGGGTGACAACAATGTTGTAGTTTTATTTGGTCCGTCGCCGTGCGGTGTGAGATTGACCACATTTTGTGATGACTGTTGTAATTATTGTGATAATTGGCGTTGTAACCACGCTCACTACTAAACTGGCAGTGTTGCCACTGTGTTTTTAAGATAATTCCACAATTCAATTAATGATAATATATTTTTTTTTAACCAGTCAATCGCACACCACGCGCCGACTTCAATAGCTAATGAAATAAAACATAATGAAATGTATAGCTAAAGCGATTTTAGTTTGAAAAGTGAATCTTTTTAACCAGTAGCAAATATATTGTAAATATTATCGTTTATATATCATTTCTATCGACTGTAGGTGTAATAGCAATATTTAGCTAAGATGTGTTCAAAACTGAAAGGATTTTTATTGTATTATTACTTTGTAATGATATCCGCTTATTTATTAACTAGATTTTATTATTTATTAAGTTATTATAGGGAATGTATTAAAATATACCGGGTTATTATAAAAATTACCTCAATAATGGTTTGTCTTACGGTTGTCGCGTATCACAAGTAATGTTAGCGCCGTAACGTCACGGCCGAGTGTAGGCCTCAGCTAATGTATGTATAGTTATCGAGTAACAGTATTAATAAAGTAAGGTGAGAGACGGCGCCACCGGTGTGATTTTTTATAAAATTAATTAATTTTTAATCGTAGATAAACATTTGGATATGTACTTCTCGGAGTAAGTCTCCACCGTCGTCAAATGTTGCAACATGTAAAAATAAAACGTTCATGGTATAAAATTCGCGCCTATCTTATTCAGCTCGTTGCTCATAATCCTTCAGACGTGTTGCAACACTCGACGCGGTGCGTTTTCAAAATTTTCGTAATAAATTGGATAATGAATGGTATCTAATTTGTATTGCGACGTGGCAGATCAACGTGACAGATACACGCGTGTGAGGGACGTGTCATGAGAGCATGCATTGTACGCTTGTTGTTGTTTATGTAGCCAGAGCCAGGGGAAAAGCTTCTGCGGTTCTAAATTACAGAATTACATTCGATACTACTAAATAAGTTATTCAGGAAAAATACTTGAACAAATTTTGCTAGTTTTTCGTGCAATCAACACTTTATGTGCAAATTATTTGAAAAAGTAGTAATTTGTTTACAATTTGAATCTTAGTACTCTAAACAGAGTATAGTCTCAAAACCTCCAAACATCTTGATCCATTTATACTCCGGTCGGCTATCTTGATACGCTCGAAGTGTAACCCTGGCTGGCACGTCGTTCGGTCACACACTGTGCTATGTAGCACTGCGGCGACTAGTCAACGCATTGCAGGCGTGGGTAGGGTAGTGGAACGAGCGATCTGACTACGGAATGGAAAGTTGTAAAATATCATTGTCTTAGACACCCGAGCCAAAATAATGTCTGGTGAAATCATTAGCAAAATGTAGTTTAATTGAATTTATTAGCGACAAAATTTCATGTGTTATAAATGTTTATGAATAATTCTTGAGCATGGCGTAACCTAATTCATCACTAGGCTCAGGTTTGTAAGAAAGTGAACAAAGTATCAAAGCTGGTCGTTCCGTAGTGTGGTTGTTGGACGTTCTGACGTCTCGTCAATAAAGCCTGACTCAATATCATACGTACACATCATCGATTCATTATCAAAATATAAATAAATTATATATATTAGCTACATAAAGTTTGTATACAATGCAAGTATGGAGTACTATGGAGATGGTTATTAGTTAACTGTTAGCGTACTTATAGCTTTTCGACGTAGCTAATCAAGTTTTGTATAAAGTGGTTTGGATGACCTAGTATAGCCGAAGTGTCATGGCCGCTGTGCGGTCCCTTTGTATTCATACACGTTTGTATGTTCCCGTCAGATAGTATAGATAACGTCAATCGTCCGGTTCCTTAAGTTACGCGAAGTTTATATTAGTAGCAAAACTTGCAGAAATTCGAACTCTGTGACTAAAGACTGATTTACACGTTGCAATTTAATTGCCTATGGCTTTAATTAAATTGAAGCATCAATAAAAGTTGCATTGTCTAAACACCATTTAGACGATGCAAGTAATTTGTTGCATCAATTTTGTTAGAAGCTATAGACAATTGAATTGCACCGTGTATATCAGTCATTATTCTTGTTTAGAAACTTGCTGATTGTTAATACAGTAACAATCGATTGCGGAAGTCAACTTGTCCTCAGTTTTGTTGCTATTATAAACTCTGTTTTAGTGTCCGTCGCGTGACGCTCGGCGGCGAGTTTGTAACGTTCGGTGCGAGCCGGTAATGTTCGGCTATGAGTGAGTAACGTGCCTTGTTACTGTTACAATAGTTGATTTGTTTTGATGACTCCACTTTATTCTATGAAGTTACGTCCACTGAGATTGCGTACATTTAAGTACAGTAGGTATTATTGTATTAATGAATTAAAGAAGTTACATATAATTATAATGTTACAAACCCGTAGCCGGCGTGACGAACGCGGACGCGAGCTGTACCACTATGTTGTGTTATCGCGATCAGTGTTGCCAGTTGTTTCCATATCCTCGGTGTGTACCGTAGTGCAGTAACGTGTGTAACTCCACAAGTGCCAAGTAACCGCCAGTTTGGAACGGACGCGAACAATAACTAGAATAATTTTATCACATTCCAAAATACTCCGATCACGCACCATCGGAACCGTATCGAACAAAAACAAATGAAATATTTTTCCAAGATGTTAAGTCCCAGTGGGTCGCGCTACCAAAGAATAATGTTACCTTCACGTTAAGGAATTAATGTAAAATATGTTTATTAGTAAAACAATTGGTATGTATATAATTTGGCCTGTGTGTGCATAGCTTGTTTAGTGACGGGATATGTATCGAGTTGCGCGTCTCGTCACCGTGCGCGTTACATTCCAAGGCTTTCCGTGTTATAAATGATCGCTTTGGCCCTCGACTAGGTAATCGGTATATCGTTACAGGTGAACCCTTCTAACGGCCATTGTTTTGATGTCATAACGAAATTGTTAACTAGACAATGTTTATTTTGACCAATGTAATCTGTACTAATGTGTAATCTGTACGTTTGTAAAAACGTTTATCAAAAGTGCGATGACGGCATACGTTGTGCATAATGATAAGAGGTAAATACAATTTACACGATACAATGTTTCGTTTCATTTAAGTATACCTGTCCTAATTTTTATAACGTAGCCTAAACTAAAACAGAATAATAAATACCTAGCCAAAACAACACTCTCATTTAAAAAAAATATATAATACAAGTGCCGAGTAGACATCAATGCTCTGCTTAAATTTAAAAAATATATAATATAGATACACATACAAATTTCAATTTTAAAATGCGTTTTCGCATTAGATTCTTAGTATTTTCTTACTTATATTATTTTAATGTGGTTTTTTTTATATATAAAGTGCCAAATCAAATAAAATGAAATGGTTGTACAAAAATTACATAAATTAATACTAAGTGTGGCCTCTGTTATTGAGAACTTGCTGGCACCGATTATTCATCGATGAAAACGATTAAGGATCGATGAGACTTTGTTATCCTGCGGCAATTACTCACATCTTAAAATTACTCACCCGCGCGTACCTACGATTGATGACGGGGATCATTACGGGCCACTGGTCGCTGAATAAGCATCTCCAAACCAGGGTTCGAAAATATCCGATATTTGTAATAAATATCAAAATATCGGATATTTATGATATATATCCGATATATATCCAAAATCGGATATATATCCGATATTTATATCCATTTCTTAGGACTGTCATTTTATTATCTTATTACTACCTATACGATTTCCACAGGTACATGACAGTTTATTATTATGAATTTATTACAATATAAAAACAACATATTTTTAGTTTTTATTTAACAAAATAAACATAAAATCTTATAGTTCACAAAAATCAACTAAAAATAACCATCTTTTTCTGAGACAACAAAGTCTAAAAACATTAGAGAAACAAAATTAAAATACAGTAATACCCCGGACTTACGCGATGGGTGGGACTGAGCGCTATCCGCGTAAGTCGAATTCGCGTAAGTCGGGGTACAATTTACAACGCACAAAAAAACACAAAATCGTAACTTATGTACCTACGCGCCGATTCCGCACTACAGGATGTGCCTGTTGTAAACTGAACGAATAATAATGCGGGGGGGGGGGGGGCAGAAACAAACGCCGCCGCTTGTCCTTAACTGAAAAAAATTGTCGAGAAAATTAAATCGCGTAACTCCAAATTCGCGTAAGTCGAGGTAATACTGTATCTTAAAAATCCTATTATTTGTACTTAGTCGAGTTATAATCAAATAACAAATTAGTCTTTATCTAGTCAGCTAGAACTGTCAAATCGCCTGTTGATATTCCTAAAGGATTAACACTGCACTTCACTTTTAAGGAGTAAGTATGTTTTTATTATTATTATTGATTGCAGTACATACTTGGTAAAGTCGGGGTACAATTTACAACGCACAAAAAAACACAAAATCGTAACTTATGTACCTACGCGACGATTCCGCACTACACGATGTGCCTGTTGTAAACTAATGCGGGCGGGGGGGAGCCAGAAACAAACGCCGCCGCTTGTCCTTGACTGCGTGAAAATTAAATCGCGTAAGTCGAGGTAGCGTAAGTCGGGGTAATACTGTATCTTAAAAATCCTATTATTTGTACTTAGTCGAGTTATAATCAAATAACAAATTAGTCTTTATCTAGTCAGCTAGAACTGTCAAATCGCCTGTTGACATTCCTAAAGGATTAACACTACACTTCACTTTTAAGGAGTAAGTATGTTTTATTATTATTATTATTGATTGCAGTACATACTTGGTAAATTCGAAGTATTACGGTCTGAAGACAGAAAAAACGACGAATATGCCAGCAGCGCGTCGCATTTAAGTACTTTTAGTACTTAAATGCAACATACCATAAATTTTGATATATATCACAAAAAATGGTTTGATATATATCAGATATATATCGGATATATATCATGATATATATCAATTGATATATATCCTTCGAACCCTGCTCCAAAGAATAGGCATAACGGACAGCCCTCTGTGCAAAGCCTGCATAGAGGCTGACGAGACAGTTGCGCATGTACTCTTCGAGTGTACAGGCGTTACCCAAATTAGAAACGAAAAACGAAACCATAGGAGCAGCAAGATCTTACACAGATGTACTCAACAGGCTAGGAGACCTGATGGGTTCTGGAGGGAGGAGGGCTGGCTGGAATAACCGCCAAAAGCCGCCATGGCCCACGCACAATTTTCTACTGGAGGGACTGAGTGCGGAAACCAAATCAGTAACATAGAACATACCCGCCCATACCAAACTGTTTGAAAAATGCACTTTCTGAATGCAAATATCTTTCAGTATTTCCAGGACGACGGTACACTCTTACTCTTCTAGTATAAGACTTGAACCCAAATCGAAACTCTTTCGAAACTTTGTTGACGGGTCCATGTAATGTGTTCCCTACACCACTCATTTCGACGAGCGTAATTACCGTGACGTATCGGTGAGCACCAAATTGGCCGTCGTGCTCGTAGGCCATACCCATGCAGCTGGCTTCGCATAGTTTGGCAGCTAACCACAACACTACTTAAATTTTGTAGCCTCGGGCGGTTAACGTCGGCTGGCGTCTTGCAGTCAGTTGTATGTATCAATCTTGCGTGCGGTTGTACACCTTCCTCGACCTGGGTGCTGCTCAGCAGAATCTTCCGTGTTGGTGTAACGCTGGTGAAGACGGCAAATAACGCTTCTGTCAACACCAAAATACCGAGATACCTGAGACTGACTTCTTCCCGCTCTCAACATCCCTACAGCTGTATGCATAGACGTAAAAAATGTCTCAAAATCCAAATTTCATCAAAGCTGTTTTCAAATTATTGTTTAAATCATAAAATTGGTACAGAATAATAAATTTTAATAAGCAAAGAAAACGCTATAATATTCGAACAAATGCATTTGCATTTGAATTTGTGAAAAAAAAACAAATGATAGTCGAATTTTTATTCAAGAAGCCAGTATGTCCTCTAGATCAAAAAAAAAAATTTACATGGCCATTACCTACATGGTAAGTAATGATATAATAATTGATTAATAATTTGAAATAGTATGTGTTGCTCAGACTTTTTTGATGTGTAGTAAGAGTATTTTTGCTAAATTATAGAACACTAGCTTTCCGCCCGCGGCTTCGCCCGCGTGGTGTTCGGTTATATCGCGCTTTTTTGATTTCCCTCAGGAACATCAAATATTTCCGGGATAAAAGGTAGCCTATGTTCTTTCTCAGGGTCTAAAGATTGTCTGTGCCAAATTTCATCAAAATCGGTTGAGAGGTTTAAGCGGGAAAGCGTAACAGACAGACAGACAGAGTTACTTTTTAGGATTGTCAAGAAAATCAAACAGTAATCACATCTGAGGCTTCTTTTTATTACCAACTTTACTTAAATGCCTACATATTTTCTTCTTTAATTCTTTCTGTCGTTTCAACTTTCTCCATTCTTCTAATTCTAACTGTTTCTTGTGTTTTTCTAATCTTTGCGCAGTGGCTTCCTTTTGTAGTTCTTTCTTTTTCTCGAAATTAGTTTTCAGCATCTTCATGACGTTTGAGACCTTTTGTTCTTCCGGATTCTTGATAACTGCTATCCTATTCTTGAATTTATCTTTCGGGTTTATACCAGATAGTGTTGTAGACTTCTCTTTAGGTTTAAATCTGTATGGCAAACCTTTCTGTAGGGTTTTAGGTATCACCAAAGGCTTGAAAACTTTGGGCGCTCTGTTTATTTCAGTATACATGGAGTCAGTGTTGGCATCATTTTGAATGTTTTGTTCTCTCTTGAGCTGCCCTTTAGTCTTCATACCTTGCCAGGCGTTCTTACTTCCCTGCGGCAGTAGTAGGTTAACAACAGGCGCATAGAACTTCGTGACGTCAACTTTGAACCAAGTGCGGCAAAATATTATGTCACTCATTAAGATTTTGTCTTCAAATGTAGCTCGGAAAGCGCCCTCTGGCTTGTTCAAGGCTTTCTTTATCTGCCCTCTGATGCCCGAAACCGTTTTCACTCTAGCGCCTTCAAACTTCGCAACTTCAAGGGTTGATGTAAACATATCCTTAATAAAAGCAGTTTTCTTGAAGATTTTCAATGGAGTACCAACCAATTTCAATTTCTTTACTATTTGAGTTGACTTATTGATTTCATTTACACTGCCTGTAGCAGCTATTCTAAAGCCTACTTGCTTTAAATCAATTGTGGTACTATTAACACTCTGTAGGGCGAGAAAACCTGTGTTCTGTGGTGTTATGGGACCATAGAAATGCATGTTACATGTGACATGCTCGGGTGTATACTTCAAGTATCTGCATTTCATGTCATCCTCTATCTTTGAATAGATGGGTAACGTTTGGAAGCGTCGCCAACCCAAAGAAATGATCAATGGATCATTGGTCTTCAGTATTTTCTTATACCATCTATGCTTTTTAACTTTGCAGGATACAAAACCAATGTTCTGCTCAGCCATGTTTAGAGCTCCAATCAGTATTGGGTAACTAGAGTCGAAGTTAGTGACAAATTCTGATGATATATTTTTAAATAACATTCTGACATACAGCCCTGGTCTGAAACCTTCTACTTCGATCCTCAAACCTTGATCCAAGTTCTCAAAAACTGATTTGTTGAGTTCCGATTGTTTCAAAGCTTCTGCTTTTAAGTTTTCGTAGTAGGAGTGGTCTCCTTTGATCCTGTGGTCATCAGGATTGTCATACTCAGAATCGAATTTAGCTTTTAATTTCATCTTCTTTTCTAGAATTTCAGATTTAGTTAGCTCGGCTGTACGTTTAGTGCCAGTTTCTTGAGTTGTTTTTGTGTTTTCTTCAGCTTTGTGTTTCTCTCCTGTTTCTAAATCTTCAAAATCACCATAAAGTTCTTCATCTTCACCATCACTGGCATCATCTAGTTTCAATAGCTCTGATGCGTCTTCATCAGCCGACCTCTTACCAGTTACGAAATTGTTGATCAAAAATTGTTTATTTGATTCAGTTGTCCAATCTCTAAGATTTGGTTTGTCCAAGGCATAAAAGAATGAGCACTCTTCTAAATCTAATCTCTCCTTTTCACTATGCTTTTTCTTTTGTGTAGCTGTTACTTTTTTAAAGAGACCACCAAGCTCTTCTTGTTCTTCTTCATCAGATTCTTCATCTTTCTTGTTTTTGGATTTATTACCAATCTCAAATTCACCATAGACAAGCTTCATAATGTTCTTTGAGGTCTTTTGTCTCTCTAGATATGCTTCTGTGGCCTTTTCTCCCAACTTTTCTTTCCATTTCATTCCAAAATCTTCCTCTTTCTCTGGTTCCTCATCAGACTCACTATCATCTTCATCATCACTGATGTCCCCTTTATCTTTGTTGTCGTTATCATCATGCATTCCTCCATTGTCATCATCTTCTACATCAGAGCCACTTTCAGAATTATTATCCCATGGCAGCTTATTTCTCTTCTCTTCTTTCTCACTTTGATCTATTCCACTATCATTATCTGAATCACTGTCATTGCCATCATCCTCGGAATCAGATGCATCTGAATCTGCTTTCTTATTCTGTTGTAAATATTCATCATCTTTGATCATGTCAGGGTATATGACTGCACCTCCACTGAACAATTTGAATCCTGATTCTTGCATCTGTTCATCAACTGTTTCCTTTGTTTCTACAACATTCTTGAGAAGAGCTTTCTTTTCATTAGTTTCTTCATCTTCCTTCTTATGTGAGTGAGAACCTTGCAGCTCTATGTAAACAGCATCTTTGTCATAGACAATACCTCCAACACCAGCAAATGGTGCGTATATCTGTCTCTCTCGCTCCATGAGGTGACGTTTCTTCTCTTTGCTTGGCAGTGGACATGGATCTGGCAAGTAGGAAAGCTCACTGATTTTCATGTCTCCAACACCTGGAATGATTTAATAAATTTATTAGTTTAATTAATATACCAACTATGGTATCATCATCATCATGAAACTTTTTATCATCCCACAGCTGGGCACAGGTCTCATAAATTTACGCTCAATCCTTCTCTGTATGAGAGGTTGTATACTTCACTACAATGGAAGCCCGTTTTAAAAATGTCAAATACGGCTATGAAAATACAAAGTCAAATGCTTTTATTGAATAATAAAATTATTACATTTATCTAAACATGAAACTAGAACTAGAAGAGAAAACGAAGAAAATTATAATAAATAACCTTAGATGACAAAGTAAAGCAAATGTGATGGTAAAATATGTATAAACAAAATCTTACCTGCTATATGAACTGAGGAGTCCTTCATCAGTGGTACTCCCCTCACATAGCCATACAGCACCACATCTCTGTTAACCTTGGCATCCTTTCTGATCAACTCCTGACTAGTAATATCTTCCATACGATCTGCCAACACATAGGCATGGGTCATCCTCCAGCTCAACGGCCTGAACTTCATCACTGAGATGAATCTGGACAAATTCTTTATTTCATTCCTTAGATATTCCCCATGGATAATACCAGACAGGTAGAACAACTTGGCTCCAGAATAAACTTCGGTCCAAAACCTATGTTTCAAAGTTTTCTTTGTGGTTTTCAGTGTTTTGGCATTCTTTATCATGTCCAGATGAGTGAGGACTCCCATGATTTTAGGCATTCCATGAACCTGGCAGATGTTGAGGAATTCAAATATCTCCATCTCGAAGCCAAAGCTGGCGTCGCAGAGCAACAACACGAGGTCGGCGCACTTGGCGATGTCGATCATAGAATTGACATCATTGTTGCATTCTATCAGTGTAATGCGCCGTTTCTTCGACGTAACGATAGTTATTGGACCGTTTGTGTTCGTCACATTAGTTTTGATAAAACTCTTTATCAAATTGTTGATGAGGGTGGTTTTGCCGACTCGAGGTGGACCGACGATTGCCACAACAATAGGCGGTGGTTCCAGGGGAGTTTTGTCCACTTGTGGGATGTGCTGCTTCTTTGAAATAACATCTTCACGACGACGGAACTGTCTCTCAGCTCTCACAGCAGATTGAATAGCAAAAGCTTTAGGATTTCTCTGTCGAGCACTAAGATTAGACTGATCAAGTTTCACCTTGTTTTTCTTCTTCTCTGCTTTGCGCCCAGCTTGCTTAGCACGATGCGACTTCTTTTTATCAAAAGCAGTTTCGTCTGCCATGATTAAACTTTATAATAACTGTTAGAACACATCAAATTATCCCAAGATAAATAAACTAACCATTAAAAATAACCTCACGTGTTACTTGTCGACATATCGTACAGTACAAACGTCAAACAGTAAGTATAAGCCCCGCACGATGATATTGCGATGGAACCTTGTCACAATAAACGCTTTGTGACGTCATCTGTCACACAAAAGGACAGCTAGCAAAAGAATGTTAAATGCAAAATTAATATTAGGGTTTATAATTTGTATTTTATAATTTTATTATACATACACTCTTTATACCTACTCACCCATATTCTGACAAATAAACTTTCATTATTAAAAATTTCAAGGAAATAATTCTTGTAGACGTAAGAAAAATATACTTATTCGTATATCTTTCTTACATGTATACTAATTTTTTCTAACTACATTTCTGTTAATTTCCGAGCTGGAATTGAACCTGATCCACTGTGTAGCAATCATGTTTTAATTACTACCTACATCTATCAGCTTATAAATAAAATCAGGATAGTATGTAAAAAAATGTTTATATGTAATTCAATATACTTAATCTTACCCTATTTATTCAATTCCACTCATATAGTCTTCCAAATCAGAACTGCTTTCTGTGTCTGTCGTTTCCGATTCACTGTCGTCTGCCGTATTTATGACAAATAACTCGTCAGTTATTCGATCTTTATTCCAATATTCCTCTTAAAGCCATTTAACATGATTGACTTCCTTTCGCTAGTCATCTGGAGTTATTGACGCCAACGCCTCCAACGTCAGAGCTTCAATGCGACTTTCCAACTGCTCCACATTCTTTTCTGACACCCTCATCTTTACCAGGTTCCAGATGTACTCAATGGGCTTGAGGTCGCAGTTGTAGGGTGGTAATCTAACGACCTCATGGGTGGCCATTGCAGCTAATAAATTGTCAATTTTATAATTTTTCGGCGGTTTGTGCCGTGTAATTAATAAATACAGTTCAGGTTTTGTACTGTCGTTGGGAAAGTCGATCTTGTGAGCTTGTAGCCACACAACCATCAACTGTTTTTTATTGTTCATACTTGGTGGCCTATTCTCTTCCCTACTGTGATAAGAGGCGTTGTCCATCACAATTATGGAGTTGCCACAGAGTTGTTACAAAATTAGTACCCTACATACCACATGTTGGGTACTAATTCTGTAAGCCGCTTGGTGAAATTCTCAGCATTCCTTTGATCATGGTAATCCCCCGTTTTGGTGTCTGCTTTAAACATTAAAAGGGCATTGTCAACAAAACCGCTTTCACTTCCAGCGTGAACTATTATCCATCGGCGGCCGGGGCTGTCGTTCCGTCTCACTCCATCGGTTGCTGTTGCCAACATTTTTCTACCGTGTAGTGTGCGTGTATCTACGTTTCGTCGAGATATAACTTATAACGGGTCTTTTGTTATTACCAAGCGAGTCATTTTCATTCATACGTCGTAAATATTTAGCTGATACCCTCCACGCTTGAATTTGGGGTCTTTCAATTAGAGCCAGTCTTTTTTGGTAGCATCGTTTAAATTGTTAGCCTAAACCACATTTAATTATTTTTCCTAACGTAGTTTCACTACCAGTATAATTAAGGTCTACTTTTGAAGCCGCCAAGATTTTGCACATTGTGGGTATTTCTCTCTAACATTTCTTAAAGCTGTTGAAAAAAACCCGTCGAAATATTCCTTCTTTTGTCTTTTTCCTTTAGTAGGAGTTCTCATTTTGCTGCTACTGGCTCTTGCTGACTCATCCTCTCGTCGTAATTTCATCACAGCATTTTTTGTAACGCCTATGGCACATGCCACACGCTCCGTGACTTTGGTAGAATTTTGCAAAATATTTTTAATAACTATTAGCAGTTGCTTCAGTATTAAAATGTCCTCAGTAGTGTCCGAAGCACTTTTTAAAGCACGGTTTATCCTTTCAAGAACTAACTTACAGTCCTCTTTCTCTTTAACAAAATAATTGTCCACTTTAATTATAATTTCACGCGCACGACTGTTAATTAATTTCTTACTCATTTTAACGAGTAACAGCTAACAAAACTAAACAACAAAACTCAAGAACAATAATAAAACAGGATAACAAAAACAAAAAGCTAACAAAAATATTCGATGTGCGTAAGTGGGTAAGCGCGGACTGAACTTGCAAACGGTACCGACGGTGCGAGTTCGTCTACGTCACCAAGATGGCCGCCAATCGCAATATCATCGTGCGGGGCTTATAAAGCAACTTGAATATGGCTCCATGGCTCCTCTGCCTTTGCCTTTCCCGAGAAACGGGAAGAAATAAAAAAAAAGCAAGTTGAACTGTTATAGGAATTTCTATCTAAACTGGAATGTGAACTATCGATCAAATCGCGGTCCGAGGCAGATAGCTTCACAGTAGCCCTCTGTCCTTGTTGTGTAGGGTGGGTGACTGTTATAATGGAATTTATAAGGAATGTACGTAAAATATTTTTTTTTTCACTTATATTACCTGAGTTATAATGAACATTTAGGCATGGATGCGATCTATTTAAATTAATTATTGAGTTTTAAAAATGGATGAATATATTGATGATGTACGGACGACAGCAGGTCAATCTATCCGAAACTGTACCTTTAGATAAATAAAATATCCACAAGAAAGCAGAATTTAATGTCATTGTAAATACCCAATAAAAGTCACTTACTTATTATGCAGACAATGACTAAGTGGACATTTATTAATTATTCCAAAATTTATGGTCACCCTACATACAAAAAAAATAACTTGTATATGATTACCTCAAAAGAATGATATTTCGCATCCAGAGTATGACTTACTATTGTAGATATTAATGGCACCCCTTTTCACCATCTTTTTTCTAATCGAAATTGTTGGTTCCAAACAAAATTACAAAAAATAAATACGGGTAACATTTAGAAAGAGACAGAGGGCTACTGGGATGCTTTCTCCCTCGGACCGTGTTCTCTTCAAATAAAGTTTTATTTGCGATCGACCTTATTACTCTTGCAATAGTCTTCTTTTAAATAAGAGACTTAAGCAAGTTCACATTCCAGTTTAGATAGAATTTCCTTGGAACTGACTGTTTTTTTTTTTTTTTTTTAATTTATTTCTGACCTGGATTCAAAGTCCTTTAGCCGTATACATTATAATATAAACCCTAATACAAAAGCAACAAAAAATGGAATCTTACAAACTATACAGACAATAATACGAGGGATAACAATGAATATTAAAATTAAAGTTAATTTCTAAAATAAATGACTAAACTTTTACAAATAAACAAACAAATTAAGCTAAATTTTTTCTATTGTTGTTGTAATGAATTTAAAGAGATGAACAAAAAACTGCGGTCTATTTAATAAATCTTTGACGTGGCGGGGTAAATTAATATGTATTGCTGGACGAGTACTGTCACTATCACTCTCACTATTGTCAGTGTCACTGTCAGTTATTTCTTGGAAGAGTAGCTGTCGCTGGTTGTTGAATTTTGGGCAACAGAAAACAAGATGTTGCAAATCGGAAGATTCCTCAGGACAATGCTTACAGTGACTGTTCTGATAGATATTGATTCGATGGAGATGTGTAGGAACAAGGCAATGACCAAGCCGCATTCTTGATATAATCGTTATGAATTTCCGGCTTCTTTTTGCGTCAAGTTTATCATACCACGGTCTTATTGGTAAGTTTTTCTGCACCTCAGCATACCACTTTCCTTTGGTCTCAACTGTAGTGTCCCAGTGCTCTTTCCAAAGCTTTCGCAAATTGGTTTTGAAGTAAACATAGTAATCGGAGAATGGTACTCGCTGTGATTGACTGTCATCTCGATTAGAATCTGTATGTGTTATAGTATCAGCAATCTCATTACCATCTATACCACTGTGGGAGGGAACCCATATAAATTCTATATTAATGCCCCTGTTGTGTAAATTTTCTATGAGAGTACATATTTTAAATAAAATGTAGTTAGTTTTGTAGGACTGAAGTCCATAAAACAATGAACTTAAAACGCTTTTAGCATCAGTGGCTAAAACAATATTTACATTACTTACACTACTAGTTATATACATTAGACATTTAAGGATAGCATAGCTTTCTGCAGAAAAAATACTAAAATTGCTATTTAACTGAATGCTTTCACTGTAATTGGCTTGTGGATCATAAAAGGCTGCTCTTACATTTTGTTCTTTTTTAGATCCGTCTGTATATATAAAATAACAATCAGGTCTTTTATGTTTGAATTCTAAGAAATCTGTTTTATTTTTTATTAAATCTAAATGAAACTTATTTCTATCATAGTTTATGAGACTGTTATATGAGCATTCATAAATTGGCCATTTCTTACATTTATGTACATCTTGCGTTTTACTTTTAACATGACTATAAATAGTTATAATTTCAGTTCCAGAAAGAAGTGACTGAGGAGATATAGTAGGCATGGGCATGAAGTGCATAGCCTCTCTCATGTTGTGAAGTTTAGTGTTGAGAGGATTATCTGAAGCAACTAACTTTAAAAAGAATCTTTCTGCTAGTTGAAGCCTTCTAAGGAACAAAGGAGGTATGCAAGTTTCCACTTCTAATGAGTTTATAGGAGTAGAGCGCATTGCTCCACAAATTAGCCTTAACCCTATGTTTTGTATTACATCCAGTTTGTGGAGGTAGGAATTATTAGCATTTAAGTAAGCCAAGCTACTGTAGTCAAAGTGGCTTCTGACTATGCTCTTATACAACATACTCATAGTATTGGGGTCTGATCCCCAGTAAGTACCTGCTAAATGGCGTAAGATATTTATACTTTTCATAGTCTTCTTACTAATATAGTCTATATGTTTATCAAATTTTAAATGTGAATCTATTACTACACCCAAAAATTTATGGTGGTCAACAATGGGAATTTCTGTGTTATTATAATAAATTTTCATTACTGTATTTTCTTTACTGAATATTAAAAGTGAACTCTTTTCTGGACTCACTTCTAATTTAAGTTTGTTATGATAATATCTATACAATTGGTTTAAAGCATTATTTATGTTATTTTTAGCTATATCTATATTTTGATTTATACTATATAATAGTAAATCATCTGCAAATTGTAAGATGTTGACCATTTCAGTATTGACATATTTCAAAATCTCTGAAGTATATAGATTGTACAGCAAGGGCGACAAAGTAGCACCTTGCATAGTTCCTTTATTAGCAAATCTAGGGCCATGCAGTTTATTATTGTACTTTACAAAAATAGTTCGATTACTTAAAAATTCAAATAACCATTTCAAAGTACTTCCTGGAATGCCAATGTCACATAAAACTTCAATAAGCTGTTCTATATTTACATTATCGAAAGCACCTTTAACATCTAAGAAAACACAAACCATGTTAGAATTACTGAGTTTGACTTGTTTAATGTCATGAATCAGAGACACAAAGCTTTCAGAGCAACTTTTACCTTTTCTAAAACCATGCTGAATTTCAGGAATTAAATTATTACTTTCTGAAAAGTATTCCAAACGTAGCTTAAGCATATTTTCAAATAACTTACCCAAACATGAAGATAGCGATATAGGCCTGTATGAAGAAGCAGTGTTTATAGGTTTATTTAGCTTTAATATTGGAATGACACATTGAGTTTTCCAGGATTTTGGTATAATATGACTTTGCCAAAGTTTGTTATATATACAAAGTAGTATTTTTTGAGCATTTGGATGTAACCTTTTAATAAGTAAATAGGGTAAATTATCTAAGCCTGGTGTAGTATCCTTTCTACTTTGTAATGAAGCAGTCATTTCGTTAAAAGAAAAAGGTTTATTAAGAAAAGAATTAGCTGCATTTTCTTGAGCACTATGAAACAATGATAACAACCTGTCTACATTGAAGCTGTGGTTGTCTGATAGATTATCTAGAAAAGTTGGAATCCATGTATCATCAAAGTTCTTATTGTGACTACTATTTCCAATTCTCTTAAATTTTTTGACATAATCCCAAATCCTTGAAACTGGAGTCATTCTATTAAAGCTGCTACACAAATTTTTCCATGACTCTGAGCTCTCAATTTTAATAGTTCTTTTCTTTTGAGCATCTAGTTTTTTATATTCTATAAAATTAGCTATAGTTGGACATGACTTATATTGCTTTAAAGCTTGTTTAGATGCATTCACGGCTACCTCACACTTTGCATTCCACCATGGGGCAGGTTTTCTACGAACAACATTACTATTTTTTCTCTTACTCTTAGGAATAGTTATATCTCTTAAATCATTTAAAGTATTTACAAAACGATTATACAATTCTAGGCAATCTTCAGAATCAATGGTTAAATTGGAAAACAAATTTTCAGATAGAGCATAAAATTCAGACCAGTTAGCTTTACTATAAATAAATCTTTCTTCCACAGGACCTACTTCATACATGCATGGTTGAATATTTACATGGAGGGAAACTGGATAGTGGTAGCTGCCTAAAGGATCATCTTGAACCTGCCAATTACACAAATGAGCAATCGAAGGACTAACAAGAGTGACATCTATTGCAGAAGCCTGCCTGTTGGGATATGGACATGTTGTTGGAGTACCATCATTTAATATGCAAAAATCTAAGTCATCAATCAAGTTATATATATTATTTCCTCTATTATTATTGCTATTGCAACCAAAACTGATATGATGTGCATTAAAGTCACCCATAATTATGCAAGGTTTGGGAATATTGTTAAAAATATGCCTAAGTTTATTAGTATTAAATCTGCCACTTTTAGGTGGACAATATACACAAAGTATACTGATATTCCCCGACTTTGTCTCAAAATTTATGGCTATGTTTTGGATATTTTCATGAAAGTTGGTGTTCAATACAGAATATTTCAATCCATGTTTAATTAAAATACCTACACCATTGCATCTATTTGTAGAGTTCTTGTAAATAAAATTGTAATTTGGAATATAAGGGATAATAGATTTATTACTAAGCCAAGTTTCATTAAGTAAACAAATGTCTATTTTCTTATCTTCAAGTAATTTATGTAACAATGTTTTCTTGCTCTGTAAACTTTGTATATTAAACTGAACTATATGTAAATAATTCTCCATTAAACTAAGTTTGATATAAATATTTCTTTTATTTTCTTAGCTGTTAAAGGTTCTTTATTTTTGTTATTACCTAGGGCCAATAATGATTTTACAATAGCATTTAGGATAATGTCATTGTTGACAATTGTATCTACATCTAAAGACTTCTTTACATTATTTACATTCAGAGGTGGATAGGCTTTCAAATCATTAGATGGTGGAGAACTCACCACAGTGGCATAGTTTTGCTGAGTATATTTCTTCATATTTTCATCTATTTTCTGTTTTTTTATTGGACAATCTCTGGATATTGCTAAATGAAATCCACCACAATTAATACAAGTTATTTCTTCCACATCACATTCTTTATAAGAGTGATTTCCACCACATGAGGAGCAGATCTGCTGAGGACTTCTGCAAACCTTGGCCGAGTGGTTAAACTTAAGACATTTAAAACATTGTAAGACTGGAGGTATATATTGATGTACAGGATAACGAAATAATTGAATGTAAGCATGTTGTGGCAATGTTGTAGTGGCAAAGGTTACGGCAACTGTGGTCAACGGGGTTAGTATGTTATCTATCTTTTTCATGAATCTTTTGATAGATATAACTTCGACATCGCACGTGATATTTTTATAAATTTCTTCGTTGGACATGTCTTTAGGTACATATTTTATAATACCTATTTTCTCAGTTAAGTGTGACGGTATGAATGCCTTCATTTTATTTTTTAATAAAAATTCATCCATTTTAAGAAAATAATTAGCTGGTATGGCTTTCCTAAAAGAGACTCCAATTTTGTGCGCATTGACACGGTGGACACCAGTAATGCCCTTAACATTTTCTGTAAATAGTTTCGTAAGTGATATCGGATTTCTGTTGCCTAGTTTTTCTTGTTCGGTTGATTGAACAAATACTGTGAAATCACCAGTACTGCTTTCTAGGAATTGTCTTTTATAATTGGGTTTGGTAAATATTTTGTACTTATCTTGCTGGTTGCTTGGGCTGGAGAAAACATTGTCGTATTTCCGTTTCTTTTTTCCGTCCCCAGGGTCCTCCCCATCACTAGGGGGGCCCATTTTGGTTTATTTTTAGTTTTCAGACGTTTATGATAGGAAAGGCAAGGAAAATTAACTTTTATTTAAATAGAAAATTTAAAGCTGCCGCTCAGGTCGACTTCCCGCCAAAAAGTCCGGAACTGACTGTCAAGGAGTAGTGTTGCCAGATCACTGTCTCGTGTACCCGAATGTTCCCCGAAATCTCTTCAAAATTTAGAGTTTGAAGAAAAATACTGCCTTTATAAATTATAGCGGCCGCCAGCGACTTCGTTCGCGTGATGTTATATGGCCTAAAGCCTTCCTGAATGAATGGGCTATCCAACGCAAAAAGAATTTTTCAAATCGGACCAGTAGTTCCCGAGATTAGCGCGAACAAACAAACATACAAACAAACTCTTTAGGTTTATATATTAGTATAGATAAAAATCAAGTAAAAGCTTGTTCGTATAAAGTAAAAAAATGTATCTAATAAAAACATTTTACGTCAACACCGACCATTACTGCTGGATTAGCATCTTTACACGCTTCGTTTGCATTTCAATACATATATTGTTAGTAATAGAGAAATTACCCAGATTTATCTAATTAGGGGATACGTTCTATGTTACGGGTTTGGTTTCCGCACTTTGTACTTCAAGTGGAGCATTCTGCGTGGGCCATGAACTCCGTTGGTGGTTATTCCAAAAAGAATAACCGCCAAAAAGCTCACCTTCCTCCAAAAGCCTACTATGTATCCTGGCTTATTGAGATCATCTGTGTAAGATCTTGCTGTCCCAAAGGAATCTGGGAAACGCCTGTACACTCGAAGAGCACTCTGCACAGAGGGTCGTCCGTTTTGCCTATTGTGTGAAAATGATTTTTTAGTGAGTAATGTCTCGTGACGGTCCCATTAGCAGAGCAGGCCTTTCCTCTCAACTCTCGTAGCTCCTATGACTTGAGCCGCTAGTCTTATACACTCCGCTTGGTAGTTCGTGTTGAGCATCCCTAGCGGTCTGGATAAATTTATGTTGAGACCACTCCTTTTTTTTTTTTTTTTTGATTTGGTATCTCGTAGTTGACCTAGAGAGGTCGTGACTACTTAACCGGACTATCCTGTGGCTGCTTTAAATGAATTTAAAGCCTCCAGCCAGGGAACTAAAACTAAGCGACTACACGCTAAGGGCACCCCCTGTGGGGTACGGACCTCGGCTTAGGGCGTCGCTAGAGAGAACAGCAAGGGACGGCTGGATCGAATTTTATTTTAATTCGGTTTAATGACCGCGGCGTTTCCTAGTACTAGCTCTGAGAAGAAACGTCCGAAACAAACTCAGAGGTCATAGTTGGGAATTTATATTTACTAGCTCAACTGCAGCGCGGGCTGGCCTTCATCGGACAAGGGACGGGAGAGGGGACGACTACGTTAAACGCGTCCCGAATTCCCGATGGACCTCGGCGGCGAGGTCGGTAGGTCGGTATTTTTTTTGTGTATTGTACTGGTGACCCTATTGGCCTCTTGGAGGAGGGTTATGGAGTCATCAGGGTCCGCCTCCGTTAACCTCCGCACCCGCGGAGGTGAGACTCGTCGCCTCCGCATCCGCCTCCGCCTTCGCTAAAAGGCCTCCGTTACAACCCTAATACTCATCTTTAATGCATGTCCATTAATATATGTCGATGATAATATTGTGACTGTGACAGTTTCTTTTAAAAAAGGTAATTTTTAGGGTTCCGTACCTCAAAAGGAAAAAACGGAACCCTTATAGGATCACTTTGTTGTCCGTCTGTCTGTCTGTCTGTCTGTCTGTCACCACCCTTTATCTCAAGAACGCGTAGATGTATCAAGCTGAAATTCTCATGAAATACTCGGGTCTATTGTCCCTTTAAGCTGTGAAAATATCAAACTTCTAAGCCAAGCCAATCAAAAGATACAGCCGATTATGTCGCTATTTTCAACAAATTTTCGACACTCGCAAAGGAATCAAAACCTACAGGATACTTCCCGTAAACTCAGAATCTTGAAATTTGGCATGAAGGATTGTCATATAATGCAAATATAGGAAAAATTGCGAAAATCACATTTTTTTAGTTATATAATATAATAAACATATTTTAATAAAATGGAACTTATTACCTTATTTCTCACGAACGAATAAAGTTATCAAATTGAAATTTATACCAAATACCTAGGTCTATTGTCCCTTTAAGCTGTGAAAATATCAAACTTCTAAACCAAGCCAATCAAAAGATACAGCCGGTATGTCGATATTTTCAACAAATTTTCGACACTCGCAAAGGAATCAAAACCTACAGGATACTTCCCGTAAACTCAGAATCTTGAAATTTGGCATGAAGGATTGTCATATAATGCAAATATAGGAAAAATTGCGAAAATCACATTTTTTCAGTTATATAATATAATAAACATATTTTAATAAAATGGAACTTACTACCTTATTTCTCACGAACGAATAAAGTTATCAAATTGAAATTTATACCAAATACCTAGGTCTATTGTCCCTTTAAGCTGTGAAAATATCAAACTTCTAAGCCAAGCCAATCAAAGATACAGCCGATATGTCGATATTTTCAACAAATTTTCGATACTCGCAAAGGAATCAAAACCTACAGGATACTTCCCGTAAACTCAGAATCTTGAAATTTGGCATGAAGGATTGTCATATAATGCAAATATAGGAAAAATTGCGAAAATCACAATTTTTTAGTTATATAATATAATAAACATATTTTAATAAAATGAAACTTACTACCTTATTTCTCACGAACTAATAAAGGTATCAAATTGAAATTTATACCAAATACCTAGGTCTATTGTCCCTTTATGCAGTGAAAAAATCAAACTTCTAAGTTAAAGCGATCAAAAGATACAGCAGTTTATACCGACACCTTAGACGAATTTTCGTCACACGCTAGGGAATCAAAACCTACACGCAAAGCCATTAAAATTATATTTACAATAGACAGGACATCACGAACAAAATCGTAAGCCAATACTTTTATCGACTTGATTAAAAGTCGCTCAGTCTAGTTTGCGCGTCAGGACGTAATTTGTGTCCACTAAGAATAAACATTTTCTAAGGAAATATGCCATGTTGCGCTTTGTGTTACTGTGCATCTCGTTATAGTAAAACGACTGGACCTAACTTCGGAATGTTTTTCTATGAATTATTTATATTTCGTCTGCAATTCAAATTTAAAAAAAATCTTAGTTCTAGAAAATTTTCCATTATTGTAATAAGCGCCCTCTATTGTTGGGTAGTTTTACTATTTTCTTGTAGAGATGTAGTAATGTTGTTTATCGATTTAGTTATCGATAATACACAATAAGATGAATACATTTTGTTGTATTTTATTGACATTTAAAATATAGCTAAATAAACTTAAAATATTACTATATTTCAAGTTTATTTATTATTAACTCTATTTAAACATAATCATATCATATTAATAAACAAAATTGAATGAACAATTACTATTCATTTATCTAGGTTTTTGTTATTTTTGGTTTCCGAATAAAAATAATGTCGTAGGGAAAAAGTGGATACGATTTGTCCAGATAGACCGTAGAGAAGAAAATTGGCTTCCGTCTCATTCGTCGAAATTATGCTCAATGCATTTTAAAAGAGAAGTTATCTACTTTGGAAAGACTTGTCGATCAAATTAAAAAAAAAAAAAGAATCGGTACCTTGTATTAGAAATGAAATAGTAAGTTATTAATTTCTAACTAATAACTTCTAGTCTTCTTTCTAGTCTTCTTTCTAGTTATTATTTTCTAACTTTTCTACATATCCGTAAAAATTGGAATAAAATTTACGGTTAAGTGGATAAGTACATAGATTACATAACTTATTATAATGAAATATATTCATAAAATATGTAGGTACGTATATGTAGTACAATGATTGCGAGCTACTTTGTGATTTTGAGGATTGAAGAAGGAGGCAGGAGAAGCTGTATCTCATAAACCGTAATAGCGAGACAGTTGTAATTTCCAGAGATTGTGTTAGTATTTCTGTTGCCGCTATAACATCAAGTACTAAGAATAAAAATAATAAAATATTTAAGGGGGCTCCCATACAACAAACGTGAATTTTTGCCGTTTTTTGCTCCATATTAATAACGGAAACAGATAGACGCTTAAAATGTTCACAGAATATTTGGTTATATATTCAAATTACAAATAAATAATTAAAATAAAATAAATACTGAAGGCGGGCTCCCATACAATAACCGTGATTTTTTTGCCGTTTTTAAAGATAATGGCGTACGAATCTTGTAAAGGTCTTGCTCCAGCAGACTACCATTTTTGTCGTGATTTGGACAATTATCTACGTGAAAAGAAGTTTTCTTCCCAGGAGGCAGTTCTGCTTTCACACAGTTTGTGCAGTCTAGATCCTCAGAGTTCTATCACAAAGGCATAAACGACCTTCCTATATATTGATTACTAGCTTTCCACCCGCGGCTTCGCCCGCGTGGAGTTCGGTTATATCGTGCTTTTTAGATTTCCCTCAGGAACATCAAATTTTTCCGGGATAAAAGGTAGCCTATGTTCTTTCTCAGGGTCTAAAGATTGTCTGTGCCAAATTTCATCAAAATCAGTTGAGAGGTTTAAGCGGGAAAGCGTAACAGACAGACAGACAGACAGACAGACAGACAGACAGACAGACAGACCGACAGACAGACAGACAGAGTTACTTTCGCATTTATAATATTAGTATGGATAAATGAATTATTTAAAAAATAAAAAATAAGCAATTATTTAGATTTTCAGTACTAATCGGTAATTTTAAACTTTAACGCCTATTATATTAAAAGAATTATATAAATAAGAAACTTGTAAACTTGAAATTACCCATAATTATTTTGCTTCCTAGTTTTTTGTTTCAAGCTATCGTAATGCGAAAAAAACATCGTCGTAGTAACTTCTTTGAATATTATCGATAACTTTATATCGAAATGATACAAACCCTACCACAGTTTTTTGCATTGCCATTTAAAAATATTTGCAAACAAACCTGTAAAAAGAATAATTTTGCTAAAAACGAAATGCAAACGAAAATTGCAAAACAAAATGCGCTTTATGGCCTAAAAAGTCTATTACACTCAAAAATCGCAATAAACTGAGCGTTAAAATAATTCGTAATCATAAAACATCTAAAATGCCAATAGACGGTGTCACGGTAAATGAATAGTAGCGAATAAAATTCTAAAACAGTTTTTGTTTGTACAAGACAAGTTTCACTTAATTTGTTTACTTTTCAATATTTATTTACCCGATTTGAACTATACTAGGGTATTAAATCGGATCTGGCAACATAGACCACACTGGCCACCCACCGGGCAATAGCTGAATATATTTTATATAAACTTATTTCATTTTTACTATTTGATGTCTCCAATTGTCGATCTAATTTTGCTATATTGTACTAGATGGCGGAACTGAGCCATGGGATCACAGTTTTTCTATGCCATTTTGACACATGCCCTCTCTATATATCCTAAATCTCTTTGCCTACAAGGTACTTCCCGTGAACTCAGAATCTTGAAATTCGGCACGAAGCAACGTTATATTATAGTACAGACAGATAAAGGAAAAATTGTGAAAATGATAAATTTGAAGTTACATAGAATATTAAAATATTATTTTTGCTTACATGGCATAAAATATTTTTTTAATAATTATAAACTTACTACCTACCCTTTTTCACATGAACGCGTAGAGATATTAAAGTTGAAATTCATATCAAACACTTCTTAAATCTAATTGCCTCTAAACTGTGAAAAATTCTAAATCAATGCTAGTATTATAAATGCGAAAATACTGATAATATAGTCTGTCTGTTACGCTTTCCCGCCTAAACCTCTCAACCGATTTTGATGCAGTTTGGCACAGACAATCTTTAGACCCTGAGAAAGAACATAGGCTACCTTTTATCCCGGAAAAATTTGATGTTCCCGAGGGGAATTTAAACAGCGCGATATAACCGAACTCCACGCGGGCGAAGCCGCTGGCGGAAAGCTTCATAAATTGTAAACCGCTACGTTTGTACAGCGGAACCCTCGGTGTGCGAGTCCGACTCGCATTTGGCCGGTTTTTTTTTTTTTGGTTCGTTTCTTTCCGTTCGGGCGAATGGAAAAGGCAAAGGCATAGTACGCCATACAGCCAAGTCTTCAGTAATTTTTTTGCATTAAACAACTATCCTAACTTATCCTAACTTATCCTAATTTATCCCAACTTATCCTAACATAACTTGACCTAAACTAACTCCTTTCGTTTTACGCGTTTGGACGATAAGGAGCGGTTTAGCGTAAAGACATGATGAGGCCACTATGCTACAATATTTCACTGTTCCCCTTGAATTATTCACTGAATGCACCCTTTACCACATAAATCACGCGTTTTTATTTAGTAAACGACACTATAAATAATTTTAAAAGTCCAATGAAAAATGAGCGTGACACTCATCTTGACATTCCCCTTTTTTTTTTTTTTGTTTGTTTGTTCCATTTGGAACCGGCTAGGGTCAGAGACCATGCTGCCATTTCTTCAGTAATTAATTTTCCTTTAGTTAGTATAAGAAAATTTACTTCTTTAGTTTTATATACCATTTCGTTATATGCATATATTAACGTCTTTTTGTTTTGATTTAATTTTTTTTATACTTTTAGCTATCATGTATTCATGTCCACGTCCAGTCCTACATGAAAAGATTCAATTTCATTTTCAAATGTTCAGTTGATGTCAACAAAACATAACGTCAAAATCCGAGAAAAACAAAGTACTATCGATGCATCAAACAAAGCAAGAATTCCAATTCAATTCCGAAGTCCCAAAGCATATTTACAAACAATAATCACAAACCACCTATTATTCAAAACGACTGAAACCACATACTGTATTATTTTACAAAATTTATTACATTTTTATTATTAGATTTGCCCTACTGTGCTAGCAACGAATGCAAACAGGGACAGATAAGTGGAACTATTTACAAGAAGATCCTGAATGGAGCGCGGTACGGACTCTGGACTGCCATAATTACAATTAGCTCATCCATCAGCACAAGGCGCTGAATGCCAAAAGATGAGCATTCGAAAAAGATATGATCCAAGGTTTGGTCTGCCTGGGAGTTACAGTGTTCACATTGGGGACTGCTGACCATTTTCAGACGAAAGAGATGATAATTTAAATGACAATGACCAAAACGAAGTCTTAAAATAGTTGTGTAAAATTTCCTGTTAATGTAAGTATTACTTTTGCAGAACCATGGTATGGTCCCTATTGGAACATTGTATGTAGCATACCATAAACCTTTATTTTCAGTTTGAACTGTAAAATTCCAATATCTTTTCCAAATGTCTACTGATCTTTTCTTTAAAAGGGAAACTATATCCATCCATGGAACAAATATATTAAGATGACTGCTTGTATCTGGAATAGTGTCGGAACAACTTGTAATAGCTTTGGCCAAAAAATCAGCCCTTTCGTTGCCTATTACACCAACATGTGAAGGGACCCACATAAACATTACTTTGACATTTTCATTGGACAGAACTAGCCATACCTGTTTTATATCAGAAATTAAATAATTCGTGTTAGCATTGTACCTATTATTTTTAAGATTTTCAAGTACACTCATACTATCACTAAGAATTGCCCATTCACGGCACTCATTTTTTTTAAGATTAATTTGTTTTAATGCAGCAAGTATAGCCACAGCTTCAGCTGTGAATATACTTGTGTTTGGATTTATTTTATGACCAGCACCTAACTTAGACAAACTATCAAAAATAGCAAAAGATACTGCAGACACAGTTTTAGATCCATCTGTAAATATGAAACGATATCCTGCTAGCTCAGAGGTTTTTATTTGAACATCTTCTTTTGAGGATAAATTTTTGTCAATTATGACGTTGATTTCAGGGAATTTACTGGCAAAATCTCCTTGATAACATGGAAGAACAGTTGACCTGTGTATTTGCAGAGTTTCAAGAAAACAAATATATTGTGAAAAGCCCTGAATCATATAAATGGATGAATTTTGACTAGGAGATGATGAAGAATGTGTCAAATTTGTTAAAAGGTGATTGTTCTTACTATACAACTTCAGCAAAAACCTTTCTTTCAGATAAATGAATCTTATCCTCAATGGAGTAAGTTTACACTCAACTTGCATTACATTAATGGGAGTACTTTTAAATGCTCCAGTAATGAGTCTCAAGTTTTTATTTTGTATTTTTTCCAAAACATCAACAAGCCTACTTTCTCCAGCATAACAAAGAAAACCATATTCAAAATGACTGCGAATCAAGGATTTGTATAGTAACAACAAAATTTTGGGATCAGCACCCCAAGATGTTGTACACAATGATTTCAAAATATTATTAGCCTTATTAGCTCTGGTACTTAACAATTCTACGTATTTATTCCATTTGAAATTATGAGTAAAGATTACACCCAAAAACTTAACATCATGGGAAACGGGGATACATATATCATTATAGTAAACAGAAGGAATAAGATTGTTAGTTTTACCAAAGACAACCAATTTAGATTTAAGTGCATTTATATCAAGATTTAAATAAGTAAAGTATGCATGTAAACTTTTCAAAGATTTATTAAGAATGTGGCTAGTATTTGTTAAATTTTTTCCAGATGCATATACAACCAAATCATCTGCAAATTGAAGATTTTTAACATCTGAGCCCAAAATGAGATTCAGACGACGAATATACAAAATAAAGAGTAAAGGAGACAATATACCTCCTTGACAAACTCCTACAGAAGCAAACCTTGGACCATATAATTTACCATTGTGTTTAACACTGACTTCCCTATCATTCAAAAATGTATAAACCCAGTGAACTATTTTATTGGGAATTCCTATGGAAAGTAATTCAGTACAGAGTATTTGAATATTGACACTATTAAAGGCGCCAGCAACATCGAAAAATACAGACATTAAACATTCCTTATTGTTAAGACTATTCTGTATATCAAGCTGTAATTGACAGATACTTTCACGTGCCGATGAACCCCTACGAAACCCGAATTGATTACTAGGTAAGATGTTATTTTGTTCAACATAGAATTCCAACCTTTGTTTTAATAATTGCTCAAAAATTTTCCCTACACAAGATGTCAAGGCAATGGGACGATATGAATCAGGATTAGATCTGGGCTTAGATGGTTTCAAAATGGGAATCAGACAGTCAGTCTTCCAAGAGTGTGGTATGTAGTTGTTCAACCAAAGATTATTCAATATTTGTAGAAAAGACTGCAAACCCTTTTCACCGAGCTTTTTCAACATAATATAAGGAACACCATCCAGACCAAATGCACTATCTCTTCTAGAAAAAAGGGCAGATTTTAATTCTTGCATTGAAAAGGATTTATTTAAATAGTTATTTACAAGATTTGTTTCACTGTCAAAGGGGAAATTTGGTTGATTATTTACATAATCAGGAGTATACTTTTGTAACAAATCTTGAACCCAGGCATCATCATTGTCATTATGGTTATAAGTTCTATTAAATTTTCGCATATATTTCCAGATAACAGAAATTGGAGTGCATCGATTAAAGGAGTTACAGAGTTCAACCCAACTATTTGTCCTTTCAGTCTTTAATGTAAGTTTTTTAATTGCTTGTAGTTTTTTAAATTCTATATAAGTTTCGTCTGAAGGGTTGTTTTTAAAATTTATATATGCAGACTTTGAGTTTTGGACTGAATCTGAACATTTTTTACTCCACCAAGGAAGAGGAGGCTTTTTACGTGACTTTCTACGACTGGTATGATTAACATGACTATTATTAGCAGAAGAAATGGGTGTACTACTACGCTGTAGAGAATTAACTATAGCAGATTGCAGTATTTCACAAAAAGCACTGTATGCTACCAATGGGGTATTATTTTGTAAATGAAAATTAGACAACTGTAAATCTACATTGTGTTCATACATTATCCAATCCACCAATTTAAAGTTAGGGTAGATGGGCAAATGTATATTATTGTTGTTATATATATCATTATTTACAATAACATTAATAATTACAGGAAGATGATAGCTGCCAAGTGGATCATTATGCACCGACCAATCACAAGATAAAGCCAGAGATGGTGAAACCAAAGTTAAATCTAAAGCATTCGGACGCCATGTCAGAGAACCAACTGTTGTTACCTCGCCACTATTCAACAAAACCAAATTTTTTTCCTCAATACATTCTAGAATATCTCGACCTCTGGAATTTACAGAATTACATCCCCAAGATGTGTGATGAGCATTAAAATCACCAGCAAAAATCATGGGTTCAGGAACTGAATCAACTAAATTTAGAAATTTATTTTTATTAAAACATGGAGTACAATTTGTAGGACAATAAAAACTTACGAGACTTATTTCTTTATTATTTACAACAATTCTTACACATATATTTTGCAGAGAATTATCTGAATAGATATTTATTTTATTATATCTTATATTGTTACGTAATAAAATAGCAACTCCATTATGTCGATTGCCAATGTCGTTTCTTTCTATTTGATATCCTTTTATATTAAAAACTTTAATTGGTGTTAACCAGGTTTCTGAGATAATTGCAATATGAATGTTATGTTCGTAAAGAAACTGTGTTAGTAGAAGTTTATTACTTATAATGCTCTGAGCATTCCACTGCATGATATTAAGCTGATCCATTATTAAAGGAATTAGAAGTATTTCGGAAAGTTTGATATAACATTTCTTTTATTGAAGTAGAATTAATGGGAGTATTTTTTTGATTTGATATCATTTTTGTAATGGTTTGTATTAGTATATTCATAGAAAAATCGGATTTGGAAAGGTTTTGTATCTGTGTTTCAATATTTGTTTTAGTTAGTTGTGGAAATGTGTTCTCTTTAAATAAGTCAGAGAACATGATGGTCTTGGATTTAATTTTGCTCTCCTCTATTTTAAGTTTTTTTTTGTGGACATTGATTTGAAATGGCAATGTGATTACCACCACAATTACAACATTTTGCATTTTCCTGTTGGACATTACAACTCTTGTAGTGATGGTTCTGGGAACAAATTGAGCATACCACAGAATTGCGGCAGAATTTGGCAATGTGCCCGAATTTCATACATTTTAGACATTGTTTCACCGGAGGAACATAAACTTTAACCTCATGCCGCCATGACTCGAGGTATACAAATTGTGGTAATTCGATAGACGCAAATGTTATAGCGACGGTCTGTGTGGGAAGGTATGAAACCTCACCACCGTCACTTCGGACACGACGCATGAAGCGCCTCACCTGAATGACGTTGCGTGAACTATCAACAAGTGTATAAATCTGTTTGTTTGATAGGTCAGTAGGAACTGAAGTTATAACCCCAGTCACCTCGGTGTCACCTGCTGGTATCGAAGCTTTTAAGCCTAATTCTTCTAAAAGCTTTTTATTTTGTAGAAACACATTGGCGTTGTTGGACAAGTCGAAAGTAATGCCTATTTTATATTTATTAATAGATTTTAAGTGTGAAATACCAGCTATGCTGTATTTCCTTAGAGCATGTGAAAGAGCCAGCCTATCCTTGTCACTAAAACTCTTTCCGACTACATGCGACAAAAAGACAATGAATTCAGTTTTTGTAGAGTTCTCAGGGTACTTTCGAGAGTACCCTGGTACCTTATAGACCAGATATTTTCTGCTCGTATCCTCGTCCGAGTCCGAAGAGTCCGTCGTAATGTCTGTATGAGGATCAGGGGGATCCGTCTTTTTCCTTTTTTTCACTCCTTTCATTTTCTATATACAGTTACACACTATATTAAATTTCTATTTACACTATACAGTAATTATACGTAAATATACAAATTTTCAAATAATTTAAAAATAATATCAAATTTAGGCGCCTTTCTCATTCAAGGTTCCCGCGCTTTTTTTCTCCAATTCGTTAATCGACCTGACATTCCCCTTTAAAAGGTAAACTGCAAAGTTTTTAGGAAACATACGTCTGGATTTGAGTCTTTTAAGTATTTTCCATAAAAATTATGAACTAGATATAATATTTTTAACGACACTCGTTTTTATGGTACACTGAATTAATGTAAAAAGACAATTGCAGGATATTTCGTCCTCCAGAAGCTGGCTATCAAAACCACACCATTATTTCATTACAAATGATAATTTCAGATGCCTTGCAACACCGTGTGCAGTTGTCATTGACTACAGCTACAGAAAGAGATCAATTTTATATTTTTGTGCAAAAAATCCATTATTTGGATGATGAACGCAAAAAACGCAGCTGGTAATGGTAGCTCACTAGTGGCAGAATCTATAGTGAACTAAACTGGACGGTTATCATGACTTCTTCAGAGCTAGACAGCCGGAACATCGCCATATCGATGTGAGTAATATACGCATTTTTCATAATTAAAGAACGATTGTGTTATTGTCTTCGTCACTGGATATTGTTTATGTTGTTTACTAGTTAGTACTAGTTGTTCGCAAGTCTAGAATATGCCAAAACAGTCTGATTGGTGATGATAGGTCGACGATCTTTGTGCTCTGTTGTCCCCGCAATGCAGGTGTTAAAATTCATCATCAGCTACATAGGGACCGTAGAAACGCTCGCCCGAAGTCTTATTCTATATCAAAATATTCATAGACATCTTTAGGCCGTGTGTTTTTACACGACTGTTTCCCTAGAATTAGCAAGCCTACAGATCACTGCGACAAGTTCAAGTAAAGATAATTGTAACTGCAAAACAGACTAAATGCATATTTTATTCAAGTACCTAAACTTGCGGAAATTTTATTAATAAGGTACACTCGATTCAAAGTTATTAAAATAACAATGTAGGCCTGAGTTTGATGTGGTAAAACAAAAATAAACAAAACCAAATTTGTATATTTTTTAAATAATGTATTTGAGTAATTCCATTAATAATTCTAAATAACTCATAAACACAATTTATGATAGTACAATATATCAGTTAAAAAAGTACTTTATTGTCATTTGTTACAGCAAACATTGGTGATTTATTATTATAAACTCATTCACCAATTGTTATATGTACTTAACTTATTTGAAATAAATATCTTCTGAATTTATGAATTGCTGAGTTTTCATGTTATAACCTAAACGAATCAGGGTTGGTCTGTTACCTGAAAACCTTTTAATTTTCTTATAAGTCTACTAAATCTTAATTTTTTCCCAATCTATCTGTATGTGATGGCAGCAGGGTGTTTTTTTTGTTTTACTAAGTTGTAATGGCTTGATTGTCATATGTTATACCTATGAATGCTATCTTACTTGTTTATTGCCCTTATTAAATTGTTATATGTTATTGTTTTGTTTTCATTTTATTATCATCATTATCTTTGTACTTGTTGAAATGTTATATTAAAACTGTTATTTGTCTCTGCTCCTATGATCCCCTTTTGTCTAAAGCTAATACACAAAAGCAAATAGAGCATATAATAGTCATCTCAAAAATAACGTTTTTATAACAATATTTGACTTGTGAATAGCTTATTATGCAGATAAATTTCATAAACAACAATATTTAAATAATATGATTTTATCTGATTTAATTCCTTGTATTCAAATAATTATAAATTTTTTTTACAAAGCATAAATATGTAACTTCCCACATCCGTTATTTAGGTAATAAGTTTTTTTTTTGTTTGTGGCTTTTATTTAGGTAAAAAGTTTTTTCTTACATTTCTATTTTTAATTTATTTTTTGTTCTGGTATATTGGCAAAGCTAGGTGACATGACACGGTAAATAATTTAATTTATTGTTCTATGTTTTGTTAGTTACTTTACATGTATAGTATTCTATAAAGTCAGGTATTTTTAACTGATCAGACAGCTGTGCTGCTGGGGAGGCTTTCTTCTTCCCAATGAAAGCGTTAGGTAGTGGTGAAGGGTGTATGATTTGGGGGACTGTCTTATGTAATATTGACATTGAAAAATTGCTGATTCTCAGCTTAATTTGAATAAAAGGCTTCATTTTGATTTTAATGTAATACATTTATTAAAATTTTGTTAGTGATTATTCAGATTGCTGAATAAGTTACATATTTCAATCTTATCTATTTCTAAAAACTTATAGAATACAAAGATAAATGGTATATTAATACTTTAGTATGAAAACGGCTACAGTTTTTATTTATTTATTGCGTTCTATGGCTAACCTAATATTTAGTTTTATTTGTAATGTTGTTAATTGTACAGTAGTAGAAGTTAATATAATAATGTTAAGTACCAAACAATGCTAATTACTATCAGTATAATAATAAATACATAAATGGTACATAATTTAATCTTTAACTCAGCATACAATTTATTTCCCTGAATTATTCTTGAAATATGTTCACATTTTTGTTCCATTTTTGTCCTACTGCAAAAAGAAACAACAGATATTTCTAAAATTATACAGAAGCTGTATAATAACTTCATAAGCTAGTTGGGACATTATATTCAACCCCTGATTTGTTCAATCTCTGTTAATGGAATCAGTCTCATAATTAGCCTATAAGTGCATGTTAATGGAACTGAATCAGTGATTCTACCAGTTTACAGTGAAACATTATGCCTTATTATTTATATTCATCAGGAGAAAATCAGTGGAGAACCTGGTGATATCATCGCAGGATGCCATCGGTCAGAGCATCAGCCAAGCTCTCACATTCTCAGGAGTGATCACACAGCACACCAACACCATCATACAGGAAAACAGGTGAGATTAGCTCCAACAATGGCCATTGTACAACAACCATAATTGGGTAGCTATAAAGCTTTTATCACTACACATAAATGAGATATAACTGTTTTGGTAATTAACACTTTATTTGTAACTAATGGAAGCACTGAAATCAATATTGACATTCTATTAAAGATGGTCAAAAAACTAGAACCCAAACAAGTTATTTATACTAATGTTATAAATAGATGGTTTATCTTATTCCATCTTATTACAAACCGAAATCTAACTGTATTTAACTTTTGAGTCAGTATTTGTATTTCGTAGTTAGGTATATGTTACATTGTACATTATTTAGATTTATGCTAAAGTGACAACTTAATACCAAACTAAGTTGTCATTTTTATATTAAGAACTGCATTTCTATAATGGTTAAGTTAATAAATATACAGGGTGTATCTGACATTGTAACGCAAACTTCGCGAAAAGGCTAGACCGCATGCCACTAATAAAATTATGATAGTCATTTATGTCGTTAATTAACGGTTACAGAATACACACTGTTTAAAAAAAAAGTGTCGGCTTGGATTTTGAACGTTGCAAGCGTGCCGCCGTGCTGGTTTGTAGGTATGACGTTGATCCCTGATGTGAACTCTATTAAATCAGCTGATAGTATTTCGGGTTTTGTTTTCATTGCGCTTTTTTTATGTAATTAGCGAATTATTTGATTTTTACTTTAAAATATTATTGGGTTATAAAAGTATAGCAATTGTGAACGGTCTGAAGTGAAAAAAAACCAGTATATATTTTTTTTAAATCATGAAAAAGCCGACGAAAAATTCCACCACTGGGGGCTCAGAATCATGTACTGGGTCCATGGTACTCGTTTGTGCGTCGATGTCAGATACACCCTTTAAATATTATTTGATTTAAACATTGGTTAAACAAAATCCTTGCTTTGTAATAAGGGGATTGAGTTTGTAGGTAATCTTTGGATTTGCTGGATCTGGTTCAATAGACACATCTAAACTATTATTATAAAGAGGAAAGATTTGTATTTTTGTATGCAACGAATAAACTCAAAAAGTGTTGGACCGATTTTAATAATTCTTTTTTCATTAGAAAGCTACATTAAATACTGAGTAACATATGCTATATTTAGTACTAGATTACTATAGAAATCTTTAGAAATTCTTATTAAAACCAACCGAAGGTGTAAAATTAGCCATAAAATGTCTTTCATAGAGGAATAGAAGAGTATTAATGATAGGACAAAAAATGTTCGACAATATTATAGTATATATCAATATCTACAAAAAACTTCACAAGACCATGTCTAACTATTGTACCTAGTTACTTCACTATAACTACTTTTTTACATTTAACAAATTGATAGAAATGCTGATCAAAATCAGACTGTGTTATGCATACCATTTATAAATTTTTATCCAAATAAATAATTTAATATTCAAGACTGTCTCAATACCTGATGATTACTTTTTGAATTATTGAAATCGGACATTCCATTCAAAAGATATAATAAAATTAAAATACATACCGGTGGCGGCCGCCACGCAGCGCATCGAGTAACCGGGTGCACCATTATGACATTTGCTTTTTACGACAAATACCACCTAATTTTCGAAGCGATTTTAACCAATACAACATTAATCCTTAACCAATTTAAACCTTAAATACATTTTTGATTTAATATAGATATTAATAATTGCGGGGTGTCGCGTTTGCAGCGGTACACGGTGTGGCGTCCGCGGCGGTTTTTTATACAACGTTCACAGTGTTTCTGAAGTGTATTTAGTATCAGCATTGCACCCGTGCGAAGGGGCGGGTCGCTAGTTATACAAGCCAAGCAACAAACCCGAAAAATAACTTTTTCGTGGTCGTCTGATTATATCAAAGTAAAAATGATTAATGCCCAATGAAAAGTGAGCACCGGGTATGGTTGAGTTATTTTAAATACACCTATTACAATCACTTTTGAATAGCTAAGGGAGCAGTTAATCAAAAATGTATGTTCCTAATAAACATACTTGGCTATACCAATGTAATCTATACTCTATACTAATATACATATAAAGCTGAAAAGTTTGTTTGTTTGAACGCGCTAATCTCAGGAACTACTGATCCGATTTGAAAAATTCTTTTTACATTGGATAGCCCATTAATCCAGGAAGGCTTTAGGCTGTATAACACCACGCTGTGACCAATAAGAGCGGAGCATAACATGCTCAAATTACTAACTCCACGCGAACGAAGTCGCTGGCGATCGCCAGTTCGGGATAAAACTTGTATAGTGTTTTCTAAAATACTATAACAAATGAGTTAGTTCAATTTGTAAAAACGCAACTTACTCGTAATAAATCTACTTCCATTGATGAACCCATTTTGGGCTATCATTAATTTTTTTATCAAGTAAACACATAGAATTAGTGATTAACTTATGTTGTGAATGTGACGTGAGTTTCTATTATCTTTTCCTGGTGATAAAACAAAGCCAATTTTTATTAATATCCCTTCCAATATTTTAAAGAAGTGTCACTCCTGTGATCAAGCTTAAAGCTCTGCCCTGAATCTTTTCCTTTCTATTTCACTACAAACTCTCTAATACTACTAGTACTATTAAAATAGTATTAATCTTGTCCTTTACAAGACAATTTTGCTTTAGTTCTTGTAATTAGTCCGAGCCTGATATAAATTGTAATCAGCACCCTAAGGCGTCTATATCAGTAACCGTAAGGCGTTCTTACTATCATTTTGAAGCATATTACTAGGCCATTGCTCCCTATGTTCAAAAATGTGTCTGTTCAACAACGTAAATGATGTAATGAATATTGTTGAACTGTCAAAATGAAACCCATTGCTACTGATAGTGTGTTACGTAATTACCCTGCAGCTGTGCTTATTATCATACACATAGGGACAACCATGCTCTCAGGCGTTTCGCTAGCTAATTGGTCCCCTGTGTTTGATGCCTTCTGATTTATGTAGGTAAATAAAATAAGTGTCTATTGTATTGTATAGTAGCACAATGATACATTGTAGATTAGTCGAAATTGTGTGAAGGTTACTGTACTAAACTATGAAAGCTTTGGCTGTTCCTATGATTAGGATCAAATCTACAGATCTGCAGATACTTGTGTAGGAATGTGCCAGACTTTAGTTTATGAGCTTACCTAATAATGTCGCAACATCATGCTGAGATAGGGGTTTTCTGGTTTCGTACGAGTACCTCATCATCATCATGTCAGCCACAGGAAGTCCACTGCTGGACATAGGCCTGCCACAAGATATCCAAAAAGACCTGTTGGACGCGGCCTGAATCCAGCGCTTCCCTGCGGTTTTGGTCAGGTCATTTTTCTGTCGGTTATTATGTTTGTGATTTACTGACTAGAGGGGTTTGTGGCAAGTAATAATTGTCTTAACAGTTGTTAATCTACGCGGTTGGTCTCGGTGTCGGAGGTTTGGTCGTGGAAATGGTGGAGGACCTCTAGATTAAACTCTGGCGCAGCATCGTTGGTCGTGTTGTTGGGTTTAACATTGCATCACCTCGCTCAACTGCCGTCTTCCTTCGTATTCACTCAGTTTTATTGATTGAATAGGCTCTTAATAAACTAGTGCGCTTTACTTTCAACGATTGCATCACTGCTTACTATCAGGCGGGATTGCGATCAAGCACTAGTTTTTATAATTATAAAAAAAAAAACTGTATTATTGAGGTCAGATGTTCATTTCATGTAAAATGGTGCGGCGGTGTTTCCGTCGGACTACAATTTGAGTGTCTTCAAGGCTAGAGTGAATAGGCTCTTAATAAACTAGTGCGCTTTCATCAGGCAGGATTGCGGTCAAGCGCTGGTTTATAATATGTAAAAAAAAAAAAAAAAAAAAAAAAAACTGAGACTTAGCTGCATCGGTTTAGACTGAATGCTGCACGAATGCATAGTTGCTACTCAGGCTAGGCTAATGATGAATTTAAATAAATAAATAACAAAAAAGTCCGGTAAGTAGTTGCTTTGCGGATCCCATTAAATAGTTTTTGCTTTATATTCCGCGAGTGTTACATATACTAGAACTAGAAGGCGTTTCTCCATTCGAATGTCGCGAGTGAGGCTACAACTCGCCTTGTTAATAAATGAGTTTTTATGACATCATAAATCACCACTCAGCACGTTGTTCACACATTTTGAATCACAAAACCACTGAATAAGTAATTCCTAACTCACTAGGTAATATACTGAACTCTACACTCGTGTAAACGACGAGGTTTCATTTCATCTCAATCAATCTATAGGCTTTGGAATATGCAATCTGTTGTTTGGAACCTCCATACCTAACGTAGCACTGCCAAATAAGTAGTTATTCGCAATAATTTCCTCCCAACAAGGTTATATTTATTATTGTTATGTACACTTTCACTCGAAGACAATCGACTGACCGCGCGATGGGAAGGTCAGGGGTTCAAATCAGTCAACAATATTATTGTTGTGTGGCTGCCAGCATGTTTATGACTATTCGCGGCGTTTCCTTGCGTTATTTGATCAATATTACACGGTTATTACATGTGTCTTAGAAGATAATACATAAATGTTTATTGACTGTCTTGTGGGTTTACCATGAAGGACTGGAATCTTCGATAGCGCAAATCATTATTGGGTTTTGGATAAAAGCCAATAATATTTTGTCTGAATTTCTGTCCAATTAACCTGTCGAATACCACAATTAACTATTAAAATGCTATTAGATACATATGTTTGGCATTGACCTATGAATGTTATAATGGCATTAAGACGCTGTGAATAGCAAACTTTTAGGTATTTGAGGGGGTGAAGCAGACGAAGTGGGACACGACTAGCCCCGCCCACTGCGGGGCGCGGGGCGCTCCGCGCGAGTACATCGATGCGTGAGGTGAGGCGTCGTGCATCGAGAAATACGCATGTTCTATTAAATCTATACCAACCATTCTCTATTCCATCTACATTTAGAACCGTAATTTCACAACCCAACTGCGAGGTACGGTTGGCTCTGTTCGTCACAGTCCCGGTTCGCATTAGACGAGCAGCAGGTTCGAATCCCACATCCGTTCACTTTACCTTGCGATTTTCGAAAATGTATATTTTATACATATTTTCATTTTTTATTATTACTTTTGTTTTCTTTTTTATTTTTATAATGCGCTTTGTCCGTTCTGCTTAAATTTTTTGTGTTATGTCCTTTTTTCATGAAACTGTTAGAAATATATCATTTCTAGAAATTACTATTTATAAACAGCTGTTTAGAGTAACTGTTAAAAAAAATGCATTTTCGGATATTTAAAAAAATAAAAGATTTTTTCTTCAAAACTGCAACTCTTATCGAAGTCGGGTTTGTACGAGTGCTTAGAATAACACAACACAAAAAGATTCAAATAGATGGAGGCACTTGGAGGAGGCCTATACTGAAAGGGGCCATGAATAATGCAACAAAATGAAATCTAAATTTACTGTTTTGAACTATTATCAAAGCAACTGTTATTTTTATTGTTTTTCTTTTCTATTCCATCTACATTTAGAAGGGTAATTTCACAACCCAACCCCGAGGTACGGTTGGCTCTGTTCGTCACAGTCCCGGTTCGCATTAGACGAGCACCAGGATCGAATCCGACTTTACCTTGCGATTTTCGAAAATGTGTACTTTATACATATTTTCATTTTTTATTATTTTTTTTGTTTTCTTTTTTATTTTTATAATGCGCTTTGTCCGTTCTGCTTAAATTTTTTGTGTTATGTCCTTTTTTCATGAAACTGTTAGAAATATATCATTTCTAGAAATTACTATTTATAAACAGCTGTATAGAGTAACTGTTAAAAAAAAATGCATTTTCGGGTATTTAAAAAAATAAAACATTTCTTCTTCAAAACTGCAACTCTTATCGAAATCGGGTTTGTACGAGTGAAATAGATGGAGGCACTTGGAGGAGGCCTATACTGAAAGGGGCCATGAATAATGCAACAAAATGAAATCTAAATTTACTGTTTTGAACTATTATCAAATTAACTGTTATTTTTATTGTTTTTCTTTTTTAAATTATATTATGAACTAAGAAATTCATGGTTAAATAAAGGCTTATTATTATTATTTATTATTAATTTCTAGAAATTTGTAGAAAGAAAATTATAACGAATTGATTTTAAATATTAGTTTGCATTATAATTGTTACAAAAAGAATATATTTAAAAAGATGGAACAATTACTACAAAAAATACAGAAAATCGGATAAATTAATAATAATTAAAAAAAAAAACAATTGCAAATAAGAAATCCAACAAAAAGCATACAACGTAAGGCTGGGGTTTGAACCCGAACACATACAGATGAAGAAAAATGTGCCGCGAAAAAGTAAAAAGAATAATTACAGAAAAAAATCAAATAAAATATCGGCAAAAATACAACAGTAAATTAAAAAGCATTTATTTCAATTAAAATCTACAAAAAGCATATAATGTAAACCTGGGGTTTGAACCCGGGCAAAAACGAAATATGATTATTCATCAACAAACAGACACGTAAATATAATTATTTTCTGTGCGGGGTAAAGCAAAAAGTGACATAGGTCCGACAAGCACCACGCCTCAGCGGTCACTGTCGCTAAGCATAGAAGTGAAAGAGAAGGCAATGGACGCCGCGATGGAGCGACGTTTCGTTCACGTTATTTATCATTAAATACATTATTTATTTTAGAATATCTTAGTTAAATCGATAAACAAAAACAATGGTTTCATTTACTATTATATTTTACATCGCTCTTCTCAATTTTATCAAGATTTGATGATTAATAATACAGTTACAACTGTTATAAATTCAATTTTAGGGGTTACTTTAGGATTTTTTTCTATCGAGAAAATTAATTCAAAACGTGTTTTGAAAACAATGGTTTCCTGCTACATATAATCAAGATTAACATATAAATTTTTGGCTGCTCTGAAATGTATACATTTGGCTAAAAAATTGTTTTAAGAAGCCTATTTTTACTGAACACAGCGCCTTAAACTTCCCGCACAAATACGTGGACTTCTAAGCATTGTCTGTTTGAGTGAAATACCTACTCTTCTCTATCTGTACCTTTGATGAACACAGACGAGTATAATAAAAAGTTAAAAAACTAAAACCCAACTACGACAAAAAACGACGCTGAAAAAGTATAAAACAAGATTTTCAGAATACTGAACTGAACAAAGTTGCTAATATAGTTGCAAGTAAATGGACACAGTAGACTCTACCAAGATGCCTTCGTTGTAAATTGACAATAATGTCTTACGATACTATTCTGAAGTATGCAATATTCACTATTTAGAGATAAATTTTCATGTTTGGAAAACCGCAGTCACACGTTATGAAAGTGCTACGGTAGGTATATGTAACGTGTGACTACGCCTTTCCATGAAAATTTACATGAAATATTTAACATTATTGTCAATTTACAACGAAGGCATCTTGGTAGAGTCTACTGTGTCCATTTACTTGCAACTATATTAGCAACTTTGTTCAGTTCAGTATTCTGAAAATCTTGTTTTATACTTTTTCAGCGTCGTTTTTTGTCGTAGTTGGGTTTTAGTTTTTTAACTTTTTATTATTTGTACTATTTTGGTGTTAAAGTGTATTTGTGGCGCATAATATTAATAAAAGTTAAATTGACGAACTAAAAACTAGGTAGTTAACATACGACATCCCTTTTGACTTATGTATCGGCGTATAGTAATATGTAGAGATGTCCTATTTTACTATTTCGTAGCGCTTGGAGCGTAGCGCGTATAGCAATAGTTTCCCCGTATGAAGCTCCCGGTTTTTCGTAGTAGCGACGCACATTTGCGTCGATGGCACCGAATGGGTCATGAATTAGTGGATGAGGCCATTAGTATAAATAGATTGGATGTTTTTCTAACGGTGGTAGGCCATAACATCGGCTGCCGGCAGAAGTTACCACCCACCAGACAAAGTCTTGCCGCCAAGCGATTCGTCGTGTTCCAGCATGATGTCTGGTGAAGCCGTACGGAGGACGCGCCTGAGCAGTTGTGTTGCGTTGTGTGGCGAGTACGATGCGCCAAATGTTGTTGTGTCGGGAGTTTGGTCGTGGAGAGTCTCCAGATCAATCTCCCTCTGGCGCAGCATGGTTGGTCGTGTTGGTCTTGGATTTAACATTGCATCACCTGGCTCAACTGCCGTCATCCTTGCTATTCCTAAGTTTTTTAAGTGAATAGGCTTAATAAACTAGTGCGCAGGCATCAAGGATTGCGTCACTGCTTACCATCAGGCGGGATTGCAGTCAAGCGCTAGTTTATAATTATTAAAAAAAAAAACTTATATTAAGAGGACCTGGGAAGATTTCTTAATCTATCTAATTCTGCTAACGATCGACTGTCATGTGGATTTTTAAGTAATTTATTATGATCCAAGGCACTTATAAATAATCCCTCTATGGTTTTAACTCTACTGAGAGCGACATAGGCCTGTCCTTTAGCAAACAATGACTTTCCTAGATCTGTAACTTTTTTATCTAGAGTACAACCTTGTAATTTATGTACAGTACAACCCCAAGAAAGAATCAGCGGGAGCATTTTACGCTGAATTTGCCCAGAACCCCTCAAGCCGTCAAATTCAGTGAGGCAAGGCTCGATTTTGATAAGTCCGTTAGTATCTGCTTTTATGGATGCGTCGTCAAATTGTATGAGAACAGCGCTTGGCTGTTCTCCTGTTCCAACTGATTGCGCCGAAGAGCAGGCCATTCGAAGGCCTTCACCACTCCCATCGCTCCGTTTACCAAACCCTGGTTTACATTCAAATTTCTACGAAGCATTACTAGGGATTATGTACAAACATAAAGTACTCGTGAAGCTCTTTCAGATGATACCAAATACGGTATATTTATTTTAATTTTGTATTAACATAGAACTTTTTGTCCGCTAGAGGGCGTAATACTAAATTTGGTGACAAGCTTTATAGCTCATAACCAACAGAATATCAAGGCCCTTCTAATGGTTCTGCAGTGGTCTTATTCTGATAAGTAGTAAAGAAGCTATCTATGAACGAAAAGATGTGAATTATATGCAATCAGCCCATGAATACAGGTAAAGTCACAAGCAAATGCTAGTAATATATATATATTCAAAATGTGCAAGTTAAGCCCTTTCAAATGATACCAAACACGGCATATTTATCTTAAATTTATTTTTTTACTCTGTATATTTTGTCCGCTAGAGGGAGCCACGTTAGATTTTGTGAAACTCCATATAGCCTATAACCAGCAGACAATTAAGACGCTTCTAATGATATGTCATTTATCGAATTCGAATAAGTAGTTTAGAAGTTACGAGGGAACAGATGAACATACATACATACATACATACATACATACATACATACATACATACATAGCCTGTCAAAATCATAACCCTCCTTTTGCTTTGCCGTAGTCGGGTAATAAAACCAAGCCACCCCTTTTGCCTCTGGATCTCTCTAAACAACTATGGGTCAGGGTCGATGGCGTTTGACCTAATTCAAAAATAATGACTATTCACATACAACTTAACACTTCCTGTAATTGACGCTACGAACAATTTACTTTTACAGTACGGCACGTCAGCCTAGTATTTAGCTGTAGTCCTGTCTACCTCGTTGAACCGCGCGTGAAGATACACTAAGCCTTGTAGCTATAACACATGATGCGTGCTATAGTTAGCCTCTGTAATACGAGCGCTTTGTTCATTACAGCAATTAAATAATTAAAACGAGGACGAAAAGAACTACGACCTTTAGCAATCTGTAGAATCTAGAGTGGTTAGAGGATTTGGTTGAATCAACGCAAAAAATTTGAAAGGAAACCTTTACTAGTAGAAATCACTAAGCAAAATCAACTCGCCCTGGTACTTTAGAAACAGCGACCTCCAGCGTGACCTCAACGTGGTTGTCGTAAACGTAGTAATACAAATATTTATTTTCTTTTCGAAAGCTTTCTTGGTGAAGGGCGAGCGTGCCGGGGGACTGGGTTTTTCAACCTTCGAAAAGTTCTGATTCGAGGAACCAGCAACTCCTTAGAACACTGATCTAGGTGCAAAATTAAGCTAGTAAAATCGTCTCCAACAAACAAAACAATATATTAATCAAGTTAATAAACTTATATGTCTAGACATTAATAAATAATAAATGATATAGAGTGATGTTATTTGCTTATTTAGACGCACCATGTAAGTACACACACAGGTCCAACACAGCCATACAATTAAGTAATCGTATTTTCTTTTATTTATTTTCTCTTTTTATTGTTTACCATTTTATACTTCCATATATGGTATTTATAATGTGAGGGAAAAGCGTAGCCTTTTTTAATTACATGCTTAAATGAGTCTCAATTTCCTAGACATGCACGTGTTCTAGACACTTCCTGTGTTTTACACAGGAAGTGGCTAGGGTCATCTATTAACAATGTCTACATACGTGGTATTTAGTTAATGGTGGATCTTGGACAGTATTTACGGGTACTTAAAACCCCAAATTCAGACCACCAGCCTTACCAAGAGGTATCGTGTTAATCAGTAACTGGTTTGCGGTGATCAGATAAGCAGTCTCTCTGTTTCAAATACTAGTCTTCAACAGCTAGTTAGACTAGAGGCCAACCTCAGAAGATGATGATAACTAATTTTAGTACGGCCTCTTAACATAGGGCTGTTTGTGTGTATCTATTTTTTTTTTATAATTATAAATTAGTGCTTGACTGCAATCCCGCCTGATGGTAAGCAGTGATGCAATCGTTGATGGTAAAGCGCACTAGTTTATTAAGCCTATTAACTTAAAAAACTAAGGAATAGGACGGATGACGGCAGTTGAGCGAGGTGATGCAAAGTTAAACCCAAGACCAACCAGACTAAACGAAGCTGCGCTAGAGGGAGATTGATCTGGAGACTCTCCACGACCAAACTCCCGACACAATAACATTTGGCGCATCGTGCCCGACACACATCGCAATACAACTGCTCTGACCCGTCCTCCGTACGGCTTCACCAGACATCATGCCGGAACACGACGTATCGCTTGGCGGCAAGACTGTCGGGTGTAACTTCACCTTTCTAACCACCGAGGAAAATCTGTTCGACAGTTGGCAGTGGTATAACAGACAGCTGAGAAATTACCAAGTTAAACAAATTGCAGTCTGCACCGGTGGTAACCACTTTCGATAAGGTGAAATCTGTTATTGGCCAACACAAAACGAAAACAAAGTCTCTATATGAAGTTTACTGTTATGCACTTAAACTAATTCAATGTTAACGATATAAAGAACAATGATTGAATCTTAAAAATCCCCACACGCTCGTTTTAAGTTTTGGTTTAGTAGCAGAGTTAACAACAGCATAATTGATACCAAACGGGTTAATTGACCTTCTGTTCCAGTTGCATTGCACGGCTATTGTTTTTTGCCACTAAATAATATAATGTAGATAAATTAGGAATGCTTTATCATGAGCACTTGTCAGACTTTCACCACGTTTAATCGAATTTTCCAACCTTATTGATTAGTTATCATGTTATCTACAGAACAAATTTATTAGTTCTGATTCGGATGTGTTTGTGTTGTGACAGAAAGACTTTTATGTGGTTTTGTGATGGAAGCTGAAAAGTTTCAGGTGTTGTACACACAGTGGGAGTCTTTGAGTAAAGTTTTTATCATCAGGTAATGTTTTTGCACATTTTTGGGTGTAATGTTCATAGTTTATCATAATCAGCACGTACGTTGATTAATTATCAATCCAATTTTGTTTGGAGTTGGTAGTTATAGCCCTAGATAACGAGCATTCTTCAGTACAACATTATATAAACCTATATTTTTAGTACCAGTAGAATTGTACCCGAATCACCATCAATATAGGGACTATATGCGATTATTAAAAGTATTGCGTATTCATATGTAAAACGCTGCGTAAAATCCATACTAATATTATAAATGTGAAAGTAACTCTGTGTGTCTGTCTGTCTGTTACGCTTTCCCGCTTAAACCTCTCAACCGATTTTGATAAAATTTGGCACAGACAATCTTTAAACCCCGAGAAAGAACATAGGCTACCTTTTATCCCGGAAACATTTGATGGTCCCGAGGGAAATCTAAAAAGCGCGATATAACCGATCTCCACGCGGGCTAAGCCGCGGGCGGAAAGCTAATAAGCAATATATAAAATAAATAAATAGCAACATAATAAACAATTTGTTCAAACATGACAGCATTACAAAATCTTATGAACAACATTCATTAGCAATTTTCGCGGAAACATGCCACTGTTTCCCGCATGGTAGGCTCAGTGATAAGCTGCGTATCTTACCCGTAGATCAGCGGAAATACTTTGCAGTAACAGCAACCATATAATACTCTGGTACTTGGCTTGCTATACACCAGCACATAGTAATCAGTGAAATGAGACATTTCATGAAAGCTGAAATACCTACATTATACAGCACAAAAAACCACTACGTTGAGTTCTAATAACACGGCTTTAAAGCGCCACGTAAAAGGTGGTGTGATGAACTGTAGAAAATTATCAATGGTCTATTTTCGCTTTTGATCGAAGGAGCTGGATATCATGGCTTTTGCCCAACAGTGGGATGATGCAGGCCAACATTATAGCACACAAGAGAGAAGGCCTACACTTGACAGTAGGTTGAACAAGGCTTCCAATGATGGTAATTAGGAGACATTTCAACTTTGATACCGATAAATGATTTATTTTCTGTCAAGAGGCACAAACATTTTTACACATAAATTGTGTATTTTCTAAAGAAGCTGAGTTTGGTGTTTCTTGACTACCTACTCTGAGAAGAAAGGCCGAAACAAACTCTAAGATCACGGTCTGTTTTAATGTCCAAACATTATCTTGTTTAGATCATGACTTTGAGAAGATCATGTAGATTGGTGTCTGAAATGGTCTTTTGAGGAAAGAACCATATACATAGATTGAGGACCTGTCCATTCAGAGCAGCTTAACTCATAACTTGAGGTGTGTCTGGTCTGGTCTTCGTTTATAAGATCAGTGGGTCGTCTTAGGGGTGGCAACCATCTTTAACTCTAATATAAACATAATTAGGGAAAACGAAACTTGTATATTAGTTGATAGGGTGATTTGGATACGACAGGTTAGCAGTCACATGCTCAGTGTATTTAAACAAATTTTCATATTGATGATATTTCAAGTTATGTATATATTTATTTTCACACCCGTACCATATCCACAGTAATTCGTTGATTTCAGAGTGATGAGCATTATTGAAAGAGTTATAATTGTTTTACTTTGTAGTGGAAACAGAAGTTTATAATGTAGGAATTAAAGTTAATTTTCCATAAACTTTTGTTAACATTTTTTACTCATAATAAAGCGGAAGTTTATACATATATGTATTGTATGTAGTATACATAATTATGGAAAAAGCTCCACCAGAGGCCTATCGTGAATTTGTCATGCACTAAATTAAATAAGTTTAATAGGTAACTCATCAAATAATGAAGACTTTCCAAAAAACGACTACAGCAAGTCAATGTACTGGCAGCAAAAACACTTTGTTTACATTTCGCAATTCTTCTGGAAAAATCAACCATACTTCGTTTTTGTTAGTTTTTTACAGCAAAACGCCACGTTAATTTGAATGGATGATAAGTATCATGATTAGTTTGACCCTATCTCTAAGCCAACGACCACATTGCTAAATTACGTTGTTTTTTTAATTATTTTTATGAGAGTGACTCAAAAGTAATGTTGTAGTGAATGCCACTGTCAAATAAATGTCGCAAGAGGTGTTTTTTCACTGTTCAACCAGCCGTGAACGTGCGCCCGATCATTCCACTGCGGTACTTGTATCACTTTAAAATGTGTTTTGTGAACGAAATACTAGTTTCTGGAAGATGTGAGTGATTTTGTGTTGTGTAGTATGAAACCTAGTTTTAAGTGCTGGTTTTATGTGCAATGTGTTAAGTGCGTTAGTTGTCTGACTACCGAATCAATAGGAGACCATAATTATGATTTTCCCTCTATTCCGCAAGGTCGTGATATACCATTGAAAAAAATGTTCCAGGACTTTTCTATGCCATTTATTTTAAAAACAAATGATAGTGACGATTCTGAGGACAAAAGAAGTTTTCATTAATCAATGCTCTTATGTTTTGAAATTCCACATTAGCTCTACACGTACCTTTCATTCATTTGGAAATAATGGGATTTATTTATAAACTATTAGCTTTCAATAGAATACCAATTTTTTTCCGGGATAAAATGTACCCTATTATATTTTAACACGGACTTCTAACTTTCGATCTGCAAAATTTCAAAGCAATCGGTTCAGCAGTTACGGCGTGAAAGCGGAAAAAACAAACAAGCTCACTTTCCCATTTATAATATTAGCAAGGATGATTAAAGTTAAGTAACGTTCAAACGTCAAAAATGTATCGTTACACAGTCACTATTCACTTACCTATAAGCGATGTGGGATGAATAAAGTGGAACTTGCTTTATCTTTGCATTCATCACATAACCAGCTTATAAATTCCTTACTGCTGGGTCACGGACCTCATCTCTTCGAAAAGAAGTGGTCTGAAATCGACCAAGTGAGCCCAGTGCGGGTTGGTTGGTGTCACACATATATTTTGAATTTTTTGTTCTAGGACATGCCGGTTCCCTCATGATATTTTCCTTCACGTTTTAAGGGGAGTGGTGATAAAAGTATTTACAAAAAGTAAAGTATATATCTGTACCCACGATCCTCGACTAATAAAGTGGGGTCTTGCCAGTTTACCACTTCGTCAACACTATTTTTTTTTTTATAAATTATAAACTAGCGCTTGACCGCAATCCCGCCTGATGGTAAGCAGTGACGCAATCGTTGATGGTAAAGCGCACTAGTTTATTAAGAGCCTATTCACTTTAGCCTTGAAGACACTCAAATTGTAGTCCGACGGAAACACCGCCGCTGGGAAATTGTTCCAGTCCCGCGATGTGCGCGGTATACGGTATGCGGTATTCAAAGTGGTCTCTGGTTGGCTGTAGTCATACCTCTCGTGCCCTTATCTCAATTTATATGGGGTTGGCACTTCATGTGGTTTTCTTCCATACTTCACCATCTCGACAATCACGTCCTAATTATATCATCATGCACACAGTTCATTTATGAGGTCTTCAAAATCGAAATCAAAAGTCATTTATTCAAATTAGGCTGAGAATCAGCACTTTTTAAACGTCAATATTGCATAAGACATTCCCCCAAAACCCCAGCCCATCAGCACTTCCTAGTGTTTTCGCTTGATCTTCCTCTTATAGCCATCGATCACAGACCAGATAAAAATTCAATAAAATAAATTTACCTTCACGGAGAAATCACACAGAATGAGCTAGCTCCAAAGTAAGTTCGAGACTTGTGCTATGGGATACTAACTCAATGATACTATAATTATAATATGTATATACATATATAGATCATCACATCCAAGACCTAAGCCAATCAGGATTAGATCGTTTTTCCATCATGACCTGACCGGGGTCGAACCCGGGGCCTCCACGTCGCGGGCACGACATTTTCGTCATTTCCATATGCCTATACTATCGGCTATGACAACCGATTTTCACGCAACTTATCACTTACCGGTGCAGGTGCCAATTTCAGACTCCCTCCTATACATATACTCATTTCTTATTCTATCTACCACACATCATTTCCGGCTGTAGTATACACCTGTTAGACTATCGCTATCAAATCGGCCTCCAATCAATCATGGCCTTGCAGTAGCAATAATTAAATTTAATTAATTGAACAATAAACTTTATTTTTGTTATTAAACGATACACGTGCGCACAGTGGTAGAATTTTTGTTTCTCATAATGTATTTGGATGTGGATTAAAATCTTTCACATTAACAGAAGGAGAATTCCCGTATATTAAAACTACTAAAATTTGGTCGCCCTCTCATCTCAGCGACAATTGTCAAAATGTAAGGAAATCTGAGGCATTTTTGATAAATTGAGACCCAGGCTATCAAAAATGTACGAAGCTATTACTACTGAACAAATAGCAATCCATTCGTAACAACGTGTAGGTATGAGTAAATGAAAAAGGTGTCGGCACAAAAGGGTGTGAGATTTACAGCTGTCGGTATAGGTATTTTTGGACATCATCTGCATAGAGTTTTCCAACAATGTTGAGGTCAGCTTTCAGTCTTAACTAGATGCAGCTGAAGTATCAGGTATTTTCAGACATTTATGGCTGAGTTACAGGGAAAACTTTTATTACAAAAAACACAGCACAGTCCCAAAAGTAATAAGTAGAAGTTGTTGAAGTTTAGTGGTTTAAATACTTAGGTTCTTTATTTTTTACTTTGTAAAAATAAAGGAATTTTAACTCCAGTTCTAATATTAAATCGGTGTCTTTAGTTCTATATTTTCGTTTTTATTGCCGATTTACGTAATTTAAAGTTATTTTTAACTTGAGGTTCTGCAAGGCACATTCTCACGCAATCTTTCTTTATGTATATTTTGAAAGACGCTATCAAAAAGAAAGTAATCGTCAAAATAAAGGACTTTAACAGTGTATCTGTCAATACCTATTTTATTTTTTTAAACTGCTTTAAACCTAAATAGCATGCAGGTATTTATCAGATGACGGGCCGCGGCAGAGGATCGTCCGAAAAAGATACCGTGGACCCTGAAACAGGCAACTAAAGGAACACGGGTTGATTTTAGTCAGTAAAAGTCTGACATGCCCTCCGCTCAGAACTAACATGATAAATTGAAATTTTCTATCTCAAAACAAGGAAGAAAGTAATTTAACAGTGGGATAAGTCCACATCACTTTCCCAAAGCCCATTATAATAATAATAATAATAATTTATTGACACAACGACACATACATTAGTATACACAAATTATCTAAATGCTAAACAATGGTACAAAAGTCTGTATACAGATATTGCGAGCCCTGCCTCTTAAACTAGGGTGACCTGTATCTTAAGAGACAGTGTTCAGTACTTAGGTTTACTTACAAAAGGATTTATACATACGACTGTGGATTGCGCCACTTATTGCTCTTGTCAACATTCAGATTAAGTTACAAAATAAATACAATTGTATTTTTGTATGTTTTTTGTGTTGAATGTATTTTGTTCGATGTTTGATTGGTGTACAATCCATACTTCCATACTAATATTATAAATGCGAAAGTATCTCTCTGTCTGTCCGGCTTTCACGCCAAAACTACTGAACCTATTGTAATGATATTTCGTACGCAGATAGCATAGAGCCTGAGAAAGGACATAGGCTATAAAACATCCCGCTATGACCAATAGGAGCAGAGCAGGAACAAAAAATTTTGCGAAAACGGGAGAAAACGCGGACGAACATATTGCTCGCATTATTTTAACAGGCGCTTATTTTATATCAACTGAGCTCTTTCGGTTCGAAGCTTACGCGGGTGAAACCACGGGGCACAGCTAGTAAAGAATATATAAATAAATTACAACCGATACATTTTCCTTTTGTTTCCGTCAAACGGCGCCATGAAAGATAGTAGTAGTTTAATTAGTAGCAAAAAAATAAGCATTAATTTGTTAACAATGGAACGCTATCAGCTGTACGCGACATTTATATCATGCACAAATACTTTGTACAAACAGGGAAAATTCATTCAGAACAGTTCTTTGATTTAGTTGGTACAAAATCGTGAGCATACCGCGTGCTATAATAATTATGTTTTTAATTTAACTCGAATGTGTTCAATTGATAAGGGAGTAATTAACTGTTTTTTAAGTATCTACTGGATCCGGTAGGGCCAGTTGGAGACTTGCCGTTGTACCTGTCGTGTATTGTTTTCGGTTTTATATGAGTGGAGGTGGGTGTTTGATATCTAGCCATGCCACAAGTTAGCTGGTCCAGGTATTTATTGTATATAATACTTTAATAAACACAAAATCCTAAAAAAGCAATCCAAAAATCTAAATCCAAATCTTTCTCTATATGAGAGGAGACCTGTGCCCAGCAGTGGGACGATAAAAAAAGGGTGATTGATGATGATGATGAAACATAAAATTAATAATAAATTAATCTGTTTGTTGTTGGTATGTGTGTTAAGTGCGTTATCCCCGCGCAGGCCGGCAAAGTCGCATTTCTAGTGATAGTTAAAAAAAAATACACGCAAGTATTAAATCTTTAGAATTAATAAGTTTGTTTGATATAAATAAAATGATAGTATTTTATGCAGTTACTAGCTGCTCCCCACAGTTTCACCCGCATAAGTAGTAGTAATATGTATAAAAAATAGACAAAAACTTATTCTTATGCCTAACGAATGTATATACGAAATTTCATTAAAATTGGTTCAGCCGTTTTGGAGGAGTTCGAGGACAAACACTATGATAGGAGAACTTTATAAATAGCTACTCCCGCGGTTTCACCCGTGTAAGTAGTATTAATATAAAAATAGATAAAAACCTATTCTCAGGCCATATACGAAATTTAATTAAAATCGCCGTTCGGACAGCCGTTTCGCAGGAGATCGAGGACAAACTGTTACAGGAGAATTTTGTATAATAGATTTTGTATTTGCTCATAAAAATGGACATAATATGTTTAGTTATTATTTTTATTGTATGAAAATAATTGTGAATATAAACGATACTACTACAACTAATCAACCTTGAGCCCTAATTCTTTAGAGATAAAGTTGAAAATCTCATAAAGACATATGACGGTCGTCTGTGCACTACTATTAAACCACAATTCATTACACATCGGACAAATATTGGTCTGCCCTACAAATTACTGTTCCCACCCCATATGTTTGTACACTTGTTTGTAAAACCACGCATTTGTGAGGCGGAAATGTTGGCAATGTGTTACAAAAGTAATGGGGAACCACCATGTAGACTTGTTCAAGACGAAAATTAAATTCGAGCGGGTATTCAATATGGCACAATACAAAAATTAGCAACAAGAAATACTTACACTGAAATAGTAAAAAATGTCCGGCCAAATAGCGAGTTAGACCAATATGTATAAAAAAAAAAACATAATATTTTATTGTTAGTATTTATTGTTATAGTGACGATAGATATCATCTGTGAAATTTCAAGAATCTAGGTAACACGGGTCAGGAGATATAATCTTATGACAGACAGACAGACAGTCAGTGGAGTCTTAGGTGCGTATTCCAGAAGGAAACTCAAGCATTAATCTCTGCTTAAACATTACTTAAAACTAGTTTCAACCAATCAAATGGCTTCAAACGAGACTTAAGTAGAGCTTGAGTTTTGAGTGACGTTCTGTAATACGGACCTTAGTACCTAATAAAATCACGTTTTCACGTTTTGGTTACGGAACCCTACAGACGAAGTATATTTGTTGAACTTTTAGACTTTTGTTGTACTTGATTGTTCATCAAGTTCTTCAGAAACAATAAATATACTTCTTGTGCTAACAAACGTTTCTCAAGACATCAATAACGTGCTTGAGGATATCATGATAGTCTTGTTGTACTAAAAATGGTTATTGTGTGTGTTTTGGGAGTTCATCTTAGCCGAAAGACTCTACTGGATATATAATAATAATAATATATCATAATATTTATTAAAATGACAATGTACTTAATAATAATTAAATCGAAGTGGTCTGTATACAGGCCACCTCACCATCGCACAGTGGTGCTCGCAGCTCTGATGGTACAAACCGAAAAAACAAAGCAACACATGCTTATTGTAACTAAACAAGTAAGGTTTTCGAAGTGAAAACTTTAGCGGCACGGCGTTGTGCACTTATTTTGAGATAAATATAAAATGTTTAACTCATGTCGGGACACGTGACATGATCGAAAATTCGTAAGATAGTGGGAGAGTGGACCACCGCCACCGGCGCAGCGTAGCAGACGAAGTAATATCTCCTAAGTAGTATGCTTGCTCCGTATAAATGTATAGCGCAATAAATTAGTGTATTTTACCATATAAATGATAGTACTTTTATACTGATAAATAAAGTAATTGCTCCGTAATTATTCCCTAACCACTCCAAAATATTCAAAAATTCACAACGTTAATGCTAAAGTTTCACCCGTTGTTTTTTTAAATACATAAGGAGGATGTACAGATCTCAAGCGGCGCTCTATAGTTCCTGGATACTGGTAGGAAGCGTGAGTTTACATTATGTGTGTAATAAGTATATGTTTGTATGTTGCAGGAGCGTGTCTCGTTCACCATCACCTTCCCCGTCTACTCGCGACTCTCTTCGAAATACAGACAGCGCCAGTGAAGCATTGGACAATGACAAGGTATGTACATCTTGTACAATCACCATCAAAACTAGATTTACACTTTTGGTTTCGACCTCTACAAGCCAGTTACTGGGTAATACCCCCTTTTTAAACCCCGATTCCTTTGTTTTTTGAACTAAAGTAATTTTATGTTCAGTGCATCTTCTTTATTCTTCTATTTCATTAAGAAAAAGATAGAAGGTAACATTTTAGTTTAATCCTGTCAAATTGAGATATTCCATAGACATATTTTTTTTGTTTCATTTCTTTCCGTTCGGGCGAATGGAAAAGGCAAAGGCATAGTACGCCATACAGCCAAATCTTCAGTAATTTTTTTTTCTTCATTAAATATCTATCCTAACTTATCCTAATTTATCCTAACTTATCCTAGCATAACTTAACCTAAACTAACTCCTTTCGTTTTACGCGTTTGGACGATAAGGAGCGGTTTAGCGTAAAGACATGATGAGGCCACTATGCTACAATATTTCACTGTTCTTTATGAATTATTCACTGAATGCACTTTTTACTACATAAATCACGCCGTTTTTATTTAGTAAACGACACTATAAATAATTTTAAAAGTCCAATGAAAAATGAGCGTGACACTCATCTTGACATTCCCGCCAAACTCTATTCCATAGACAGTTTAGACGCGATTATAAACATGGCAACCGAAACTACGTCAATTTACGTTAGGAGCGGACTAATTTGACAGGTCTAAACTAACATTTTATCTTCTGTCCTTTTGTTAATGAAATATAAAGAAAAGGATGCACTGACCTTATATTCAGTCTTCTTCAAAAATTTTGGGTCTTCTGACGACCTGTTACGACTGCCAAAGGTTTACAAACGACATCCGGGAACAACGGCTTAACGTGCTTTAGGACGTACGGATCTTTGTATATTAGGATTGTCAGTCATCCACGCACCAACCGCGGCGAGCATAGCTTAACCTGTTTAATTGACCCGTTCGGATGTTATTTATTTAGTCACAGTCTTGGTATATATCTACGGAACCCTTATTGAAATACTGAGGTGTATACCTACAGTATTCTTATTACTTCTTTTGCTTCGTGTGAGTAGCGTGAGAGCTCTTTTTTAAGAGATGGCTGAACGGCTACCCCAGGTCGGTTAAACGAATAGGACTTTCTTTCGTGAACTAATAAGTTAAAAAGTTTTGTTTTTATGCATTATTTTGGTTTGACATGACAAGATCAGGGAGTATCGTAAATCCATTGTATCAAGTTCTGCAATTACCTCTTTGTACATATGTATTTACTTCAAGTATCTTAGAGCAAAATCACCAGTGAAAAACACAATTATCAATAAAAATCGTCGCAGACACCTTAAAACGCCTAGATAAGTTTATAGCAATCTTATGTTATTGTTCGAAGTTTTTGTACCTTTGTCATAGGAGTTCCGCGATATTATTTGCAGTATTGTGCAGATTTGAAAGTTCCTAAACCTTTTTAAGTATAAAATATTATTTTTTAACTATTTAGCTTTATATATTGCTAGAAATCATGTTTATACATGAGTTTTCATTGCGGGGTCTGTTCCATACTTCGGTTTATCCATGTCCTTTCGCACAATGTTTACCACTAAAAATTACTCCGCGTAATAGTGGCTGTTGTAAGCAGACAAAATACTAGCGTTTTCAAAACTATTTCAAAAAATTATCGTTATCGTCTTTGGTCCTTAGTTAAAGTTAACTCCCAATATGAGGTTCCTACCTAGCATTTAATGTAGGAGTTTGATAATTCCAGACAAGTGAGAGCTCAGTGCACATGCCGTGCCATGCGGGCGGCGACTCCGCGTCCATATCGAGCGGCGAGCTCACCGTCACAGTGGTCAGCGCCACCCCCTCGCAGAACAAGGACAACCCCAGGGTGAGATGTGTTCTGTGACTTAAGTCTTGGAGAAGATTTGTCTGTCTCTCGTTAATATCAGGCATATTTATTTGCTATGGGCGTACGTATGGGTAGTGTTGGTTATAGCGCAAGAGAAAAGCGGTTTGCAGTTCAAATTAGATTATAATTTACGAACACTAGCAAATCACACACACACACCTCAACAATACGGAACGCGAGACAATTTCTAAGCACATTTTGTTCGTTCAATGTCCAATTTTTCAAGATCCAGCATGAGGTGTGACCATCCCCACGTACTTGGGCTAGACGCTGTCGAATACCACGAGATGTCGCTGGCGTTTCAAAAAAATAGTTAAACGAATAACGAATGACTCTGACATATGTGGAAATCTAAAGGTAGCTCAAGCAAAATTATATTGTTGCATCAACCATTGAAATATAGAAAAAGAAATATATTATTTTCTACTTATTTTTTTATATCTGTAATATCTTTCATACTCGCGTATACTGTATGAAATTTTGTTAAGAAAGTTTCTCCGCAATGATGCCACACACACACTGGAACATGTACACACAGAAATTTTATACAAGTTTTGTATATTATAGCTTCATGGTTTGAAATAGCCTACGCACAGTGAGCTACCGTGGAGATTGACCAACTTGCTTCTTGGTCTCTGTAAGTCATGAGTGTATGAACTCATATAAAGAACGTTCAATCTGGTGTGGCTGCACCAGTTATCCTCAACCTGATACATAGCACCAACACCCTACTATTTTCTGTGAATAATTGGTACTCACACTACAGCTGGGCACTCCTCCGTCGAAGGCTCTCGACGTCTCCCGCACCAAGAAGAAGAGTTGGTACAACTCGCTGTATCCCACATACAAGAGCAAGTCGGATGACTTCAAGAGGCTCTTCAAGGATCTGCCTGATGATGAGCGGCTTATAGTCGGTTAGTATGACGATCTGGTTCAAGTTATATTAGCTAGCCAAACTCTGCAAACGTAGTCGATAAACACACACGAACGGACCTATACTTTGTATAATATTAAAAGCTGTCTTGGTGTAAAGTTCCGCCGTAGCTTTGCGATAACGCTAAGTTTCCTGGCAGCCACCTTTGACTTGACTCAATGAACCGCCCAAAGTTTAGGTTTGAGAGAATCTCAACTCCCAAAAGCTGAAGGCGGTCGGTGCACTCCAAGGATACATTCTGAAAAGTAGGAGCCAAGGTGAACGGGCTCCTTTTGGCGGTGAATAGACACGCCGTGTTTTGGCGACTTTAACGCCCCGTTCGGAGACTGCCTGTAGTGCAACATTCGTACGCTCTACCTTCGGACCGGGTTGCTTCCTTACTAGCCTGAGCACCTGGCAGGTATCTCTCCACAACTGTGCTGTCATCAATGTTAATACGCAGTCCAACGCTAGGACACGCAGATATTCATTGAATTTTACAGTGTTTATTTTGTGTGTTGTTGTGTATGTATGAAACTATGAATGCCGCCCGTGGCGATCTGTAGTTTCAGTTCCCTGGCGGAAGAAGACGCATATTTATGTATAACTATGTATGTTGATATAATACCATACTACATGATGTTGACCTAGCAAGTAATGAAGGAATTTCTCCGTTCGCCAGACTACTCGTGCGCATTACAAAAGGACATCCTGGCACACGGGCGGCTGTACGCGTCGCAGAACTACTTGTGCTTCTACGCGAGCATTTTCGGCTGGGAGACCTGCATGACCACGAGGTGGAAGGACGTTACTGCCATCACTAAGGAGAAAACTGCACTTGTGAGTAAACAAGTCTCTAGCCAAACTTCGGTATTTTTTTTTTATAATTTTAAACTAGTGCTTGACTGCAATCCCGCCTGATGGTAAGCAGTGATGCAATCGTTAATGGTAAAGCGCACTAGTTTAATAAGCCTATTCACTTAAAAAACTTAGGAATAGGGAGGATGACGGCGATGATGCAATGTTAAACCCAAGACCAACACGACCAAACGATGCTGCGCTAGAGGGAGATTGATCTGGAGACTCTCCACGACCAAACTCCCGACACAACAACATTTGGCGCATCGTACCCGCCACACATCGCAACACAACTGCTCAGACCCGTCCTCCGTACGGCTTCACTAGACATCATGCCGGAACACGACGAATCGCTTGTGATGTCCAATATATATTCCTATATAACAAGTTTAGCCGAATATTTGGTAAATTAACATAGATTTGATTTATTTTAAGTCAATAAAGTTGATCGTGAATTGTGGCCCTTATTCTTGGTGGGCAGCTAATGCTCAATACTTAAGTTTAATAAACTTTCCCAAAATCTACCTTTCAGCACTTTGCAGCAGTGTGTACAGCGATAGACTTTTTTCTGAAGTAGAGCTTATTTACGAAGACAAACGAAGCCACTTGCTACCTCTTACTGCAGACAAATTAGTATTCATTCACCATCATTTTATTTACGAAGACAAACGAAGCCACTTGCTACTAAATAAAGCAATTAATTACCTTAAAATAAACATTTTAAATCCTGTAGTCTGCCAGGTAGACGTTAGTTATCCGGCATTCAAACGGATGTAGTCAAGCCGCTAGATAGGCCGGTTACTGGATCGTTGACGAATATCTGTTATCTCTAAAATTCGGCTTGTCAACCTAATCTCTTCACTCCTCTCTTCTCTTCAATCTTCTCTCTAAACTGACGTCTGGGAGGACCTCTTATCCGAATGGCAAAGTAGGTGGGATAATTCCATCATGGACCTCCATCTATTCTTTCCATCCGTTGGCGATCGGTGGCTGGAGGTTGACCACTCCGTTGCCCAATTTCTCACACAGGTCATGGCAACTTTAAAAGTAAACTGTATTCTTTTAAACATGTTCCTTCGCCTTTGTGTCAATGTTCTACATCGAACTGTGAATTTGAACAGTCCGCACATCACATCTTGTGGGAGTGTGTTCTTTGGCAGAATGAACGTAATATTATGTTGGATAGTGTACAAGTTACATCCGGAGTTGTTTATTATACGGACCTTGTAGAAACTAGAACTAATTTCCGTGCGTTCAGGCGCTTTTGCCATACCTACTATTGGAATCAATTGTAACAGCACATACCTACTTAGGACCCATTAACTTAATCAAATTTTATTCCGTGGTGCTTGGCAATCTGGGCTTCTCCCAGTTGCAATAATGTCCCTTTGTGCCGATTGTCCTAGTTCTGTTCTGTCTCATGCTTGTTATGGAGGGAAGTGAAAAAAAAATATTTTTTCTTACTCCTCCGCTATTCTTTTCTGATTAATTTCGTTGCGGGACCCAAGACAGTTGAATCGTTTCTCCGGGACTCGTCGAGCTTCATTGGTCGGCGTTTTTCTGGCGGTCTCCACTGTTGATTCTGGCTTTCAGGAGTTGCAGTGGGTGGGATAATGTGTGGCGGGTTTTGTCCCAATAGCAAACCTAATCTCTTCACCATCCATAGTGGAGTGGTAGAGAATGCCTAAGGCATTAAGGGCCTTTGTACATATCTTTGTGCAAAAGTATAAATAAATAAATAATTATGTATGTTTGTCTCGTCTTTTATACTAATCACTTTTTAATAAACTCGCGGAGGTTGCATGATATTCACAAATAAGCTACGATCTGTACACTGTACATACAAGTCTTTTCTCTTTTTACGAAGAGCTCTATGGAGCTCAATGATAATAATGATGTTCAATCATGATATATGTATGTGTGAGAAAGAGATGGTGCATGTATCTTGTTACTCGTACTCATAGTATTAGTTACAAAAAACCTAGTAATATATTTACAAAGACATATATATGTAAACAGATTGTGATATCATTGCTGCAAGGTCCCCAGCATAAGGATTACAGCAGTCGTTCACAAACTTACAATCAAGCCTACTAGCTAGCTTCGGCGGCGATCTCTCGCGTCCGTCCATGGTTCGGAGCGAGAGTGCGTGGCAGGCTATCACCCCCTTCTGCGAAGCAATGATACTGGCAAAGGAGTAGGTGGAGCGCGTGAGGGAGCGGGAATCTTAGCGCCCTCACGCCTCTAGCCGCCGCAGGAGACGCCCTGGTCGGGAGACAACATCGAATTCCCAGCCACCGTAGGCGCGGTCCTGCGGGCGGTGAGCAGTGGGCAGCTCGCCGTCCGGTAAGGACCAGGCCCGAGTCGACAAGCGTCGTGTTTCACGCGCGCCTCAAAGTGAAGTGACGGGGTCCACGAAATCCGATGCCTCCTGGGTCAGGGTTGTGGATTAGTTAAAAAAGAAACCGTGGCCCTGGCGCACAGGCAAGTGAAGAAACATGGTTGGGTTTTAGTCAGTAAAAGTCTGACACGCCCTTCCGCTCCGCCCAGAGCGGGAGAGGTTATTTGATGATTTCCCATCCACAACAAAAAAAAGTCTGCTAACTAAGCTGCTGTTGCCGCCCTCCTACGGACCAAGACTGTGCACCGTGTCCACAACGTGTAGAAACAGTTCTCGTGAGCTTTACCAAATATCCCTGATGCAGTAGCGGGGCAATCCTATCAGCATCCAGAATACATTATTGTCTTGGAATTGAAGGGCGCCGTATGATTTGGTTGCCAAAGTGTAAAAAGACTTGCAGTACGCACTAAATATGAAGAAAAAACATCTTAAAATAATGGCTTCATCTCAAAATACGTTTCTAGATATTTTTTCTGCTGTTAAATGTTACGCTTCTGGTGTTTGGCTGACCAAAACCATGGCAATCCATTGTGGCAAAGACAGCATTCATCATCATCATCATCATCAACCTTTTTATCGTCCCACTGCTGGGCACAGGTCTCATACAGAGAAGAATTGAGCGTAATCATCACGCTTGTTATATGTACTTTCTCAGTATATCTTGGACACGCCACATTCCATTGCATCGCCATACATTGCCATTCTCGGTGGCCTACCACCGAGAACATCAGCCGCCGGCGTAAGTTACCACCGACCAGACAAAGTCATGCCGCCAAGCGATTCATCGTGTTCCGGCATGATGTCTGGTGAAGCCGTACGGAGGACGGGTCTGAGCAGTTGTGTTGCGATGTACGTGCCGGGTACGATGGCCGAAATGTTGTTGTGTCGGGAGTTTGGTTGTGGAGGGCCTCCAGATCAATATCCCTCTGGCGCAGCATCGTTGGTTGTGTTGTTGGGTTTAACATCACCGCGCTCAACTGCCGTCTTCCTTCCTATTTACTCAGTTCTTTTGAGTGAGCAGGCTTAATAAACTGGCGCGCTTTACCATCAACGGTTGCATCACTGCTTACCATCAGGCGGGATTGCAGTCAAGCGCTAGTTTGTAATTTATATAAAACACCAATGACTAAAGGTGAAGGAAAACATCCTGAGGAAATTAAGACAGCATTGAATCTATACAAATTATCAAATTCTAGTGTTTGTTTGTAATGTTAGTATAAGATTTTACTAAATGCATATGAAAGTACTGCGTTCCGCATAAATTTCGAACCGGTGGAAACATTGGGATAAAAATATTGTAGTGTACTAGTCGCCCCTACGATTTTTGAAAGTTTTTCTTGATTTCAGGATTTCTAGTTTTCCATCAGATCCTGATCTAATGACCATGGGGACCACCTGGAAAGGGTACCACCCTTTCCAGGTCCAGGTCCAGGTCAACATAAAGGGTATATACATAACAAAGGCATGGCATCTTTACATGATATCAAACGGTATTGCAAGGGTTTTTTTAATCCTATCTCTTAATGTTAGGAAGTTATGAGGAAAAGCACCGCCTGTGATAGGCTACTATCATACTAGTCGCACAGAGATATTGAAGACATTTATCGGATTTTGTCAAGTAACGTGACGGATAACGAGTAGTTATTAACGTATGTAGTGTGCTGCCACGTTTGTTATGATTTAATTTTAAGAAACACACGAAACCGAAAATTTGGTACCAATTTTTTGAGTATTTTATTTTGAGTAGAAGAGAGAAGGGTTTCCCTTCCGATATCGTTTGATATCATGTAAAGATGCCATGCCCTTGGTATGTATATACCCTTTTTGTTACACGTTGTATATAAAAAATAAATATATATATATTACGAACCTCCTCCTTTTTTGAAGTTGGTTCAAAAGTGTTTCATAGAAATCTGTTAAGTACTGTAGTCATTGCATGAAACAGTAACAAACTTCCATCTACTATCCATACATACAAACTGTCACATTTACAATATAATAGACCTTTAACAAAAACAATATAAAATTATAATTTTATCAGCAATTAGGTATTGGGATCGAAATGTTGCGAGTGAAGCGGCCGGGTGAACTTACTGATTAATATAACTGATGAACTGTTTTGATGTAAGAAAAGTAAGGCTCGACCGAGATAGATTTTTCATTCTCGGCCAAGACATTATTTTATTCTCGGTCTCGGCAGACCGAGAATAGACAAAGCGTAAAAAAAAAATATATATTTTAATGCTGTAAACTTTTTAATACAGTACTGTTTAACGAAATATTTTTTTAATAATCAAAGTTAAATAACATTATATTATAACATGAAACTTTTATGCATTATTATTGTAAACAATTACAAATACTGCACGTGTACGAACGGAGCGAAGGCGGCCGGCCGCAGCTCGCCAGCCGAGATGTCAACCAAACACCATTCAGCTCTTTCACGCACTCACACCAATCGACTTCGCGCTGCGGCGCATGGCCGCGCGCGGTAAAATTTGAATGCCGATCCGAACGAAGTTCACTGCTGTTCATTGTTGTACTTTCAAGTACAATCTCGGTCATGACCGAGAATCTCGGTGATAATTAGCCGAGAACCGAGACAAATTTCTCGGTTGAATTTGTAGCCGAGATCTCGGTTGAGCCTTAAAGAAAAGTAAACGAGAAGCATTGGTTTCACCAGGAGTGATAAAAACAATCTGTATACATATGTAATTATGTAATCTAGATGTGAACAGACTTCTGTGGCTGATCTGTTATTTCCCTGTTCAGGTAATACCAAACGCTATCCTAGTCTGTACGGAGGGCGAGAAAAACTTCCTCACATCGTTCTCTGGGCGGGACAAGGCGTACCTGATGCTGTTCAGGATATGGCAGAACGCACTCATGGACCAGCCTATGAGCAGCCAGGAGTTCTGGCAGTGGGTGAGTAGACCAATCGATTGTGTAAAAAATCTGTTAACTGAAGTAACCTGTGTATCTAATCTGGGGCCCTAGCCAATATATGTAAACTAGTTTTCCGCCCGCGGCTTCGCCCGCGTGGAATTCGGTTATACCGCGCTTTTTATCCTTCCCTCGGGAATATATATTTTTTTTTTCAATAAAAGGTAGCCTATGTTCTATCTCAGGGTCTTAAGATTGTCCGTGCCAAATTTCATCAAAATCGGTGGAGAGGTTTAAGCGGGAAAGTGTAACAGACAGACAGACATAGTTACTTTCGCATTTATAATATTAGTATGGATGACGCGATAAATCACGTCTGGTCAATCGTTTTCGTTAATGGTTGGTTTGGTATTGCGATGTTATATTGGCTAGGGCCGCTGTTCTATTTGTGAAATTCGTCCGCTCAGCATCAACCGTCTAAACTTTGTAATTAGTATAGTAGGGTGGAGGGGGGTGTGGCGTCATTGTTATAGTTTCAAAATCAAAAGTCATTTATTCAAATTAGGCTGAGAGTCAGCACTTTTTGAACGTCAATATTGCACAAGACAGTCCCCCAAAACGCCCACCCATCTACGCTTCCTAGTGCTTTCGCTGGGAATAAAAAGTTGCGGAACAAACTCCCCAGCATCTGTATCATCTCTGTGCATCTGTTTGCCTCTGACGCCAGTTCTATAGTTCCCAAACAATGCTAAATTTCAAGTACAATGCATATTTTTCTTTGTATTTCATTAAGAAACAGACAGAAGATTTTCTCGGTGGTAGGTCACAACATCAACCGCCGGCATAAGTTACCACCCACCAGACAAAGACATGCCGCCAAGCGATTCGTCGTGTTCCGGCATGATGTCTGGTGAAGCCGTTCGGAGGACGGGTCTGAGCAGTTGTGTTGCGATGTGTGCCGGGTGCGATGCGCCAGTTGGTGTTGTGTCGGGAGTTTGTTCGTGGAGGGTAGCGGGATCCGAAGCACGGTTCTCCGCTGGCCGACCGCAGGTAGTTGGGGGCCCAAGTAGTGTGCCAGCCACATACGAAAGGCTGCCCCGCCAACTGCGGAAAATCCCAGGGTGGCCCCATCGTGCCGGTTGGCGACCGGACGAGAGGACCCGATGGCGATCCCTGGGGGGGTTCGGGCGTCCCCGCAGTCTCCAGAACAATCTCCCTCTGGCCCAGCATCGTTGGTCGCATTGTTGGGTTTATCATTGCATCACCTCACTCAACTGCCGTCTTCCTTCCTATTCACTCATTTTTTTTTTTATGAAAAGGTTAATAAAGAAAAGTAGATGTGTACAGCGGGCGCACGTCCTCTCATTCCAAGTGCACCTCTCAAATGTTCGAGGTCTGCACTCCAATCTCATTGCAGTACATCACCACCTTGAGACTGAAAAGCCACACCTACTTTTCTTGACGGAGACCCAGATCAGACGTCCGACTGACGCGGCGTACCTCGGCTACCCGGGATACTCTTTGGAGCATCATTTCCTGCAGCGTGCCGGGGTCTGTGTGTATGTCCGCAATGACATCTGCTGCCGGCGCCTCCGTCACCTCGAAGACCCTCACTTCTCGTCCCTATGGCTGTTGGTTGACACTGGTGTGGACAAAATTGTTTACACCTGTGTCTACCGATCGCACAGCGGTGATCAGGAGACAACTCGTTTATTTGACCACCTCAGTGAGGCTGCTGACAATGCGCTGCATCGGCACCCTGACGCTCAGTTCGTCGCTCTGGGGGACTTCAACGCCTGCCACCAGGACTGGCTCTTCCCATACCAGAGGACCGACCACGCTGGGAGAGAAGCGCGAAACTTCGCGCTTTCTATGGGCCTTTCCCAGCTGGTAGAGCAAGCGACTAGGGTGCCTGATGTAGTTGGGCATACTGCCAACTGTTTGGACCTTCTGCTGACCACTGATCCGGACAGATGTGTTGTAACGGTTTCCTCACCGTTGGGAACTTCAGACCACTGTCTGGTGAAGTCTGTAACGTCCTTCTCCCCACCAGATCACGACTCTCGTGGTGAACGGCGAATGTGGCGATACAGGTCAGCGGATTGGGATGAGATGCGCCACTTCTTTGCGTCTTATCCTTGGCAGCAGGTCTGCTTCTCTTCTGACAATCCTTCGAGCTGTGCGGACGCTATAACCGATGTGGTGCGTCAAGCTATGGAGTATTTTATCTCATTCAATGACGTGCCCGTCGGTGGCTCGGCTCGCCCATGGTTCAATGCCGATTGTGTCCAAGCTGAACAGCGAAAGCACACGGCATTTCTCGCCTGGGTTGACGCTCGTGACCGCGGAGCTCCGGATCTAAGCTCAAAGAAGAGAGCCTTTAACCGTGCTGCCAAGTCCTACAAGAAGGCGCTCAAGAAGGCTCGCTTCGACCGCATTACCCATATTGGCAACAAGTTATCTGCGCAGCCATCCGGTAGCAGATCTTTTTGGTCCCTTGCCAAATCGGTTGAGGCGAACTTCTGTCGGCTCTCACTGCCTCCGCTGGTTAGGCCTGATGGAACACTGGCTCATACGGCGAGAGAGAAAGCAGGTCTCTTTGCATCTCTCTTTGCCCATAATTCGCGTCTTGATACTGGCAGTGCTACTCCACCTAATTTACCTCATTGCGGAGCTTCAATGCCTGAGGTTCGCATTAGAAACAAGGAGGTTCTGAGAGTACTGTGTCGTCTGGACGTGAATAAGGCTAGTGGTCCGGATGGTATACCAGCGATTGTTCTTAAAGCATGTGCGCCCGAGTTGTCTCCTGTATTGACGCGCTTGTATCGCCTCTCATTTAGGACTGGTATAGTGCCCAAGTCCTGGAAGCTTGCTAACGTGCAGCCTGTGCCCAAGAAGGGTAGTCGTGCCGATCCCGCCAACTATCGGCCGATTTCGATCACCTCCATACTTTGCAAAATTATGGAGCGTGTATTGAACTCGCGCCTCTTGGCATACCTGGAAGGTAACGATCTCCTCAGTGACCGACAGTACGGGTTTCGCCGCAATCGGTCAACTGGGGACCTACTAGTGTATGCCACTCACTTGTGGGGCGAGGCCCTCGAGAAGAATGGGGAAGCGATTGCTGTCTCCCTTGATGTCTCGAAGGCCTTTGACCGGGTTTGGCACGCTGGCCTTTTGAGTAAGCTTCCAGCGTACGGCATTTCCCCTAGCCTGACTGGCTGGGTAAAAGACTTCCTGACTGAACGGTCCCTCCGAGTTGTTGTCGACGGATGCTCTTCTGAGCCCATGTCAACTAATGCCGGTGTTCCTCAGGGGTCTGTTCTCTCTGCAACTCTGTTTCTGCTGCATATTAACGATCTGCTGATGCCCGGTATCTATGGGTATGCAGATGACAGCACAGTTGTAGAGAGATACCTGCCGGATGCTCGGGCTAGTAGGGAATCAATCCGGTCCGAAAGAGAGGCCATGGTTGAGCGAACGAGTGTTGCACTGCAGGCAGTCTCCGAATGGGGCAATGCCAATCTTGTAGCATTCAATGCCGCCAAAACACAGGCGTGTCTTTTCACCGCCAAAAGGAGCCCGTTCACCTTGGCCCCTACTTTTCGGAATGTGTCCTTGGAGTGTTCCGACCGCCTTCAGCTCTTGGGAGTTGAGATTTCCTCGAACCTTAACTTTGGGCGGTTCATTGAGTCCAAGGCCAGGGTGGCTGCCAGGAAACTTGGCGTTATCGCAAAGGTCCGGCAGTACTTCACACCTGGGCAGCTTCTTATGTTATACAAAGCACAGGTCCGTTCGTGTGTGGAGTACTGCGGCCACATTTGGGCTGGTGCTGCCAAGTGTCACCTGGCCACTTTGGATTCAGTGGAGAGACGTGCAAAGAGGCTGATTGGTGACCCTGATCTAACTCGAGTTGGTCTCCAAAGCCTAGAGCACAGGCGTAGAGTAGCCAGCCTTTCGGTGTTCTATAGGATGCATTTCGGGGAGTGTGCGAGGGAATTGCATGATTTAATTCCCCCATCTCCGTTCCACCAGCGGACGACCCGTCGTACGGCTGGTTTCCACCCTTACGTTGTTAACACCATTACGATCCGGACGAAGCGCTTCGCCTCCTCCTTTATACCGAGTACATCGAGGGACTGGAACAATTTGCCAGCGGCGGTGTTTCCGTCGGACTACAATTTGAGTGTCTTCAAGGCTAGAGTGAATAGGCTCTTAATAAACTAGTGCGCTTTACCATCAACGATTGCGTCACTGCTTACCATCAGGCAGGATTGCGGTCAAGCGCTGGTTTATAATTTATAAAAAAAAAAAAAAAAAAAAATTATAATATTTATTTAGTCCTATTATTTAGTTCTATCTCGGTGGTAGGCCATAACATCGGCTGCCGGCGGAAGTTACCACCCACCAGACAAAGTCTTGCCGCCAAGCGATTCGTCGTGTTCCGGCATGATGTCTGGTGAAACCGTACGGAGGACGGGTCTGAGCAGTTGTGTTGCGATGTGTGGCGGGTACGATGCGCCAAATGTTGTTGTCTCGGGAATTTGGTCGTGGAGAGTCTCCAGATCAATCTCCCTCTAGCGCAGCATCGTTTGGTCGTGTTGGTCTTGGGTTTAACATTGCATCACCTCGCTCAACTGCCGTCATCCTTCCTATTCTTAAGTTTTTTAAGTGAATAGGCTTAATATAATAGCATGAATATCAATATTTGCACTGGTCTGGTCTTGCCTTGGAAAGCACGTTAAGCCGTTAGTCCCGGTTGCCATACGAACATCTAATAGCATCCGTTGCGGGTTGTTGGAGCCCTCAAAAGTCGAACAATTGGTTTAGCTACAATGCTTCGATATCGCCCTCGGGTTGTGGAGGTCAGACAGCAGTCGCTTCACGGAAAATATCGAAGTTTAGCCAAAATCAACAGTTAGACTGGAAAAGCAGACCCCAGACTCCAAAGCTGAAAAAGCTTCGGATGCGACTGGGTTAACGCTGATGATGATTGTAAATCAAACTAGACTTACGTTAACGAACTAATTGTATGTTATCAGATACCTAATCAATAAAGCCTTTGTTGAAAGACAGATAATAAATAATCACATTACCCAGGTGTGTGTGACACATCGAGGATAAGAAAGATATTGCCATACTACTACCACAGATTAAAGAATACTACGTACTACATACAGTATGTTAAATAACAGAGGGCGTTCCCTTAAACTCGTTAATATATATCATTAATAGATTAAAAAAAATATCAGCATAGAAAAATAAGCATAAAAAAATCCGAATAAAAAAAGATCTAATTGGAAATAAATTTGAAACCTCCTGTTTTAAATGAAAATAGTAGTCGTCATGTATAAATAAATTGCGACGTTGCCGTCTTTCATGTTCGCGTGTACAGTGTGTTTCTTTTACATGTCAATTTAAAATTTTTATTGAATATTTTCTTATTGGAAAAAATTTTAAAACATTATGTTTTCGAATGGAAATATTTTTTTTAGCATGTATGTATGCTATACTATTTCGGGTTAACGGGAACGCCCTCTGTTAGTTAACATACTGTATAATAAACACATTGCCCAGGTGTGAGTGACACATCGAGGATAGATAGATAATGCCATACTACTACCACAGATTACAGAATACTACCTACTACATATAATAAACACATTGCCCAGGTGTGAGTGACACATCGAGGATAGATAGATAATGCCATACTACTACCACAGATTACAGAATACTGCCTACTACATATAATAAACACATTGCCCAGGTGTGAGTGACACATCGAGGATAGATAGATAATGCCATACTACTACCACAGATTACAGAATACTACCTACTACATATAATAAACACATTGCCCAGGTGTGAGTGACACATCGAGGATAGATAGATAATGCCATACTACTACCACAGATTACAGAATACTACCTACTACATATAATAAACACATTGCCCAGGCGTGAGTGACACATCGAGGATAGATAGATAATGCCATACTACTACCACAGATTACAGAATACTACCTACTACATATAATAAACACATTGCCCAGGTGTGAGTGACACATCGAGGATAGATAGATAATGCCATACTACTACCACAGATTACAGAATACTACCTACTACATATAATAAACACATTGCCCAGGGTGTGAGTGACACATCGAGGATAGATAGATAATGCCATACTACTACCACAGATTACAGAATACTACCTACTACATATAATAAACACATTGCCCAGGTGTGAGTGACACATCGAGGATAGATAGATAATGCCATACTACTACCACAGATTACAGAATACTACCTACTACATATAATAAACACATTGCCCAGGTGTGAGTGACACATCGAGGATAGATAGATAATGCCATACTACTACCACAGATTACAGAATACTACCTACTACATATAATAAACACATTGCCCAGGTGTGAGTGACACATCGAGGATAGATAGATAATGCCATACTACTACCACAGATTACAGAATACTATCTACTTCATATAATAAACACATTGCCCAGGCGTGTGTGACACATCGAGGATAGATAGATAATGCCATACTACTACCACAGATTACAGAATACTACCTACTACATATAATAAACACATTGCCCAGGTGTGAGTGACACATCGAGGATAGATAGATAATGCCATACTACTACCACAGATTACAGAATACTACCTACTACATATAATAAACACATTGCCCAGGTGTGAGTGACACATCGAGGATAGATAGATAATGCCATACTACTACCACAGATTACAGAATACTACCTACTACATATAATAAACACATTGCCCAGGCGTGTGTGACACATCGAGGATAGATAGATAATGCCATACTACTACCACAGATTACAGAATACTACCTACTACATATAATAAACACATTGCCCAGGTGTGAGTAACACATCGAGGATAGATAGATAATGCCATACTACTACCACAGATTACAGAATACTATCTACTACATATAATAAACACATTGCCCAGGTGTGAGTGACACATCGAGGATAGATAGATAATGCCATACTACTACCACAGATTATAGAATACTACCTACTACATATAATAAACACATTGCGCAGGTGTGAGTGACACATCGAGGATAGATAGATAATGCCATACTACTACCACAGATTACAGAAAACATATAAGTAATAAAAATGCAGACTTGTTTTGTTTGTATTTTTTTTTTATAAGTTACTAGCTGTGCCCCGCGGTTACACCCGCGTAAGCTTCTAGCCGAATGAGCTCAGTTGAAATAAAATAAGCGCCTGTTAAAATAATGGGTGCAATATGTAGTACGTCCGCGTTTATTCCCGTTTCCGCAACATTTTTTATTCCTGCTCTGCTCCTATTGGTCATAGCGGGATGTTTTATAGCCTATGTCCTTTCTCAGGCTCTAGACTATCTGTGTACCAAATTTAATTACAATCGGTGCAGTAGTTTTGGCGTGAAAGCCGGACATACAGACAGACAGACAGAGATACTTTCGCATTTATAATATTAGTATGGATAAACTAGCGCTTGACCGCAATCCCGCCTGATTGTAAGCAGTGATGCGATCGTTGATGGTAAAGCGCGCTAGTTTATTAACCCTAGCCTTGAAGGCACACAATTGTAATGTGACGGAAACACCGTCGCTGGCTAATTGTTCCAATCCCTCGATGTACGCGGTATAAAGGAGGAAGCGAAACGCTTCGTCCGGATCGCAGTGATGTCAACAACGTAAGGGTGGAAACTCGCCGTACGGTCGTCCGATGGTGGAACGGAGATGGGGGAATTAAATCATGCAATTCCCTTGCGCACTCACCAGAATGCATCCTATAGAAGACCGAAAGGCTGGCTACTCTACGCCTGTGCTCCAGGCGTTGGAGACCGTTTCGAGTTAAGTCTGGGTCGCCAATCAGCCTCTTCGCACCCCTCTTCACTGAATCCAAAGTAGCCAGGTGACATTTCGCAGCACCAGCCCAAATATGGCTGCAGTACTCCACACACGAGCGGACCTGTACTTTGTACAACATTAGAAGCTGCCTTGGTGTGAAGTACCGCCGGACCTTTGTATTGACGCCAAGTTTTCTGGCAGCCACCTTGGCCTTGGACACAATGAGCCGCCCAAAGTTGAAGTTCGAGGAAATCTCAACTCCCAAAAACTGAAGGCGGTCGGTGCACTCCAACAGCCCAATTCTTATGAAACGCTGCAGGCTACTTATCAAAAACAAAACCTGTCAGATCCGAAACGGACTGTTACACGAATAGTTCCGTACCATTTTTTTTTATAAATGTTTAACCATTCTAGGAACTTCTTATGTGTCATGGGTGAGTTTTCAAACTCACATACACAAACGTCCAGACCCGAAAACTACCTCTAGGCCATACAAATATTTGTTCCGTGCGGGAATCGAACCCGCGACACGCAGCGCAGTCGATTGCTCAGCCAGTGCGCTAAACGTGTCGTCATTGTCTATACTTCTATAGTAATAAAACTGTTTCGGTCGTGTCTATGTATCACAGGTTTAAAGATATAGCCTGACGGCAGACAGTGGATTCGTAGCGTTTTTAGCTTTTGGGCACGGAACATTAAAAAATTCAGAAAATACGGTTAGCGACAATTTATAGTATTATTACATTTATGCAATCGATGCGGACATAAAAACTTCGCAGACAATGTCGCGGGCAGAAGCTAGTTAGCCAATCTTGCCACTATTAGCAAACCTGCCTTTTGTCACTGAGAAGGAGCACCGTAGTTTTTTTTTTTATGAATTACAAACTAACGCTTGACTGCAATCCCGCCTGATGGTAAGCAGTGATGCAATCGTTGATGGTAAGGCGTGCTAGTTTATTAAGCCTACTCACTCAAAAGAACTGAGTAAATAGGAAGGAAGACGGCAGTTGAGCGCGGTGATGCAATGTTAAACCCAACGATGCTGCGCCAGAGGGAGATTGATCTGGAGTCCCTCCACAACCAAAATTCCGACACATCAACATTTCGCGCATCGTACCCGGCACGTACATCGCAACACAACTGCTCAGACCCGTCCTCCGAACGGCTTCACCAGACATCATGCCGGAACACGACGAATCGTTGGCGGCATGACTTTGTCTAATGGGTGGTAACTTATGCCGGCGGCTGCTGTTGTGGCCTACCACCGAGAGAAAACCACTACCAACTAGATATACTTATACATATTATTATTTTCTCATCTCTTCATAATGTTTTACATTTGACTCGCGGGCTTACCGACGTCTATTATTAATATTCTGCTACAAACACCTTCGACAAATACAATGTGGCATAAAATTGTGAATTCAAATGGATTCGAGAGCCACGACACAGATAACAATATTAATATAAATCATGCGCATAGCTGAACACTCCCAAATAAATATTTACCACGTTGAAAGTGAAAAACAAGAGGGGGGAGGTTTGGCGACATGTTGGCTGTGTTGCCAGATATGAATAATAAATTATAAAAACCTTTCAATTACTGTTCAGCGGTTCTCAATGAGTGAAGCTCGGCGAGTGTACATAGATACATGTGAAAACATAACCCATCTTTGTTGGCACACAGTCGGGTAACAAGACAGTTGCTTCTTTCTTAGTGAGATCACATGAAAATAGGTACGTTAGGTGATTTACGATTTATATTTATTTTTATGAATATAACTGCAATAGAGCTGTAAAAAGCCCTAAAATTAAAATAAATAAATATACACTGACAAATCACACAGATTGAGCTAGCCCCAAAGTAAGTTCGAGACTTTTGTTACGGGATATTAATTCAACAATACTATATTTATAATAGATACTTATATAGATAAAGATCCAACACCCAGGCCAATCAGGAAAACAGCGTTTTCCATTATGACCTGGCCGGGGATCGAACCCGGGGCCTCCACGTCGCAGGCAGGCGTGTTGATCGCTGTGCCACGGAGAACGACAAATGAATGTAACAGCACAAATACAAATAGTCCAAGATCCCAGGGCCCCCAGACGTTACTTATTTTCTCACAGAAAATATAAATGGGATAAAGTAGTGTTAGGACGTACTTTGATTGTGTGCGTAACTGCTAGTTTGGGTCGACGGCCAATTCATAGATACCAGGTGCTAAAGGTAGATAAATATAGTACTAATCTTTCTTAAAGTCTCAGAGCTGATTTTTACATATGTTTTAGATAATTCTCTCTAATTTCTTTTAGAGCAAGATTCCAGAGCCCCCACTGAGATCTTGCTCTAAAAGAAATTCAACACATTTAATATTTAGGAATAACTAGTAACTGAAAAACACCACCTGAATAGATTCGATTTACTTATTGCAGGCAACCCCGGTTTGGCACAGATTAGAAATTTAAAATTATTCTAATATGTTTGACCTCAAAACTGAACTAAATATACGAACCGAATACAGCGGACAGATACATTGATATTAAAAAATATTTTATCCTTTGTATTTAAAATATGTTTGTTCACCGATTTGCGCAACATTAGAATAACTCTTTGAAAAGAAGTTCATCCAGGATACTAAGTAACACTTATTTCATTGCCTTATGCTGCTCCGCCGCTCTGCTATTATCCGGTTATACAATATATCTGAGCAGTTGTGTTGCAATGTCTGCCGGGTGCGATGCGCCAAATGTTGCTGTGTCGGGAATTCGGCCGTGGATGTTCTCTACATCAATCTCCCTCTGGCGCAGTATCGTTGGTCGTGTTGCTGGGTTTAACATTGCCTCACCTCGTACAACTACCGTCTTCCTTCCTATTTACTCAGTTTTGCTTTTTTTTGTGAATAGGCTTTTAATAAACTAGCGCGCTTTACCATCAACGTTTGCATCACTGCTTACCATCAGGTGGGATTGCGGTCAAGTACTAGTTTATAATTAGGGGAAACACATGTAACAAAAACAAACCCTGTTGTTCCTTCTACTTACGTTTTTAGATAAGGACATAATAAAACAAAGGATTTATAAAAAAATGTTCAATAAAAATAAATATTTCATTATTAATATTTGTAATCTATCAGTGATTTCTTACCTGTGCAATTCTGCATGAAGAAACTAGACATAATAGAACGTTCCCGTCAATCTCTTTAATTTATAAAATCAAATATTCTAAACAATTTTTCGAATATATCGTTTTAATAGCTACTTATTTGATTTTGACCCTTCGACTAGACAATGATTACTTTTTTTAAATAATAATTTCTTTAATGATGTCCTTGTAGGTAAATGCATTTGTCCCTGAAAGGAACAACAGGGGTTTTGTTACATAGTGTATAAGAAAATCAAAAGTCATTTATTCAAATCAGGCGAGAATCAGCACTTTTTGAACGTCAATATTACATAAGACAGTCCCCCAAAACGCCAACCATCGCCACTTCCAGGTGCTTTCGCTGGGAAGAAGTGGCGGGACAAACTCCCCAGCAGCACAGCTGTCTGTTCATTTAAACAAAAACCGGCCAAGTGCGTGTCGGACTCACGCACAAAGGCACCGTACCATTAATTTATGAAATTAAAGGATTTTAAGTTATTTGTATGAAAGAGTACGCGATAATAAGCGGTTTACGGTTTACGAGGTATTAAAAAAACTACTTACTAAATCTCGTTCAAAACAATTTTCGTTGGCTGGCAACTTTTTCCACTTTTGAAGCGTCTGTCATGCAAACTATTCGACGTCAATAACGACGAAACATGACATTATAAAAACCGGCCATTATCTATAAAATAATATTCTATTTTAGTGTTTTTGTTGTTATAGTGGTAACAGAAATACACCATTTGTAAAAGTTGTGTCTGTCTAGCTATCACAATTCATAAAATACAGCCTGATGACAGGCAGACTTTTTAAGGTCTAATTTTTACCCTAAAAGATTTGATGAGTTTGCTTATAGTTACTCGGAAAGTTGAAAGTCTGTTTTTTAACCCTTTCCTTGAGGCATTCCACGAAGCGCAGCCAAACGAAGCGCAGCTAGAGGAAGCGCATCTAACGTATTCCACTAAGCACACCCGTAGCTGGGCTTCAAATAATAATATTAAAATTATTAATTTTCTATTCCACGAAGCGAACCTATGAAATATCACTCGCATAGTGCGGGGACAATGAAATAAAATATCGATAGAAGAAAATATTTATTATTTAAAAGACGAACTTAAATTTCTAACATCATTCAGTTTCGTTATAATAATGTGTGGTGTATGTGTGTGTGTGTGTGTGTGTGTGTGTGTGTGTTATTTGTGTGTGTGTGTGTTATTTGTGTGTGTGTGTGTGTGTGTGTGTGGTCATATTGACATTCTTACTATTTAAAATCACAGATTGTTTCACCATTCTCTATCTATAATAAATAATCATTATTTAAAAAAAAAAAAAATTTTTTATTGTTTGTCAAAAATTGCAATAATTATTCTGAAATTAGAGTAAAAATGCCTAATTCAAAGCATCAAAAACACGCTGAAATCAAAAATAAAATAATCGAAAACACAGTGAACGATTATAAAAATGGCTCAATTTCAGTTGGACATTGTCTAGAGAAATTAAGATTCTGATTAATAATAATTTATTTAATTAATAAGTATCAAAGAGATTTAAGAAAAATAGAGCGGGCATGTGTCAAAATCGCTTAGAAAAACTGTGATCCCATGGCTCAGTTCCGCCATCTAGTACAATGTAGCAAAATTAGATCGACAATTGGAGACATCACATAGTAAAAACGAAAAAAGTTTATATAAAATGTATTCAGCTATTGCCCGGTAGATGTCCAGTGTGGTCTATATTGCCAGATCCGATTTAATACCCTAGTATAGTTCAAATCGGGTAAATAAATATTGAAAAGTAAACAAATTAAGTGAAACTTGTCTTGTACAAACATCAAAAACTGTTTTAGAATTTTATTCGCTACTATTAATTTTCCGTGACACCGTCTATTGGCATTTTAGATGTGTTATGATTACGAATTATTATAACAATCAGTTTATTGCGATTTTTGAGTGTAATAGACTTTTTACGCCATAAAGCGCATTTTCTTTTGCAATTTTCGTTTGCATTTCATTTTTAGCTAAATTATTCTTTTTACACGTTTGTTTGCAAATATTTTTAAATGGCAATGTAAAAATCTGTGGTAAGGTTTGTATCAATTCGATATAAAGTTATCGATAATATTCAAATAAGTTACTACGACGATGTTTTTTCGCATTATGATAGCTTGAAACAAAAACAAAAAAATTGTAAGAAGCAGAAAAATTATAGGTAATTTTGAGTTTACAAGTTTCTTATTTATATAATTCTTTTAATATAACAGGCGTTAAAGGTTAAAATTATCGATTAGTACTGAAAATGTAAATAATTGTTTATTTTTTAATTTTTAACTAATTCATTTATAATCAATATATAGGAAGGTCGTTTATACCTTTGCGGTAGAACTCTGATCGGATCTAGACTGCACAAACTGTGTGAAAGCAGAACTGCCTCCTGGGAAGAAAACTTCTTATTACGTAGATAATTGTCCAAATCACGACAAAAATGGTAGTCTGCTGGAGCAAGACCTTTACCAGATAATGGTACGCCATTATCTTTAAAAACGGCAAAAAAAACACGGTTATTGTATGGGAGCCCGCCTTCAGTATTTATTTTATTTTCATTATTTATTTGTAATTTGAATATATAACCAAATATTCTGTGAACATTTTAAGCGTCTATCTGTTTCCGTTATTAATATGGAGCAAAAACGGCAAAAAATCATGTTGGTTGTATGGGCCCGATTAAATAATAAAATATTTAAGGGACCCTTCAATATTTTATTATTTTTATTCTTAGTACTTGTTGTTACAGCGGCAACAGAAATCTCTGGAAATTTCAACTGTCTCGCTATTACGGTTTATGAGATACAGCCTGGTGATAGACGGACAGACGAACAGTGAAGTCTCATGAATAGGGTTCGTTTTACCTTTTAGGTACGGAATCCTAAAAATCAAAAAGTAGCTCGCAATCTTTGTACTACATACAATATGTAAAGAAAACCCTGTCCCATCCGTGAAGGTATTGTTAGGTATCGATAACTGATTCTACTAATGCCTACAAAGCCGGCCAAAACTTAAAAAAAAAAAATCCCCCTAAAAAAATAAGTATTATTTCGCAAAAAGAGGTAACTTAAAAAATGTGCGGTAGGCCATACAGGCGCGGGCGAAGGGGGGCAGGGCACGCGGTCGCATCGCTATTCGCTCAGAATTATACCGTCAAAAATAATGTTACCGTCAAAAGTAGGAATTAATTCGCGGGAAAAAAAAGATTATTTCAAAATTCACTAGTATTGTTACTATGATGATTATGTAAAATTTCATATTATGTTATTTGGTCATGTATTTACCTAACCTTTATTATCCTTACGGGTCGGACAGGGTTTTCTTAACATATTGTATACGTACCTACATATTTTATGAATTTATTTCATTATAAGTAAGTTATATAATTTTTGTACTAAGTATCCACTTAACAGTAAATTTTATCCCAATTTTTACGTTTAAGTGGAAAAGACAAATTAATAACTTACTGTTTCATTTCTAATACAAGGTAACGATTCTTTTTTTTTTTTTAATTTGATCGACAAGTCTTTCCAAAGTACATGTCTTCTCTTTTAAAATGCATTGAGCATAATTTTGACGAAGCAGACGGAAGCCAATTTTCTTCTCTACGGTCTATCTGGACAAATCGTATCCACTTTTCCCCTACAACATTATTTTTATTCGGAAACCTAAAATAACAAAAACCTAGGTAAATGAATAGTAATTGTTCATTCAATTTTGTTTTTTAATATGACATGATTTTGTTTAAATAGAGTTAATAATAAATACACTAGAAATATAGCAATATTGTAAGTTTATTTAGCTATATTTGAAATGTCAATAAAATATAACAAAATGTTTTCAACTTAATAAGTATTATCGATAACTAAAACGATAAACAACATTACTACATCTCTACAAGAAAATAGTAAAACTACTCAACAATAGAGGGCGCTTATTACAATAATGGAAAAGTTTCTAGAACAATTTAAGAATTTATTTAAATTTGAAATACAGACGAAATATAAATAATTCAAAGAAAAAGATTTTGAAGTTAGGTCCAGTCGTTTTACCATAACAAGATGTACAGTAATACAAAGCGCAACATAACATATTTCCTTAGAAAATATTTATTTTTGGTGGACACAAATTACGTCTTGACGCGCAAACTAGACTGAGCGACTTTTGACCAGTTTGCCAGAAGTATTGGATTACGATTTTGTTTTTGATGTCCTGTCTATTGTAAATATAATTTTAATGTCTTTGATAAGTATAGATACTAAATTGTCCATTTCTTCAAGATTATTTAAGAATCGAAGAAAATATTGTGATTTGTGATTTAACAATCTGTGATTCTACATAAAACTATGATATTTTTATTATTATTTAAAAGCTAAGGAAATCAACATAGATCTCATCTCTATAGGAAACTATATTTACAATGTTTATAGGTATTTGTCAGTTTTTATTGTAATTATGAAACAATCTGTGATTTTTTATGTTAAGTTGTAATGTTATAAGAAAACTTCAACATTAATCTCTATGTAAAAGAATATTTACAATGTTTTTTTTTTTTTATATTTCTCCAAGTTTATATTGTAATTATAAAACAAACTGTGATTTTTAATGTTAAAGTAGAGTATTTTTATTATTCATTAATAGGTAGTTTTAAGAAATTTTCAACATAGATCTCTATGTAAAACAATATTTAAAATGTTTTTGATATTTTTCCAAGTTTTTATTGAAATTAGTAAACAATCTGTGATTTTTTTTTATGTTAGAGTATTTTTATTATTCATTAATAGGTAGTTTTAAGAAATTTTCAACATAGATCTCTATGTAAAACAATATTTAAAATGTTTTTGATATTTTTCCAACTTTTTATTGAAATTAGGAAACAATCTGTGATTTTAAATAGTAAGAATGTCAATATGACCACACACACACACACACACACAAATAACACACACACACACAAATAACACACACACACACACACACACACACACACAAATAACACACACACACACACATACACCACACATTATTATAACGAAACTGAATGATGTTAGAAATTTAAGTTCGTCTTTTAAATAATAAATATTTTCTTCTATCGATATTTTATTTCATTGTCCCCGCACTATGCGAGTGATATTTCATAGGTGCGCTTCGTGGAATAGAAAATTAATAATTTTAATATTATTATTTGAAGCCCAGCTACGGGTGTGCTTAGTGGAATACGTTAGATGCGCTTCCTCTAGCTGCGCTTCGTTTGGCTGCGCTTCGTGGAATGCCTCCTTTCCTTGTTATAACTGATGGGTACCCACACGTTAACGGAGTTTCGCTAGCTAATTTAATTTGGCTTTGCATGATAACATAGCCGATATCTATCATTCATTTTAGATTCAACTTTCCGCTCCCAGTGCAGCATACAAAATCATTTTATTTCATTCATTAAAAATACTATTGATAAGTAGCAGTATATTGTTTGATTTTTATGAGATTCAAACTTTGAATCAAGCAAAGCGAAAATAATTAAAAATCAAACAATATACTGCTACTTATCAATAGTATTTTACACAAGTCGATTGTTTGAACAATCGACTGTTAAAACTTTGTGTGTGAGTGCGATTGTTGACTTAGAATGTATAGTTTTCATTATATTATTTTTTTTTTTTTTTTTTTTTTTTTTATAAACTATAAACCAGCGCTTGTCCGCAATCCTTGAAAGCAGTGACGCAATCGTTGATGGTAAAGCGCACTAATTTATTAAGAGCCTATTCACTCTAGCCTTGAAGACACTCAAATTGTAGTCCGACGGAAACACCGCCGCGGGCAAACTGTTCCAGTCCCTCGATGTACGCGGTATAAAGGAGGAGGCGAAGCGCTTCGTCCGGATCGTAATGGTGTTAACAACGTAAGGGTGGAAACCAGCCGTACGACGGGTCGTCCGCTGGTGGAACGGAGATGGGGGAATTAAATCATGCAATTCCCTCGCACACTCCCCGAAATGCACTGAACCGAAATGTATTGAACTGGTTCGGATAAACGTGGTATTTCAGTATTCAATTATGAGATAACGTTAGTGTCCACTTGTCGTTTAGTTACTAAACAACTAATATAGTTAGTCCTATGTGAATTATTATAATCTATACTAATATATAAAGCTGAAGAGTTTGTCTGTTCGTGTGTTTGTTTGAACGTGCTAATCTTAGGAACTACTGGTCCGATTTGAATAATTCTTTTTGCGTTGGATAGCCCATTAATCCAGGATGGCTTTAGGCTATATAACATCATGCTGCGACCAATAGGAGCGGGCATATGAAAGAAAACGCGGATGGACCGCATGGCGCAGCTAGTTTTTACTAAATCCGATACATATTTGCCAAAAAAAATCCCTGTCTCGTGATCAAGAAGCGAGATAATTCACAAGTAAATAGATGTAATCTATGAGAGTTTCCTTCGCGTTTGTCCGGGAGAGTGGACATTATAAAGTTGATGAGACATGGCGTCGGCGCGTGCGCCGCTCAAGGTTCTGTCGCTCAGTGCGGCACGGGACGCGGTGCGGCGTGCGCGGGACATCCAGGGGCAGGTATCCACCAACACATGCTGTTAAATACACATACAATTAAGCAAAGCACGCGAAGTACAGAAGCACATCAACTTATTACAATCTGACAAATTTCTTTAAAAGATTTTCAACTGTATAACTAAAGTATCAAGGTTCAAGGTTGGGTAGATTTGGCATTGTCCGTATTATTATTTTTTTTTATTTTATTAAAAATTTCTCCAGTGATGTCGTTACGTTTATAAATGTAGAAAATTAATGAAAGTAAATTTTCTTGATTTCTGATTAGAACAGGTCGCGCGACATATGACTAATATTAAAAATTCTTAGGGAGCTAATAAATTGATCTCGCAGATCTGCATAATTAAATCTGCAATCTTTATGTGCCAGACAATTACTGTCGTGGCAGAACATCGCTTACTAGTTGTTCCAAGTTGCCGTACTGTTGCCCACCAAGTCACCTATGCCTCGGACATAAGCTGCTAGTAGCAATTTCCTGAAGATGATACTGGCAGAATATTTGAACTTTTTTGAGAAGAATGCATGACTGTGTTTAAATTATTTATTTAAATAGTGTATTTGACATCGGGCGTTCTACTTAAAATAAAAAATGAAATCATTCATATAATTATTAATAGAATGTGCATTGCTAAACGTTAATGTCTTTATCTTATCGCAAAAGGAAAAGCTTAACACTTCCGGAGATTACATGATGAGTCAGTGATTACTATTTTGGCTTGCATTCATTGGTCAACCGTTGTGCATAACATTGCCAACCCCTTACGATAATTTGTTGTTGTAAAACTTTGTTTATTTATATGTTTTCTGCGCTGCTTGGACCGCGGCCAACCCACTTGGAGTTCTGCCCATCTGTTATTTCCACTCGTTTTTGTACAATTGTCAAAATAGATTCAAATGATTTTTATTGAAATATCCTACTATTTAACTCTAAAGCGAAGATTTCTTATCATATAGATGACTTTTTGTGAAAAGATATATTCGGTAAAGTTAATATTTAATCAGTGATAACTCATTTTTCTTATTCTATTTATTTCATCTTGTAGTTGTTCTAGTCACTGTCCTATGTGAAATATAACCTACACTACATAATATTTCTTTCAAAGATACTAATATAGTGTACACATATTAAAGGAGTTCGTATAGTGGTTGGTTTTATAATATTATTAGTGTTGTGAGATAATTAACACGAAACAGGATAATTGAATTAATACTGATGTGATATGTGTGGTTAATTCGGGAATAGGGATTAGGGCCGTAACTGTAGTTTCCATCTTTATTTAGTAAGTATTTATGTAATTAATTTCTGATCACGCTTTTCAGTTAAATGTCCCAAGTGTTTATATAATTATTATTTTATAATTGACAATGGCGTAGCGGTAGCGAACGCGGCCGCTGCGTATGGAGCCGCGGGTTCTATCCCTGCGCAGTGCAAATATTAGTATGCATGAATATGAATATTTGCAATGGTCTGGTTGTGCCTCGGCAAGCACGTTAAGCCGTTGGTCCCGGTTGCCATACGAACTTCTAATGGCAGTCGTTACGGGTTGTTGAGAGTCCTCAAAAGTTCAATAATGGTATAACTAACTGCGATGCTTTGACGTCGCCTTCGGGTTGTGGAAGTCAGACGGCAGTCGCTTCACGGAAATTATCGAAGTTTAGCCAAAATCAGCAGTTTAGACTGGTAAAAGCGAACCCCAGACTCCAAAGCTGAAAAGCTTCGGATGCGACTGGGATTAACGCTGAGATGATGATGATGACCCCAAGTGTTGTGTGTTGTTGTGCTGTTGTGTCGGGAGTTTGGTCGTGGAGGGTCTCCAGATCTTCCTCTGGCGCAGCATCGTTGGTCGTGTTATTGGGTCTAACATGCACCACCTCGCTCAACTGCCGTCTTCCTTCCTATTCACTAAGGTTTTTTTAAGTGAATGGGCTTAATAAACTAGCGCGCTTTACCATCAACGATTGCATCACTGCTTACCATCAGGCGGGATTGCAGTCAAGCGCTAGTTTATAATTAAAAAAAAAAAAAAAAATTATGCACGTATAGGGCAGGGCGGTTCTCCTAAAAAACCAGTTCAGGAGTCAGACTTTCCACATAAGTTTATACGGTAAGATTTTTTACTGAATAGGGCCAGTGGGTGTGTGCGCCTTAGGACGGACAGGATAGCTAACATATTATAATATTTACTATCGTTTTTATTGCAGGTGCACAGTAGCTACGGCGAGGAGCTGGGTTTCAACTCGGACGAGGAGGGCTACGGCCGCGACGCCATTGACGACGTGCCTCCCCTCCCGACCGACACCGAATCGGTATGTACAGTCAAGTGTTTTATTTTTAATACCAAGTGCGACTGCAGGCCGTGGGCTCCTGGGTACGATACTCAGGTTGGTGATCGGGTGTTTCCATTAGAAATTTTTCAGTAGCAGGTTCGCTTTGAAAATTCAGAACACAACCACTCTATAGTCAATTTATCAATGAATATACCTGTTTCAATAATGAATTGATTCCAAAGAAGTAGGTCGAAATACAAATTTTATTCTTAGGACTAGGTTCGCGCGCCACATCTGGCCTAAGTTAGCATAGTTTTTCTCCGGATTATCTCTGTCATAAATTTGCCATTCGGAGCTCTCCTTGCGACGGTCGGATTGCCATACCATCGGATTATAAGAGTAAGGAAATTGAGTGCAGCAGTGATTACATGCACGCACCCACCAGACAAAGTCTTGCCGCCAAGCGGTTCGTCGTGTTCCGGCATGATGTCTGGTGAAGCCGTCCGGAGGACAGGTCTGAGCAGTTGTGTTGCGATGTGTGGCGGGTACGATGCGCCAAATGTTGTTGTGTCGGGAGTTTGGTCGTGGAGAGTCTCCAGATCAATCTCCCTCTCTAGCGCAGCATCGTTTGTTCGTGTTGGTCTTGGGTTTAACATTGCATCACCCCGCTCAACTCGGCAGTTGAGACTCGGCAAACTCAGGAATAGGAAGGATGAGCTGTCATCCTTCCTATTCCTTAGTTTTTTAAGTGAATAGGCTTAATAAACTAGAGCGCTTTACCATCAACGATTGCATCACTGCTTACCATCAGGCGGAATTGCAGTCAAGCACTAGTTTATAATTATTAAAAAAAAAGCACATTAAGGGGGATTGCCATAATCGCGACGCTTGGCAGGCGTGTTGGGGATGGCAGTAATTTAATTTTCCATAGGAGAAGCGCTGCTGCCAGCTTCCCTGGTGAGAGTTCCCTTAGTCAACTCTTACGTCACCCACGGGAGGATATAGGTTGGTACTATTTTAAGCCCGCTACCTCATCTTAACAAAACAGATAATAACATTTAATCAAACACCAAATCAATCGATAAAGTATGGTAACGCAGTACTCTCAAAAATTTCACCAAATTTCTGTACCAGTTTTCCGACTTGGAAAGCCCATATCGACTCGTAGTCAATTGACGTATGTATGCTCTGTTTTTTTACTTCCTTTCCCGCTCTTCTCCATGAGTTAGATAGCAACGCTTTGGAATGGTCAATTTTTTTACTTCCTTTCCCGCTCTTCTCTATGAGTTAGATAGCAACAAGTTAGATTGGTGTACAATATAGAATATATAAATAAATAAACAGCATATTAAGCTGTATTATTATGACGTTACGACCACGTGCCGCGTGCACTGCCCCTCTTCGCCTGCGCGTGTGTTACCTATCGCACATGTATAAGTTACCTCGCTTTTGCGAAATAATATTTATTTTTTGGGGGGGAATGTTTATATGTTTAGCCCGGCTTTGTAGGCATTAGTAGAATCAGTTATCGATACCTAACAATACCTTCACGTATCGGACATGTTTTCTTTACGTATTGTATATTAGTATAGAGTATAGATAAAACGCTTTAAATTTGATTGCGCTCACAATAATCTGGCACACCTGCTCAACAAAAGCCTATAAAATACAATTCTCTTACAACTTGTCAAAGAAATGTCTAATCTACGTATACGTATAAACAACAAGCTAATTCTAGATTAACAAAACGCATCCAAAATGATCTTTATACAAAGATATTTGCAACATAACCTGAATCTTACTTCAATAGTATTGAAGTCTAAAATCCTAAAGCGTGTTTCATCTATAAAGAGGCATGTACATACATATAGATAAGATGCGATAATTTTAGAAATAGCGAAAAAAAATCAATCGGTAATCAAACCATTGTCGTATCAGTCGATAAGTGTTAGCGTGATAACTACACGTGTTCTTGTATCATGCGGTATCCCGGGAAGAAGAAAAAAAAAGTGAGTTTTGTCATAATATTAAAATTCACAAAACACTATTATTTTCCTTGTTATATCATTTACTAGCAGCGCCCGGCGGTTCCACCCGCATACAGTGACGAGGGAATATCAGGATAAAAGTATCCTATAATATGTTAATCGTAGTTACAATGTATATTCCATTTGTGTGACAATTTTTTAACAAAATCTGTTCAGCAGTTTTTAAGTGGAAGAGTAACAAATATCCACCATAGGTACAAATATATACCATATTTACATTTTCACAATTTTTGCATTTATAATATCAGCACGATTATATTATATTTATTATTCATTGTAGAATTTTAGAGGATTATTTTTTTATAGTTTATGCTATTTTATCGTTGTATTTGATGTAGATAATGTATGCCGAGGTCTTTACCGTATTTAAACTGCGTTTACAAAGATGTTGATTTTTATTTAAAATCAATAAATAAAGTTTTTCTTCCTGAGGGTCAACAATGAGTCTATTAATTCTTAAATTTTCACCTGACTACAACTAACTGAAGAATGTTATGTTATTAACAGACAAAGTATGTATTTTCATCAGTTACCTCATTACTCCTAATTTTTATTTTAATGATAGAGAAAATATTAAAAAAAAATAAACTTGTAAACCACTGGAACGGGTGTCACTGAAAATAGCACTGGAGCTCTGTGATCTTAGCATTCTGCTGAGCGATGCATGAGCTACATTTGTGGATCTGATTTGGTGTTCTTTCTCTGGGTCATATTCACCACTTAACAACATATTTCAGTATTTTTTTAATTTAAACAATTAAATTATTAAATTCCGGTCAGGAAATACAATGTATAAGTAAACACCGTCGTAAAAGGACGTACACTGGCCTTCTAGCAACTCTCCCATGGTGCACCAATATTATACATTTTCAGCCGACCGCTGGCTCTCGTTTACGGTCCCTTTACTAAGGAGCAGACCTCACATTTCCTTCAGCAGTCCTGTACATCTTCGCAGCAATGTACCCAATAGAATCTTTTTCTCACCTTTTTTTTTTTTCGGGGTGGAAATCCTCATAGGATGTCCGCCGCCCTAGGGTGGGCGACGGGGTCTGTCAGACTTTTACTGACTAAAACCACCCCGGTGTCTCTTCTATCACGAGCGCGCGTGGGGCCGCGGGAGTCTAAATTCTTCCGCAGCCCCACACTCTCGTGCTGGCCCGGCACCTGCGCCAGGGTTTTCTTTACTCCTAGATGTCCTCCGAATACTCCGGGTCGTGCACCTGTCTTAGCATTGATGCGACTTTATCACAGAGGACAACAAGGCGACCACCTGTCCACTGGGTGATTCCCATTTTCTCTTAAGAACTCCTTTATTAATTATCAGGCTGTCCCATTGAGCCCAGAAACTTTTTGCAGTTGGGCTAAGAGCTGATATTTCACTGCAAGCGGGCCTTTGGCCAGGTTGCTTCCATTAGGTTACTGTCTTCAAGTCTTCCTTCTGTGCGACTTCATTACTTGATTATTCCATTCTTCATCCAAAGCGTTCACCTGAATAATCCGTACGTTCTCTTTCTTTCTTGCGTTCTTCACATCGGTCCTTACTCTATGAAATACTCTGGCAGAGGCGGTCCTTTTGTCTTGCCTTTTTTCCAGGCGCTTCTTCTTGCGCGCCTCATCCTCAATTTCCTTGTCCCGGCTTGCGTCTGCCTCAGTCCACGACTTTCCGCCGACTGCTCGCACTCTAGTTCTCGCTCGCAGGAACCTGCGGCAAAGCACTGGGTACAGGTATCACACCTTTAATTCCTCCTTTCTGTACCTTTTCATGAAGAAACTATATTTTTTTCTCACACTTCATGATGGTACTGTCTAGTTTCTCCATACGCGGATCTTATTTGTCTATACGCGTATCTTGCTGGTCTATGCGCGTTTCTTGCTTGTACATACGCGCATCTTGTTGTGCTGTTTTTATTTTAACTTCGTTGACATCTTCTTAGTTTTTTTCCTATTTTTTATTTAGTTGTGATACTAGTTGCTGGGAATTTGTCTGGGTTTCTGTCACACTTTTAATTTTTGAACCCGGATTTCTGCCTGGGATTTTGCTACTCTTTTAACAATTTGCGCCTGGGATTCTGCTATACTCAGCTTTATTTGCGCCTTCAAGTGAGCCAGTAACGCCGATTAATCGCATCCGCTGCTTCCAGGAATAATGGTGGTAGTAGGAGCACTTATAGGTGTTACGACCGCTGCATCTGCTGCGGGTGCAGGGACACCTAGCTATTCTTCCTCTTGACGCGCCAAATCCATCGCTGCTTGTTGTCGCGTGCGAGTTCTTTCGCCTTGGCGTGACCGGCATCCCACTTCTGACACCAATTATTACTGGGTAGCGGTATTAAAATGCCGATTAAGGGTTGCGAATTTTATCAACAAGGATGTTACAGTCTATATTAGGCGATGAAATGTGGAACTTAGTTGATGTTGCAAGGAAGTTTTCTCTTATCTCCACGAAGTCCGTGTCCTACACAAACAACTACGCCACAGAAGTAACTTCACGTAGTCCTTGAAGTGCTCGTTGCAGTGGTCGCTATAGATGTTCTCGATTATCGCTTGTTTCGCTTCTATAGTCAAATGCAAGCTGACTGATCCGCTGAGTCACACTGCTCTATATGTGCAAGCTTATGGAACATTCCACATCTGTCTAGAAGTAGTAATAATAACCTTGTTGTAGTACTTTCAGCAAGTAGTTACGGTTAATTTCTGTGTCGATCCTTCGTTGTCAATATTGATGAAACCTGTACCATTCGATAAGTCACTAGGTCTAGCAATGCATTTTTAGATCGTACCTCTACAATGCCTAGGTCCCAAGATACAGGGCTTAAAAGTTACGTAAGGCATGTTAGGCAATATAATGCGAATGTACCTTATTCGTAACAATATCATTTTCAGAATAGCAACAAATAGAGTATATCGTCACATTGGCGTGCGAGCTTACTCCTGCAGCTGCACAGTTTCTTAGTTGCCAAATCTGACTATGACGTGTTCTAATTTGCTATATAAATGTTTTGTTTATTTAAAAAAAAACTTTGATTACCTACACAATAAAGTTCAGTTTACCCTACAACTTCAACATTTTTATAGAATTTTCCAATAGTCAGTTGAGTCTAGATATTAGTTTAACGTTAAACGCTAAACAAACGTCTCAATAACATTATGGGTTGGGTTGGGGGTTTTGGTGTGCAGCGCACTTGCTTTAGAGCTACATATGTATGTGGTATACATGAGTAGTTGCAGATATCCATCAGTAACAAGTGTGACGTACGTCCCGCAGGAGCTGGTGGAGGCGGCGTGCATGGAGACACGCGGCGGCGCGCACGACACACGCAGCGCGCGACACGCGCCAAACGCACGCGACTCATCGCCGCCACTCGGTCAGTATACAGTTATACACACTGTTATACATACAGGTTTCAGCTCAACTTACAGAGCTGTAGCGAGTGATTCATAAAACACAGGCAGGTTTTAATATATTATTAACTAGCGGCCGCCAGCGACTTCGTTCGCGTGGTTTAGTTATGCTCCGCTCCTATTGGTCGCAGCCTAAAGCCTTTCTGGATTAATGGGCTATCCAACGCAAAAAGAATTTTTCAAATCGGACCAGTAGTTCCTGAGATTAGTGCGAACAAACTCTTCAGCTTTATACAATATGTAAAGAAAACCCTGTCCGACCCGTGAAGGTGTTGTTAGGTATCGATAACTGATTCTACTAATGCATACAAAACCTGGCTAAACTTAAAAAAAATTACCCCCTAAAAAATAAATATTATTTTGCAAAAGGTATACTCACGAATGGCAATACAATGCGCGAGTGACGAAATAGGTCACGCGGTCACGCGCTTATCCGTGGCGGTGTTAAAGGTCATGTACTCGCTTGACCTCATGCATGACCTTCCACACTTGCACATGTTTAGTGCTCAGCTCTCGTGCCACAAAACGAGTACTCACACACGGGACCGGGACACAAAGGACACATGAGCATGTTAGAATACTCTACCTACGTTAGAAAACGACTTGATCACACAATAAACGATACGTCTACACGGACGCAATGCATACGTGAAACTAATAAATTTAAAATAAAAATGATTTTTATTTCATAAAAAATAGGTAGTTTAGCGGCACGGCGGTACCCTTTGACTAGAGGTGAGAAAGTATTCAAAATATTAATGGATCGATAGATACGATTTTTGGTATCGATTTAGTATTGCAGAATATCACGCATTCAACATCGCATGGCATTCTTTAGATTTTAGAACTTTCACATAACTTAAATTAGGTAAATGCTTAAATTCTTAACATTGTTTATAATACTTCACTAAAATCGTACTTCATAAGACCTTTCTACTTTCTGTTTACAAATACCTGTGATATAATAATGCTATTAGGAATTGATCGATAATCAAACGAAAGCACTTTTAACATTAAGTAATCTGTGTTTTTACAACAAATCATTGAACCAGGTACAAGTTTCGATTAATAGCGATAAAAAAATGTTATTACGCAAAAAATTGGGCATCTCCAGTCATTCTTTTGACGTCGCCGAATATGCTCACCGGGCAAGATAAATAGAAGCCGCCAAAGAATGAAAGGAAAGCCGACAATTATACCGTCTAAAATGGTGTTGTCACTTTTTAGAAATTTACCAGATTTTGGGGAAGTTAGAGTAAATTCGCACAAAAAAAGGATTGTTTCAAAATTGATTGCTATTGTTATTATGATGATTATGCAAAATTTCAAATATTGGTCATATGATTACCTAACCTTTATTACCCTTATGGGTCGGACGGGGTTTTCTTTACATATTGTATATTAGTATATATTCACAAGTGACCCGCCCCGGCTTCGCACGGATGCAATGCTGATACTAAATACACTACGGAAAAACTGTGAATGTTATATAAAAAACATAGCGGCCCGTCGCTGCCGGCGCCCGGCCGGTCGGTACCGCCGCAAACGCGACGACCCGCAATTTTAAAATCTGTAATATCTTCGAAAATATTCATTTAAATCGTATGCTGTAAATGGCGATTTAGGTCTATATTAAATCAACAATGTATTTAAGGTGTTAAATTGGATAAGGATTAATGCTGTATTGGTCAAAATCGCTTCGAACAGATTTTGTCGTAAAAAGTAAATGACAAAAAAATCTTATTGTGGGATATCCATAAGAGATAGACATATTCCATCGCGAACTTTTCTGTAGACCTTTTCAATATGTACAATATTTAGTAAATTAGATAAATCTCGTAGGGTTTAGGCCTGCGTTTCACTGCAAACGCGAAAAAAATTTAATTGTTTACCACATCACATTAAAAACCTCAAAAATAATAGTATTTCTCCACTATTTATTCAATGTTATTATTCATATAAACCTTCCTCTTTAATCACTATCTATTAAAAAAACCGCATCAAAATCTGTTGCGCAGTTTTGAAGATATAATCATACATAGGGACATAGGGAAAGAGAAAGCGACTATGTTTTATACTATGTAGTGATACATAACTTATGAAAAGAAGCCTTTCTCTGTCACTCAAGCGAAAAATTATGGAGAAGTACGTTCTTCCATTTTGACCAATGGAACCCAAACTTTTTATATGACAAGTATTCAAAAATCCAAACTCAACGTTTACCCAACATGCAATGAGCAGTAGTATTGTCGGCGTAAAATAATATCCGCAACACCACACTGCGGTCCACAACACTAAGAACTATGTATGCTATGTACAGAAGCTGTTAACAATGAATTTTTGACTTTGCTAAAGCCGCAAAGATGAAATGGGATTAGTTTGGTGACGTCTGCCGTACTATGATGAAATGGGATTAGTTTGGTTACGTCTGCCGTACTATGATGAAATGGGATTAGTTTGGTTACGTCTGCCGTACTATGATGAAATGGGATTAGTTTGGTTACGTCTGCCGTACTATGATGAAATGGGATTAGTTTGGTTACGTCTGCCGTACTATGATGAAATGGGATTAGTTTGGTTACGTCTGCCGTACTATGCCCACGGGTGTAAGCCAAAGTTATGGTGACCCAGAAGACGGATAGCAAAAATCGTAAATAATTAAAAATGTAGTATATTCTATTCTAAGAATATTTTTTTCAACTATATGTACTAATTTATGGACTTCGTTTGGTTCTTTATCGCCAAAAAAGGGAACGATAAACAAAAGGTATGTATATTAATTTCGCGGCCAAACAGCTTGCTCAAAATATACTAAGTATTGTCACTCAAAATTAATATTTTATTGAAATTCCCCGCTTACTTCTTTACTAATGAAGACAAAAGTGCACGAGAGCCTAAGGACGACTTTTGCTTGTGAGGTTTTGAATTACGTTTGATGAGACGACTAGATCTAGATGGCACTGTTCGGAAATGAAAATAACACTTCAAAGCTTAAAAACCTCATTATACAGAGACACATAATAAAAGTTTTTAATACCTGAATTAATTACTAAGGAATAATTATATATTTATATTGAAATAAACGTAAATTATTTTATTTTCTTATTTCCGAGTATTTAATACAGCGCTATCTAAACCAATTGGTATATTAGTTAATTAGACTACAAACGGCGTAGATCATAAATATAAAGATTCACAAATTCGCTCTCATTTTCGTATTCTTTAGCAGTTAGATCAGTGGCTTAGGTACATAAACACGGCAGAATAACAAAGCTCGAATCACAGCGCATCGGTTCGAAACCCAGTTCTCAGTTGGCCCTTTTTAAATTTAATTTTATATAATATTTATCTATCTGTTTATATGTATTTATTTATATATAGCGGCGTATGACTGGTTAATTTTGAATATTGTGATCTGTTTTGTGTCAGTATCAATTGTCCGTAAATTATTCTACTATTTTTTGAAGTCGATTAATCGATCGGTATTCGGATAAATTATGATTTTTTTATTAAGAGCGGGTAACACCATGCAGCGAATGGTAACACCGACTGGAGTTGCGTTTGACATAGGGATCAACCGTTAGTGCGGGCAGTCTGTGCTCAAGTTTCGGTCGAGTATATTGGTCATACTCAAATCCAGTGGCTCTTATCTGTTTTAATCTGAGATTATCATTCTAATCCCGTACTATTAAAGTGATCTAAGTGTCTGTACAGTTAAAATAATAAGAATCAAACATCACTATAGTTATTTTTAAACGTTCTCTCGAAATACTGCCCACGATGGATGCTCTGTCGCCGATACAGTCAATATTAAACTACCCTCAATTCTTTTGAGATTTATGATACGGGTTAAAGTTGCTAAACAAGTTCAATATAATAAAGAGTAGCATCATTACAACTCATTGCGTAATTACACAATGGTCCAGTGGCTAATAGTGATGGTAAATTTTATGGTACAGAGTTCGAATCCTAGTTATTACGTGCGTTGAGTAAGAAGATTTATATGTCGTAGGAGAATTCGTGCTAAAATGAAGTAATATTGTAACTAGCAAACAACAATATTCTTTAACAAGAAGTGTATATTCTCCAATCTAACTACTATACTAGCGCCATCTATGTCATCCAAGACATATTACTAAGGCGATGAAACCCTGTAAAAACGATTTTGATTTGGAATTCTCCATGTACTTTTGGCTTCGTTAGTATAAACAAAAAAACACCTGTCGAATATAGAACTGTAGGGGAGAAAGGTCTCTTAACAAAAAAAAAATCAGATATGTGCTATAAACAAATCCTTAAAAGAAACTATAATCTGCATTAACGATAGGTAACTACCTACCCACTAGCCAGATGCAAACTCAAAGCTACAAAAATGAAATTGTAAACAGCTCGAATGTTTATAAACAAAACTGGCACGAATTATTGTTTATCGTGATATTATCGTGGTTTTCCGTCGGCCTGGCTACCATTAAGACACGTGTGCTCTTAGTACTCCGCGAAAATGTAACTGACAAAGTTTTTGCATTTTTCAGATTGTTAGTGTTATTTTGATTATAATGAAATTTGTGACCGTAACATATATGATATATTTTTCATTATATGTATACAATATGTTAAGAAAACCCGGTCCGACCCGTAAGGATAGTAAAGATTAGGTAAACACATGACTAACTAACATATGAAATTTAACATAATCATCATAGTAACAAAACTAGTGAATTTTGAAATTATCTTTTTTTTCCCGCGAATTAATTGCAACAACAAACAACATTATTTTTGACGGTATAATTCTGAGTGAATAGCGATGCGACCGCGTGCCGCGTACCCTGCCCCTCTTCGCCCGCGCCTGGGTGGCCTACCGCACATGTTTTAAGTTACCTCTTTTTGCGAAATAATATTTATTTTTAGGGGGATTTTTTTTAAGTTTAGCCCGGCTTTGTAGGCATTAGTAAAACCAGTTATCGATACATAACAATACATTCACGGATCGGACAGGGTTTTCTTTACATATTGTATATTTTTTTTATTATCCTTTACTGTCCTACTGCTGGGCAAAGGCCACTCCCAAATCCTACCAGGAACTCTTTTTTCCTGCGTCATGTCGAGTCAGTCCTCGCAGTATGGTTCATGGTTCGTTATGTACCACTAATAAACTAAACAGTTAGCCGTATATCTTCGTTCTATTTCAATAAGAGAAGTACAGAAGATATACAGTATGTTAAATAACAGAGGGCGTTCCCTTAAACTCGTTAATATATATCATTAATAGATTACAATAAAAATATCAGCATAGAAAAATAAGCATAAAAAAATCCGAATAAAAAAAAATTATAATTGAAAATAAATTTGAAACCTCCTGTTTTAAATCAAAATAGTAGTCGTCATGTATAAATAAATTGCGACGTTGCCGTCTTTCAAGTTCGCGTGTACAGTGTGTTTCTTTTACATGTCAATTTAAAATTTTTATTGAATATTTTCAAATTGGAAAAAAAATTAAAACATTTTATTTTCGAATGGAAATATTTTTTTTAGCATGTATGTATGCTATACTATTTCGGGTTAACGGGAACGCCCTCTGTTAGTTAACATACTGTATATTACACAATTTAGTCCCGTCAGATTCGCCTGCGTCTTAAGTAAATTGACGTATCTTTGGTCGCGGTCTATAACGTTTTTTTTTTTTTTATGTGAACTAGATCATCGTCGCCACTGACCTGCAAATTGAAATTTAATTTTATTATTAGAAAAATAAAACGCAATATGCAAATTATTCAGACGCTTTCGCCTTAACCTCAGCTCATGACCCCTTAAGTTCTAAGTTTATAGTTTGTTTTGGAATCGTTTAAAATAGCATCCTTAGCACTTATATACTTCACTTGGCAGGCTCCAGTATACTGTGGAGACGGCTTTCGAATAACTGTTTAATAATTGGAATAGCTATAAATAATTGTGAAATACAATGTTATAGGGAAAAATGCAATATAAGTGATCGATGGAAAAATGTGATGTGTGTAAAAAGAAAAATAATAATAATATACTGTGTGAATTCAAAATATGTAATGCATTGCACAAATAATGATTATTCAATTGCACCACCTCGCTCAACTGCCGTCTTCCTTCCTATTCACTAAGGTTTTTTAATTGAATGGGCTTAAACTAGCGCGCTTTACCATCAAAGATTGCATCACTGCTTACCATCAGGCGGGATTGCAGTCAAGCGCCAGTTTATAATTATTTAAAAAAAATATGATAATTTATTCTTAATTAGTGATGAAATTAAAATAAGCGCTGTTCGGCATTTTTTTTTTTTTATTTGTGAGAGCAAGACTTATTGAGTGGTTGTTTCTTAATTAGTAAAAACAAAACAATACTTACGAGTATATTTAGGTAATCAAATAAAGTAATTAGTAATGTTGTTGTGTTTAGCGCCTAAGTATTTATCAATTTATTTCGAGCAACATGAGTCATAGTATTCGTAACAATGTGCTTACGATACATATGTTAATGATATACATTTACAAACAAAATAAAACGAAACAGTTTGTGACATTATTACAGCGAGGTACCAGGCTCAGCCGAACTCTAGCAGCAATGGTTTACAAACTATTACAATAATTACTACTACAATAATTATCTCATTGTAAAACTATGATGGGGGGTTTTTGGCGGGAAGCTGAGTACCGCTCATTTTTCATTGGACTTTTAAATTATTTATAGTGTCGTTTACTAAATAAAAACGCGTGATTTATGTAGTAAAAAGTGCATTCAGTGAATAATTCATAAAGAACAGTGAAATATTGTAGCATAGTGGCCACATCATGGCTTTGTACCAAATCTTCCTCCTAGTGTTCGGTTCGCGCGGCCGTCTTTTTCGACATAAATAATTCATTACGTGACATTGGCTAAATGTACAAACCGTGTGAAGCCATAAGAGAAAGATTGAAGAACTTTTGAAGATTTTCATTTTACTTGAAATTGGCACAAAGTCATAACTAGTGCCACATTACAAAAAATAAAAAACTATGATGTAACGATAGCAGGTAACCGCTCCTTATTGTTAATTGTTACGTCATCAAGATAAATAGTAACTATTGAACGATTGTGGTCAAGCCGACTGTGTGTTTAGTTTAAATGATAATCATAAGGTTATTTGGAGAAGATAAGCCTCGTCTAGAATAATAACGAGTATGAAAGGAACGCTAGGAAGATTGACAGTTTATCCACACGACTGATATAAAATGTTGTTAATTTAGACAAAAAACATAAAATAGTGCGGTGAAATGGATTTTGTAGTCATCGCACAATATTCAGATGATGTGGAGTGGGAAATGATTGAGTCGGAATATGTTGACTTTGAGTTGTCGCACCCCTCAGGTAATTTCAATCATTAGCTAGCTTCTACCTATTACTTCGTCCGCGTACATGTTCTTGTTCGTCTGATGCACACTTCATTCTGATTATTTTCTTATTTATGTATATTTTCTTGTGGACGAAAAACATACATTGATTAAAAATAACATTCAACACTACAAAATATACAATGGGCGGCCTTATCGCTAATGCATTCTCGTCCAGGCAACCTTTTGCTTTTTGTTCAGCTCCTAAAACTATATTTATGTTAAGTAACCTTCCTCAAGAAATATTTTGCTATCAATAAGCAGTTTTCCAGGAATTCTCCTATGACTTGCTAGATGGCGCCGGCTTATTTGGAAGATTGTTGTTTGCACATTTTTAGTTGTTTAAATCACTCAAAATATGACTTATGACATTCTGTCACTCTCAATTCTTTCTTACCTCAGACTAAATGATCCGGATAACAAATTTTAAAAAATGTCGAATGTGATAGTAGCGTCATCTCTTGGTGACCTTTGAAACTAACCTATCGGAAAACTGCTCATTGCAAAAATACATTTTCTAATCGTCTGGTAAGATCCAGACATCAGCACGTTCAAATAAACAAACCCATCAGTTTTATTATTATTATTGATCTATTCTGGAAAGTGTTTAGGGTTTATTAGTAGAAATTCCCAATATAAACGCTGTAATTCATCATCATCATCTCAACATTCAGTCCCGGTTGCATCCGCGGCCTTCGCGTTGGAGCCCGGGGTCCGCTTTCCTACACATCCTTCATTTCGCTCGATCTTTAGCATCCTGTGGTAAGAGATTGTTGGCACGCATGATGTCATCTCTTACTTTGGTCTCTCTCGCTTGTTCCGGCCCGGCGGAGGCGCCATAGCAAGAAATTTGTTACCCACGTAACATGCCTAAAAATGTAAACGCTGTAATCTATACTAATATATAAAGCTGAAGAGTTTGTTTGTTTGTGCGCGATAATCTCAGGAACTACTGGTCCGATTTGAAAAATTCTTTTTGCGTTGGACAGCCCATTAATCCAGGAAGGCTTTAGGCTATATAACATCACGCTGGGACCAATAGGAGCGGAGCATAATTAATTCCACGCGAACGAAGTCGCTGGCGGCTGCTAGTTATAGATAATTAAAAAATCATAAGTCACAGCTTATGGCCGAACTTTCACCCGTAGTTAAACTCAACCAGACTTTTAAAAGTTAGTGGCAAATGACTATATTTTTTTTTAATATAAAGTTTTAGTTTATCTCCTCATCCACAGCTTTTTGATTGCGATGGAGCAAATGTACCTCTGTATATACTAAGGTTGTGTTTGTCGACAGTGACGAACGGTGATGCGGAGTACCGCGAGGAGGAGGCCGGAGACACGCTGCCCACCGACATGTCCGACACCAGCGACAGTGAGCCCGACAAGCCGCACAAGTAACTACACTACTACCACAACACTTATAAAATACTCAATCGTTCAAAGAAATCACTCCAAATCCGTCTATATTATGACGGAGTTAAATCCAGATATCCTCCGGATAGTATTCCAATCTGAAATCATTGTATTTGACGATCTTGTCTTAGAAGTAATATTAAAGTATGTGTATTGCACAATACCTATCCCCTGACTTCTTTAAAATGTTACTTTTAAAAAGATTTCCAAAATTTGTTGGTTAACCTTTGTTGTTCAAGCTACCCGAAATTGCCAAATATTCCCAATCAACCTTGAGTCTTAAAGCTTTAGAGATTAAGTTGAAAATCTAATATAGAAATCTGACAGATTGTAGTAGCTTGATGTACTGTCGTCTGTACAAAGGTTTACCAACTAAAACATTCGCAGCAGTAACCCATAATCTTCGTAATAATTATAGATCTCATTTACTTCTCTTTATTTTATTTTTTTATTTATTTAAACCATAATCTATATATATAAAAACAGTAAAGCATGTCACTATTATTATTATTACTTTGAAACATTTTATCAAATTGTTCTATATTTACTGTTGTACAGTAGCGGTGACGTAGAGAAATGTACAGCGCTGCACGATGGGAAACTACTGCTGCGCCAAGAGTTCCCTTTCAACATCGATCAGATGTTCACCATGATCTTTACAAACTCCAAGTTCAACCTGGAACTGCTGGCAGCCAGGGCAACCACTGACTACGTACAGGTAACTTAATACAAGCAGGTTTTCATCGGCATGAAAATCTAGCAATCTATTCTAGTGCCCGGCTTTTACCCACTTTTAATGAGTACTTCTTGTGGATTGAATGTGTTTGTATGGTGTGTAGGCGCCGTGGCAAGCACAGGGAGGGCTGAAGTGTCGACAGATCAGTTACACACTCGGCCTCACGTCCGGACCCATCGGGCCCAAAGAGGTGCAGGTCACCGAGACGCAGGTATCTACTACATCTTCGTTGTCTTGCTTTTATCCCAATTTATACAACATGTAAATTAATTAATGCACTTCCTGAAAATAGTTGGTTCAGATTCGTTTACTGAATCAGTTTATATCATTTTTAATGTAGGTAATTTTTTATCCCAAAAATAATTAAAACAACGGAAAGTATTGTCATATTAAACCTTTTGTTTGTGCAGACTTATAAAACCGCAGTTTTACTTGTATTCATACAAATTTAATAATTCAATTTTGTATTGATGAATTTGTATGAATACAAGTAAAGAAAAAAAAGTCTTATTCCAAGAATGTTAAGGTCTTCTTTCTTCAAGAATTTGTATAACCAATTCAATAAATAACGATGCATATACATGTTAAATTAAAAATTCAGTATGTTTTATGATTATAACATAATATTCAAATTGGGGTGTTTGATGGTGTGCGTTAATTACATTACATATTGTATATTTGGGATAAGTATAACTGATAAGAGTCCTCATTTCGGTAGTCAATCCTTTTCTATCATCATTCACACAAACCACTCATTGTTTCTATAATCTTCCCCTACTCTTGTAGCTGAATAGCTAATAAATAATCACAACAATATAGTTATAACTAATAAAAGTGTTCAACCTGCAGGTAATGAACAAATGTTCGAAGCCCGGCGTCCTGTACTCGATCGACTCGACAAGCGAGAACGCAGGCATTCCTTACGCAGACTACTTCAGCGTACAAGTCCACTACTGTCTGCAGAGAGTGTCGGAGTCCCTCACCGACCTGTCGCTCTACGGACACGTGCACTACAAGAAGAGCATGTGGCCCATGATCAAAGGTACGACACCCTCTCTACTGCGGCCTACATTCCCTACGCAGACTACTTCAGCGTACAAGTCCCCTACTGTCTGCTGAGAGTGTCGGAGTCCCTCACCGACCTGTCGCTCTACGGACACGTGCACTACAAGAAGAGCATGTGGCCCATGATCAAAGGTACGACACCCTCTCTACTGCGGCCTACATTCCCTACGCAGACTACTTCAGCGTACAAGTCCCCTACTGTCTGCTGAGAGTGTCGGAGTCCCTCACCGACCTGTCGCTCTACGGACACGTGCACTACAAGAAGAGCATGTGGCCCATGATCAAAGGTACGACACCCTCTCTACTGCGGCCTACATTCCCTACGCAGACTACTTCAGCGTACAAGTCCCCTACTGTCTGCTGAGAGTGTCGGAGTCCCTCACCGACCTGTCGCTCTACGGACACGTGCACTACAAGAAGAGCATGTGGCCCATGATCAAAGGTACGACACCCTCTCTACTGCGGCCTACATTCCCTACGCAGACTACTTCAGCGTACAAGTCCCCTTTTTTTTGGCTGCCGGAGAACTGCTCAGGATCGAGCTTGTTAACGTGGAAGAGGCCTATGTCCAGCAGTGTACGAGTAGAGGCTGATGATTCTGTATAAATATTTACTTATTTTGTGTATCCTTCTTTAGCATTCCTAGAAAAGAACACAATATCTGGTCTGGAGGAGTTCAGTCGTCTATTGGAGTCCAAGCTGACCGGCGAGGCGGAGTGCGCCGTGCCCGCCGCCAGGAAGGCGAGACGACATCGTCGTGTCACCAGTACGTACGGAACACTCCTCGCGCTACACCTGGCCGAGGTTCATAAACGTTACATGGCATGCCCTATTACATCAAAACATCACATGGCGTGCTCAGTTACATCAATACGTTACATAACATTATTACGTACCGGTACATCAAAACGTCACATAGCGTACTCAATTACGTCAAAACGTTATATGGCATGCCCTATTACGTCAAAACGACACATGGCATGCTCAGTTACATCAAAACGTTACATAACATTATTACCTACATCAAAACGTCACATGGCGTGTTCAGTTACGTCAAAACGTTATATGGCATGCCCTATTACGTCAAAACGTCACATGGCTTGCTCAGTTACGTCAAAATGTTACATAGCATTATTACGTCAAAACGTCACATAGCGTGCTCAGTTACGCCAAAACGTTATATGGCATGCCGTATTACGTCAAAACGTCACATGGCTTGCTCAGTTACGTTAAAACGACACATGGCATGCTCATTTACATCAATATGTTATATAACCTTATTACCTATGTCAAAACGCCACATGACATTCCCTATTATTACGTCAAAACGACACATGGCATGGTCAGTTACATCAAAATGTTACTAACATTATTACCTACATCAAAACGTCACATGGCGTGCTCAGTTACGCCAAAACGTTATATGGCATGCCCTATTACGTCAAAACGTCACATGGCTTGCTCAGTTACGTTAAAACGTCACATGGCATGCTCAGTTACATCAATATGTTATATAACATTATTACCTATGTCAAAACGCCACATGACATGCCCTATTATTACGTCAAAACGACACATGGCATGGTCAGTTACATCAAAACGTTACTAACGTTATTACCTACATCAAAACGTCACATGGCGTGCTCAGTTACGTGAAAACGTTATATGGCATGCCCTATTACGTCAAAAGGTCACATGGCTTGCTCAGTTACGTCAAAACGTTACATAGCATTATTACGTCGAAACGTCACATGGGGTGCTCAGTTACGTCAAAACTTTATATGGCATGCCCTATTACGTCAAAACGTCACATGGCTTGCTCAGTTACGTCAAAACGTTACATAGCATTATTACGTCAAAACGTCACATGGCGTGCTCAGTTACGTCAAAACGTTACATGACATCCCCTGTGACGTCAAAACACATGACATGCTCAGTTACGTCGAAAACATGAAGTTACTTATGTACTTTAAGGGCTAATTTTAACTACTTAGTTAAGTATAGAAACTGCATTACGAATTCAACATCATATATTTCTATGTAATGTTAACCCCGCAGAATTAAATTCACCTTTACCGAATTAAAAGTGTGACATGGGAACACGCTGAGAAAAAATAAAAAGAACGGGCCAGGCCGTTGTAATGATTTATAGGTTTTATAAATTGTTAATGTTAACTCGACATTGTCTTGGCAGATTTTATCTTGCACTTTTAGTTCTATACTAACAGAAATAATGCCACATACATAAATAAGCTAAAGAACGTGATAAGCACGTTTATTAATCTCTGCCTTAGTGTTGTGTGAGCGTATCGATATTGTCGTAACAAGTTGTAGTGATTAGATTAGTTAAAGCGATTTGATAATGGCGCTGATTCACAAACTTAATTAAATTTAAATTCAGCGAATTTTTTGTTTCACACGGAAGATAGTTATATAGTTCTGACATACTAAGATAGGAAAAATACTTCAAGTTACGTAAGACGGTGACTAATTACACAGTACTAAAATAATTTTGATCTTATGTCCTTTTATTTCTGAAATATAATGAAAAGATGCATTGAACATTAATAAAAATTTGTTTAATAGTCATTGAAATGAAGTGGCAAATTAAATGGTAATTGAAACAAGGTGGACCGATGACCTGGTGAAGGTCGCGGGAAGCCGATAGATGCGGGCAGCACAAGACCGGACATTGGGGGAGGCCTTTGTCCAGCGGTGGACCTCTATAGGCTGAAGAAGAAATCCTGTTTCTGTCGAACCGTTCACCGCTTCAATATTCTCTCAAACCAAAACTATTGAAGTTATCTTCAACTTCAATACTTTTAGTAGATATAGGGGAATCCCGTAGTAGGAGTAGGACATGATGTGTTGTATAATTGTATGTTGTTTGTCCTCCCAGCGTTCAAGCTCGTGCCCCCGACCCGAGTGCTGCTCCCCTCAGCCAGCCTGTTGGCGCCGCGGACGTCTTATACTCCTGTGGTCATCCCCTTCTGTCCACGTAGAGCAACAACTCACTAGATCACACTACCCACTACTTATAATGATACATCGAGCTTTAGAAAGAGACCGAATGTTATCCCGGTCTATTTGAAAAATTAGCTAAATGGAGTCGACATTACATATCTTACTACGCCCGAGAAGAAATGGGAAAACAAACTCCTTCTGAGTTTGCTTCTTCCTCATTTAAAGTTCGGAAAGAAAATAAATGACTTATATGACCTGACATATGTCGTAACAAAAGGTCTAAGATAAATTAGGTTTAGCATTAGGTTAAGGTATTTGTGTATTGGCCTGAGTCGCCTGAAATAAAAAAAAATAAAATATCAGTTAGTCAAATTAGCGCCTGACGTAAATTGAAATACTTTTAGACGCCGTGTTGTCTTGTCAAATTGGGATACTTTATAGAGAGTCAAATACTTATCTTCTGTCATTTTCTTAATAAATAGAAAGCTGCACGGAATTTATATTTAGTCTTATTTATGAAATACAAAGTCGACGCCATTAAAAAAAATCGTGTAAGAAGGTAGTTTACAACTCGATGTATCATTATTTCTGCTGGGGACTCATTGTACGGCATCTCGTGGAGCTGTACTTTGCTGTTCACACCGTGCTTTTTAGTCTATTAACAAATAAAAAGCGAGACAAAAGCACAGCAAAGAATGATTTCCTATTTTGTGATTTTTCAAAATTATATCACGTGATGACTTTTCGCTTTACAACGACTTCATAGAGTGTATACCTTACTTTCCTACTTATGTCTTACTTTGAGTGGATAATCAATGTATGTACCAATAAAAAGCACGTGTTCTTGCAAAAACTACCAAATACGTAACGTCTTGTACTTTTTCAGCGTCTTCACAAGAGCCAGGAATACCTACAGCGGTGAAGCTCCCCACAGCAAGTTTGGTAGCACCCAGGGCTTCGGTCTCACGGGTACATAGGCCTCCGTCGCGGTCCGGAACGTGGCTGGCGGCTGTGCTGGCTGTGTTGCTGCTTATCAACGCGGCGTTATACTATAAACTGTACTATACAGATAGGAGCGGCTATGCCTTCGATTTGGATGACTTGCAGAACAGGTGAGAATCGTATCGGTTACTGGGAGGAAATGCAATCCCGATGTCGCGAGATCTCGTCTAATGTTTCGGGATAAATTCCGAAGCATAACATGACGAGATCTCGTTCGAGATTGACTAACACTACAACACAACGCTCGGGACATCGACTCAGACGGGAATAAAAAAAAATGGATTGGGCTGAGTATGGAGGAACAAGGGGGAGATTCTTGCAGTTTAATCACGCTGTGTACAAGCAATATTGGGTTAGAAAGGACATTCTCAGCAGCTGGGTACAATAAAACAGACATTACATAGATGCCGGTTAGCACCCTTGGTCTCACCCATGGAGCAAATATAGAGAGGAGGTGTTGTAATTAGATTTCTTCAAGAAACAACGCGTGACAATTTGCGGGATGAGGGGTGCAAAAAGTGGGCGGGATTTTGTTAGATCCTGCCCCCTTTTTTGTTTTCCATCTACCGGTCAAAAGCAAAACTGCTTGCTTCTTTTTGAATTTGATGTTACTACGTAGTTTTACTACCTCACACTAGATGTCATAACATCTACTACTACAGGGACGTACTCAGAATTTTGCTATTATGTAAACAAGTAATACTTTCCTTAATCAAAAGTAGCATGATGCGAATGAAGCTCTGTGTGTGTGTGTATGGTCAAGTAATGTTAATTTCAGAGGCAGAACAAATAATAAACAAATTATGTCGAACTAAATTTTATTGACAAACACTATTATGTAGGAATATACTACAGATGGCGCGTGCAGTGCTATTTACACGGAGCGCCATGTACCGAAAACATGGAATCCTCACCCCCCAACTGTGACGGAACCTATCTCATATAAATATGTAGGTAGATAGTTGAGGATATACAACTATAAATTCCATTTAGGTACACGGGCCTGTGAGCGTCCAAATTTTATACCAGTACTTATTTGATTTACCTAAAGCAAAATGTTTAAATGAAATCAAATAGTTTATTTGTGATACACAGGTACATATCATAGGTCTTACAAATACAAATGTTGTGTTGTGTATAGATTCAGAACGTTTATTTTTAACTGGTTATAAGAATGCAGATTATTGAGTAATGCAAATTCAAATTCATTTATTAATCTTGTGAACACATGGTACAGTTATGCAGATGTTATGTACAAAGAATTTTTATCCATGCTATGTCCCGCCAAAAGGCATACAAAATATGCAAAATATGTAAAATGCAGTAACCTGATCGGTAAATGTATTTAGTTTTATGAATGATATTAAAGGACTAAGTTAGATTATGGTTTGATTAGACTCAGGTTATTGATATTGTTGCGGAGATTTAACTTATGTATAACAATGTTTTTTCAATTTTACTTATTTTTATCAATGTTTTCTGTTCTTTTAAGTTTTCGTACTAGACACTTACGCAGGCTCTCGCTACAAAAAACAATAATTACGAAGTTGTTCTATTTCTTACTTTAACTTTTTCTTTCTAGGCCAATCATGAAGTATCAAAAGTTCATATAAATCACTTGTAATTTTCTTTTAAGCTATAACATAAAGAATAAAACAAAAGAATATTAAATTAATTCATTCTCCCAAAATAATTGAAACTGGTAAATACAAACAACATTGAAACGAACCGATATATCTAGTTTTATACAAGATAATGTTCCCTTCTTTAATTTTCGAAGTCCTTTTTTGTCACCAAGAAGTCTTCATCATTAAAATGGCAAGAACAAATCTTTGTATATTTTGTCGGAGTCCAGTCTTATCTATTAATTTCAGTGATTCGCTGCTGTTTAAGTATCTCTTCGAATAGAAATCTAAAACATACATTATTTAAACAAAAACTTTTATGATGGTTGTCTCACGAAGTGGAAGTACTTTCGATAATGTAGATTAAATAGAGAATAGTGTATTTAATTTAAAGGAGGTTTATTTTCATTTCCTGAGTATTAAATATTTTATTAAAAGTACTTTCCATAGCCGTAGAACACTCTGTAAAATAATTGGATTCTAATTACGACCCTGTCATTTTGTTAAATTCAAGGGATGACGATAGATGGCGGGCATGTTTAAAAATGTTTATAAAAACTGTAATAAATATATTTTAGCGGCTAAAAAGTCTTTAGGTATGTCAGTAGAACAAATTTCAGTACGTATGATTATTAAAGTATATTAATACTGCTCTAATTACCTATTTATTTTAATTTCTATGATATAAAGTGTCGCCATCTATTGTCAAGTAGAATAAGAATAATTGAACACGCCCACAAGATAAGAAATTTTTCTAGAACTATTCTTTTAAATTATGAATAAAATTACTTACACGTGAAATGTGATGCCTTTCGTAGCACCAGAACGTCTGTCCGAGCAATTTTTACAAGATAAAACACAACATTTCATCCATTTTTACTTAATAATATGAAAATAACACGAAAAACCTCCGTTGTGCACAGAACGAACGACTACAGTACACTGAATAAAGGCCACGCCCACTATGATGACGTCAGGGTCTATTGAGAATCACAGTGCACAGTTACTTAGGCCGCCTCCTCTCTATATTTGCTCCATGGTCTCACCCTCTCACTTTGATTTATAAGAAGTTACTTTCAAAATCAGCCGTAATTACTTTTTATTCTCTTTGAGCTATACCTACATTTCTTTTGATTATGTTGATGTAGTAGTAGTACTCATCATCATCTCAGCGTTTGTCCCGGTTGCATCCGCGGCTTTCGCGTTGGAGCCCGGGGTCCGCAGAATATAGTAGTAGTACTGTAGTAGATTAAAGCAAAAAGGTGTTTTCTTTCAAATTGTTAATTTCATCATATTCATTAATGTGTTTTTTTATTATTTAGACTAGATTCCTTAAATTTCCTAATCCTGAAGGACTGATACTACTTATACCGAAATCACGATTTCGAGTCAGGATTGCATTCCTTACGATCATGCCGCCCAATCTAATATAATAGCAGTATAGAATTGACTTCTGTCCGATCGGACAGAAGTCAATTCTATACTGCTAATGCCTTGTCAATCAGTCTTTAGTTCCCTTGATAATTATGTTTTCGAAGATCCACACTTACAAAGTTTTTGGAAGGCTTTTACTCATCTCGCGCTAGCCATATGCATAATCAGGGGTAAAGACTATCATTTGGCCGTTGGTTGTTAATTTAATCTTAAAAAGGCTTATCTATACTAATATATAAAGCTGGAGAGTTTGTTTGTTTGTGCGCGCTAATCTCAGGAACTACTGGTCCGATGTGAAAAATTCTTTTTGCGTTGGATAGCGCATTAATCTGGGAAGGTTTTAGGCTATTTAACATCACGTTGCGACCAATAGGAGCGGGGCATAATAAAAAAACGCGGGTGAAACCGTGTGGCGCAGCTAGTATCCTATAAATAAGTGTTAAAATTTTCGTAGGATGAGCAGCGTGAGCGGATCTCAGATGGCGGACTGGTCGGCGCTTCTGGAGCAACACACGCACCGCCAGCGAGGACAGCTGCTCGCCTGGCGCGACGCACTCGACCGGGCCGTCGCACATCTCGCACAGGTAGCACAACTGTAACGAACTAACGACGTACACGTGACAAAGTACACGTACATGTGATGACATACACGTGACGACGTATATGAGACGATTTCCACGTGACGACGTACATGTGATGACATACACGTGACGACGTACATGTGATGACATACACGTGACGACGTACATGTGATGACATACACGTGACGACGTACATGTGATGACATACACGTGACGACGTACATGTGATGACATACACGTGACGACGTGCACTTAATGCCATACAAGTGACGATGTACACGTGACAACGTACACGTAACGACATACGTGTGACGATATACACGTGACGACGTACAAACCGATGTAAGGTCTATGTAATAGTCAGCTATCGATTCACTACTATTTTACTTAGAATAACGGCTTCTTTAGCTACTTGTGTTAATATCTCATGATACTATTTTTGTTCTAGACGGAGCAAGCGCTGACGAAGCTATTAGAGACAATAAAACCTTCGCTAGAGAAGGCGCAGAAAGAAGCGGAGTCGCGGAACGAGCTCTGAGCGAAACGCGCATGTCATTCCTACGTGCGTGTGGTTTTATATACTGACTTAGGACGCTACCGAGTGTAGGCAGCAAAGTAAAAATATCAGGACAGGTCAGGACAACAGCCGAGCTACCGAGCGGGCTGCCGTCTGTGAGCTAGTGTCATAATAGAATGACGTTTTGACGTTATTGTAAACAATGTTATAAAAATGCCAAGTTATAAATGTAATGAATCATAACCTGGTTGTGTTGTGCAATGCTACACACTGTCATAAAATAAAAAAAATAAATAAATAAAATGCTTATACATTACGCAGGGAAAGAACAAGTTGGAGGGAAACTTGCGTTACAACCAATCAAAACGGCCGTCGCTCAGCATAATGCTGTGACCCTATGTGAGATCACAGCGCTAGATTTCTGCAACTGCCAGAGTAATATACTTAAGTCGGTTATAGGTCATAACAGACCGAATTTATTCCGAATACATTAGACATCACTCAAGTTGCCTCTCTGTAAGAATAAATAATATACGATTCTTTACGAAATGTAAATATAAATATATAAAATCACACGCGTGCTAGGCAAAGTAAAACATATTTTATCCTAATACGTCTGCTAGAGGTTTTCTCGACAGTTCCCAACTAACTCCCTGTAATGTTAAGTTAACCGCACACTTAATTTATTTATATCCCCCCATAAAATTATTATTATTAGTTGTAATTCCTTTTTAAGCAGAATATCTTTTGTTGAGTGAACAACTTACACTACTTGCAACTACTTTGTTCTACATTCCTATTTTGAACAAAGATTTGGCTAAACCTCTTTCTGTACTACCTACTGTTCTGGCACGTACTGATGGGTATAATATCGTGTATTCTCTGGATGCGAGATATGACAATATTAAATTGATTGCCGTCAATACACTCTGAAGATTGATCAATTATACCCAATATTTTCTTCAGTCACTCACAAAAGATACTTTGGCCGATCCCCCCACGACCCCTCCCGTCTGTATAAAGAAAACCTCACAGCTCCCCACTGTGATAAAGTAGATACAAATCATATTTTATTCCTCTAGTGAGTACTATAATTCTTTGTGACGTATGACGCTAAGCGTTTGTACTTCTTTATAATTTCCTTGCTTAATGTTATTGTAATGTGCTTAGTTTAATTTGAGTAAGACGGTTTAAGTTGATAGGGCGCTGCGATAAGAGATACGGCCAAACGTCGTATGTAACTCTTGAAGTACTAAAAGCGCCCTTATTGCTACGACATAAAGGCTGTCAATGTTGCGTCTGATTGGCTATACCAACAGATTTAAGGTTGCACCCTGAAGGTCTCTTGGAAGTCAATTGACCTGGGTTTTATCTACATAAGTACAGTGCGACCTTAATCATGTGCTATTGCTTCAGTTTTGAGTTAAGACTATGTTAACCGAATTAATAGCTAGTTTATAAAGGTGGTTGGCGCCAACCTTGTCACTATCATCACACTATCCTCTCACACGAGGCTTGGCAGAACGATACAGAAAGGGCCTTGTTGGCCTCAAAACTTTAACAGCCTCATTCCGAGGCTGCAAATCACTGTACTTAATTTCTAGCTTGATATGCATCATCAATAAAAGATTCCATATCAAGTCATTATGAAAGGCGAGAAGGGAATCAAGTACAGTGCAACCGAGGCTTAAGTTTACGTTAATAACGTTATAAGTACTTACGGCAGTTATTTTAAATTCATGTAATTATATGTTGGAGCCAACTGTTTAAGTTAGCCTTTTAACTCAACCATCTAGCCTTTTAACTTAACGGCAACCTTACAGCTAACGGCTTGAATGATATTCAATAAGTTATAGTTTAGAATGGAGCTGTAAACAGTCGTGTAAGCCGAATTGGTCGCAGTAACGAAGTCAGGGAACCCCGACCAAATGGGTTAGGTTACAACTGTGATCAACTGCGTGCGAGCTGAAAGAGCGAAACTAGGCGAGTACTTCCACCAGCCAGGCGGTTGATTAAACGGCTAAATAACTCATTTGGCTGCAACATACATAAAGGTGGCGGAACGGTGCACAATATTTTAGCGACTAAAAACGGGTTGGGACTACAGGATAGCTGGAGATGTTTGCAAAGGTTCGTTGATATTGATATTATAAATGCACAGATCAAATTTTTATTTATTTATGCCGCCTAAAATATTGTGTACGGTTGACGTAAGCAATAATGAATAATTATTTTATAAAATAATATAAAAATATATCTAGAACCAAACTTAGGAAACAGCGATCGCTTCATAATGTAATATATTATAATTTATAGGTAAACGTTTTAGCGCCTGCAATTTTATTATGTAAAAAATATATACTTTCCGTATTTCTATGGTAATATTTATTTTGAATGAATTATAAAGCGTATAATATACATCGAGTCCCCAGGTACATAGGAATATGTATGTATTTAGCAAAATTACTGACAGCTCTACCAAAAATTGTTAACTACGCTTGGTATAAGGTTCCGTCGTTGCATTTCAACAGTTTAGAGTAATTACTTGTATTAGAACATTAGGCTATTGTGTAGTTGAGTACCGCCAAACGTCGCCGCACGCGACATAGTGCTAAGTTCTAGCATATAATATCATTTAAATTATAAAATATAAAAGAAAATAATTATATTCAGAAACGAATCTAAAATGATATAGACTTACGTGTAAAAATTAAAAAGATATTTAAGAAAACTATCACCGTGTTGTTTCAAAGAGTATTAAATATAAGTAAGTCAATGTTATCGATAGGAAAGGAAAATATGTAAATGTTTCAGTTGTAGTAGTGATCTCTTGTTGTACGCATATTGTACTACATCTAGTTATGTTTCGGTGCTCTAGGTTTATTGAACAATGTAAAGATTTTAGTTATTTTTAAATTGATGTTTGTATATTGAACATGTCAATTATGTTATTATTTATTGGGAAATCATTAGATGAGAGTCCACATCAAATTCAATGAGATGCCACTGAGCTATTTACATATACCTACACCAGGAACTAAAGCCTTTAGAATAAATTGTTAAATGGTATTGACTCGTCACACTTGTATTAAAACTTCATTCCAGATGTGTGAAATGATCTGATAATTATAGATAAGTTGGAATGGTGGGAAAAATTATATAGATTCCTATTAGATATATACCTTTATTGTGCATTTCTAATGTAACATGGAGGCGGTTAGTCTTGCAAAAGCAGGCAATGGTGCAGGAACATATGGAGATAAATTTGACAATTGTATCGTCGATATTATAGCGCACATTTCTACTTCTAATCTACATAGCACTCGGTAGTACAGAACTATTTTCGATAACTATTCTATGTATTTTGAACTCTATTCCATAAGTCATATAGAATAGTTTATCATTTAATTGCATAGATTAACGAAATGGTGCTGTGAAACAACGGACTATGTTTTATGTTGTAACTTTAGAGTTCAGGTATATTTGGTTACTTGGTTATGGTCAAGAGATGATCTCTTGCATGGAAAAAGGATGTAGAGATATTTTCTGCAGCCCGGTTACTTCTGTCTACTACCAGTCTGCTTATCTATAATGACATGTACTTATAATCGCCAAAGAAAATAAAAAGTGTCTATCTATTGTCTATAAAAACGCAAAGAAACAATTCCTTATGTTAACGCACCGATGTCCGCTTTCATGTCCGTTGTTTGCGTCAAATGGAACGCTTGCCAGAACTATGGTGGATTTATTGCACAATTAATTCCATTTAGGTGTTATGGATTATGTAAGTTAGACAATTCTATTCTCAGTATTGAATAAATATTTTAATGAATCTGTCTGCTTTTGACTTTTATCCTAAAACTTATTCTCAAATAGATGCTCTGTGCTTCTTATGAATCAACCCCTTTTTTTTTGATATGGCATCTCGTAGGTCGCCATTAGAGGCCGTAACTACTTAACCGAACTTTCCTGTGGATGCCTTAATTAAAAATTAAAGCCTCCAGCCAGGGGCACTTAGAACTCCCTGTGGGGTACGAACCTCGGCTTAGGGCGTCGCTAGAGAGGACAGCAGGGGACGACTGGATCGAAAGTTGTATTTAATGGTTTGATGACCGCGGCGTTTCCTAGTACTAGCTCTGAGAAGAAACGCCGAAACAAACTCGGAGGTTATTGTTGGGACATTATGATATTACTGGCTCAGCTGCGGCGCGGGCTGGCCTTCATCGGACAAGGGACGGGGGAAGGGATTACTACGTGGAGCGCGTCGCGGTGGACCTCGGCGGCGAGGTCGGTAGGTCGGTCTGTGTTTGTGTAATGTGCTGGTGGCCCTATTGGCCTCTTGGAGGAGGGTAATGGGGTCATCGGGGTCTGGGAGAGCATGCCGAGGGCGGCGAAGTCGGGAGATGGTGGAGGGAGTGTAATTGGCGGCCGCTGCTATAAGAGGATTGCGGTGATTGGCTATGAATCAACCCAAAATAGATTTCACGAACGCCTTCACAATAAGCAATGTTCTATCTGAAAGGATAGTCGTGCAAGGCTTCGGTACTCATGTACGGCTTTACTCTATTGAGCAATAGCATGAAGTAAAAATCACAGCACAAGCTTTTATCCATACATACATAATGAACATTCATCAACCTTTTTATCGTCCCACTGTTGGGCACAGGTCGCTATCTACACCCATGACAAAAGCTTTTCGTCAGTGTGAATTCCATCACAAAAAAACGACGAGACCTCTGACGAATAAATAGTTTAAACAATAGCATGCGTGTAATGCACAGGTGTTAGACGTAAGGGCGTACCCAGCTTCTTGACAATTTGACATGGTAAGTCAGATTTTTAGGGTCGAATCATCCCCGGCTATTTTGTCTTACAAACTACCGAAGCACTTTTACATGAAACATTATCTATTTGTAATGTGTTTTGTAGGGCAAGTAGACACAAATGATCCTAGCTGTATACTTTGATTAGTAATTAGGGGAGTTCATACATGTTCTGGGAGATTTCCAGGGGGAGGGGGAATTTTCCTTGCGGCTGCCCCTCCCTGCAAATCAAGATTTCACTTTAACCATGGGCGTATCTAGGAGGGGCTTAGATACGCCCATGGTTAAATCTTCAATGGTTTCAACTAGGGTTGTAACGGAGTTTCGCCTCCGCTTCCGTTACTGCGGAAGTTCCGCAAGAAATCGTATCTTCGCTTCCGCCTCCGCACAATTTTTGCTGAGTTATAACGGAGGTTTATTTACGTATTTATAAAATAAATAACGCGCAAGCTGCAACGCTCGACAAACGTCCGGCCGCGTTTGAGCGCAAAATGGTCAAGAATCAACTTGTGCGAGGCGGGAATGCGGCAAACACAATTTGTTTCTCCTTAATTTTCATTACAAGGTGGTAATATTTTTTTTACCAAGTATACTACTATTAATGTACGTATTTAATATAAACATTTTGTTTTATTTAACCATAAATTATTTTTTTTCTATACGTACTTTCACCTCCGCCTCCGTTAACCTGCGCATCCGCGGAGGTGAGACTCGTCGCCTCCGCATCCGCCTCCGCCTCCGTTACAACCCTTCAACATAGTAAGACGAATGTTTGTATACCTGCTGCAGCTTTTTCGTTTTAACGACTTTCACATCAAACGAGCCGGGAATCAGAGATGCAGGCCGCCTCTAGTGGATGGAGGTCGCAGAGTGTTTCACGACACAAGAGAGTGTGTAAAGCGGGCAATGGGGCAGTAACATAAGGAGAGTATCTTGACAATCCCATCGTCGATATTTTAGCGCACATTCCTACTTCTAATCTATGTACCATTTTGTTTTGTGAATGGCCGCCACGGGGAGATGCTTGCCTATAGAGTAACATATAATATATGTGCGATGAATGTTCATGCGAATTCGAATGCGGTTATGACCGGGGTGCATTCGAATGGGTGGGTGGGTGTTTCATAAGTGTAGAGAAGAAACACCGTGACGGTTTTAGCCGGTAAGAGCCGATATACCACTCTGTCATCGCCACGATAAGTCCACGAGGATTTCCACCGCGGAACCAAAAAAAGCGGAGTGCTCTCAGATGGTTAGATAAAATTGACAGGGGGTTTATACCTACAGCTTCCATCTTCCTGCGGCGGCGTTACCATGGCCAGACTAGCTGGATTTACGTATTCTTTTCGGCTCTTCAACCTCTAGGGCAATAAGTAGTTCGTACTTTGTCAGCTTTGTGTGACGTGAGTCAGGGTGTAGCTTCGCCGTATCGATGCGCAAGCTGGTCCTGCGAATATTTGGAGGCGCAATACTAGTTAGTTGATACAGCATTCGTACTGAAGTCGGATTTAAACCGATTAATGTTTGCCTTACAACCACTAATAATCCGGCACGGCTTATTTAGTACCTACTTATATTTTAGCGGTATCCACTAAGCTAGGACTGCGGAAAAACAGCGTCATTGCGGTTGTTTACAGGACTACACGAGATGCCGTCATCTGGAACATATGAGGCAGCATACAATATCAGGAAAGGAACGTCTTTTAATGGTATTGCCATGCCATGAAAAGTTTACGACCCACTTCTGTTAGAAAGATGGAAGACACATGAGTACGGTTTTGAGGAATTCGGTTTCAACGAGTTATCAGCAAAATAGTGGCGAGAATCAGAGCTTTGAAAAGATTAGTTTCGATCTCCTCAAAGTTAGTAGCTTAACAAGTGCCAGATCGTCAGTAGTTATCTAGAAAGCGCGGTAGCATTCTGGCTAACCGGTTGATCGTTACTTTAAAAGTCGAATAGTAGCGGAGCTGGTACGCTAGCTTGAGGCATTCAATTTTGTTGGGCTCGCCATCTAAAAACTTTAAGGTTTACCTGAAACCGTCGATTACCTACTGAGCAGTTCTCCAAGAATTCGTGTGAACTTTAAATCCTCTCAGAATTGATAACGTTCCACAGCACGCGTTTAATAAACCGTACCGTAATATTATGGTATGTCAGGACTCAAGTCCAGGAATGCTGCGCTTGTCATTTTGTTTGTTTCAAACCCGTGATTTTCAAAATCGACATTTATTCAAATTAACACCATGTCCGCCGTACTGGGGTGGGCGACGGGGTCTGTCAGACTTCTACTGACTAAAAACCACCCCGGTGTCTCTCCAGTCACGCACGCGGCACTGGAGTCCTTTATTCTGCCGCAGCCCCACACTCTCGTGCCGGCCCGGTCTGTCCGGGCATCGCCTCCTACACGGGGTAGTGAGGTGTGAAACTACTCCGTGCATCGACTCTGGGCCGGGGACATCCGCCTCGGGGTCCATCAAATAGGGGACGAGGACTTCCCCATGTCCCCATTCATGGGAGACGGAGATGGCGTTGTCTGCCTTTCCTCGGCGCCCGGTGCGTTTTCTGCGGCCCGGGAAGGGAGTTCAGATCTCCCTCTCCCGTTCCACAGCTTCCTTCTGCGACATCACATCCTCGCAGAAGGACACCACCGCGTCCCACGATTGCGCTACCGACCTTCCTCCGACGCACTACTGCCGGCAGCGTCAGGCGGCCTCCTACTTCATTTGTGAGGACACTGCGCTGCTCCTCCCAAGCTACACACTCGGAGAGCGTGTGCTGTGCCGTGTCCTCCCCGCATAGGACGCAGTGGTGACACCGAGCTTCCGGCTCCCTGCCTATGCGACGCAGGTACTTGCCGAAGCAGCCGTGCCCCGACAGCCTAAACGACAGGGAGCCGTTCTCCCGAGCCAGTCGTCGAGTACCGGCCGGATCCCCTCTGTGGTAGGACGCATTAAGTCTCTGCCGCCAGTCCGCCACCAGGACCTGGCGGAGCGCCTCACGGCGCAGCTCAATCTACCGCTGCACCGGACTGGAGCCCCGACTCCGCTCTTCCTCGCGCCATCTGCAAGTAGGTACTTTCGCCTCTAGGTCCCAGGGCAGGGATCCGGCCAGGACGCAAGCCGCTTCGTAGGAAATCGTGCGATACCCGCGCACGATGGCGTAACATTAGGTACCTACCTAATCTTTGTAAGTTAGTAGATGTGCATAGAGTAAGGATATAGGTAGAAAGTTCTTAGGATCGCCATGGGAGTTCTTGTGCCGGGCGTATACCTAGGTGGTGGTTTTCGCTGCTGTGTTTGCGAAGAGTAGGTAAACTTTTTTTTGCAATCAAGGATTATGCTAATATTTAATTGACAAGATTTCATATTTTTAAGATAGTTATTTTATGATGCAGTGTAAAATTAGAGCCTAAAATAGGATACCCGTATTTTTTTATTTTACGAAATGTTGTCTTTTTCATATAAAATTTCGGGTTTGAAATTCATTCTATTCAAAAAAGACGTAAGTGCCGAATGACGTCATTTATACGCATGAATAAACCGCTAAACGTTTGCCTGTCCAGACTGAAAAAAAAGCTCCATTCGACACTATTGTCTATGCTGTGAAGAAAAGGATAAACTTACTAAACTCCAGGCTGTATGGCGTATCATGCTTTTGCCTTTTCCGTTCAGAAGTACGGAAAGAAGGGAACCAAAAAAAATTTATGATGTAATAGGGATGTTGAACTTGCTCTAATAATACAGTATATCGATATTCGTATAAAAAGTACAGTACATATCGGCATAGAATAAGTACATATTTTCTGTCTCGGCCGTATCTGAGAATTGAATGACTTCGGCCGCGCGTTACGTTAACATGCGATACGGCTACGCGCCTCCAGCACTTTAATTACATTTGCCTACTTTGTGTTTCCATTGCTTTATCATTGTTGTATAAGCATTTTTCAGATAAAAAAATGAAATGACAGACGTAACGAAATGCTTTATTATTGAATTTTATGTATAAAAACCTGCATTCTAAAATAAAGCCACAGATTACAGAATACTACGATAAAGCTTAATTAAATATTATTTCTATGAACTTAGAATACCGTATGTTATATTTTTACTGTGATATCGGACACGAAACTAAATACTGTCCTATCTCTAAATTCAGTATCAGCATAAAATGAATCGAGCGTTACGTATTTAGGACACACCGTCACGGTCAATTTTAAGCTGGTAACGAATTTTGAGTTACGATGATATTTAGTTTACGTTGCGCTGCCCGCCTCCATCGGTTTCCCGCAACCTACACCAAGTCTTCGGTCCACCTTGTTGGGGACCTCCCTACGCTGCGTCTTCCGATATATGGCCACCACTCCAGAATCTTACTGCTATATCGGCCATCGGTTAACGTAGAACCGATGGCAATGTGCCCCGCCCACTGCCACTTAAGTTTAGCAACTCTCAACGCTATGTCGGTAATTTTGGTTCTTTTGCGGATCTCCTCATTTCTGATTCCATCGCGCAGAGAAACTCCGAGCATAGCTCTTTCCATTGCCCTTTATGTGACCTTGAGCCTCCGTATGAGGCCCATTGTGAGCGACGATTGTTTTAACTTTAATAGCATGCAACACCGTTTCATACCTACAGCCACATAGAATCTGGCTAACGAAAGATGAACCCACTAAAAGGCAGCAATTAAAAAAAAATAGATGGCAATGTTTTTTATATGAAGAAAGGCCAGAAAAAAATGTACACCTTTCGTTAGCCAGACTCTATGAGTTGTTTAATTTCAAAATCGGCGGTCAGATTTTTCATTAAATCGTTACCCAAAATAATAAATGACGTAAGTTTAATCTAAATAATTCGAAAACACTTTAAAAATTATGATTTTTTGCAATCATGCGACATTGACAGATGAACTTTACTAGAACATCGACATTCGACACGTTAATATTTTTCGTACATCCCTACTTTGCGATGAGTTCAGGTTTGACGTTTCGCGGTATTTAGGTTGTTTATTTTTCGAAAGGCGGGAAAAGGTTGAAAACGAAAGGCGCGTTTTTTAAACAAAAATTTTAATTTTTTCCTTTTTGTGCATTGTTCTTGTAAATAATTTCATAAATACTTAAATCTTACTCTATACGTTACTTATAAAGAGAGTTTATAATGCCGAAGAAGCGAAAGAGGAAGGAAGGGGATCCACCTCTGGATCCTCAGGAGGTATCTACTGATTCCGACTCAGCAGCGGAATCCGTGATAGCAGCAGAACCCAAAAAAGATAAATATGCAATTTATAAAGTGAAGGGTTACTCGCGTAAATACCCGGAGGATACCAACAAAAAAGAACTCGTCGTTTTCTTGAACCATCTAGAAGAAAACCAGACCTTCAGCGATAGAGATCGTATGGCCCTGTCGAAAGGCATACGCGAGCACGGAGTTTCAGGCGTAATGCATATGCGTACTATCAACAAGTACAAGGTTGGCATTACGTTCGACTTGCCGAACAATGCTAACATGTTCCTAAAGAATAAGAAGATATTAGACCAACTGAACATCAAAGCGTCCATTCCTGCTGCAGACACGGAGGTTACCGGTGTCCTGACCTCAGTTCCTGTGGAGATGTCGAATGCAGAAATTTTTTCATTAATTGGCAGCTCAAAAAATGTCATTCAAGTTAGACGATTCATGCGGAGAGTAAAGGGTATCGGCGGCGGCGGCGGTGTTGAATTTATACCTACACAAGCAGTGGCTGTTACTTTCGCTTCTACAATACTACCTGCGTATGTATATCTGGACTCATGGCGTCACGAAGTCAAACACTACATTCCACCGGTAAAGCAATGTTTAAGATGCCTTCGATATGGTCATATTGCCAAGTACTGTCGTAATCCACAGGTATGCTCAATTTGCACTTTAGATCATAGTTTTAAGGATTGTCAGGTCGACCCTAAAAATGCCAAGTGTGCAAACTGCAAGGGTGACCATATAGCTATCTCCTCATCTTGTACAATAAAAAAACAAAAAATTGAAGAAAATAAAATTAAGTCCAAAAGTGTTGCATATTCCGATCTTTTTAATGTTGGTGCATTTCCAGCGTTATCCGCAAAAAACTTAGATGTACAGATTAGTAACTTAATGAAATCAGATACCTTTATAAATATTTTAGTCGAAACAATAACAAAAATCATTAGTAATAAAGATACACCTATAAACTCTTCCTCAATTAAAGAGGTACTAAAAATAACTTTAAGAAATAAAATTCCAGCTTCTTAATGGATTTATCAAATTTAAACATAATGCAATGGAATGCACAGAGTCTAAATAGCAATAAACATATATTTACAAATTTCCTCTATACATACAATATTCATATAGCAATTATTAGTGAAACATGGTTTAGACCTGGGCAATACTTTGAAATTAAAAATTACAACATTGAAAGAAACGATTGTGGTAACAAACATAATGGGGTTGCCATTATAATTCATAAAAGTATTATTTATACTAAAATTAACACCTACTTTGACAATTCTTTACAAAATATTTGCGTACAAATTTCAATTAATAATAAGATGATAAGTATAGTTAGTTTCTACAGTCCTCTAAATTCAGATCCAGTTTTCAATAAAGATAACTTTGATTCTTTGGTGAAATCGATTCCTGGACCTTTTTTATTTGCTGGAGACTTCAATGCTCATCACACTTCCTGGGGTTGTGGTTCTGACTCATCACGTGGTCGAAATATATTAGAGGTCATTGACGAAAATAATTTAATTCTGCTTAATAATGGTCAGGCAACAACAGTTGGCTCCTTAACATGGCGTCCCAATGCATTGGATTTAAGTTTGGTGTCCCCTTCATTGGCACTTAATTGTGAATGGCATATACATGATAGTCCTCTTGGTAGTAGTTATCACATTCCTGCAATTATTAAAGTAGTGATTAGTAATGGTCAAAATAAAGATTCATTTGGAAACTGCCCTAACACTGAACATTTTCCCATCTTTCCAAATTACAAAATGGTGGATTGGAAAATGTACAGTAAAAATGTGGATGAAATGCTAGTTAATTTTAATACAGCTAATATATGTCCACTTGAATCATATCATCATTTTTGTACAGTTTTACGTACAGCTGCTGCTAATTCTTATTTTAATGGCAATAAAAATATAAACAATAATATGAGCAATCGCTCATGTCCTACAAAGAGGTTTAGAAGACCTTCCCTTCCTTGGTGGAACCGAAAGTGTACGGATGCTGTATCACACTTCAAAACAGCTTATATAGATTTTAAAAATAATCCATCAGAAGTAACTTATTTAAATTTTAAAAGACTTCGTGCACTTAAAAAATTAACTATAAAAACAGAACGACAAAAAAGTTGGTTATCCTTATGTGAAACTTTCAACAGATGCACACCAATATCTATCATATGGAAATTCATGCGTAAATATAACAAAACATATAATTCTATTAATCTTGGAAATGATGCATGGATATCGGATTTTTTGAAAAAATACACTCCAGATTTTGTACCCCATACCCCAACTTCGTTATTGAATAATAGTACCGCCTCTAGTTCTAGTAATTCTATTCATAATTTTCTATTAAAACCTTTTACAATTAGTGAGTTAATATCTGCAATCTCTTCCCGAAGAGACACTGCTTATGGTCTTGATGGAATGCCATACATATTATTTAAGAAACTGAGCATTTCTGGTTTAAAATCATTTGCAAATATTCTTAATCAACTATGGGAAAATAATATTATTCCTGAAGACTGGAAAGTAGATTGCCTAGTACCCATTTTAAAACCGGAAAAACCTGAAGCAAATCCTGATTCTTATCGTCCTATAGCACTTACTTCTTGTGTTGGTAAAATATTTGAGCAACTATTAAAGCAACGATTAGAGTATTATGTTGAAAAAAATTTTATTTTACCTTCTAATCAATTTGGATTTCGTAGAAATCGGTCCGCTAGAGAAAGTGTCTGTCAACTGCAGCTTGATATACGTAATGCTTTATTAGCCAATAGCAATTTTATTGGAGTGTTTTTTGATATTTCTGGGGCATTTAATGGAGTAAATATAGATATCTTATGCCATGAACTACAAATAGGGATTAGTGAAAAACTTATATTTTGGGTTCGTAATTTCTTGAGTAATAGAAAAGTATTTGTTAAATTTAATAGTCATCTTTATGGTCCTAGACTCTCATCAAAAGGTGTTTGTCAAGGGGGCATATTGTCACCTTTGTTATTTATATTGTATATACGTAGATTAAATTTAATATTAGGTTCTCAGATTAAAAATTTACAATTTGCTGATGATTTAGTTGTTTATACTACTGGAACTAACTTATCACAGGTTGTCCAAAAAGTCAATGATGCCCTGTCAAATTTATACAAATATTTCTCCTATCTTGATCTTGATGTCAATTCATCTAAGTCTAAAGTTGTTGTGTTTGGTAAACAGAGTCATAATATGCCCTCAGTTGTATATAACAATTGTGTATTGTCCATTTCACAAGAAGTCAAATTTTTAGGGGTTCTTTTATCACACAATTTATCCTGGACTAATTATATAAAACATATAGTTAGTAAAGCAAATAAAGCATATAATATATTGAAATCTTTGGCTGGTTCATATTGGGGTGCAGATCCAAAAATTTTACTATTGTTATATAAATCTTTAGTACGTAGTCACTTTGAATATGGTTTTTATTGTTTTGCTGCAGATACCAAAATTGTAAATAGTTTAGAAGTTCTGCAAAACAAATGTTTGCGTCTTATTACTGGAGCATTCAGAAGCACTCCTATAAATGCAATGCAGGTTGAATGTAATGTCCCACCATTAAGGATTCGTTTTCAATACCTGAAAGAAAGATTCATATTAAAACTTTTTAGTGTAACTAATAATAATCTCTTAGTCAATTTGTTGCATTCTAATTTCAGTTTGGGTATAAAACCATTTTATATGTTAGAGGAGCTTCATAACTTTATAAAGTTTATTAAAGATGCAAATGTCTACCAATCAAAAAATATTTTGCCTTGTTATCAAGGAACCTTCATAGGTAAATTTCCTGAAATAAAAATAATAATTAAAAATAAAAAGGAACTTTCTACTAAAGAGACAGTTAATGCATTGTTGTCAGAGTGGTCAGATCATAAATTTGTGTACTGTGATGGTTCTAAAAGTAATAAAGCAGTCTCTTTTGCTATTTATGAGCCAACATCAAATATAGGTGTTGGTCATAAAATTTATAAAGATACCAGTATATTTACAGCTGAAGCTGTTGCTATTTTGAGTGCTTTAACACACATTAAAAATTTAAATTCAGGACACAACAAGTGGATTGTAGTAAGTGATAGCATGAGTGTTCTGAAAAATCTGGAAAATAATAAATTACATGCTAACACTAACTACATAATCTATTTAATTAAAGAGTTGTGGACTGAACTGTCCCAGTCGCATATTAAAGTTAGCTTTGTATGGGTACCCTCACACATTGGTGTCCCAGGCAATGAAAAGGCTGATTATCTGGCTAAAAAAATAGTTGATTTAGAGGAGTTGATTCCACATTCTGATATGAGTGTTTCTATACCACATACAGATGCAGTTAGTCTTTTAAAACAGCGCATGTGTCATGCATGGGGGAGACACTCATATCAGTTTACACAGGTACAAAATAAAGGTAATTGGTTTGCTACTATGGATGTACAGGTAAACTCCTTACCTTGGTTTTGCAGGTATAAAAAATTTGTAAATAGGAAATTTTATTCAATTATCTGTCGTATGCGTTTTGGCCACTGTCGTTTAAATTTTCATCTTCATCGTCTTAGAATTGTTACTTCCCCTTTTTGTGAGTACTGTGAATTACAGACAGTTCAGTCTTTGCATCATATCTTCTTTGAGTGTTCGTCTTTCAACATTCAGCGCCTTGTGTTGTCGGACGAATTACTAAATATTTATAAAAAACCTGATAAGGTCCCGCAATGTATTCAGGAGCTGCTTATGAATGCCAAAACTTATATATATTTGTACAGATTTATAACTGAGACTGTAAAGGATGTATAGGTTGTAATTATTTTTGTTTTTTTACTTCAGGTAATTGTATATTGTAGTATATTTGAAACTAGTCTAAAAAACTTAAAAGTGTACTTTGTGAACATAATATTTTGTAATTTTATATTTATAATTTGTTTCTAAATGAGGACTGAGGAGATATCTATAATTTGACTTGACAATGACGTTTGTTTTTGTTTACCTTGGATTTGACAAATACTGATGAAAAATGGCTAATGGAAAATGCGAAAGCAAATTGGAATTATTACGAAAGAAGAGAATACAGCGAAATTAACGACAAGATACCCAAATACGAAAGACTTTTTATTGAAAAATTATTACGAAAGAAAACTTGGAACGAAAGACTAGGCGATATGGTCGAACGACTATAGCCTTCCCTAATGGGTAAAAGGAAAAAAAAAAAAAATTGTTTATTTTTCTTAGGTGTTTTTGTAAAGTTTATTGCGATCCAACGTAATTTTGTTGATCCATTCACACTTTCTTTGTCATCATGAAGTTATCCGAAGGATTTCAAGTTGCTGATAGCAGGAACTTGCCGACAGTAGACTACTTTATGTTACTACAATATATGCATGAAAACGAATGTTATAACGCCGCTGAAACACGTAGTGCTAAGTCGTTGATAGCATCACGTGAAGCGTATGTAAACACGGCAGTAGGATACGTGGAAGTCAAGCGAGAAGGAAGTATGTGCACGTGCAAATGCAGGGTGACACCCGAGCACAAAGTCAAAGGTAAATTGTACCAGGTAACCGCAATTATTGATGAAACGGAAGAAAAAATAATTCAGGTGCAATGTAATGACTGTGCAGCGTCTGCAGGTGGATGCAAGCATGCTATATGTTTTGCTATGTGGCTTATCAAAAGGTCGGATGAACCATCAGTTACTTCTACCACATGTTATTGGACTAAACCCAAACTTGCAGGAGCTATAGGGGACCAAAAATTCATTACCGCAAAGGACATTGTTAAAAAAAGAAGAATTCCTGATAATATAAACATAAACATTCCATTATCTAAGTTTACCGAGGAATGCAAGAAACGTAAAATAAGTACAGGAACAATTCTAAAGTATTGCGGTGACCACCAACATACACTAAATGATTGCAGAATACATAACTTGATGCTCGACTTCCTACATGAGGTTCATAATGATCATAGCTATGAAAATTTCCGAACATTTAGTGAAAATAAATTGACAAATGATGTGATCAACAGCATTGCTGAAGCAACAAAAACTCAATCTGACTCAAAACTATGGCATTCTTTGCGTCAAGGAAGAGTGACAGGGTCTAGAATCTACGAAGCAATTCATTGCAAAACTCAAGATGGTGCTCTGGTACAAAGCATTCTTGGTGGATATAAAGTGCCTGAGAGTAAAGCTATAAAAAGAGGAAAGGTACTAGAAAAAAAAGTTCTTCAAATACTAGAGAAGGATGTTAATACTAAAATAAAAAGTACGGGACTAATTTTAAAATCACCAGTAATTGGAGTATCTCCTGATGGATTATGTGACAACTTCGTTGTGGAAGTCAAATGTCCCATTAGTGAAAAGACAATGAAAAACTACATAAAAGATGGTGAACTTCAAGAAAAATTTAAAGCACAAATAATGATACAAATGCATGCTGCAAAGAAATTAAAAGGATTGTTTTGTGTGGCTGATCCTACTTTTGAGCAGTCGAAAACCATTCACAAATATTGGGTAGAGTATGACAGTGCATATGTACAAAATTTATTAAAATCAGCAGAAAATTTCTGGAAACAATTTATTTTTGAAAAGGTTGTAGATAGTGCAAAATAAAACAAATGTAAAATATGTAAATCTCTTTTATTGATTTTTTATAATTGAATCCTGTAGATCAAACCACATGCAACAATCACTGCTTCGTCTCTGTATTGAACTAATTTATTATTTATTACAGAATGTGGTTTTAAAAATTTGAACATCCTTATTCTTCTTATAACCCTTTCTACATGAATACGGAGGCTAGCTATGACTTTACTTTTGATCGCCTCCTGTTTGCTCATTTTAATATCTTTCAATACGCTTGGTGGTCGAAGCAATTTAATTTGTTTTTGATTGAGTATAGTATCAATATGTTTAAATCCTCTGTCTGCTAATATGGTACAGTTAGATGGCAAGCACTCTAAAAACCCACTGATTTCTACTATTTTAGAGTCTGATACACGACCACCAAAGCCATTAGACACAAAATTAATAAGACCATCTGGAGTTGTAGCCAGCAAATACTTTAAAGTGTTAGCATTTTTATACTGCGACCATGTGAGAGACTGATAAATAGGATCAGATGGTTTCTCTATTTCTATCTCAAAACAATCTATTATGCAAAACACATTTGAATATTCTTTATTTATTGTGAAAGAGGATGGCAAATTTCTTTTAACATCTAGTCTGGAAGGAGAAAATATAAATTGTTTGAAAAATTGTGATAAAATGCACAAAGTCTTGAAAAATATTCTCCATAATGTGGTTAATGAAACCTCAAACACATCGGCTATTTGAAAAAAGGGAGTATTATTTTTAATTTTATATAATGTAATGATAGTATTAAAAGATTTAACATTAAGTTCAGTTTCTATAAAACTGATCAACCAGTAATATTTTTTTGGCAAACCTAAGTATGCATAAGGTTTTCTCTCAATCAAATTAAGCATAAAGCTTCTGCCTTGGATTCCTCTTTCGACACCAACTTCAGACGAAACTTCAGAAAAATCAGGTGAAGATGTACTTCCTTGTGTTGAAGGCATTGTTTCTTCTGTAGATATACTTTCAACCTTAGACCTATCTAATTCTTGTTCCTTTTTTTTCTTATCTTTTATAAGCATCTTAATTGCACAAGAAGTAGCTCGGTCTGCTGTCTGTATCTTAACTTGCACAGCTTTGTTACATCTGATTGGATTTTCATAATTTGTCCCCTTGTCAACAGTCATTTGTGATGCTGAAGATGTGCTGGGTGTCGGTTCATTTATATCTTGATCAATGTTTCTTGAAGACATGTGTATAAGAGATCGTGGTAGTCGAGACTTTAACCTAGCTCGCCCTTTCATCATACGCCAATACTGGTAGTTTTCTACATCTTCCTCAACCTAAAACAAAATGTTTCATTCATAAGTCAGAGGCATGTTCAACACTAAAGCATTATCAGGGGCTATCCACACATATATGGGGCACAAAGACAGTGTCGTTGCATGCATTTCTTATGATAACCTTGTTCACACTCATCCCTTGGGCAAACTTGTTCCGGGCCAGGCACAGATAGGTGTAGATAGACCCTTAAAACACTGTCTCAGCCCAGACAATTAACATATGTGAATAAAATCATACGTGCGCTGATATTTTATTTGTTCTACACGGAGCACGGATTTACCCGTCCCTAACACGTCCTTATGAGTGGACTGACCCTAATATAGGAAACTTATTAACATGTTATCACTTACATTTAGATGATCTTCACATATGTGTAACGGGCGTTTGGGGCACTCAACACCCACCGCTGTACACCATTCATGTTTCTGCGAGTTAGGTACTGCAAAAAAATATTTTCTTGGGATTTTTTATTGAAGTGTTCTTACATGTTGGCAAGTAACAATATTTAGGAACCGTTGATGGGGTTGTATTCTTTACTCGGATTCATTTTACGAAGAAATCTGGAGCTTTTTCAATTCACTTTTAGTTTTAAAGCTTTCTGGTAAAAACAAACAATGAGGCTATGATTGATGTTCAACGTATTCGGTGATGATTGATACCATGGAGCAAATCTAAAGAGGAGGTGTTGTAATTAGATTTCTTCAAGAAACAATGCGTGACAATTTGCGGGATGAGGGGTGCAAAAAGTGGGCGGGATTTTGTTAGATCCTGCCCCCTTTTTTGTTTTCCATCTACCGGTCAAAAGCAAAACTGCTTGCTTCTTTTTGAATTTGATGTTACTACGTAGTTTTACTACCTCACACTAGATGTCATAACATCTACTACTACAGGGACGTACTCAGAATTTTGGTACCATTACCTATTATGTAAACAAGTAATACTTTCCTTAATCAAAAGTAGCATGATACGAATGAAGCTGTGTGTGTGTGTGTGTGTATGGTCAAGTAATGTTAATTTCAGAGGCAGAACAAATAATAAACAAATTATATCGAACTAAATTTTATTTACAAACACTATTATGTAGGAATATATCTACTACAGATGGCGCGTGCAGTGCTATTTACACGGAGCGCCATGTACTGAAAACATGGAATCCTCACCCCCAACTGTGACGGAACCTATCTCATATAAATATGTAGGTAGATAGTTGAGGATATACAACTATAAATTCCATTTAGGTACACGGGCCTGTGAGCGTCTAAATTTTATACCAGTACTTATTTGATTTACTTAAAGCAAAATGTTTAAATCAAATCAAATAGTTTATTTGTGATACACAGGTACATATCATAGGTCTTACAAATACAAATGTTGTGTTGTGTACGTTTATTTTTAACTAGTTATAAGAATGCAGATTATTAAGTAATGCAGTAATCTGATCGTTAAATGTATTTAGTTTTATGAATGATATTAAAGGACTAAGTTAGATTATGGTTTGATTAGACTCAGGTTATTGATATTGTTGCGGAGATTTAACTTATGTGTATTTAACTTATGATTTAACAATGTTTTTTCAATTTTACTTATTTTTATCAATGTTTTCTGTTCTTTTAAGTTTTCGTACTAGATACTTACGCAGGCTCTCGCTACAAAAAACAATAATTACGAAGTTGTTCTATTTCTTGCTTTAACTTTTTCTTTCCAGGCCAATCATGAAGTATCAAAAGTTCATATAAATCACTTGTAATTTTCTTTTAAGCTATAACATAAAGAATAAAACAAAAGAATATTAAATTAATTCATTCTCCCAAAATAATTGAAACTGGTAAATACAAACAACATTGAAACGAACCGATATATCTAGTTTTATACAGGGTAATGTTCCCTTCTTTAATTTTCGAAGTCCTTTTTTGTCACCAAGAAGTCTTCATCATTAAAATGGCAAGATCAAATCTTTGTATATTTTGTCGGAGTCCAGTCTTATCTATTAATTTTAGTGATTCGCTGCTGTTTAAGTATCTCTTCGAATAGAAATCTAAAACATACATAATTTAAACAAAAACTTTTATGATGGTTGTCTCACGAAGTGGAAGTACTTTCGATAATGTAGATTAAAGAGAGAATAGTGTATTTAATTTAAAGGAGGTTTATTTTCATTTCCTGAGTATTAAATATTTTATTAAAAGTACTTTCCATAGCCGTGGAACACTCTGTAAAATAATTGGATTCTAATTACGACCCTGTCATTTTGTTAAATTCAAGGGATGGGTATTTCTTCAGTTTCGACATTATTTGCGCATTTTTGGTAAAAACATCTCAATTTCATTTTTTTTTAATTTGATAGGTTTATGATATTTGGCATTATTTTATTTACTAAATTAGTGAAAGGCACGCTTATACATCAAACATTGAAAGAGTTATTGCCTCTTAAAATACGTGACAAGCTACGGTAATGAACGCCACCCTTGGTAATGAAATTTTAAGTATACGGTGATGAAATATAGAGCGAAGGTAATGATACAAAATGATGGGATATTCAAAAAAAACAAAGATGTTGTAGATTATAATTTATTTTAAAATCAACTTAACAAAATAGGTACCTAATTAATAATTCTTCCATAATTGAAGTTTTGGTAACAATCAGCCTTCCAATGTCTTAGTAAACTAATCCGATTTTGATATTCGGACCGCAAAATGCACAAGTAATATAAAAAGCAGTAACAAATAATAATGAAATTCTTCCTAAAAATTTAAAATGAGAAAATATCAATCAATCTTTGTCAATGAGTACAACCAATGCAAATAAAATATATAAAAATCAACAAGATAAATTATTTTAAACATAATATTATATGTATATGTAATCATAAAGTACTTTTTATACTGTTTTTGTTTTAAGTGTTTATTTTTTTGTTTATATTTCTTTTTTATTTATTTTCGTTGTTTTTTATTTTTTTGTTTTTTTTGTATTCATTTTTTATATTTGCGAATTTACAAGACAACTTTTTACTTTATTAATGCTACATTTTTTTGCCGGTCTTTTTTCCTACTCCTTTTCCTCTATATTTGCTTTTGTCTTGATGTTGATCCTCAATAATATTTTCTTTATTTTCTCTCTTTTCTATGTCAGTGTCTGGGTAGTCCTCAAATTTACCGAAATCAGATATAAATTCCTCAAATTTATTACAATATGTCTTACTTTCAGAACCAACAAAAGTTGAGTTCTGCCAATCGCCAAGTTTTCTAATGTTAGATAAAAGGTGCACCTTTTCTGGTGATTTAAATTCTTTTGATATGGAAGCCATAGCAGGAAATATTATTATGTCACTAGCTAGTCCTTCCTGTTTTATTATATTTGAATGCAACTTCTTACTGCGTTTACGCGGGTATGAGTTCGTATGAGCTCTGGACTATAACTGCCTGATTGTACATCATAGATTTTAGGTTCATCAAAAGTTGGTGCTTCATAGGTTTCCGGAATGGGAACCGGTATGGGTAAATTATCTTCAAGGGTTGGTTCTTTGCAAAATTGGGAAATCACTTTTTCGAGGCTGTGAATACCGAGACTGTAATGTTGACACATTTCCTCCTGACACCTGAAACAGCTTCGGCTACGCATCTCTAAATGATCTCTTGAACCACACCTCCAAAAGACCTGGTGAACGGCCATAGTTCCTTTAAAAGATGGAATGCAATTAGGCATCATGGCTTGCTTTTCATCTATGTCTGCATTTGTGATCTCCACAATTTTGATATTTGGCAGGTTTGCTCTTGTAATTTCAACAAATTTGAAAAATGTCCCGACGTCTGTTCCTGTGTTGACAATTCTATCGGCGGTCCTTTTGACTACCGCTCCTAGGCCATCTGGAGCACCTTTTCCGTGACCCACTTCCATGTTAACTCCATCCATGGTAATTCCAGGTTAACTTACGAAGTGCTAAAAACTGTTTTTCCAATTGGGTCAAAATATAAAACATGTTTCGGTTCCTGTATTGACTGCTGGGGCTGTCGCTATAAAAGTGTAGGGTATCAATAAAAGGTGAAATTTCAGAAATTTGACTCAAAATCGGGTTCAAGTGTGCCCAAATTGCAACGGCTGTGTTTCAAATTGTCGGATATGGTGCAAACTGAGTGAGTTTTTAACTGGGATGTTTCGAAGTCTTTGATATATATTACTACAGTGTGAATAGACACTTCCTTTCTACTGCCGCCAAAATGAAAAGACTGAATCTCCGTGTGATGTTTAAGAGCGTAGTTTTCGCTAAAATCTAAATGTAGCACAGCTTCGTTTATCTGAATACTATTTTTTAGTTCTTTTAAAGTTTTATTTTGCACAACAACAGTAGCGCAATGCGGCAAAAAAATTTAATATGATTTTCAAATTTATTAATAACATCTAAAGGGTGCATAATTTTCAGTTTTAGCCCAAAGAATGTTATGTTTTACTTTTCCATCCTTCTCATAGGTGTTAGAAGTCTTACGCCATTCAAAATATTTGATGTGTATATCGTTACTAAATTCTAAATATTCAACAACCTTTGGTTCACAATTAGAACATTGAAGGATGTTTAAAAGATCATGATTTGTTTTAATATTTATGATTTCTGCCCTATTTAGAGCCTTTATTAGTAACTCTGAATTGCAATGATAAATACATTCGCATGTGTTTCTGTTTGGTTTGGGAAATAAAACCCAAAATGGCCTTAATTTACAGAAGAACGTGTAAGACACAGATGTATTTGGATTCTCAACGCAGAACTTTTTGTACAAATTTATAAGAGTATCATTTAAGTACCTTTTTTGTTTTCTGTTTTTCTTTCTCGTGATATATTCTTTTTTGCCTGGTGCTACTCTTGTATTCTCTCTCGTCTTCATTATAAAAGCACTGAACTTTGTTAACAACATCTTTTTCTTTTTTTTTTTGTTAAAATTATATTGGATCTTTTTTTTTTGCCTATTTTTCTAGTCGGTAGCTTTTTATTATTCCTTGTATTCATTGTATTGTCTTTTATCTTCTCTTTATATATGTTTAAAAGTCTCTTCAATTTCTTGTTTTCTTGTTTTATGTTGCAAAGCTCATTTTTCATTTTTTTCATATCCCTATCTCTTTGATAACGTATATGTCTTATTGTTGCTCTTAACTTAAAAGTTTTATCAGTTTCTTTGGTCCCAGTATCTTTTACAGAATTTGAAGGAATTGATTCTTCAAGCGGATTATTATCATCAAGGGGCTCGTCTTGTGATGTTTCAACGTCCAGAAGTTCAAAATTTTCAATTTCTTTTCTTTTTTTTTTTGTATACATATATTTCGTGCTGTTAACTCTCCATCTTCTACGTTTTTCTCTTTGAGCAAGTGGTGTTAAATCTTTAATGTCAACATTTTTTTTTCAGATTTTCTTTTTAAGTACCTTGCTTTTTCCTTTTCTTTTTCAATATTATATTTCTTTTCTTCTTCAATATTATAATTCTTCATTATTTTTTAAAGCAGCGTAGCGTTTCCGCTTAGCCAGTCTTCTTCTCGCTAAAATTTCCTCTTTCGTCTTCTTAGGAAGTGCCATTTTTTAACTGAAATAGAAAGCATTTATTAAGCAACAGTGTTAATAGCCTATATGTTATCATTTATTTAAAAAAATAAATAAACAGAAATTTATTCATTACCGTAATTTTCCATTCATTACCGTAACCCCAAAAAGGTTACGGTAAACGACTGTAATGAAGGACACGGTAATGAATAATATGCAGTTTTAGGTTATTATATATTTTTCTATAAACTTTACTTACCATCTACACATTCAACAATGAAATTGACACAGAACTTAATGAATTGATGTAACAACTAGATACCAAGTTTATTTACGTATCAAGATGTAAGTGGACTTGTAATGAAACACAAAATGGACTAAACACTGTAATACTTGAACATCAATCAAGTTTTGGCACGAGATCTTGCGTAGATCCTTCCCTTGTTACGTTTGCCGGTCGACTGAAGAACTTGGGGGCTGCCGCTCGCTACATGGCGACATGATCAAAGATTATTGTCGCGTAAAATCGAAAACTCGTCATGGTTTTGGTAATGAATTTTTTGTTGTTACAAAACTTTAAAAACACGTTTGTTCCTTATTTAATCATAAAACTACGTTTTACTTTGTTATTAAGTAACAAATGACAATTAAGTTATTCGACACATTCGCCAAACTTACGATATTTGCGCTAAATTTACAAGTATACTAAAAATATAATGAAGTCTAGCATTGGAACAGGCCCCTGTAATGAGTTTTGTTGTTATTTACATTTTTTTTAAATATGTTTCACACAAAAAAATACAAAAAAAAATCAAGCATTCATTAAAAATCGGAGGTATACATGACATAGATATATTAAATAGGGTTTAAACCAAAAGTTGAATTTATTACGCAGTGGAACTTTGAATTTGGTACGTTTTGAATATTTACCCGGATGACGATAGATGGCGGGCATGTTTAAAAATGTTTATAAAAACTGTAATAAATATATTTTAGCGGCTAAAAAGTCTTTAGGTATGTCAGTAGAACAAATTTCAGTACGTATGATTATTAAACTATATTAATACTGCTCTAATTACCTATTTATTTTAATTTCTATGACATAAAGTGTCGCCATCTATTGTCAAGTAGAATAAGTATAACGTAACGTAAGTGAACACGCCCACAAGATAAGAGATTTTTCTAGAACTATTCTTTTAAATTATGAATAAAATTACTTACACGTGAAATGTGATGCCTTTCGTAGCACCAGAACGTTTGTCCGAGCAATTTTTACAAGATAAAACACAACATTTCATCCTTTTTTACTTAATAATATGAAAATAACACGAAAAACCTCCGTTGTGCACAGAACGAACGACAACACTACACTGAATAAAGGCCACGCCCACTATGATGACGTCAGGGCCTATTGAGAATCACAGTGCACAGTTACTTAGGCCGCCTCCTCTCTATATTTGCTCCATGATTGATACATTCACGTTTGACATTGACATAAGGCAAACAGATTCTTTTCTGTTTTGCATAGGCAAAGACTTCAATTTTATTCGTGCTATAAGTGACGTCATCACGCGATTTTTATATTTTATTGGTTTTTTTGAAATTTACGCAACAAAAAAAAAATAAAAAAATATTTTCGGACCCAGGATAAGAAAATAAAGAAATGGTATTTTTATTTTACGGGGTTTTGAAATATGAAATGTTGTCAATTGAGTAAGTTACCATTTTTCTTCACGTAACTTGATGGAGTGTAAACACTTTTTCTGAAAGGAACAGAACGTCTTTTTCTTTTAATTTAAAGGGTTACTATTGTAGAAAGGTGTGTACGTCTTGATTCCTGGGATATGCCAGAGGCATTTGCTACATTCAAGAGGATGATTATTTTCGGGATGATAAGTCCTCATACACAGATTGAAAATGTTTCCAGTCGATTTATAGGACTCATCATTCTCATTCTCCTGCCCTTATCCCAATTTATTTGGGGTCGGCGCAACATGTCTTTTTCTTCCATGCATCCCTATCCGAAGCCATCTCGGCAGTCACCCCCTTCTTAGCCATATCATCCTTCACACATTCCATTCATCGTTTCCTTTGGTCTTCCCCGAGTCGATTTATAGGACTGTTGGAAATAAAACACAAAATGTTGATAGAAACTTTTATTTCGATAGTAACAAGTATCCTTGCTGTTACGATGTAAAAACTCACCAAGAATATTTTCCATCTAGGTTCCTGGCGCTGCACAGTAGGTATGGCTAATTCACAAATCACAGAAAAGGCATGACTCAGTGGTCATGGGATCTGGATACTTACCATATACAACACCAACACAGATCAGCAGATAGATTGAAAAGTTGGATGAAGTGAACTGTCCGTAGCGTCCACCCCTAGCATTAAGTAAACTGACAGGTCACTTCACCAGTTTTCAAGGTGAGACGGTAAGGAACTGCAGTGCTGTGTATAAAAATTTTTAGTGTACCACTAATAAACATTTACTTAACGCTCTATGTGGTAATCATACCACACGTTTATCCAAATTTGTTTTTATATTATAAACTAGCGCTTGACCGCATGATGCAGTGATGCAATCGTTGATGGTAAAGCGCGCTAGTTTATTAAGAGCCTATTCACTATAACCTTGAAGACACTTAAATTGTAGTCAAAAAGAAGAAGTTTTGTCTGTTGCCGTGAATTTTGTGGTTGATAATGTTTACTTTTGTCAAATATAAACTTTTTCAAGCTGCTCTATTTAAGTTGTTTTCCATTTTTATAATTTAAGCATGTGTTAAGACTAGCATCTGAAGTTTTTGCGTCAAGAGTAGTTCAAGGAGACATTGAAGTTTTGAACGACACAGAGGGCCTATTGCGACTTTGTTTAACACGATCGACGCGTTTGTGACTCGAAGCGGCCACCTTGGGAGCCATAGTATATCATCTATGTTGGGAGCGGCTCGACCATATCAGTCATAGGTATCATATGAAGCAACAACTAAAATTTCTTCAGCAACCGATATACCGTATCTTGTGTATTAGTTAGGATTAAGATACACTGAAGAATACTTATTTCTCAAAGAAGTAAAAAGTTATGGAAAATTTTTAGGTTGCCACATTAAGCTGCTCTATTTAAGTTGTTTTCCATTTTTAAATAAGCATGTGTTAAGACTAGCATCTGAAGTTTTTGTTATGTCCTATTATGTAAGGTTAGAATTTAATAATTGTGAATTCAGTGTTTTTTTTTATCAATGAATTAACGTCTAGGGTATATACACAATGTTATGAATACAGTGAATTGTCATAGATACCCTAGTTACAGATGGTGTTTACAAATGAACGCCATTTTCATTCACTATCACTTTCAACACCTTATAACACCACTGCACCATGTTTCTTTTTTAAAGGTTGAAATATTAAGGCTCATTTGTTTAAATTACTAAATATGAAGCACATTATAACTAAACTTTACAAGACAAACTAACTGCATTAGCTGTCAAACTTTGTTTAGCATAGAACTTATGCTAACCTTGAAAATGGCACATGAGATGAAACAAAACAATTCATCAGTCTGTCTTATTTCTTGACTAGACATTATGTAACTTGTTTTGTGAATGCCACAAAATACATTAATTTTGCCTATAGCATTGTCTCTACGCTTTTCAATTTGAAGTGTAAACGATATACGAAAACCAACAGGTAGATGCAACATGTAGAATACATGTTTGTACCATGAAATAAGAGTGACGTTATATCTCCTACTGCATACTCATCATCATTATCTCAGCGTTAATCACAGTCGCATCCGAATCTTTTTCAGTTTTGGAGTCTGGGGAGCTTTTATTACCATATTATGGCAAGGAAATGCGAAAGCAAAAGGTTACGGGACATACTTACCAAACCTTAAAAAATGTTGGGGATATCAAAATAAGACATTACATCAAATAAAACCAAAATGTTACTCGGACACTGTGTCAAGATTTATTACAAATCCATCATACACAGCAGTCTGAGTGGATTGGTCTTAAAATCTATTGCCGTTCATCGTCCTTGAAGACCATCGTGCTGTGGCACTTGCCGCAGTAATGACGATCCTCCATGACTGCCATGAACACTCCCGCGCCGCACTGCTCGCCAGTGCACTCACGACGGAGGCGGTGGATTTTGCCGTTCTCGTCAACCTGGAAATATGGAGATTTGGTCTTGAAATTATGTATTGTCAAGAAAATTAAAAAATTCTAATGAATACATACATATCCAGATGGACGAACCAACTTTTGTTTAATATAATAATAATTTATTTCCAAAAAGCTTATTACTATTACACATGACATGCGGCAACAATTTCAATTAAAATATGAGAGTTTAGCGTCTGTAGCCGAACTAGGCATAGCCTGTATTTCGGCTATCAGCACCATTCCGCTCGTGAACTACAACAAGAATGTGCCAGTCAAAAGGCATATACAATTACATTAGTGCTGTGTAAAATACAGAATAATAAAGAACAATAAAATAATAATAATTGATTAAAATGATAAAGAAATACAAAATTATAATTTTTGAGTAATTTAGAAATTAATTTGAAAAAAATAATTAATTAATTTGAAAAAAAAAATAATTAATTTGAAAAAAATAATAATAATTTGAATACATCGATTAAATGGAATAAGTTGATTACATGCATATATATGTTTTTTATTGCATGGCTGTGTGAGTGGCTTATGATAATGTGTGTGTGGCATATACAATTACATTAGTGCTGTGTAAAATACAGAATAATAAAGAACAATAAAATAATAATAATTGATTAAAATGATAAAGAAATACAAAATTATAATTTTTGAGTAATTTAGAAATTAATTTGAAAAAAAAAATAATTAATTTGAAAAAAAATAATAATAATTTGAATACATCGATTAAATGGAATAAGTTGATTACATGCATATATATGTTTTTTATTGCATGGCTGTGTGAGTGGCTTATGATAATGTGTGTGTATGTGTGTTTGAGTAAATATGCAGTGACATGTGGATATGAGTGTGAATGTGAGTGATGAGTGTGTTGGTGAGCTGTGTAGTAGTTTTATCTTTGTTTTCTGAGCTCTTCTCTGAACAGTATTCCTAAAGAGGTACGTATATTAATTGTTCCGTCTCCTCGTAGTTTAAATTCTGTAAGAATTGGGATACTTTAATTTTGCATTGTTTTGTAGTCAATGTGTATATATTTATTGATTTGTTAATTTTATTGTAAAGGAAAGGGCCTAGAAATCTTAGAAATCTTTTACCAAAGGTTGTTTTAAAAGTACTTAAGTAGTCGCATACATGATGTTTACGCCGTTTCTGTAGTAACACCGGGTTGTAGGGCTGTTTTTTATGTTCATGTAGGACAGTTTTAAGTATGTATAGTTGTCTTACAGTCAAAACCCCGCACAACTGGAACAGTGTGCAAGTGGGAAAGCGCATTGGCTTGAATGTTTGTTAAAGAGGTACCTAAGACAATCAAGTGTAAAGGTCATTGTGAAAATCCGCTAGCTAGTGCTTTGAACACATTCCAGTGTGTTTTATCATACAGAACATAAACAATTGCATCACAAGTTGCAATAAAAAGCAATGCACGCAATGTTAATTTACAAACGACCTTATTCATGACCAGTTGCCGCGTTGTTGCATGGTATTCTCTCCGAACCCCCATTATTCAGGCGACGTGTCCAAACAAGTCTGCTAACCTCCCTGACTCACAACAAATAAACAGACAAGGCGACCTGTCTCGAGTATTCGATTTTTAAAGCTTTTATTTTCACTCCCGGGAGAGTTCTTTGAAATACATATATTTTATATGAAGAGTGATGACTATTAAGCGGTCCTGGGTTTTCCTTATTGCGAACATGTCGGTGCGCGTTTTGAGTAGAAAATCAGGAGACATACGGGTTACTTGACATACTAATACATATTACAGAGATGTCAGAAATAACTTTTTATTTAGTTCAAAAAGGCCCTTCTTTTATCTAAGAAATATCACTGATGATTGCAAAATGACAATAAAAGTCTAAACTTGTAGCAAAAGCTGTCCTATTAAGTCCTGATTACAGCATATTTTTCGCGTAGTAAGTACTTACTGTACTACTATACTAAAGCAGAGTATAGCGTCTATTCTTGAAAATTTTGTATGTATAATAGGGTATTTGACTAAAAGAAACTATTTAGTCCGTCAGTCAGATTTCCAAAAAATACTAGACACGGATTTTTTCTTTTTTCATATACACAAAATATGAATATGAATGAATTTTTATTGATTTGATAAAAAAAAATATACGTATCCAATATTTTTCTATAATCTGAATGACGGACTAAATAAAATATTATTTTTTTTTACCCAGGAATCCTCCCTATTCGAAAAAATTCAAAATTCTTTTGAAAGCCATATTTCTGCAGTGAATTATAAGTAATTTCTGCCATGGTAAAGGCTAGTATATATCTCTAATAATAGAGACTCACCTTGTAGAACCTAAGTACTGCTAGCTTGACCTTCTTCTTCTTGTGCTTGATTTTCTTGGGGGTGGAGTAATTCTTCTTCTTGCGCTTCTTCGCGCCACCACGCAGACGTAGCACCAGGTGGAGCGTGGACTCCTTCTGGATGTTGTAGTCTGACAGGGTGCGGCCATCTTCCAGCTGTTTACCGGCGAAGATCAACCTAGTAAAAAAAGGTCGATTCTGTTAGGATTTATTTGGAATGTTCCTGTGATTGTGAAGTTATTTTTATTACTTAGCATGTTTAGAAGAAATATTAACCTTTATAACTTTTGGGAATGCAAACAAAAATAGGGTTTCAGAGGTTCATCCTAGTAAAATTACAAAGAGCACTTAGCATGTGGTGTTTGCCTGTAATTGGTTGTGCAGTTAGATTTAAGTCAATAATTTGTATGTATTTGTAATGTGTGAAATATCTGTAGCAACTGTTGGCGAACCTTAATTAAATAAATAAATAAAATCCTTTTAGTGTGGAATGTTGTTACGGCTTTACGAGCGTATCATTCCCAGCGGGATTGTAAATCGATCGCGTGCGAATTAAACCGCATTCCAATGATATGAATAAATTTGTCCCTTAATTAAGACAAATCTAACTAAATTATTTCAATTAGATAAAATTTGAGACTCGAATAATAAATTTGGCTGCCGACAGTAATAAATGTAGCCCGGTATTTCTGTGTAGTGTCGCAGAAATACCGGGTTCGATTCCCACGCCAAAACAAAAGTTTGTCACACCATAGAGATAGACTGCCAGACCATAACGAAAAGTAATTCAGCAGTTTGTTGTAAAGACGCGGACAATTTTTCATCTTAAATTAATATTTAAGATGAAACACCCAATGTTAATGTACCTAATGGTAGTCAAATAACAAAACAGCAGATAATGTGGGTTAGGGAGGAGTGGTGGCCTAGTGGTATAGAGATAGACTGCCAGACCATAAAGAAAAGTAATTCAGCAGTTTGTTGTAAAGACGCGGACAATTTTTCATCTTAAATTATATTTAAGATGAAACACCTAATGTTAATGTACCTAATGGTAGTCAAATAATAAAACAGCAGATAATTTGGGTTAGGGAGGAGTGGTGGCCTAGTGGTATCATCCACGACTAACAAGTTGTAGGTCATATCATAGGTTCGAAACCCGTCAGGCACTTTATTTTGTGTAAATATGTAATTTCATTACCCTTGCTCTCAAAACAGTGAAGGAAGACATTTTGAGGAAACCGGCCTGTCTTAGGTCCGTATTACAGAACGCCACTCAAAACTCAAGCTCTACTAAGTCTCGTTTGAAGCCATTTGATTGGTTGAAACTAATGCTTGAGTTTCCTTCTGGAATACGCACCTTAGAGGCAAAACTTCAAAGACATGACATCTACCAACCCGCACTGTGGGAACAGTATAGGCAGATTATGTGTCTATGTATGTAGATAATGTTTGATAGCTCACCTCTGCTGGTCTGGGGGGATTCCCTCCTTATCCTGGATCTTGGCTTTCACATTCTCGATGGTATCAGAGGGCTCGACCTCAAGAGTGATGGTCTTACCCGTGAGGGTTTTGACAAAAATCTGCATCTTGGATCACCTGAACAATACAAAATCAATAATAAGTCAAAGTTTTATCAGCTAAATGTAACCAACTTCTCTAGATATTTTATCAAGAAGTCGGATTTTCGTATCATGTTCATCAAATCCAGAAAAGGATGTGTACAAATCTCAATTTCCCGTCAATGTTACTTTGAATGTTTTCCGCCTCAAACTTGACCACTGTTTGCCACAGCAAGTTCAAGGTCCCAGTACAAATAGAAAACAAAATCCAAGCATTTTATTAGAAGTATGTATATCACGTTGTACTCAGGCAGAGTATAACAAACAAAATAACAATTCCACGCATATAACAATAGACCTAATAGGTAGTTAATTACTAGCACTTAATGAGTAGGTACAGACTTGTTAGTTTCACATATTCACCTATGAAACAACTAGTTTCATAGTTTGGACTATGTTGAAAACTCGTGTTGAAGATCAAGGCCACAGAATGGGTAAGTGAGTAAAATAAGAGATTAATGCTTCATGATATTTATTAGCAGGAAGAAAGGATACAATGCAGTCATGAATTAAAATCACAATATTATCAAACATTTTCATAATGACACTAACAATTTGGTTCAATCAGTTTCAGAGCTGAAAGTAGTAGTTGGATGGTTGTTGCTTTATAGAGATTAAACTAAGAGTACAGCATTGATGCAACCATCATTCTCTGGGTTGTTTGTAACTTGTGCGTACTTCCCCCACACAACTTTACCAGCTTGAGTGACCAGACCAAGTTCTGAAATGTTAATTTCGATGACTGTTCCCTTAGTAATAACCCCCAAACTTGTGTACATCTGTGAACTTGGGTTCTTTTTGACTCCGATGATCGGCAAACAGAAAGTTGCCTTCAACTCTGGATGTGTTACATGAGCTTTCTTAAAACGTAGAGCCATTGGCCTGATAAATCTCTCAAACTTTGGTGGTTTACGTGTGAAGTTCTCTCCTACAAATGTGACTTTAGTCACCATACGTTTCCATGCTTTTCTCTTAGTCTTTCCTGACTTCAGCACTTTGAATACTTCAGCATCAGCCTGCGCCCTGACTTTAGGTATAGGTACATCCCATTTTCCAGCTTTCTCTTTACGTTTCTGCTTGATCATGTTGGATAATACCTTGGCCCGGGACTGCACATCTCTGTCGAGGAGATACACAGGCAGTGCACCCTCTGCCACCTTCTCTGTGTTTTGTTTAACATTTTTCTCCTCGTGTGCTTTAATCTTCTTTTTCATCTGTATTTTCTCATTGCGGCGCTCCTTGTTGTAGATCTTGGCCTTGATACCACGAAGTTTGCGAGCCTTCTCAGCACGCCTGTGAGGCTCACGCGCCTCACGCTTTCTCTTCCGCTCTTCATAATCGAGCCTCCTACCGTATAGCTTTTGATGGCGTTCAATATATTCGTTCTGCGGCATTGTGGTTGCTTATTCGGCAACTACAACAAAATTACCAAAATCAAAAAGCTTCTTCACAAAACTAACCTCTTCGATACGTATTTTCACTTCTCATGTTCGCGGAAACTAGCTTTTAACCAAATTAAAAATTTAGCCAAATGAACGTTTGATATCGTTGCTAATGTTGAAAATAACTAACCTATCTTCCGAAACTCTTCAATACTCAATCCACCAATTTGCACGTGTTTGTATATTTCCACGATCTAAGATCACTTTCGCGTTAAAAACAATTAATATTGTTACTAGTCAACAAAATCGGTAATACGTACTTTGTAATTGCAATCCAATCTAATTTTACGAAGTAATATGTAATTTATTTCACAAGATTAACAAACTCACCTTACACCGACACCATGCCACATGGAAAAGGAAGCCGAAATTACAATTGTGTTACCAATACCAAAAACAGAAATAGTGTTGCAAAATAAAAAAGAAGTCAGAATAGGTTACAAAAACCCAGAGAAAACAAGTATTTAATTTTGTCGCTTTATTGTGTAATGGTAATTGAATCACGGGATTTTAGGACAAAAACAGATCATGAGAAACAAAATCTTCCTTCATATCAAATCAAATCTGCATTCATAACAATTTCAAATAAAAGAATCTATGAGAACTTATTCGTGACTTTTTAATTGTGCCATTGTTTTAACATACTGAGTTTATTCTCGTTCCAGAATAATAAGGCTTAAAGAAGCGCCAACGTAAAGAGATCCTTTAGAATGATAGGACAATGTCCATAAGAGTTCGTACTATGGCCTAACAGCTAGATATTGATAGAGCTCTGCGAAATGCTATGTTGTGCTGAGGCTCCTGACCCCTAGATTAAGATGTAGGGTCCCACAGAACCACTAACCCTTGTTTTATCATAAATTCTTATTAATTAAATATGTTATCTGGAAGGCAGTTTGTAGTTAGAGATCCCCAGGGATACAAAATGTAAACATAACGTGATCTAATACACTTGCAGTTGAACGTGGCGCACATGCGGCAATACGGAGAAAACCTCAGCAGCATCCTGAATGCGTTATTGTACAAACGACGATACTTCAAGCTTCTACAATCTGTCATATTTCTTTATTCAATTTTCAACTTAAATGCTAAGCTTGAAGGCTCAAGGTTGATTGGGATTTCCACCATCTCCCGACTTTCACCATCTCCCGACTTCGCCGCCCTCGGCATGCCCTCACAGACCCCGATGACCCCATTACCCTCCTCCAAGAGGCCAATAGGGCCACCAGCACATTACACAAAAACAGACCGACCTACCGACCTCGCCGCCGAGGTCCATCGCGACGCGCTCCACGTAGTAATCCCCTCCCCCGTCCCTTGTCCGATGAAGGCCAGCCCGCGCCGCAGCTGAGCCAGTAATATCATAATGTCCCAACAATGACCTCTGAGTTTGTTTCGGCGTTTCTTCTCAGAGCTAGTACTAGGAAACGCCGTGGTCATCAAACCATTAAGAATACATTCGATCCAGCCGTCCCTTGCTGCTTGCTCTAGCGACGCCCTAAGCCGAGGTTCGTACCCCACAGGGGGTGCCTTTAGTGCGTAGTCGCCCAATTTTAATTTAGTTTTATGTGCCCCTGGCTGGAGGCTTTAATTTTAATTAAGGCATCTACAGGAAAATCCGGTTAAGTAGTTACGGCCTCAATTGGTCACCTACGAGATGCCATATCAAAAAAAAAAAACAAAAAAAAGTTGATTGGGATTATTTACAGTTTCGGGTTGTTTAATCTGCTGTCGTACGATTAGACCTGCAGTCTGCAGAGCATTGATCGCCTATTGCACATATTCAGTCTGTTGAACTAAAATGTCTAACAATAGGTTTTTTCTACAGACGACAGCAGGTCAAGCTACCCGAAATGGCCAAATATTCCAAATCAACCTTAAACCTTAACACTTTAGAGATAAAGTTGAAAATCTAATAAAGGAATCTGACAGATTGTATTACTTAACTTTATGTGCTGTCGTCTGTACAAAGTAATTTCTTGTTTACTTTTATCAACCCTGATTTCAGTCAGATATTCTAAACTATACTATATTTTTTTCAAATTCAATATTCAAATACGCCGTTATACGTTAGATTTAATTTCAAGCCTTCTTCCAATTCTATTCCAACAACAGATCTTATCAAAGTCAGTTGAATACAACAAACATACGCTCTTGTAGCGCCTAGATATTATTTATTGAATATAAATTATTAATTACTAGCAGCCGCCAGTGACTTCGTTCGCGTGGAATTAATTATGCTCCGCTCCTATGGGTCGCAGCGTGATGTTATATGGTCTAAAGCCATCCTGTATTAATAGGCTATTCAACACAAAAAAAAATTCAAATCGGACCAGTAGTTTCCGAGATTAGCGCGAACAAACAAACAAACATACAAACAAACTCTTCAGCTTTATATATTAGTATAGATTCGTCGTGATATTTTTACGTCTGACAACATTGAGATCTGCCGTGGCGTCACGCGTCGTCAATCCATCGCGTTCGCGACATACTTTATCTGTGACGTAAAAAAATTTACTCTAGCAATACAAGTTTAAAAAAGTTTTATTATTAAGGAAATACGGAGGAACAAACCTAGCAAGTAGAGCCCACATAACATAAAATAAATTAAAATATATAGTTAGCAAACGCGTAACCAAAGACTAAACAATAGTATATTCGCGTTTTAACGAAGTTCGAAGTTCTCCAAACTTCATTTTAAATATGAATACAACAGCAACCTTCTCTTCAGGTGAGTGTCGATTGTATTAATTTACGGAAAAGTCTGCCTTCTAGTGTGATCAGTGGTTAAGGTGGATTATTATGGTAGCTTATGTGGTGTACATTTATACCGATAAAAGTATTCCAAAGGATATTCAAATGGGAGGACACATTTGCCCGGTATCAATGTTCATTCATAGGCGTTGTGCGTACTATATGTCAAAAATCATTAATATTCCAAATGAGGTTAAACTTGTTCCGTAGCATAAAAAATACGTTGTTTAAGAACTACTGCCCAAGGTAAAGAATGAGTTTGATGATAAATAATGAACTTTATTATACTTGCATAGTGCCTAATTTGAGAAAAAGAATCGTTGGTGATCTTTGTTCAACTCGCGATAAAAGTATTTGTTGTTAGTTGGGCCGTTGGGCGGGAAATAAACTTTGTTTGAAATCGTTGTGTTTAGATTGCAGCTTAATGTAAATATAACGCATTATAGAATGTGATGCATTTTTAACACCTGTTGTCTGTTGATAATTATCAATCTTTGTACAATATTATATTTAAATATTATTAGTATGTGTTGTATACTGTCTTTTCTATGGTTTCATTATGGCACTAACCATATTTGTTTGGTTTTCTATGGAAAAAGCTGTATAGATCTGAATAAGAGTGGTTAGACCCTAAAATTATTTTTTTCTCCAATAAAAATAAAATGTTTATTGCCATTTACAAAGGTATTTTGATACATTGTCTTTCTAAATTAAGAGTGCTTATGTGATATGTGTGGGAGTGTTAAAAGCTAGGGTTCTAATGTGTGTTAAAATTATTATAATTGTTAATAATATCAATGTTTGACAACTTATACATATTATTATTTTTAAAAACTGTTATGCTGTTTCATGTTACAGTAGAATCACAGTATGTATCAAATAAAATAAGGAGTATTATGTATAATCAAAAACCCGGGATTACCTGGGTTTTCGATTGAAATTGATTACAATTTCAAAACAAATCAAACTATTTTAATAAAATTTTATTAGGTAATTTTTTCTAGTGTTCTTAGTTCTCTTCTTTTTTTTTTTAGAATAGCTGGTATATGATACTACTTTACATACATCCCCAGTTTCAATCTTCTTTATAAAATCAAACAGTAACATACAGTATTGCGGAAACAAATGAGTCGGATTAGCTGCTGAATTAAATTCGTTGTAACATGCCTCTTGCACAGTTCTATGTTATGGATTTGGTTTCCGCACTCAGTCCCTCCAGTGGACCATTGTGCTAGGGCCTCTTGCCCAGTTTAAACATTTTTAAATTGACAATAAGAGTCGAAAGTAATGAGTCGGGATAGTCTGGATGTTCAGATAAATAAACAATGTTTGGGCTATTGTGATTCCACTGCAAAAGTTCAAACAAGACTATGATTTATCAAAATATGAATTATCATATTATTTTAACACAATACCATGATTATATGTATTTGTAAACATAAACATTTTTTTTTAAATAAACAACTAATAAGTTATTATATAATAGTTTAGTTTGTTGTCCTGTTTATAGTGGAAAAGTCAGCTATAACCATATAACTGATGAAAAAAAACTTATGAAAATAACCTTTTACAGAACATTCTTGGAGCAGACGGTGTTCTACAGAAACTGTGTTCAGCATACAAGGGAAAGAAACTGGTAAGTGTTAACTGAATACATTGTATATCTACATTATTTGCCTTGCTTTGTCTGTGACTGTCCCCGAGTGTTGTTTGCTTTAATTTATTATTTATGTTACAGTGTTATATGTTGAAATAATTTTGTATTTAGAGTTTGAGATTTGTGCCATATTTATTTTAAATAGTTTTTGTTTTATGTAGTAGATGATTATTATGTATTTCTAGAAATTATGTATGCTCATAAAATTAATTTGAATATTATTTTTAAATATTTATAAACATACACTGAGCCATAGTACAATTGATAATCATTATTCCCCATTAATAAATATAATCATTCAGAAAATTGAACTACCTTCTTGAATAATAATGTGTCTGGCTGTTTGTGTATATGAATTTATATGTTTGTAAACACACTCATGATACAGGAGAAATTCATTATATATCAAGAAATTAAACTTCAAATCATTGTGTGTAATATTATTTATTAACTGTGACATATTGATTAACAACGACAGCACTTTGAAGGTATATTTAGAGTAGACATGAAATTTACATTTCAGTTTCCTAATAAGTTTACGCTAACAGCAAATAGACACTTTCGTCTATAGTTTCCTAGAGACAAGGGAATTCACCTTAGTTTTTTGTTTTCCCTACTGCAGAAGTTACAGCAGCATAAAATTTCTTTTTGTTCATTAATATAGGTGAGAGAGAGTGCTCAGAGGAGTATGTTCAGGATTATACAAGTATGGACTTGTCTCAAAATGTACTCATGTATGTATAAGCCCCGCAAGATGATATTGCGATGGAACCTTGTCACAATAACAGCGTTGTGACGTCATCTGTCACACAAAAGGACAGCTAGCAAAAGAATGTTAAATGCAAAATTAATATTAGGGTTAAGGGTTTATTTGTATTATATAATTTTATTACACTCTTTATAAAGAGTGTATGTATAAATTAATATTAGGGTTAAGGGTTACCTACTCACCCATATTCTGACAAACAAACTTTCATTATTAAAAATTTCAAGGAAATAATTTTTGTAGACATAAGAAAAATATACTTATTCGTATATCTTTCTTACATGTATACTATTTTTTTCTAACTACATTTCTGTTAATTTGCGAGCGGGAATTGAACCAGAGTCCACTGTGTAGTAGTCATGTTTTAATTACTACCTACATCTATCAGCTTATAAATAAAACCAGGATAATATGTAAAAAAATGTATATAGTCTTCCGAATCAGAACTGCTTTCTGTGTCTGTCGTTTCCGATTCACTGTCGTCGCCGTATTTATGACAAATAACTCGTCAGTTATTCGATCTTTATTCCAATATTCCTCTTCAAGCCGTTTAACATGATTGACTTCCTTTCGTCAGTCATCTCGAGTTATTGACTCCGACGCCTCCAACGTCAGAGCTTCAATGCGACTTTCCAACTGCTACACATTCTTTTCTGACACCCTCGTCTTTACCAGGTTCCAGATGTACTCAATGGGGTTGAGGCCGCAGTTGTAAGGTGGTAATCTAACGACTTCATGGCCATTGCCAGCTAATAAATTGTCAATTTTATAATTTTTCGGTGGTCTGTGCCGTTTAATTAATAAATACAGTTCAGGTTTTGTACTGTCGTTGGGAAAGTCGATGTTGTGATCTTGTAGCCACTCAACAATCAACTGTTTTTTATTGTTCATACTTGGTGGCCTATTCTCATTCCTACTGTGATAAAGGGCGTTGTCCATCACAATTTTGGAGTTGCGTGGTATGTTGGGTACTAATTTTTCTGTAAGCCACTTGGTGAAATTCTCAGCATTCATTTGATCATAGTAATCCCCCGTTTTGGTATCTGCTTTAAACATTAAAAGGGTATTGTCAACAAAACCGCTTTAACTTCTTTATCCATCGGCGGCCGGGGCTGTCGTTCCATCTCACTCCATCGGTTGCTGTTTGCCAACATTTTTCTACCGTGTAATGTGCGTGTATCCACGTTTCGTCGAGATAAATAACGGGTCTTTTGTCTTTTATTTTTTACCAAGCGAGTGATATTCTTTCATACGTCGTAAATATTTAGCCCTCCACGCTTGAATTTGGGGGCTTTAAATTGGGGCCAGTCTTTTTTGGTAGCATCGTTTAAATTGGTAGCCTAAATCACATTTAATTCTTTCTTTTGTAGTTTTGTTGTAATTCTTAATGTAGTTTCACTACCAGTATAATTAAGGTCTACTTTTGAAGCCGCCAAGATTTTGCGCATTGTGGGTATTTCTCTCCTCACCGTATACATTGAATCTATAATATTTCTTAAAGCTGTTAAGGAAAACCCGTCGAAATATTTCTTCTTTTGTCTTTTTCCTTTAGTAGGAGTTCTTATTTTGCTGCCACTGGCTGTTGCTGACTCATGCTCTCGTATCAATTTCGTCACAGTATTTTTTGCAACGCCTGTGGCACATGCCACACACTCCGTGACTTTGATAGAATTTTGCAAAATATTTTTAATAACTATAAGCAATTGCTTCGGTATTAAAATGTCCGAAGCACTTTTTAAAGCACGGTTAATACTTTCAAGAACTAACTTACAGTCCTCTTTCTCTTTAACAAAATAATTGTCCACTTTAATTATAATTTCACGAGCACGACTATTAATTAATTTCTTACTCATTTTAACGAGTAACAGCTAACAAAACTAAACAACAAAACTCAAGAACAACAATAAAACAGGATAACAAAAACAAAAAGCTAACAAAAATATTCGATGTGCGTAAGTGGGTAAGGGCGGACTGAACTTGCGAACGGTACCGACGGTGCGAGTTCGACTACGTCACCAAGATGGCCGCCAATCGCAATATCATCGTGCGGGGCTAGTAATCTTTCTCTGCGCAACTTTGAATTGTTGAGTAGTTGAAGCCTAAGGTCCATATTCCAGAAGGAAACTCAAGCATTGATCTCAGCTTAAGCTTTACTTAAAACTACTTTCAACCAATCAAATCGCTTCAAACGAGACTAGGGTTGCCAGATAGGAAGTTACAAAATCCGGGACAGTCGTCGACTCTCTCGGAAAAAGAACGGCTAAAAAAAAAAAAAAAAACTCATTCGAAATTAAATCCGGGAGAGTAGGAGGAAGAACGGCTAAAAAAAAAAAGTCATTCCAAATCGGACACTCGTAAATCCTTACTATCATCTTTCTTAATATGTTCTATACAAGATTGATAACTTTTTAAAATCCGGGACAATTACCGCTCATTCCGGGACAAGAGGTCATTCCGGGACAAGAGGCAAGATTCCGGGACGATCCCGGATTTCCCGGCGGTCTGGCAACCCTAAACGAGACTCAAGTGAAGCTTGAGTTTTGAGTAACATTCTGTAATACGGACCTAAGTCCCTAAGTCCGAATTAACTCGTCTTTTTGTAACTTAGGTAACGATGACCTTTTCCTTCGAATTACCTACTATATTTTTGTTATTTTTTAAAAGCTTGGCCCACACTAGAAATTACTCCTGTGTTGTGGGTGCGTTTACAAATATTTAAACTCACATACACAAACAGCCAGACACGGAACAATAGATGATTTTTAACCAGCACCCTAATTACGTAACGCGCTATTACTGTTAGTTGGAATTAGGGTTGTAACGGAGGCCTTGTTAGCGGAGGCGGATGCGTAGGCGACGAGTATCACGTCCGCGTCCGCGGAGGCGGTGGAGGAGGTGAGAGTAGAATGTAGATATAGAAATTTTATATACGTATTAATAGTAGTACACTTAGTAAAAAAAATATTGCCTTCTAATAATGAAAATTAAGGAGAAACAAATTGTATTTGCCGCATTGCCGAATCCCGTCTCGCACTGCTCTAGTTGATTCTTGACCTTTTCGCGTTTTTTGTGATTATTTGTTTTAAATGCATAAAATGAGGGTTCTTTATGTCATGCACATGAGTTTTAATATAAATAATAACAATGAATATATCCAAAAACACAAAAATATGTTTGACTTTTTGTATCGCGCGCCACATATTGTGAAACGATCCGGATTGGCTAATGTCACGATGACGTCATACGCGCATCAGCACTTTTTGTTGTTCTGTGTTCTCAGGTGTTTTATCGGTGTATTTGTACAACCCGGTAAAGCACACCACTTGTAAACCATTTTATTAGAAAAACAACAACAAATAACAGATAAATACAAACACCACTGTGGAACCGAAAATCGTTTGTATGCTTGTGAATTCACTTACAAGGCGCGACGCTATATTGCTGAATAGAGTGTTTCGGCGGCTTATTTGAATTTTTATTTTTTATTTGCATGTTTCTTACGAAATAGGTACGTATTTAAAATAAAAATACTTTCGGTGAACTTCTTAACCGAAACCAAGTAATTCAAGATATAAATTATAAATCTGTCAAATAGCCTATTGGAGTTTTAGATTATGTAATATACGAGTAGGTATCGGATGTTTATTGAAATAAAAATGCGTGACAGATATTTTGCTAACATAATCAAATTATTATTCTGCTATGTGAGGGAAAACTTGTTATTTTTCCTTCTCAGCTACATTTATTCTTCAAAACAATGCTTCTTCGTTAAGCTGTGTATTGATTTTTCCTATTAGATGTAATATACATATGTATGAAAATAATTAAAATATCCGAACTGTCCAAGATTCCGATGAAAAAATTGCGATTAAAAAATATTTCCTTGTGTGTTTTTGTTTTACTTCGTATAGAAATAAAGAAATGGATCGAAAGGAAGAAATAACTTAAAAAATAAAATTATTATCATGCCCATAAAGTGCATACTAAAACTTATGATAAATATTTCAGTGTCAGACAATCATTACGAAGAAAAACTACCTATTTGGTAAAGTGTGTTTAGTTATTTGCGTCTTTAAAACGTGACTCTTCAAAACCGTGGCTTCACGCTTCACGGAAAGTAATGTTTCCTCCACGTCATTCACCGAACTGACACTCGATTCAAACATGTCTCAACATGTCTCGAATATTTTGGAAACCTCATTATAATGTTATTGCATTTAGGATATGAGTGGTTTATCGTAAATTCACTAATTATCACAAGCTAATGAGGTATTCATTGCTGGTCAAAAGTACTACATATCTGTTATGTTCGAAAACTAGTCAATATAAATACTAGTTTGACTTTGTTTGCATATGAATATGTTTGCTTTATTGAAGAAAATGTTGAATTAAATAATGATAATACATGGCCACATATTGTAGCGCGCACTGTCACCAATTATCTTGAAGAGGTCGGCATTTGGCTAATGTCGTGGCCAGCGAAAAGCCCTGATCTTAACCCTATAGAGAAATGTGGGACACCCTAAATAAAACAAAAGGTTAGAGCCTGTTTCCTTAAAATTCCTCAAGAGAGCATTAAACTCTTGATTAGGGTCATCAAAACGAAGTGTACCTTCAATAGAGCATGATCATTCAATATTAAACTGCAAAATATGTCAGCATATGATGCGTTCAACACTTCATAGCCTTCAAAATAATTCTTTTTATTTTTATAACCAATTTTTTTCTGGTGTCGGTATGGAATTAACATGATTCGCGGTAAAATTGCAGAGAGCATCAGTATTTTACTGTATTGGTGCTACGAAGTTTTGACAAAAAACGGTTACCTCATATACGAATACTAGCTGTGCCGCGCGGTTTCACCCGCGTAGGTTTCGATATGTTATTTTTTTTTATATGCTCTGCTTCTAATAGTCGTAGCGTGATGTTATATAAGCCTAAAGAATTCCTGGATAAACGGGCTATCCAACGCAAAAAGAATTTTTCAAATCGGTCTACTAGTTCCTGAGATTAGCGCATTCAAACAAACAAACAAACTCTTCAGCTTTTATTAGTATAGATAGATATATTATCCATTCATTTTATTTATATTTATACCTAATCATTACAATATAAACCATTATACTATAACTAATATTGCAAGTATTTATATATAATTTAATTACCTACGTACACTATGACAGTCTGATATAATTACCACGCCAATAAAGGCTCCCGCAGATAGGCGCGAACGTTGCACTGCCGCGTCCTGTCTGTTTGCGGGAGACCTTAATGATGAATATGACCGATTTTATTTAGAACAGGACAAGTCTTGTACTGTCTGGCTTTTTGTGTAAGTTTAATGTGACATTTGTATTAGAGTACGCTGGAGATTATAACCTGCTGTACCTACACACATCAAAAGTGTCTAGGGATCAAGCATTTTTATGCGGATTTCTTGAGATTGAGATGTGGCTTTGTAATAAATTTATGATTTTATAAATTTATATGGATCCTTTTTGGTGCATTTCATAATTTGAATCAGGAACTGTGAATCAAATTCGAGTAAAAGATGAAAATCAGCTGTCAATATTTTCCCTATAAAAACATACAACGCATTGAAGACATTATTAGTGCTACTGTTTCCCTACTACTGATTAAAACCAACGTTATTATGGAGCGGCGACGTCATTTAAGCAGGGAAGAAATGCTCAGAGCCGTGGGAATGATAGAAGCTGGTTCCCGGCAACGTACTGTGGCTTTAGCTCTGAATACAAGTCAGAGTGTTATCAGTCGACTTTGGACACGTTACCGAAGCACTGGTACCGTGGCTGAGCGCCATGGAGGACGGTATCGCTGCACCACACGGAGACAAGACCGATACATTCAAATCTTAACTCGAAGAGCTCCAACAATAACCGCCATGATGTTAGCCGTGAGGCTTCATCACTCTTCAGGGAACTTAATTAGCGACCAAACAGTCAGAAACCGCTTGCATGAAGTGAACCTTCATTCCCGAAGACCGCTACGGGTACCACCTATAGCAATGCACAATCGTAGGATTCGATATCAATGGGCTCTTGAACACAGAAATTGGGCAGAAGAACAATGGCGTTTCGTGTGCTTTTCTGATGAGTCTCGTTTTGGTATGAGACCGGATACAAGACGTATACGACACTGGAGAACCCCTGGACGCCAACAGCGATTAAAATCCTGCCAGGAAGTCCATCCTTATAGTGGTGGAACCATCATGGTATGGGCGGGTATTTGGATCGGCGGAAGAACTGAGTTGATTTGGATCAGAGGCAACCTCAACGCTCAAATTTATGCTGAAACGATTGTATCAGACGTCATCGTTCCTCTACAAGTGCAAATCGGTCCCTTATTTCAGTTAATGCATGATAATGCACGACCGCACACCGCAAGAGTTGTAAGACAGACTCTCGCCGCAGCTAACATCAATGTCCTGCCCTGGCCTGCTCAGTCGCCAGACTTGAACCCGATTGAGCATGCATGGGATATGCTACAGAGAAGAGCTCTGCCGAATATGGAGGGTATCCAGTCGCAAGAAGACCTTTTTTTGTTGTTGCAACGAACATGGGCGGCCATTCCACAGCGTGATTTGGATGAACTCATTTTGAGTATGCCAAACCGATGTTCTTGTGTTGTTAGTGTTCGCGGTAGAAACACGGATTATTAATTGTTTAAGTTACCCAATAAAATTTTAGAGAAAACTGTTATTTCAGTCTTTTTTTCGAACTTTTGTGTTAGTGGTTCAAATGTCAAATATCCCTTTATTAGGAAAATGGCAAATTTCTTTATTAATGCAAAGGTGACTTGGTTTATCGTTACTGTGACAAACGAAAACACTTTATTTGATGAATCCTTAAAGAAAATTTTAATTAATATCAATCAGGAGAAAAGTTATTGCAAAAATATATGTTGATCCCTAGACACTTTTGATGTGTGTATTTATAACACATATAGATCCAGAAGTATGTTTGTGTTTTGACTTATATGTCGTTCTGAACAGCGAACGTAAGTATTTATCCTGAAGGACTATTTATAAAATAAACCATTTGCAGTGGTTCTTTGCAGCTCTGGATAGAGAGAGATGGAAGGAGTAGGGAAGGCTTTAGGAGTGGGACATTTTAAGTTGCTAACAAACTGAGCAGAAAACCCTAAAATATCAACACTGGTTCTACGTTTGATAATAAAAACGACACAACAAACTTCTTACTTATGTATTACATTGGATATAATAATCTTGTTGTCTGCATATATTATTTTATCATACGCCAGTAGTCTTATTGTTAAACACCCTGCCTAAAATAGGTAACCATTCCCGCATAAAAGGCCGTTATTACAAAAATAGACTAACCCCTCACATCAAGGGAAATCCCCCTATTGTTGATATCCGGATATCACAACTTACAATAGCCCTTACAGTTTGAATAGTTAGTCACTCATTTGTGCAGACAAGTCTAAACTTGTGTGTAGTGTTACTAATTTGGAGCTCAACACGAGTTTTTACACGTACATGCTTGTCAGTTTCTAAAAATAAATGCGGAAGTGCATTCTAGTTACGTCATGATTCTGGAGTTGTTGACCTCAGAACAACAGACTTGTAAATATATAAAATTAAACTATTGTGCTCCTTTTTAGAACACGGGTTGTAAGTAATTGTACAGAAATATGATTAATTTTTTTCATTGTTATTGTGTCATTACCACAGCACTAATACCCATTAGAGAATTTAGAATAATCTTGTTTGCTTATCTGCATTCATTTAATATAATCATAAAAACCGCAGCTAATCCTGCGATCAATCAAGTAATGAGTTGTTTTTACAAAAACACTGCAAACAACCACTGTCAAGCAACAAAATCTACGTTCTAACTCCTTTTTTGCGTCTTGAATTGCAAATATGGCTTCTTCTAAAAACTGCAGGTGTCAAAGTCCTGAGTCTATGCAAGTTTGAACAAGACTTATGGTACGCATGAGTCACAGTGTGGCCAGTAGGCTGCATTACGTCAGGAGCATCGGTAATCTACTGCGACATCTTTATCTGGCGTGCTATGTACTGATACTGATCATACGAACGTGTTGGGTATCTTGGGAATTCAGGCATGCATGATATCATGGAGTGGGTAGCAAACAGACGGAAATTTTGAAAATAATCCGCTCAGTTGAAAAGGCGTTGTGTATTTGAGAAACTATTTTGGAAACAAAGGCAGTCTAAAAGCCAGTTTCAGTGGCCACTAGGATACAGTTCAGTTACTCGTCGAGTAGGAAGAGTCCTAGAATTTCTCAAATGGAAATATAAAGAGGGTCAGTCCCTCTTCTTTACGATCTTAGATGCCCATGCCATGCGTGACGCCCATTAAAATAATTGACGACATTGTGACTTGACCCTAAGAATTTTAATTTCCTTAGTCAAAGAATGTTTCAGAATAATTATGTAAGAGGATTCAGTTGATGAGTTTGAAACCCGACAGAACGATCTTGTCTGCTCCTGCGTGTAACGAGAATCTTAATGAGCGCTGAGCACGATTATGATAATAAGTAAACCTCCAAGTTACACTTGATGGTAATCTAGCGTCTAATTTTAACTGTTTTACCTCTTAATGTATTCTTTTAATTAGTAATGCTCGGATTAAACACGTTTTTGGTCCATACTTTAGGTCCGTTTGGCAAATTTTTGACACGCGGAATACGAATAACAAAAATGTTATAAAATAAAAGTTCTTTTTTTATTATTTTAAGGAATGTTTTTGGTTCGTGACGAGTCATTATATATGATTGATCCAATTACTCATTTCCAAATCTCAACTAGTTTATGCAGTCATCAATGTTAAAATATTAACTTTTTAATTGGTGATTGTCAGATGGTTCTGAACCGCAACATGGTGGACCCCGGAGCCAGGGCCAGGTTACACATGATCCAGTCGACCCGAAGACTTGATGATATCACTCGGAAATTTAGCATAGAATTTAGATATTCAATGGACTATTGACTATAGTATGTTTATGTTATTGTCGACTGTTAGTAGGGTTGCAAGATGTAATTGGGATACATTTTTCTGGATGTCCAGGTGTATACTATAAATTCACGCAAATGTGAAAAGTTAATCTTTGATTAGATTTACCTTTTTACACGAGAACTGTGAATAAAAATAATAAGCCTGGACAGATAATGATTGAATCAATGTTAACATCACTTGTAATAAGTCTACTGTTACACACAGACCATGTAACATTTATTTTTAAAGATGGACATTGTCCGTCTGATGTGAGCTCAATGACTGTGTGTGATCACATCATACAGACAATGTCAAACAGCAGTCAATGTAACTTTATCATCACTCATACAGTCATACTTCATAAATATTATACATAGTATTTTATTGGAACATTGTTTATTAACGGTAGTGTAATATACAACATATTTCAAATTCAGGTTATCCATTCGCTCATAATAACATTCGATCGGATCATTCTTAAAAGTGCAGCTTTTATTGCGCCTTCTGTTTAAAACGGGTCAATTTTATACATAATCAGCTTGGAATTGTGGAGGAAAATGTTAAGGAAACTTACAAGTTAAACTGTAACCTGAAAATAAATGGGGGTTACAAACGCAGTTTATCGGGCCGAGTCTCTGTCGAGTTGATATTCAAGTGTCACAAAACAATAGCTGACACTTGGCCAAACAAACCTTTTTTACAATTGATATTAAAATATGACGTTCAATTTTGCTTTTGCGGCCGTCATGATATTGGTGTATTTGTAAGAACCTTGATTTGTCGCATATGATAAATGACTAATATGCATATCAGTCAAATAATACACACAATACCTATGTGTTTGTTTCAACTGAATGATCTTTCACTCTAAAATATTATCAACTTCATGAGTTTTCGTAATTTATGTATAACTAATCATATGCCAAAAATGGTGCCATTTGCTAATACTAAATTACTTGCCTGAACAAAGTTCTTCTATTCTCTAAAAAAAGGGCGGGGGTACTTACACAAAATAAGTTTATTTCATTTTTGCACGTTCATTAACGCATCCCTACGTGACAACCCTAGTTTGAAATATGTTTTTTGTGTGATTGTATTTTTTTAATTTTATTAATTTAGCTAGTTTGTAGTTCATTTCATGGTTGTGGCAAATAGTCGAAAAATATGTATGATTCATTGATTTCTAAGTAATTAAAATATGTGTATAATATGTCATCGGTGACAGCGACTGATTTCACATTATTGTTCAATGATTTAGTCACGCTTAAAGGCTTCCGCAGACAGGCGCGAAACGATTTCGATAGAACGATTTCCATAAAGTTTTTTTAGAAATTATTCTACTAGAGTCGCCTCGCACCTTTCTTCGGGAGCCTTCAAACATTCGTACGTGAATGATCGCAATGCTTACAGAGTTATGTGAAATCTCTAACAAGGCTTTTGCATCAAGGAATTCCATTCAATTACAAATACTCTGGTGGCTACATGATTTGAATAACATACGTTCTGTTACTATACCTATCAATATATAAAATTAGCTTTGTCTATGCGCAATTCAAAGATTAATTTTCCTTCTCAAGTTATCATATCTCTATCGGAAATATTTTTGGACTTTTTATCACATCCATATCTGCATGCGTGTATTTTGGCGTGTGTACGTGTGTAGATTAAATTGTGTATGTATATTTAATTTGGCAATGAAAAGAATAAGAAAACAAAACAGAATTTGAACAAAAACAATGAATATCAAAAACATTTTGGAAAAAAATGAACGAGACAAACAAACTGAAAAAAGTAATGACGTTTATGCTAAAAAAAAAGTTCAGTGGAAATTCAGAAAAAAATACTAGAAAAAAAAGACAGTCTAGCTTCGAACAATAAAAAGAGAGTTTTTTGAAAAAAAAAATTAAGTAAAGGACACGAGTTACTACATTTTCCAGACACAGTTTACACCAGGAACGTGAAGCATGGATCATGGCTACGCGGCAGTTCTAGCACATTTGTTGAATGATGTGTGTGTTGTAGATATTGCGCGCGACACGAGCGATACGAACGGGTCGGAGACTTACGCGACAGACCCCAGTGACGTGGAGTACGAGCCCGTGACGGAGCCCGACGACGACGACGACGGGCCTGTCGACGATAACGACACGTCGGCAAATAGCGACGTAAGTACTCCTGTGACATTCACTTTCTTTAGTCATCATCATCTCAGCGTTAATCCCAGTCGCATCCGAAGCCTTTATCAGCTTTGGAGTCTGGGGTCCGCCTTTACCAGTCCAACTGCTGATATGGCTAAACTTCGACATTTTTCGTGAAGCGACTGCTGTCTGACCTCCACAACCCGAAAGCGACATCGAAGCATTGCAACTAGACCACTTCACTTCCCCTTCCCTTCACTTCACTTTCTTCAGTAACTGACAATAAAAAATTGTATCTATGTGTGGCGCTCTAAGATTATTTTCGTTCGCTAAAATCGGAAAATCGATAAATTCTTTATATTTCAAGAAAAACTTAATTTTTATTCATAGAGTATCAAATAAGGCTTTAGATAAAGTCAGAAGCTACAATTTTATAAAGTGTAAATATACAACATTAATTTTTGTTTAGGCGAAACCCGAAACACGTGTCAAGTATTTTTAAGTAAAGAATCTATGTACAACATTTCAAAAAGATCATGAAAAACCAGAAAGCTATGAGCTTCTTATCCTACTTGGTTGTCCCAACAAAAATATTGTCAACGCTCCGCTATGGCGGACGACCGCTGCGTGGCGTCTGCTGTTGCACGTACTATGATCTACCGTAAGCTGCGTGGTGCGCTCGGTCACCACACTGCAAAAATTTCTAATTTATGTATTTGGGGAAAAATATACTTAACATGGTTTAAAATTATAGGAATCGATTCAGTTGCTTATTCAGAACAAACTATATTCAGGTTTCGTATAAAGAAAAAATGACGTCGGGTATTAAAAAAAAAAAAAAACTTAAAAAGTGGTTTTTATTTAGTATTGCAATACATACTAATATTTAACTCTAATTATTCCAGAACGACATAATAGCGACTAAGGTGATCGAGGTGTCGGTGGGCGACGATGGCGAGCTCCAGTTCGCCGACTCGGAGCGGACGGACTCGTACGAGAGCGACAGTGAGATGGACCTGTACGACTACTGGAACTGCGCGCAGTGCCACGCGAAGAACAACAACCCACTCTACAGATACTGTCACAAGTGTTTCCAGGTATATATCGCCGATCGATTAATCACATATGCACACGTGCATCGTATGTGTAGACATCGCAATATACGCGAGTTTTTTACTGGCAATGTTTATGCAATGTGAATGTGTTTACTGTCACCGGAGAGGACACGCATATATACACATTACTTACAGCGAATGCATTCGAACTCGCGCCTGACATTCGACCCGGCATCGTCATACATACGCGTCTGTTTTCGAACGATGTATGTAACCTTCGCATGTAGATGTAAATGCGGTGGAGAAACTCGTATTAACTCCCAAGATAAAATAAAAACTTGAATCTAGCCAACCACTAACTCGTTACAGGTGCGCAAGAACTTCTTCCCGCCGAGGCCGAAACGCAAGCGGAACATAGACACCAAAATAGCTGAAATCCCGCGCACCCTGTCGCAGGACTCCGGCGTGGACTCGCCCATGAGCCAGGAGACAGATATGCCCGCCAGCCAGGACGTGCCCGCTAGCCAGGACGTGTTCCCTCAAAGTCAGGACGTGTTTTCTGCCAGTCAGGACCTGAACCTCGGTGAGGGCTCCTCCAACCCTAAACCCGGCATTAACATAAGTTCGTACCGCAAACGCCGCGCGGAATCCGCCGACCGCAGAACGAAACGCAAACGCGCACGTACAGACTCTGAAACTGAACTAGATTCTGATGACGACCTGTTCACTTGCAAATCGAAAACCGACGTAAGACCACTCGTTAAGACTATCAGCGATCCCGCGATTACTATCGAGGAGAAACTCCCGGTTAAGATTACTAAGAAGGTGATAGCGAATACTTTGATTGAAAAGATGGAAGCGAAGGATTTGTGTATGATTTGCATATCTGAGCCGAAATCTGGTGTGTTTGTCCACGGACGGATAGCGCATATCTGTTGTTGTTATAAGTGCGCTGTCAAGGTGTGGGCCAAGGCAAAGCGGTGTCCCGTCTGTAATTGTAGAGTTAGTAATGTTTTGAGGGCGGTGGTTATGTAATGTGTGTGTGTGTGTGGAATGACTTTTGGACGATTTTCACCTGATTTCTACTAAGGGCTGTTCATTTATAGCATAATACAATTTTAAGTAATTCCTAACCAACGGTAAAAAACACAAATATTTGCTTACTTATGTGATCTTACGTAAGAATATCTAATTTACACCCGCATCACATCCATGTTAGAAAAAATAAAACTTATTGAACCCCTTCTCCCCTCACATCGTCTTACGTTATAAATCCAGCCCCTAAAATTCAATACTTTTTTTGTAGTGTTAGGTACGTCGTATACCCCGTGTGCAATGTCTATTTATTTGTTATATAAAAAATTAATGCGGCTTTTACATCATAAAAAAAAATATGATATTTATGCTCATTACTTGTTATCGTCCAAGTAAGTTGCTAGTTAGGTTTCGGAGTTAATATAAGGCCGGGAATTACTGTCTAAGTTAAATGATGAATGGAAGAGTGAGTGAAATGGTGAACATTTTCAAGTGTGAGTGCAATGATTTGGGTAAGTGTTTGTACCAAATGGCTATGGTGGCCACACTTCAGCGTTCCTCTTACAAAAAGTATTGAAAAAAGTCCACATACATTTTCCTAAACATTTTAATTTAGATAGCTTATATTATCGATATTCAAAACAAATGTCATTAAAATTAGGCTGGGAATCAGCACCGGTCAGACTTACAATAGACATTTTCCCCAAACGACCGCACTTTACTCCTGATCATCAAGAAAAAATGTTGACGAGAGGAAATAATGCGATATTTCCTGTCAAAATGAGACATGATCATGTATACATACATAGACATGATGAGGGATAGTGCAGTGACAGAATATCGACGTACGCGCATGTTAGCACGTTAGAACAGATCCTACTTAAAGACTCAAATCAAGGGTTGAAACTGATTTCATAGTAGATTTAAGATCCATGTGTTTAATCTCCAGGGTAATTGCGTAACACATTCTCAGTAGCAATGGGTTTCAATTTGACAGTTCAACAACATTCAATGCGTTATTTACGTTGTTGAGCAGACACATTTTTCGAATGTATGGAGCAATGGATTGGCAATATTCTTCAAAATGATTCCAATTGATAGTAATTGTGTGTAATTAGGGTGCTGCTTCAAGAACAAGCAGCACCCTCGAAGCAGCAGTTCTCGAAGTTGTTGACAGTTACGTGTACCTGGGACAAACTATCCAGTTAGGAAGGTACAACTTCGAGAAAGAGGTCAATCGTCGAATCCAACTCTTTCTGGGCTGCTTTCGGGAAGCTACGTAAAATCTTCTCGTCCGAAATACCGCAGTGTCTCAAGACAAAAGTCTTCGACCAGTGTGTGTTGCCAGTGATGACTTATGGAATTGAGACGTGGTCGCTAACAATGGGCCTTATAAGAAGGCTCAAAGTCACTCAAAGGGCAATGGAGAGGGCTATGCTTGGGGTTTCACTGCGCGATCGAATCAGGAATAAGGAGGTCCGCAGAAGAACGAGAGTAACCGACATTGCCCGAAGAATTGCAACACTAAAGTGGCAGTGGGCTGGACACATTGCCCGTAGGACCCATGCCCGATGGGACCGACGGGTTCTCGAGTGGCGACCACGCACCGGAAGACGTAGCGTGGGTAGGCCCCCGACAAGGTGGACCGACGACCTGGTGAAGGTCGCGGGAAACCGCTGGATGCGGGAGGCGCAGGACCGGTCGTCGTGGAGAGGCTTGGGGGAGGCATATGTCCAGCAGTGGACGTCTTTCGGCTGAAATGATGATGATGAGGGTGCTGCTTAATTCGTGAAATTTAAAACTTAGCTTTCAGGCCTAAGTGTCCGTTCACATCCGTTCCGGCTCTGAGAGAATAGTGAAAAAGTTTTGTGTCGTTGAAAAAGGCTGATTTTTCATGCCACTTCTTTTTTAATGGCGCAATTTCATTGTTCGTTAACTCATCCGGTATACAGCATAGCGGTAGTCCCCGCAGGCGAGATAACAACCAATGAAAGTTACAAGTCGATACACCATCTGCAGGGATTCCCCGCTTGCTTTTTACCGGTCGTGATATCGACCAATGAAATTCATCGGTCGATATACAGCTTGCAGCTCGTGACTCGCGAGTCAAATACTTTTTATTATTCAATTTCATTCGTGAGTGCTTGTTGGATTAGAAAGACGCTGCGCAAAATGGAAGTAAGAATGAAAGAATCTCCAGTAGCTAAATAATGTAATGTGACCTCAAGTTTCAATCTTGAAGATAATGCCTCACGAAATAGAGTGTATTTTTTTCTGAAGTCGTGTTTTTATTTTATTCAATAAATTTTCAAATAAGTCATTAGATAATCTGAAAAAAATATCATGATCTTCTACATCACACTCCAAATCCAATTTCTTCAGCGAGGCTAATAGTTTCTTCTTCAATAAGACACAGACGGTCAAAATTGCTCCACATGACATTAATTTTTGATCCATGACAAGAACGTCTGTTTCAGTGCCATTCTTGTTAATAACTGGCGTCGAACATGGAACTTCTACTACACCCCGCACGCGGACCCTATCGACTAATGAAAACCTTTCTCTGAATGCGAGCCCTGTGGAACACGTTCCAGAAATTTCTCACACCTCGCACGCTCGCGGACCCTTGCGGGGGTGCGCTTAAGGAAAATAAAAAAGATTTTGGGTGGGAACTTTACTAAAAAATAGAAAAAGGCATGGCCCATCAGCAACATTGTGTCAGGAGTTACAAATTGGAATTGGAGTGTAATGTAGAAGATCATGATATTTTTTATAGATTATCTAATGACTTGTTTGAGATTTATTAAATACTAGCTTTCCGCCCCGCGGCTTCGCCCGCGTGGACTTCGGTTATATCGCGCTTTTTAGATTTCCCTCGGGAACATCAAATTTTTCCGGGATAAAAGGTAGCCTATGTTTTTTCTCAGGGTCTAAAGATTGTTTGTGCCAAATTTCATCAAAATCGGTTGAGAGGTTTAAGCGGGAAAGCGTAACAGACAGACAGACAGACCGACAGACAGACAGACAGACAGAGTTACTTTCGCATTTATAATATTAGTATGGATAATAGAAACACGACTTCAGAAAAAAGACACTCCATTTCGTGAGGCATTATCTCCAAGATTGAAACTTGAGGTCACTTTACGTTATTTAGCTATTGGAGATTCTTACATTCTTACTTGCATTTTGCGCAGCGTCCTTCTAATCCAACAAGCACTCACGAATGAAATTGAATAATGAAAACGTATTTGACTCATGAGTCACGACCCGCAAGCTGTATATCGACCGATGAATTTCATTGGTCGATATCACGACCGGTATAAAGCAAGCGGGGGAATCCCTGTAGACGGTTTATAGACTTGTAACTTTCATTGGTTGTTATCTCGCCTGCGGGGACTCCCCGTATGCTGTATACCGAGCGAGTTAACGACCAATGAAATTGCGCCATAAATGAGAATGTTTAAGAGCCGATCAAGCGCTTGTTTCAACGAATCAAGACTCTTCTTAAACACAATAAAAATGTTACTCTCCTCCGAGCCGGTGTGTATGAACTAATCATACCATTATGTGTCCTTGCAATGAGGCTACCTTGACCGCTTTGGCACGAAATTACACGAATCTATTCACAAGCGCCTCCACACATATAATTCGCTGGCATCAGCTTCGTGTAACTCCATAGAGCAGCGAATTAGCCTGGTTGCACACAGATGTAATGATATTGAGATTATTGAACCTTTGTTTTTACGAGGCGAGAATCTTGCAAAAAGCATCCGACGTCTGGGGAGGAAGCAAGGTGAGTGTGGATTCTTGCTTCACGCAAACCCCCTGTGATCATCATCAGCACATAGAGGTGAACCCAGTTCTTCTTAAAAGTAAATCACCAGAAATCCCCCCTGTGCAATGCCTGTAAGGCAAAGTCTCTGGGAAAACTATAAAGGTGCCTCCCCTAATCAAATTCTGCCTAGGATGCATATAACTGGTATAATGTCACTTCTTCTTCCAGTGCCTCTTCAATCCTGAAGGGTGGTCGTCAGCTTCTTGTACTCGGTCTTGTCAACCGCGAGTCGGAACAGTTTTTCGACGAAAGTAATGCCCGTCCACTCCCTGATGTAACGCAGCCACGATTTTCTCTTTTGTCCAGCGCGCCTCTGTCACTGCGTTCCCTTAAACTGCACATTTCATCCAGTCTCGGGCTCTGAACGCCAGCATTCAGGTCTAACATGATTAACAAAGACAATTTATCGTCCAGTCATTAGGAATGGTCTGGACGGTTTACCATCGGTTACCTTTATCCTCACGGGTAGGCTCGTGTTTGAATAGGGAAGTCTAGAACGAGTGTTCACCAAACGTTCTTGGGAAAATGTGGCGCTGTTCCACAGTTGATGGTGAATAATGTGTCCTGCGTTTCCTGACAGCTGCACGTTACAGGAACTGATGGACGCTGGTGATGGTCAACAAGTAGCTGAATTATGGGCTGAGTCCATTTAGATTGCTACACACACGCTAAAAAGATATAAGTTGAAGTGTGGTCAACATGACATTATATGCAAATGTACTAAAGGATGAGTGTGTTGTGTGAGTGTGTGAGTGAAAAAATGTATTTAAACAAATCGACGCCAACTAGTTGTAAGTCTTCTATTTATGATAAGAGATTCCTTTAATTGACGTCATCCAGACACCAACAAAGTAAAATAAAATACATTAAAGTCTTAAGTTTCATAGCTACTTTAAAGGCTGATTTTTCCTTCTTCAGATAACTTTAATTCCAGGAATAAAATTGACGTTGTGACAGTTTTTATGTGAAGGAGCGATCAAAATACCAAATTAAACCTCAAATAATGTTATCAGATGATTGGAATATCAGCCCTAAGTCAACTGTTGTTAAACGATGTAAACTGAAAAGAAAATCATCGTTTAAATTAACTCTAATATATTTTTACATGTGGTTGTTTACGCTGGGGCTAGGCGGAAGGAAATACAGAACACTACTTCTAAAATATCCGATTTCTATAATTTACGGAATGTTATTGGCTAAAATCAAGGCCTCATATAAGTACTCCATCGATTTAGGTCAGGTAGTTAACTAAAGTTAAACAAAACCCACATGACTTAGTTAAATGACCTAACGTAATACCAGTCATTTCAGTTGTCATTATAATATATCACAGTGGTACTCTTCAATAATTAGCAATGATATAATACGACTTATAACGATGCTTGCGTTAAAGTCGTGGTGGCCTAGTGGTTAAAACACCAGCCTCTCAAGTATGAGTGTGCGGGTTCGATTCCAAATCAGGCAAGTACCAATGTAACTTTTCTAAGTATATCTTGGACACTAATGATTGATTACAAGGTGAAGGAAAACATCTTGAGGAAGCCTTAAAGTCTGAAATCGCCAACCCGTATTGAGCAACCGTTGTGATTACGCTCAATCCTTCTCCGTATGAGACGAGACTTGTGCCCAGCAGCGGGACGATAAAAATGTTGATGATGATGATAACGATGCTAAATTGAAAAGTACAACTGCAAGGTTACAACGTAGCATGAAAACTGAAGTCATTATTACGTTTAGTCGCATAGCTGGGAGCAAATTAAGGAGCTTGGATAATTCCACCAGAAAAAGTTCAACCATTTATGTGTAATTAAGCGATAAACCTCTTAATAAATTCATTACGATCTTATTAGGATTTATAAGATTGTGTTCTGTAGTTCTCCAAAACAATAGTAAACTTTTAAAGGAATCTCTTATCCTATAATCCTTATCGACCTATCAATAAATGCCCTTAATTTCTTGTGATAATAATCTGATAATAGGCTCTTAAGTAGAAAGTAGTTAAACCATTCTCAGCTAAATTATTTAGTAATACATGTTTACCATGTTTCATACATTAATAGTGCACTGTTGAATTTTTGAAAGCTTTCCGCTACATTTTCTGTGAAAAAGTTTATAATAATATAAATATGTTACTCCATATCATCTATCATCAGTTTTGATGGGACATTCACTATCTGACCGTGAAATCACGTCAACACCGGTCCAGCCGTTTCGATGATTAGCCGAAACAAACAGACAGACAAAGAAACATTTTAAAAATGTTCTTTATAAGTAGGTAGCTAATATAATTTCATAAGAATTTATGTAAAATCTGCTTTATTTTTCTTGTATAGATAACTTACTATTTAAAAATTAGCGTCCGGTTGAACTGGGAGCTGATCCCAACAAAGTTGGAAAATGCCTAAACAGAAGTATTCTGTCCTATTCTATATTATTTATATTTATCACTTTGTCCGCAAAGACTTTCTCCTATTTATAGGACCCTTCAAAAGGTTTTCGAAAATAATGTTTAAGATCTTATAAATTATTCAGAAACTTCAAGTTTCCCCTAACTCCTTTTTAAAGTGTAGTTTAGAAAAACAAAAAAAATGACAAACTTTATCTATTGCACATTTTAAGTTAACCCAAAGAAGAAGATATTTCATACAAACAAAATCCCCCCATTTCATCCTTTTAGGGGACCTTTTTTGGTGGATACCTTCTCTTTACAGAGAACACACCCACCAAATTTCATGTCTTCATTGACTTATGCTATACTTATGTTGATACACCAGTCAGCCCGGACTATGAATTTGACATAATTATACAGATATGTGTATACATGTATATTATAATGTGTAGATGATGTCTAGAAACAGTTGATTTGTGGTTTTGTTGATTACAAGGCTATAAAATATTGATGATATTTATGAATGCTAGATTCTTTCTTCTGCTAAAAGAGTTAGTTAGCACTTTACCTAAATGCAAGTAAAGCTGATGTAGTTATACAAGACTATAAATGTACAGAAGTCTCCCCGAAACTATTAATGTACGAAACATGCATAAATGATAAAATAATAAAAAAACTAAGCTCCGGTACGCTCCTGTAATGTAAATATATAACTATGTAGAGACGTCGACCACCGAACGAATCAGATTAATATATTTCATCTATTAGTTAGGTACTTCTAAAAATTAACGGCTATTTTGTATTAATGCCAAAAAGTTGAAAAATTTGATTAATAATTTTAAAGTTATATTTAGGTATCGTTGCTAAAAAATTAAATACCCTTCATTTATGTAATTATTTGTAAAAAAAAACAAAGGTAAAACATATCTTTGGTCGTGAAATAAATCATGCAAGTTGAAGTGTATCGTTATGTGTTAATAAAAGTTAATAAAATAATTTGGGCTTGGTCTTGCGTACATAATTGATATGTTATTGTGGTGTCAGAATCATATTTGTTAAAAAGCTGACAAGTTACTTGTATAATCCATTCAAATGTGTATTTTTAAATGGGTGAAGGAAAACGCGGTATTTTTTAGTTACCATAGTCAATTTTTTTTTATTATAACTACCCTATGAAGTCCCCGATTTAAAAGTTATAAGTAACAGTTTTGAGTTACTATTGTGCGTCTAATATTTGCGTCAGAACACGTTTGTTCAGGCTTACCGCTGCCTCTCCCATTTTATTATTTAGTCATTAAAAGATGTATATTTTATACATTTTGCACTACTGTATATTTGCTGTATATTCCATTAGGTTGGCAATAAGTTGCTGCGTCAGCCATTTTTAAGTTGCGAAATATATACCTACTACTAGATTAGACTAGATTTATCAAAATGCAAATTTATATACCTATAATTATAGGATCGATCTTTTTAAAATCTAACCCACCATCTGTCCTACCGTTCAGAGGATATTATCTTGTTACAGATTTAAAGAATTTATTTCAGAAGATACATTATTAGTTATTAAATTATAGATCTCTTATTAGTTTTTGTACAGTTAGAATACAATTTCTTTAAGTTTAAAATTATGTAATAATAGACCTATCAAAAAAAAAAAGAAAAAATACGTTATCGAAAAAAATAACTCGATTTAATAGAAAAAATAATAATAAAAAATTTTTCTTTTTCAGGAATGTTGACTTTTTTTTTAACAAAAACCTTATTCCCTATATTATATTACACAATAGGAAAAGAAAACCCTGTCCGATCCGTGAAGGTATTGTTAGGTATAGAAAACTGATTCTACTAAAGCTTATAAAGATTGACTAAACTTAAAAAAAAATACCCTGTAAAAAAGTAAATATTATTTCGCAAAACTTGCATGGCAATACATGCGTAGGCGACGGGGGGCAGGGCACGCGGTCGCATCGTTTATTCGTAGCGATGTCGAAAGCTAATAAACTTTGTTTACCTCATGCATGACCTTCCACGCTTGCATATGGTTAGTGCCATAGAACGAGTACTCCGAGTGGGGTCCTCGGTGAATAACTCGAACACCTGCTCTACAATATGCGGTTCGTGGGTGCGCGGGTCTGCCTGCATCTGCGCGTTACGTAGACGCACCGTGCGAGCACGCTCAGACAGCGCCGTGGTACAAAACGGATCTCATAGTCTCTACGAGCTTCTGCATAATTACAGTCACTCCTACCCAAACACAGCATGTTAAAATACTACGATTTACTCGGTAACTATTTTTGGTATCGATTTAGTATTGCAAAATATCATGCATCGATTCAACATTGCATGGAATTGTTTGAAACTTTACCTACATTGTTTATAATTTTTTTTTTTTATTATACAGTATGTTAACTAACAGAGGGCGTTCCCGTTAACCCGAAATAGTATAGCATACATATATGCTAAAAAAAATATTTCCATTCGAAAACAAAATGTTTAAAAAAATTTTCCAATAAGAAAATATTCAATAAAAATTTTAAATTGGCATGTAAAAGGAACACACTGTACACGCGGACATGAAAGACGGCAACGTCGCAATTTATTTATACATGACGACTACTATTTTGATTTAAAACAGGAGGTTTCAAATTTATTTCCAATTAGAATTTTTTTTTATTCGGATTTTTTTATGCTTATTTTTCTATGCTGATATTTTTTATTTTAATCTATTAATGATATATATTAACGAGTTTAAGGGAACGCCCTCTGTTATTTAACATACTGTATATTATAAACTAGCGCTTGACCGCAATCCTGCCTGATGGTAAGCAGTGACGCAATCGTTGATGGTAAAGCGCACTAGTTTATTAAGAGCCTATTCACTCTAGCCTTGAAGACACTCAAATTGTAGTCCGATGGAAACACCGCCGCGGGCAAATTGTTCCAGTTCCTCGATGTACGCGGTATAAAGGAGGAGGCGAAGCGCTTCGTCCGGATCGTAGTGGTGTTAACAACGTAAGGGTGGAAACCAGCCGTACGACGGGTCGTCCGCTGGTGGAACGGAGATGGGGAATTAAATCATGCAATTCCCTCGCACACTCCCCGAAATGCATCCCATAGAACACCGAAAGGCTGGCTACTCTACGCCTGTGCTCTAGGCTTTGGAGGCCAACTCGAGTTAGATCAGGGTCACCAATCAGCCTCTGTGCACGTCTCTCCACTGAATCCAAAGTGGCCAGGTGACACTTGGCAGCACCAGCCCAAATGTGGCTGCAGTACTCCACACACGAACGGACCTGTGCTTTGTATAACATTAGAAGCTGCCCAGGTGTGAAGTACTGCCGGACCTTTGCGATAACGCTAAGTTTCCTGGCAGCCACCTTAGCCTTGGACTCAATGAACCGCCCAAAGTTAAGGTCCGAGGAAATCTCAACTCCCAAAAGCTGAAGGCGGTCGGAACACTCCAAGGACACATTCCGAAAAGTAGAAGCCAAGGTGAACGGGCTCCTTTTGGCGGTGAAAAGACACGCCTGTGTTTTGGCGGCACTGAATGCTACAAGATTGGCATTGCCCCATTCGGAGACTGCCTGCAGTGCAACACTCGTTCGCTCAACCATGGCCTCTCTTTCGGACCGGATTGATTCCCTACTAGCCTCTCTACAGTACAGTACCTCTCTACAACTGTGCTGTCATCTGCATACCCATAGATACCAGGCATCAGCAGATCGTTAATATGCAGCAGGAACAGAGTTGCAGAGAGAACAGACCCCTGAGGAACACCGGCATTAGTTGACATGGGCTCAGAAGAGCATCCATCGACAACAACTCTGAGGGACCGTTCAGTCAGGAAGTCTTTTACCCAGCCAGTCAGGCTAGGGGAAATGCCGTACGCTGGAAGCTTACTCAAAAAGGCCAGCGTGCCAAACCCGGTCGAAGGCCTTCGAGACATCAAGGGAGACAGCAATCGCTTCCCCATTCTTCTCGAGGGCCTCGCCCCACAAGTGAGTGGCATACACTAGTAGGTCCCCAGTTGACCGATTGCGGCGAAACCCGTACTGTCGGTCACTGAGGAGATCGTTACCTTCCAGGTATGCCAAGAGGCGCGAGTTCAATACGCGCTCCAAAATTTTGCAAAGTATGGAGGTGATCGAAATCGGCCGATAGTTGGCAGGATCGGCAAAACTACCCTTCTTGGGCACGGGCTGCACGTTAGCAAGCTTCCAGGACTTGGGCACAATACCAGTCCTAAATGAGAGGCGATACAAGCGCGTCAATACAGGAGACAACTCGGGCGCACAAGCTTTAAGAACAGTCGCTGGTATACCATCCGGACCACTAGCCTTATTCACGTCCAGACGACACAGTACTCTCAGAACCTCCTTGTTCCTAATGCGAACCTCAGGCATTGAGGCTCCGCAATGAGGTAAATTAGGTGGAGTAGCACTGCCAGTATCAAGACGCGAATTATGGGCAAAGAGAGAAGCAAAGAGACCTCCTTTCTCTCTCGCCGTATGAGCCAGTGTTCCATCAGGCCTAACCAGCGGAGGCAGTGAGGGCCGACAGAAGTTCGCCTCAACCAATTTGGCAAGGGACCAAAAAGATCTGCTACCGGATGGCTGCGCAGATAACTTGTTGCCAATATGGGTGATGCGGTCGAAGCGAGCCTTCTTGAGTGCCTTCTTGTAGGACTTGGCAGCACGGTTAAAGGCTTTCTTCTTTGAGCTTAGATCCGGAGCTCCGCGGTCATGAGCGTCAACCCAGGCGAGAAATGCCGTGTGCTTACGCTGTTCAGCTTGGACACAATCGGCATTGAACCATGGGCGAGCCGAGCCACCGACGGGCACGTCATTGAATGGGATAAAATACTCCATAGCTTGACGCACCACATCGGTTATAGCGTCCGCACAGCTCGACGGATTGTAAGAAGAGAAGCAGACCTGCTGCTAAGGATAAGACGCAAAGAAGTGGCGCATCTCATCCCAATCCGCTGACCTGTATCGCCACATTCGCCGTTCACCACGAGAGTCGTGTTCTGGTGGGGAGAAGGACGACACAGACTTCACCAGACAGTGGTCTGAAGTTCCAAACGGTGAGGAAACTGTTACAACACATCTGTCCGGATCAGTGGTCAGCAGAAGGTCCAAGCAGTTGGCAGTATGGCCATCTACATCAGGCACCCTAGTCGCTTGCTCTACCAGCTGGGAAAGGCCCATAGAAAGCGCGAAGTTTCGCGCTTCTCTCCCAGCGTGGTCGGTCCTCTGGTATGGGAAGAGCCAGTCCCGGTGGCAGGCGTTGAAGTCCCCCAGAGCGACGAACTGAGCGTCAGGGTGCCGATGTAGCGTATTGTCAGCAGCCTCACTGAGATGGTCAAATAACCGAGTTGTCTCCTGATCACCGCTGTGCGATCGGTAGACACAGGTGTAAACAATTTTGTCCACACCGGTGTCAACCAACAGCCTTAAGGACGAAAAAAGATAATTTACTAAAATCGTATTTCATAAAATCTAGTTTCTGTGTATTTGTGTTATAATAATGTTATTAGTAATTAATCGATAATGAAACGAAAGTAATTTACCATTGGGTAATCTGTATTTTTACAACAATTCATTCAACCAGGTACAAGTTTCGAAAATAGTACATCTCAATTTATTACTTGGGTCGGCATCATCAAACAAAATGCCGCCGCCCGCCAGTATTGTACATTCATTTATTTCAACAATACCGTAGAAAATGGCGTTCTCACTTTCTGAAAAATTAACAAATATTGTGAGGAAGTTGGAGTCAATTCGCGGAAAAAAATATTATTTCAAAATTCGTTAGTATTGTTATTATGATGATTATGTAGTTTCTATTTGGTCACTTGATTACCTAACCTCTATTATCACCTTATCGGTCGGACGGGGTTTTCTTCATATTGTATAGTGTATATAAAATGACTTAATCTTCATCTGCCTTTTTAAGATGACAGAAAGGTAACAATTTCATGTGTGTAGCTAGTATTTAGAACATAAAATATTTTAGTTGAAAAACATTAATACCACAGTACCCGCCTCCTTCCTCTTTGACAGCCTCCGTGGCGTAGCGGTAGCGGACGCGGCCGCTGCGCAAGGTGGCGGGGGTTCGATCCCCGCACAGTGCAAGTATTTGTATGCATGAATATGAATACTTGCACTGGTCTGGTCGTGCCTCGGAAAGCACGTTAAGCCGTTGGTCCCGGTTGCCATACAAACATCTAGTGGCAGTCGTTACGGGTTGTTGGAGCCCTCAAAAAGTCCAACAATTGGTCTAACTGCAATGCTTAGATGTCGCCTTCGGAAAATGTTGAAGTTTAGTCATTTCAGCAGTTGGACTGGTAAAAAGCGGACCCCAGACTCCAAAAGCTGAAAAAGGCTTCGGATGCGACTGGGATTAACGCTGTGATGATGATGATGAGTAATACCACAGTACCACTCCACAGCATAGGTATCTACAGATCCCAATACATACATAATCATAGATATCTACAGATCCCAATACATACATAATCAGCTTATAATGTTCGCACTCCTGGGATACAGGCTTCTCGGTGAAAGGGAGTGGGCCGTAATCTACCACGCGGGCCCAGTGCGGGCAGGTAGATGTCACATGTCTTCAAAGTTTTTGGCTCTAGGTCCTAGAGTCAAAGACTCCAGATCGTCTCACGATGTTTTTGTAGCGACACCAAAATCTGCATGTCCTAGAGTCCAGCACATGCCGGTTTTCTCAGGATGTTCCTTTGTACAGTCAGAAGCAAAAATATGTATACATTGCCAAGGCTCCAAAAATATGTAAACATCTTCGACTTTAAGACGAAGTGCTCAGCTTGAAGAGCATAAAATTGTAGCCACCGGTTCACATCATAAATATGTATACGCTCATTGCTTCATTAATTTATGAACCAACACGTAAATACATGCTATTGATGGAAGCGTGCATACATAGTATTGTTCCTTTCGTGGTGGGCATAATTTAATGAAGCAATAAGCGTATACATATTTATGATGTGAACCGGTGGCTACAATTTTATGCTCTTCAAGTTAAGCACTTCGTCTTAAAGTCGAAGATGTTTACATATTTTTGGAGCCTTGGCAATGGATACATATTTTTGCTTCTGACTGTATTGAACAGCTTTGAAAGCAGTGGCAATTAAATAATTTAGGCACATAAGTTCAGCGCCTAATGTGTTTCGAACCTAGGACTTACAAGTAGCAGCGATACCACTAGGCCGCCGCTGTTCTCTCAGATCCCAATAATTCACATCACATCGCAGATCACAGCAAATCAGTAAAAAACCGGCCAAGCGCGCCTCGCGATCTGCAGGGTAATTGTGTAACACACTATCAGTAGCAATAGGGTTCATTTTGACAGTTCAACAATGTTCATTGCGTTATTATGTTGTTGAACAGACACATTCCTCGAACATACGGAGTAATGGATTAGCATTATGCTCAAAATGATTCCAATTGATAGTGTAGCGGTACTACACCTACCTACAAACGCCACAAAGTAACAACGCGTCATACTGACGTCACACGAATTCTGCATCTCGCAATAAGAGTTTACCGTGCAACTAGCATATATACAACTTCCCAATTTCAAGCATTGGGTAAGTGTCCGCCAGACATAACACCCGTCTAGGCGGAGGATCCTCCCTTTTTTATGGAGGATTAGTGAACTTTACTCCCTGTTCATCATACCTCCACAATAGTAATAGGTAATAGTGTGTTCGCAATTAGGGTGCAGGTCAAGCAATAACAGCAGATGTCTATTGTTCCGAACTCCAAACAATGTTGGCAAAACTAGCAGTAAAACATGGATTGCCGGATGAAGGCACTACCCACCAGACAAAGTCTTGCCGCCAAGCGATTCGTCATGTTCCGGCATGATGTCTGGTGAAGCGCCGTACGGAGGACGCGTTTGAGCAGTTGTGTTGCGATGTGTGCCGGGTACGATGCGCCGAATGTTGTTGAGGAGGGTCTCCAGATCAATCTCCCTCTGGCGCAGCATAGTTGGTTGGTTTGTTGGGTTTAACATTGCACCACCTCGCTCAACTGCCGTCTTCCTTCCTATTCACTCAGTTTTTTTTGAGTGAAAAGGCTCTTAATAAACTACCGCGCTTTACCATCAACGATTGCAGCACTGCTTACCATCAGGCGGAATTGCAGTCAAGCACTAGTTTAGAACTAATAAAAAAAAAACTAAAAAAAATTGTATTTAAAAAAAGTTTTCTTCCCAGGAGGTAGTACAAAATGCTCTCACAAACTTTGTGCTGTCTAGATCCTGACTTCTATCGCAAAGGCATAAATGACCTATTAGATGGCAGCAATGTCATCATCATCTCAGCGTTAATCGCAGTCGTATCCGAAGCTTTTTCAGCTTTGGAGTCTAGGGTCCGCTTATACCAGTTTAACTGCTGATTTTGGCTAAACTTCGATATTTTCCGTGAAGCGACTGCCGTCTGACCTCCACAACCCGAAGACGATATCGAAACATTGCAGTTAGACCAATTGTTGTACATTTGAGGGCTCTAACAACCCCTAATGACTGCAATTAGATGATCTTATGGCCACCGGGACCAACGGCTTAACGTGCTTTCCGAGGCACTGGGATATATTTTGTTTTACTTTGCTAGTATTTTGGCGTGGTAGCTGGCATATGGTCAATAATTTCATTGTTATTGTATTTTCTTGTGTTCATCACTATACATAGTATTGTATAAACCATGCGTTTTTTTTTAAATGAACAGACCGCTGTGCTGCTGGGAAGTTTCTTCCGCCACTTCTTCTTCCCAGCGAAAGCACTAGGAAGTGTCGATGGGTGGGCATTTTGGGGGACTGTCTTATTTAATATTGACGTTCAAAAAGTGCTGACTCTCAGCCTAATTTGAATAAATGACTGCAGATTTTGAGGCACGACCAGACCAGTGCAAATATTCATAATTATTCATTCAGACAAATATTTGCACTGCGCGGGGGTCGAAGCCGCGCCTCCTTGCGCAGCGGCCGCGTTCCCGCGTACCGCTACGCCACGGTGGTTGATGGCAGTACCTAATGTATAGATAATAATGCTGTTTTGATTAAAAATCAATAATAAACAGTTTAGATTTTCAGTACAAATCGGCAATTTCATACTTTAACCCCTATTATATGTTTATGAGATATAACCTAGCTAGTGACAGAATTTTACTAATATAGTCCCATTTTTACCCTTTTGATAGGGAACCATAAAAATTGACCACTCAAACACTTATCTATAAAGGTCTTGATAACAATATTTCTGAGAACCATTACATATTTTTACGTGTTGTAAAAACGCTATTTGCAGGATGAGACACCTTATCATTGATATGCATTATGTACCTACACTACCTACTTTTTATGGCAGACTTGTAGATTCCTCACGTTCAAGTGGGGCTAGATTTGATTTGTCTATCAATATATACGTGCGTTTTGTTTTTAATGTTTCTCTTTGTACGTATGTAAAGTATTAAGTATTTGAGCAAAAACCATATTGAGCTGGGGTAGTTTTAGGGACGAATTAGAAAACTTAGGGAAGAATATTTATGTTATAGTATGGACATGGAGCTATGTGACAAACCAGAAGTTTTTGCCAACAAAAAAGTAGTCTTGTGTCTTCGTCACACACCAAATCATCAACCAGACAATATTCTATAGCTACCCACAAAAGCATTGCGTGTATCATAAGATTGCCTAGGGATGTGCCCTGAAGAAATCGATGCTATCATTTTGGTTCATCTGACAATGGGGTAAGTATGGATGGAATTGTAGTGACATTTAGAAGTTATCTCGTGTGAATCAAAGAGTTACCAAAAATTGTTATAACAATCGGGTTTAGTCTAGACTAGCCCCATCGCCCACGGGCGATTTATAATGGCGCATTTCCTTTGCCGGAAATGCGTCATATGGTGGCCTGGAGTCTGTTAATTCTTTTTTTTTTCTTCACGAAATAAAAACAATAACATTTTAGGTAGGTATGATATACACTGTTTTTTTTTTTCAAGTAAAAAAATACTTCTAAGTGGCTTATTCTTTTTCTTCTTCATCCTATTGAGCTCTACTGCTGGCCGAAGGCCTCCCCCCAATGCTTTCATTACATTGGGGGGGTATGCCATAATCCCCATGCTTGGCAAGCAGCTTGTTTATTATTGACAGGCAACTATATTCATTTACTTCGGGGAATCTACGGCTTTTTCCCGTGTTTTTTTTTATATACATATAGTTACAACTATTTACACATTAAAAGCACTGCGCTTTAGCTACTTGATCTGATTTTGAAACTCATAGCGCTGCGCCTTTCAGTAATGAAAGTACGAGACGCAGCGGTGCGTTACTTTGTTTTCAGTTCGTGGGTTCGATTTACACATCAAAAGAACAGCTCCATAATGATATTCCTGCTGTCTTTTTTCGTAGGTGTACATCACTTACACAGCAGATAGGCCAGCAGCGTTTTGTAGGTTTTGATTGAAAAAGGTTTTGGGTTTCTATAGTAGGTGCCTAACTGTTGTATAAACCCATGACGAAAATGACTAAGACGAGAGAGGGGTTGGTTCTCTTGCAATACCAGGTTATTAGGCTGTGACGATTCTATACAATGGTCTTGCAAAAGTGTACAGCTGTGTACAGAGTTTTCCGTTCGGATCTGAACGGAACATGCATCGAAGAGTTGTTTTTCAGAACAATATCTCGTGAAATCTATAGGTACTAATATATAAAGCTGAAGAGTTTGTTTGTGCGGGCTAATCTCGGGAACTACTGGTCCGATTTAAAAAAATATTTTTGCCTTGGATAGCCCATTAATCCAGGAAGGCTTTAGGCTATATAACATCATGCTGTGACCAATAGGAGCCGAGCATGACATGTTCAAATTACTAACTCCACGCGAACGAAGTCGCTGGCGGCCGCTAGTTGTGAAATAAATTACACTTTAGCATACAGCAGACGGGAAAGACGCAAAGTCGAGATCGAAAAACATATGTAAGTACCTACTTTAAAAAAATAAAATGAATCGTGTTCGAGATCGGAACGCTGGAGCGTCATCTTTTAATTTTGTCCTCTGAATAACTGAACTGTTGACAAAAAAAAACTTTGGATTTAAGTAGCGAGCGGTACTCAGTTGACCTCCCCTCCCATTGTGATGAATGATTCACAGTCCACGGTGCAGTGAGGGAGCGGAATATTTTTTAACTTCATCTTTTTAAAGTACTACCTACAAACTCTCGTGAGTTTGTAGTTTTAAATCATAATCATACTTCTTTGCTCAGAATAGACCAGACACGACAAATATCTATATACTTACATTATTACACACTTATTAGGTAGGTAAGTAATAACTTATAATATTAAAATCTTTAGTAGCATTTCATTAGTTTTAATTTTCTCTTCCCGTTAGTTAAAGACATCTAGGCCATAAAGCTATCAATTGAAACGACGATCACATAACGGAGGAATGTTAATTGTAAAACAACAAATAAAGAGGTTTGATTGTAAGTAGAACGAACGCCCTTTATCTTGCTCAGTATAATCCACTGTCTGCCTACAGGTAGAATAAAATTTACATTCAATCAATGATGTCATCAATTTACGCATATTTCCTTCATTATTTTGCTTTTAGAGCGACAGGCTGAGCTGTGCTGTGACTGTGAATCATCGCAAACACGTATAGTGAAATATTATTATTGTAACCGTGGCACCGTACCGAGCCCGCCGCTGCCACCCCCGACTCGCACGCCCGCGTACAACTTCTGTCTGTTCGCCTCAGTCGCATTTTGACGTCGCTACACAGTGCACGAAGCAAAGCCGTTCTTTCTTCACATCAAATAACACTTGGTGAGTTATAGTTTTTACCACTTTTATACTATTTCGGAACAAAATTTCACTGTTAATACAATTCTGTTTTTAAAACATTAGCCATAATTCAACTTTGTGCTTTTATGCGATTATCGAACGATTTTTTACGGTGTCCCTCCCTTTGGAAACCGGCAATGGGATGGAGGTGGAGTAAACGACATCGCGGACTCATTGATCAGGAATTCCTTTTGGAGAGTTTGTCTCGTTGCAATGAATCGAATTGGAAATTATATTTTTTGATTAACGGAATCGTTGTTTGTCAGCCGGATTCGGAACGGTTGTATGACTTCATTCTTTTTTATCATGCGGTGCTGTTCGACTGTTTATAAAGCACACGTCGCACATTTTTATTGTTTGATTATTGTCACTATAAGAGCCTGAAGTACCTAATTATGCATTTACTGACTAATGAAGCCGATAATGTGTTCCTGTAAGGATTTGAGCGTTGTTTTACCGGTGTGCGTGACGATAAAATTAAATAACCGTTTTTCCTGCATACCCACAACGGTTTATTAATAAGCTCCCGATTTAATCCACACAGATTTTCCTTTAAACATATTTTAATAACACAACGGGTTTATACTAATCTAGACTGGATTAGATATTATTAACATTCCTGCTCCTTCTAATTAGAAAAAATCCTCCATTGTGAATGTGGGTTTAGATCAATTTTAATGTAGGGAAGAAACGTACCTAACGTTTCTTCCCTGTATTGCACCACTTTGGATAACGCTCTCGATAAATCATAGGGATAGAGTGTCAGTCAATAAAGTTACAAAGAGAGTTTCCAGAGGGTGGAAGAAGGGTTAGTGAAGCGCAGCAGAAATCTTGTTTAGAAATACAACTTATACCGAAACAACCGGCTTTTCCACCAGGAAGCAATTGATGAACCAAGGTTTTCGCGTAAGCTATTCTAAGTGTAAGCTATTTGTAAACTGAAAAAAACAGAGAAAAGAACCGAATTAACCGTTCGGTTATGGTTCGTTTAACATCATGCGATATTATGTTAATAAATACAATTAAACCCGTCTCGCTAACTCGGGCGTGTGTCGAGTCGTTCAACTTTATAATTTTAGGTATACAAAAGATAAAGAGATCAGAGAGGATCCGCATTTAAAAATTTGAATTATTTGGAAAAAAAATAATGTGAACATTATCGATTTGTCGAGCACATGGTTGACTACCTACATGTCTTCAAGCCTCGTCTATGGTGCGGTACAGTCGTAAAGGCTTACATTTATGGTGGCCCTTAAGCTTAACAGTAGCCATTGATGGGTGTTAATGAACCCAAGTTTTGTATCAGCCGGCCGCTAAATATAGAAATCTGACTAATGCACAACACATGCTTGACACATCCAGTAACCGCCCGTTGATGTTTTGAATAATAAATTGTCCTCTGTTATTAAATCGGACGGTGTTTATCTTTAAAAATAATGAATTCAATAAAATAAATATAATTAAATACATTTTTTACGTCAATTCAATACAGGAATTAATTTTCATTTGTACATTCCTTTACCTACTTGTACGTATATTTACAATTGCAACTTTTTAAAAAGTCCATTTTGACAGTTTCAGAACGACAAGGTCAGATTATGAAAAAAAAATAATGTACATAAGCAAAAATCTCTTCGGAATTATCATGTCAAAAAAAAAAAACGTAATAGTCATAGACCAAACTGGACAAAAGAATTAACCGGTTCGTGTGAACGCTGGGACTTTCGCCGCTTTCACGCATCATAGAGTATTGTACGCTAATCAATAGATACCTAATCATTGTCGACATCTTTAATTAGTACACACGCTATTACTGCACGTAACTGTTTTATGTCATCGTATAAGGAACCTCCTAGTATTTACCTAACTTAATTTACAATTTTGTTTATTATTAATTTATAATGTGGGAATGCACAAGATAAATATATGGAATTTTCCTGTTGTTGAGTAAATGACGTTTTTCAAGCGTAAAATATGAATCACAGCAGCCTCAATAGCGGATTCAGCTTCTGCATGGAAACATATCCTCATACATAACCCGAATATTCCAATGTATAGGTACAACATCGATGCACAAGTGCGTTGGTTTGTAATGAAACTGTCCAGACAGGAACAGGACACTGGCTCATGCGCGAAGGAGATAGATATACACAGACTTGTTTGCGAGAAAGAGAAAAATAACTTTCCGAATACGCGAATCGATTTCCCGGAGACCACCGACGCATCGCACCCCTAATGCCTAACTGCTAGGGATGTCTGCGAGGGCTTCAATCGAATTAGTACTCAATTATGCTGGGGAGCAGTATTGAGAAGTTGTTGTTTTATTTTGTAGACGAAGTGTGAAGATAAGATAGAAAGGGATGAAAGATGAGAACTAGTAACTCCTTTATACCGCGTACATCAAGAGACTGGAACAATTTGTCAGGGTTGGGGTTTCCGTCGGATTACAATTTGAGTGTCGTCAAGGCTAGAGTGAATAGGCTCTTAATAAACTACTGCGCTTTACCATCAACGATTGCGTCACTGCTTACCATCAGGTGGGATTGCGGTCAAGCGCCAGTTTGTAATTTATAAAAAAAATTTATTAAGATCTGTACTCATTTTTCTGCTTTCTTTTTTTACACCACGTGGAGCCGTGGATGCACAAAAGTGAAACTAGAATCGCCAAGGAAACTTAATAAAATGAGTAAGTATTTGCACTGAACTTTTGCAAGATTTTGAGTTTATTACAGTTCGTAACATCAAACTCTGACTTGAAAGAGAAAATGTAACCCTAAAATTCGGGAGGGTGACAACCATTGAACCATTCGGGCCCCTGCAGTCGCATATATTATGAAGCCCTAGGTACCCTATGTTGGTTTATAGATCAATAAACGGCTAGGGGAATCGCTTCGGAGTGTTTCGCAAATGCCCACCCATGTTGAGAGGAATATTAAAACAGAAAGAACCGCGTATTCGCAAAATGGAGAAGGTCTGAATAATGCGTTTATAAAGTAATATATTCCATTTAATTCAGCTCCATTTTCATTATTAAATTGTTTAGCTGAGATAATAGTTTTTACAGTTTTTTAGTCGTTTACTAATTATGATTTTAAATTAGTCTGGTCATCTGGTGCATACCGAAGATTTAGATCGTGTATAAAATGTGGCGCACAGATATTACACAGTGCTTCCTCAGCCATCCGTGCGATGCTTACACTTGAAAATCTTTTAATTGCTGATGCTGGCTTGACGCTCCATAAAATTTGAGACGTATCTCTGATATATGGTCTAGCTTATGTGAGGTCAATGACACTGTTCGGTAATTCACACCAGATTTTTAATTTCAGAACACTTTTTATTATTTATGTTCTCATTTTTATTTATACTAATTAGACAACCTAACGAGAATGACTTAACTTGAATTTATTTGACAGGAGTATCTTATTAACAACTCATCCACTTATCTACTTATCTTTAAGATATTATTTCACTGAAGCCAGATTCTATACAAATAACAATGGCTTAATCAATTTCGCAAACTGTCATTTATTGATTGGTTCCGGCAAAAAGATACAGCTGATTTATATCAACTTTATTTAACCAGTCCTAACTAACATCGTTACTTGATTTGCCATTGAATTCTAACTGCATTTATATTTGATATTGAACAAAAATACATGGTGCCCTTGGCATATTGAGTCGAGGGTTGTGCGCCCTTACCCTAACCGAGGCGAGGGTGACAGACTGAACCATAAATATATGGAGATGCTATAAAAAGACAGTAGATATTAAAAGAAAAAATATTAGTGATTCTCTAATGTCCTGTAGACATTGTAATGGCGTATAGGAATATGAAATTGTTTTTTAGGTCCAAGTTGTTATTTTCACCATTTATATTTTGATAAAGTAGATTAGATAGTCTGCTATCTACATGATTAAAAACTTTTCTTTAAGTATTTATACTTTTCCAGCCTTCTTAATAAAAATAAAAACATTAAAACGTTGAAGTGAAGGCAAAAACATTTTAAAGTTTTTTATGACTAATTTTTAGACTAATTGGGTCTTATAAACATTTGTAACGACTCGACTGAAAGTTGCATACCGCATCAGCCAAGTAATTAACGTGAAGTGAACTTACAGCTTCTATTAATGTCTACGCCAAAGAAAATGGAAAGCTGAAGCTCTAGTGGATACTTGACGTTCACGAGTGTAGTGAAACTGATAGAATTGATGTCGGGAGATCGATTGACTGACTGATGAGATACCAAGATGGCGGCCTATCGGTAATCAACCATTTTCGATAACTTACATCATTGTAGTACGTACCACAAATATTTTGTTTTAACAGATGGAAAGCATGTCTTGTTATTTATGGAATGGTCTTGAGATACCATCTTGTTTTCATTATATATTTCTGTTTTTAAAGGATACAATCTACAACGTGTTTAGTTTACGAACTAGTTACTAGAAGAAAGTTAAACTGTTCGTAGAGATAAAACTTGTAACTGGAAAATTGTATACCATTTGTCAGTCCAGAGTTTCTCAGATGATGCAAATACAAATGTCAAAGGTGACCTTTTATAAGAACACGCCTTGAAAATGATTTGGTACCAAAGCTAAACGTACTCAGTAACGTACAACAAACACCGACGTTGGAGCGTAGTAATTCAGTGACAATTCATGGCCCTGAAGTGAAGCGCTGCGTAACTTGTAGTGTCGTAGTACTACCGCAGGACTGGTTCCACATTATTATCTGCTCACTTGCAACGTGGAATACCTTGGCATACACACTTACAATGAAAGTATATCTGGTTCAAAGGATCCTCTTTGACTCACGCTCACGAGTCGCGGCACAACAATGCCGCCTGAGACAATGGTCTATATCGATTGTTTGAATCGACTATGCTGAGGAAATGCTCGTAATTGTATTACATAATAGAATAACTGCGGTTTAGAAAAGATTCTGTTAGATTATAGATTTTGATACGAGGACACAGGAGATTGATACTCAGTTACAGGTGCTAGACATAGTGGTTTTAAATCTTAGAAGTTGCTTATGTAACGATATTTTATTTAGTTTTACTACCGACAACAGAAACGATCTCGAACTCAAGTTTGAAACTAATTTCAAAAGACTTTTAATAACTAAACAGTTTAACGAGCTTAATTTACAATATTATACTCATAAAAAATTTAGAGCTAGATAGAGGTAGCTATTTCTGTCTGACATTCATTATCCAACATGAATCTTCAAAATCTGACACAGACATCAATCGATGGTCTCCACTAATCGGTTGGCTGATATTATTCAATAGGTACCTAACTACCTATCTACATACTAGTAGGTTCGCAATTTATTGAAACTTGAACTGAACGGGACCTAAGATTGATTTTACCAAAGTGACGGAGCAATATCTCGTCGGTAGCCAGTTACTTTATCCCGTTTATAAGATTTACTAAAGCTGTATGCAATATTCAAGTAACCAGAACGTACGAATCTGATTTGTCAACTGGATAAACTTTTTTTGAGAAGAAGGATGTAATTACGTATTTTTCTTTTTATTCATTTCCAAGGCGTCTCTTGTTTCCTATTGCTCGTCTAAAAGGCTAATGTTTTTGATATTGCAAGCCAGTTTTATTGATACAATTGATTTATGATTTTGCATTTTACTAACACCACTGTCTAAACTCTTGCTCTCATTTCGTATCCATATCTTGGGTCTAATTTTATCTTTGTTACTCTCTGGAAGTTCTGCAACAGCGGGTTAAAATGGGTCTATATTTAGATCTGTGCAACTATCACAACTGCAAAGTTTACTGACACAAATCACGATTGTTGCATTATCTACAACTTACTGCTTACTTAACATTCGGACATTTTTTGTTATTCACACGTTAGTAGTCAATTTCGAGTTACATAAATAATCAGACTATATACCTCAGGCATAGAATAATATTATACTGAGCCTAAAGGACGCGTGAATCATGCGTCAACGAATGAAATGTCTGATAAAGGAAATCCTATGAATCATTCTAATAAGAATAAAAATAGCACAATAGAACTTTAAGAATTGATACCAAATGTTTAGAATAATTGAACAAGCATACGAGACGAACTTTGATGGACGTGAATAAAAATAATTTCTTTATCAAGTTATGAAATATGTAACTGTTCTTTGTAATTTATGGAATGTGAGGAATTGGCGTTCAGAAACCGCTGTAAAAGAAGCTTGATCCAGCCAGAGTTAGAAAGAGTACAGTTGCTTTCTCTTGTTTGTTTTGATGCAGACATATTTCGAGCAACGAACTGAGTTGGTGGAAATATTACCGTCGATGATTGCAGTGGGTAGATATTTGTAAGCGAAGAAGCATATTTTTATAAAAGAATCACAATCCATCTTACTCACGAAGATGTTAAAAGTCGTAAAAACATTTCCATGCGGAAATGGTTTTGTATCTCTACGACTCTTGTCAAAAAACGGTGCCATCTTTGTTACAACGGACGATTTTTAATGGAAGTCTGTTGTAGAATTCTATTAAAATAAATTTACATTCAAAAGTTATTTTCAATGCCTAGTTGTTTTTTTTTATATAACTATTATTTTGAACAGAAAAAATATGACCTCGCTCTAGACTTGAATGTATTCCAGAAATTTAGGTCAAAGACCTATGGAACTGCTGCGAATTTTTTTTCTAATGCATTTCAAGATTATGTCTTTTTGTTGATCTTAGTACCCTACCGAGGTCTAATCAAGTTATTTTCTTAACACAGTACTTAACCTACAATTTAAACAAACGAAATTGACGAAGGAAATTACTATAATAATAGAGCTCAATATTGTTTTATTTAAATAGAATGCTTATGTAGGACAACTAGTTTTTTTTTTATTTTTATTTATTAGTTATAAACTAGTGCTTGACTGCAATCCCGCCTGATGGTAAGCAGTGATGCAATCGTTGATGGTAAAGCGCACTAGATTATTAAGCTTATTCACTCAAAAAAACTGAGTGAATAGGAAGGAAGACGGCAGTTGAGCGAGGTGATGCAATGTTTAACCCAACAACACGACCAACGATGCTGCGCCAGAGGATGATCTGGAGACCCTCCACGACCAAACTCCCGACACAACAACATTAGGCACATCGTACCCGGCACACATCGCAACATAACTGCTCAGACCCGTCCTCCGTACGGCTTCACCAGACATCATGCCGGAACAAGACGGATCGCTTGGCGGTAAGACTTTGTCTGGTGGGTGGTAACTTATGCCGGCGGCTGATGTTGTTGCCTACCACCGAGAAAAATCGTCATATTGAATTCATTCAACAATAGAGGAAAATTGTTTTATGATAAACCACAATAAAATATGTATTAATACTGTTTTTAGCGTTGCTAACATAGTAATAGTTACTTTAGCATTATTGGAGCACAAAATCGTGTTATTCTGCTTGAAGTTCTAAAGATCCCGTCAGAAATCATACCACACACCACTCGGATAAAAACAGGGAATCGTACCCAACACGGTTGATTAACCGCCCTTTGAACATTCTACCCTTTAAAAGGATCTCTGATGTCCGTAAATGTGGCACCGGTGCATCAATTTGCTGTTTTATGGCTTTGGTGTGCTGTAAAATGTTTAGATTTAACCCTCCTCTGATTTGCATGAAAACAGTGCCAACTGACGCACATCTGGAACGATATTTATGGAAAGACACGAATTTTGTTTATGAAATTGCTAGTTTTTGGCTAGGTGAAATGCGCTCATTATAAAATTCCTCTCTCTTTCGCTCTTCATCCAAATTCTAAACACTTCCTATTCCACTACTTGAGGTCCCACCTTTACTGCACCAATCAGCTTTCAATCTGTGTCATCGTTATTCATTACCCATTATGGCTAACTTTTGTCATGACAATGTGACAAGCATCGAGCTAACCGAGTTCCATTTGATCCTTGCAACCTCTTGACCGGGTTGACCGGTAAAGATTATCACAGTAACCATATGATCTACAGCTGTCCACCTCAGCATTATTTTCTGCATCGTCTGGCAAAAACAGAAGTCTACAATTTGTGTTGTTATCAACAATGTTGTTTGTTTGTCCTTTGTGTAATTATCAGAACTGCATTAATCATTTCGATAAGGTATAGAAATAGATATACGTACATCGAAAGTATTACTTTGGTAAAGTCCATTCTGGACTTGATAACCGAATATTGACATTAAATGAGGATTGTCCCGATAAAGGATACAGCTACGTAGAAGTAGCGATAAGACAATACTCCGTACAAGTGTTTTGTCGCCGAGAACGCAATATGTTTGTATATTGTGACAATATTGTAAAGTAATCAACTGCTTGTCATGTTTTTGTTCAGGGTTCGATCAGCAAATGCGAACTCTGATACTTTCAGAAAAGTTCCATGACCCACAGATTTCGCTTCACATATTCCTAACTCGTGCCTTTATTTTTTGCGACTGCAGTGACATTCTAAATATAACTAGAATTTCTAGTTCTGACCAAATTATAACTTTGTCCTCACCAATACACCTGCCAAGGGTGGAGGATTATGACAATTTTCCACTACCCACACTGACCGTTATGATCATAGATCTTCCAATCTATTTTTAGTGCATCTAAATTTATTTGATAAGTATCTCGTATAGGAAATGAATTTATCTAGTAATGGTAAGCTGCGACCTCTCAACACCTGCTAGTCATAATTTATGCGATGCATTAAATCTTTCACACTGCAGCTCATAAATCTCACAAACACTGCATCAACTAAGTGACATTTCGTGACACCAACACCTTCCTTAGAATACCCAGTTGAAACAGGTAGCATTGAATAGACTCCAAGAATTTCGTGTTTGATCAAAACATTGACCACATTTTGCCTGTCAGTATTACTATTTGTACAAACCACATTGCGTTGCAAAAAACCGACCAAGTCCGAGTCAAACTTGCGCACGAAGGGTTCCGTACCATCATCTTTAAAAATCGGCAAAAATAAATCACGTTTGTTGTGTGGGAGCCCCCTTAAATATTTTTAAAATGTTTAAGGGGGCTCTCCCCTTAAATATTGTTTTATTTTTGGTAATTGTTGTTATAGCGGCAACAGAAATACATAATCTCTTAAAATTTCAAATGTCTATCTATTACGGTTCATGAGATACAGCCTGGTGATAGACGGACGGACAGCGAAGTCTCATGAATAGGGTTCCGTTTTACCTTTTAGGTACGGAACCCTTCAAAAGAAATAGCAGTGCTGGCGGAGTTGTTTGGAAGCTAGCGAAGTAGTGACAGACATTCGCCAGACTAAAACCTCGAGACCGAAACATACTTATTAATTGTAGAAGCGAGAGTAAATAAAGACAAGTTTAATAGGTTATTTGCTATGCTCTAAGAAAACAAATTGTTTATAATCTCTATTTGAATAGGAAATTACTAATAAATGCGTAAACGAGCATGTGGAGACGATCAACGATGATTCTTTCTGAAAGGTGTAACAAGGCCAGCCGTCAAGATTATAATATACATAATTATATAAACCTCTAGCACTGTAAAAGCAAGAACGTGACAATAAAAAACAAAACACTCGAGCAATTGAACGTTTGCCGTATCTAATCACAGAATTCAGTCGGCCCAATTCCCATAGAATTTGTGACCTTAAATGGAAAGTGACGACTGCACCATGTATGGACGTCCTAGCCCCAAGGTTAGCTGCTATACACTGCAGATGTCACGACTCTTGGATCGTGAAGTAAGTCGTTGTATTTATAGCGGCAAGGTCGATCTGTGGCTTCACATTTGTGGCATATCTAGATTCCAGATAGTCCTTATTTGACAGCTGTTTATCGATTTCTTTGATTTCATCTATTTGATTGAAGGCTGAATTAGAGACTCAGTTTTATCTTATGTTACTATCTTCAAATATGTCATTGGTGTAATGTATCGCTTACGCTTGTTTCTTACATAGAATAAGAGTTCCAGCACTAAATTCTATCATGTGTGTTTTAACGATGCATGAACTATTTGGGCTGTACCTATTAGCTCGTTGGAACTTGTCTTGAATTGTCCCAATATTTTTACTATCTTTTCCATATTTTCTGAGATGTTGTAGTACGAAGACTGCTTGAAATGGTTGGCTAAACAGAGCTTTAGAACAAGCAGATTGAAACCTAATCAGCGTTGTTAATTCTGTACCTTCATTTTTATTCTGGCCTTCAAGTCCTTCCTGATTAGTTGCGTCCGTCTTTTCCTGTCCAATCAAAAGGGAAACAAGACTATTTAGTTTCCATCCGAGAACATTCACTTGGTAAGTCTTCGAACGCCTAAGAAACCTCTTCCCTGAGGAAGCCAAGGAACAAGTTTCTTTGTGTTGAATAAATTGTGTTTGCTATTATAATTATCTTAATTCTAAGGCTTCGTTTCCCCAGAAGTTGTTTATTTCTTTACAGCTATCGTATGTTAATTGAGGGGTACAAGTAGTCATAGTTTCTCGTATCAAATTAAAACGCGGTCTGTTTGAGATGTATGTATATGTTTTTACAATTGCAAAACACAGTAAGTAGCAGTTGTAAATCAGCTAAAACGGAACGTGTCGAGGCCAGCGATCTGCTTACGGTGAAATTTTAATAACTTTAAACTTTCTACGGTGTCGGCTCGCACAGCAGACGTGCATCGCATGACTCACTCGGTTCACTGTACGCTCCCCCACCAAAATACGGCAGACGTTGCCATTAAGCCGGTATTGATCCCCAAATGTTGGCGAAAATATAGCTGTTACTCAATCGACTCGGAGTTTTGCATAACAATCGAGTTCATGAGAATAAAATTCATCATCAAGAATAACAATTAAACGCATTTCAAAATGGAGGACGCCAACGTTGTTCATTACATAAAATGAAACAATTTTATACGCAGAATATGAACTATAATACATAATATAATTTGTCGTCATGAGAAACAGAACCCCGAACAAGGGCATCTAATAAGATGCCCTTGCTCAACGAATGTTTAATTAAAAACAAAACATTTCGGCTGACATTTTGAAAACTCTGACCATATGGCGCGCATGCGGCATGCCTCGTATTTTTTATGGCGCCAAGAATTCAGAGTTGTTTTACGTACTCGTTCTTGCAGGTTCTATACCATATAAGGTTTTGGAAAGGCGCCATGACACGCCACGCACCGTTAGTTGAGTTAATCTAAAGTTACAATAGGACGTTGATTTTATTTCGACGAGACGTTATGAGACAGATGGCCAGAGTCAGACATACTAGGCATGTGACAAACTGACAACCATTGTTGCTGTAAAGTATGGTGATATCTTTTTAAGTCCCATTGTTTTTTTTCTCGGTCGATGTCGTTAGCCTGGCCGTGACATGACTCACATCACATCCTTTCCCGATACGAGAAAGAAATGTTAGTAGGTATTTCTAAATGATTAAGGTAGCACAGAATGTAGTCATGGGCTAAGTTCATGAATCAATTATGACGCATCCACGTACGTACTTTATTATCGACGTTGGATATAAAGCGGTAAGATGGCGTGACTAAAATGACCTCATCTTGGTTTTCGGGTATATGAATAATTTTTCCCGACAAATCGTTGATAAAATTAAATATTACTTACTACCAGTGGCTAGTAATGAATTGATTAAAAAAGAAAGCGGCCATAGACAATTTTTTATTCTATCTGTAGCCTAGAACTAACAGGGCGATTCTCTAGTCTAAAATATTCAGCGGCAATTTTCTCACAATATTATGCTCTGATTAGCGCAAGACGCGTGCGATACAGCTCTGTAACGAGATATTGGCGGGACGTATTCATGTTAACGAACAGCTAACCGCAAACCCAATATATTACTACTTATCTATTTCTTTTTAGCACTAATTAGGTAGCTTAAAACTTGTATTTTAGGACAGCAGAGGACGTGTGGGCGATAAAAATCGTATCGTAAATACATTTACTCAAGTCTATATAACGGACCCATGTAATGACTTGAGGGTCCCCAAACCGATGGTGGAAGTGAAGTTTAAACTTTATGTAAAGAAGAGCCCTTCACAAATTACTTACGGAAAGGGTTCCCTGTAGTATTGAGTTTATTAGATTATCAAATCTTTATAGTAAATGAAATGAAATCGTTTATTAAGCAACTAGGACCACTGATCACTTTTACACGTCATATTGTTTTAAACTAGATGGAGCCGGCGTTTCCTAACGAGAAGAAAAAGCCGAAACAAACTCGAGAGAACATCGCCTTTTTTAAGTTCAGACATTAAAAATTAAAATGTTTATAATATTTTACGTGATTTAAAAAAAAAACAGTGTTTAAAATGTCATAATAGTAGCATAATTACGCATATTGCTTAATAACAATGCTTAGCAGAGCGAGCAGATCAATCCCAAGCTTTATTGTCTTCTACATAATCTGTGATTTTATAATACCCCTTTTTGCAAAGTTTAGCCTATAAATAGCTTTTAAATCGTTTAATGGGTAAGATTCGAATGTCCACGGGAAGCTTGTTGTAAAAGTGTATACATTGAGTCATGAACGAGTTGCCTACTCTCTGGAGACGAGTGTGATATACAGCAAGATTATGTTTGTTCCTGGTATTTATATTATGAATATCGCGTATTTTCTTAAAATTCTATATACAAATTTTTATGTACATACATAAGATCTTCAAATATATATTGTGAGGCTACAGTCAGAATGTTCACCTCTTTGAATTTTTCTCTAAGAGAATCTCTAAGACCAAGGTTGTAAATGGCTCCAAGTATGTGCTATCAGTTTTGTGCCTAAATTCGGCGGGTAAGGCTAGAGATATGGTAAAGATAAAGCCAACGAAACGTCAGTGGAAACATTCCATAATTTGAAACACTGGTCTGGTCAGTTTGTTGGAATGTCTATTGAAGATGGTACGCACCACTCATTTTTTTTATGTTTGGAAAAGTTTATTCAAAAGCCGGAAAACGGTGTGGAATCAATCCTTCAGGCTTCGATGCGGTAGTCTGTGTCTAGCATTATCTTCATTTGTGGTGGTCAACACAAACAATAAATTCTTACCAATAAATATTCCATTGTCCATTGTAATCTTTAGTCGCTTCCTTTACTATGCTACTATATTGGTGCATTCGATGATTCTCCACCATGTTATCAGATGAAAACCTTGAAAACCTGACAGCCAACAAATTATCAAGGACCGAGTTATTGAGGCCAATTGATAAGTATTGCAATTTAAATTGTTCGATAACTTAACTTTTATTTACATTTATTTAAGGGATTGGCATTTAATTCTGTTTTACTTATAGGAATATTATGCAAAGTAGGTTTTATAAGAAATAAGGAGGACGCAATGAGTCTGCAAACTTTGTAGAAGCACTACTAAAGCTTTCTGAATAGAGTTAGTTCGGGAGTTTATTGCAGAAGGGACTCTTATTTAGAAGTTATCCGGTGGTGGTTCGTAATGCAAAATAAACAGCTATAAAACAAAACAGGATCTATTCGCCAAAGTTCCATAGTAAGGTTATGTGGATATAATTATCTTATTTGCAATCTTTGGGTAATACGTAGTCTTCTGGATTTATTTTATACCAAACTTGCGCCGTTCCAATTTTCGCCACGGTGCCGGGTGCCAAATAACATTATTTTCCAAATCCTTGTACGAATTTACTTACTAGCGCTCATGGTAACCCGGCTCTTGGCCAAAATTTACTCTTCCATCATATTTTCTGCTTTTATGCATCATCAATACCAGACCATTACCAAAATATTAACAACATCAATCTCTTTTCATACTTATTTGAAAATACTAAACAGTCTCATAAACTTTTATGGCTCATAAAATTTGAATGATCCGTTTTCGTTTACATACATTATTATAATACGAAGTCCTCCTACTGAAGAACTCGTTTCTTCAAAATTTTCATAAAGAAAGCCTCATGTAAACATTATGCTGTTTGAACGTTGTGGCAGTGATGGAAAGTTTATTATTTCTTTACTGCTAACATACTGTTTGCCTTTACCCTCATCTCCGCAAAACATCCGATACAAAATCTTCAAAGGATTTCTTTTGAAGCATCAGAAACCTTTTTTCGACCTTTATCTTCACGTGTGTAGTTATTTACTTATAAGTTAGGCAGCCAAAACCCTTTAGATAACTGTTTAAGGAAAAAGTTACAGAATGAACACATACGCCGCGCGCCGACATGTGCTTTAGGTCGACGATCTTTTTGAGCAAAAACTAAGACGTAGAATCTTGAGGGATGTTTGTAACTTATTTTATAGGATGTTTTTTAACAAATTCCATGAAAGTTTAAATAATAGAAGTGCATGAAAGCAGGACGACCGGAGTTCTAAGATGCTGTTCTTTCGTTAGACCCTCATATTTAAAGATCTGTAAAAGCCTCTCCCAGTATTCGCGAATCGCGAGGTGTTATCATGTCACCTTGCACCACCCCAACATGTTCCACAGGTTTTGTATTTATCAATACACACAGGTAAAACCGGCCTACAGGTTTACGTACCGTCTTGTGACGAAATATTACTTTACACTTTATCTCACAGACGAACTCTTTTAACACCTTCATCTAAAGCAAAATTTTAGTTATGAACATCTAAATAAATAGTAATTATGTTCATCATATTTTTATTTGAATTTTAATCAGCGAAAGAGATCTCTTTATAGCATCATAAATTAATTCTAATTATAATCAGCCTACTGCCCATACTGCTATTTATTTTTACAGGGTATAGCGCAAGGCAGCGTTTTAGGCTCCGTGCTTGTTTAAATATTTTTAAAGTATGTTGAGTAAACTACAAAAGACAAGACAATCGATACATTACAGTCGCGTCATGAATTAGTTTGTCATAGATTGATTACATCTTTATACAAAAAAAAAATAATAACTTGTAGCATTGGTTGGATTTAGTAAACAATACAAAGTGAGTCGAAAATATGACTAAACAAATATAACAAAAGTAAAGGCTGTTCAAGGAATTATTCAAGCAATAGCAGACAACTACGTATATATTAAAAACAATTCAAAACTCGTAAAGCAAACACAGTCCAATGACCTTTTGCTTCGATTACTAGGTTCCTACATGTAAAACTGGCTGGCATTATGTCAATCAACAATATCAAACACTAATTGAGTGAAACTTTTGGGAGTTGAGATTTCCTCGAACCTAAACTTTGGGCGGTTCATTGTGTCCAAGGCCAAGGTGGCTGCCAGGAAACTTGGCGTTATCGCAAAAGTCCGGCTGTACTTCACACCAGGGCAGCTTTTAATGATTTACAAAGCACAGGTCCGTTCGTGTGTGGAGTACTGCAGCCACATTTGAGCTGGTGCTGCTAAGTGTCACCTGGCCACTTTGGATTCAGTGGAGAGGCGGGCGTCCAAGGCCAAGGTGGCTGCCAGGAAACTTGGCGTTATCGCAAAAGTCCGGCTGTACTTCACACCAGGGCAGCTTCTAATAATGTACAAAGCACAGGTCCGTTCGTGTGTGGAGTACTGCAGCCACATTTGAGCTGGTGCTGCTAAGTGTCACCTGGCCACTTTGGATTCAGTGGAGAGGCGGGCGAAGAGGCTGATTGGTGACCTTGATTTAACTCCAGACGGTCTCCAAAGCCTAGAGCAAAGGCGTAGAGTAGCCAGCCTTTCGGTGTTCTATAGGATGCATTTTGGGGTGTGTGCGAGGGAATTGCATGATTTAATTCCCCCATCGGACGACCCGTCGTACGGTGAGTTTCCACCCTTACGTTGTTAACACTATTACGATCCGGACGAAGCGTTTTGCCTCCTCCTTTATACCGCGTACTTCAAGGGACTGGAACAACTTGCCGGCGGCGGTGTTTCCGTCGGAATCCAATTTGAGTGTCTTCAAGGCTAGAGTGAATAGGCTTTTAATAGACTAGTGCGCTTTATCATCAACGATTGCGTCACTGCTTACCATCAGGCGGGATTGCGGTCAAACACTAGTTTTAGTAATTTTATAAAAAAAAGCTATTCCAAACTACATTCCACTTAATTTTTATAACGCCTGTGGTTCGTTCTATCAAAGGGTTTCATAGCTTTATCCTTGTTTATTCGTTTATTTTTAGTTCTGTTTGAAAATGTACCTATTGTATAAACCATGTAAAAATACAATAAGCACTGTTAATTGTTTTGAAGAATGATTTACGGTGACAAATTTTTCCGTGGGTTATTTTCCCGTGGAACACGTTTTCCTCTTCCACAATGGTTGAATATTTGATATCCTAAAAACCAAACTTATGTGCATACTCCTTAATTCCAAATCTCCAAAAAACAAATGACATTCAAATGAAATCTGTTTTTACGGAGCAACTATGAACCTTAACCATCGACAAAAAAACATCATAACATTGTCATCCAACTCCCCCATGATAAGAGCCCTGAACAAACATCCTATTGGAAACAAAGGATTGTTTCCCTGGGCACAGGATGTATTCTAGTTTAGTATACACGCCGAGTTGCCGGCAACAATGACCCCGTGTTTTAATATGCAACGAGCGTTAGCTACGACTGCGGCCATGCATCACTCATAATCATTGAGGAGAATAAAGGCTGGTGAAAAAAAAAATTAAAATACTACCTACAGACAATTTCAATTAATTATCTGTATTCGCAGAATGTTGCTAAATAGTTAGAATATTAACATTAAACGAAAAATAAAGATTAGATAAAGAGGACCTACACACGAATGAAAATATCTCGTGGGTCCACCGGAGTCTTGCTGACCTCTCTTTTGGCTTTTCTTTAGAAAGTAAGAAACGTATTGACTATGCGACTTGTACAGGAAGATCCAAACTAAACTATACATTATCATAAATAAAAATCAAGATTACAGAAAGTCCTATACGAGGCCATAGCCTCAGCTGCCTGGCCTGTATTCGGGCTTTTCTGCGGAGGTTCCTTAAGGCATAAGACATTACAAATTCTTAAATAAAACACGAATGATCACTTCACACGATCTTGAGCGTCCGCACCGGAAGTACAAATCAAGAGTTTATTGAGGCGTTTTTTAGAACATATCTATAAAAAATGGACCAGCTCTCCATACTGTTTGTTTGCGGCTTAACTTACACGTGGGCGAAGATATAAACAGTTAGCTTACAGCAACAATGGTCGTGGCAGGCATAATATACTTGTAAACTGCCGTTAGTTCACTCTCGACAAGCGATTTGTAATTGAAGAGGTCGCGGAAACTGTGAGTAAGTGCGGTTAACTAATGAACTAATTACAGTGCAATGCGAAGGGATTAATTAGATTTTGTACAACGAGTTCCTGTAATCTGTTTGTATAGACTTTTAAAAGACAATGTGATCCAGTCTGATCGTGCGATGCCTTTACATCTTACAAAACTATATGAAGATGTGCAAATTGTAAAGTATTCAAAAAGTCGCAATAATTCCTTCACAGTCGCAGCCTTTATCGATTGTTTGTTAGTAAACAGTCTACAAGACGTACCAGCTCGACTAATGAGATGTTTCATCGTCTACCAATTACCGCTAGCGATACGTGAAAGCGGTACACCCACGACTAATGGAACTTTTAAAATTCTTTTACTTCGTTAAATGAGGCTTTTTGAGTCACTTCTTAACGATCTTACAAAATGTATTAAGTTTACCAGAGAAATTCAAACAAAGGCAATGTGAATAATGATTTGGACGAAACTGTTAGCTATATAAGCGTAATTTGAATAAATTATTTGTTTATATGTGTCTACATGAAAAATATCTGCCTGTAATAGTTCTAGATAGCATTACCTACTTATCAATAGTTACATGTTTCTGAAAACCAGAGGTTTATCATAATCAATCAACAAGATTGTGGGCGGCGTACGAATGGGCAATGGCCCAATGACAGTTGGTAGATACTGATCATATCATATTCTGCGTAGTAACTTTCCTTTTTCGGATTATTATTAAGTTCGGTGTGGCCCAGAACGCGGCTTTTACTTTCTTTTTCGCAAACATCACCACTAACTCCAACATTTCTCTTGATTTCAGATATCACAAAAAATGTCCTGCTCAGTAGATGCCCCCTCTCTCAAGGACCTGCCCAAGGTAGCCGTCGACCTCAAGAGCCAGCTGGAAGGCTTCAACCAGAGCTGCCTTCGTGACGTCGATACCAACGAGAAGATCGTGCTGCCCTCCGCAGAAGGTATTTTCAACAAATGATGGAATTGGAGAGCGCATTTCCTTCGTATATCTCGTCGATTATGAGAAAAATAACATTAATCTGGGGTAATACAGCTTCGGTGTGTAAATGGATTAAAGGAGAGTGTTAAAGACTTTCACATATGATATACATATATCCTTAATGTTGTATGTGCCTATGTGCGCCCAAAATAAAAGCAGTCTGTTAAAAGAGGTGAATTTCTGTAGCTAAGTTTTTTTTTTCGAAAATCCCTAAAAAAACAAGCTATAGGGATACCAGACGTGCCAGTCATAAAGGTATTGAAATATATAAAACGTCAAATAAACTATTCTAGAAGTTGCAAAAGTTCCAGATATACTTCGGTACTTACCTACTATTACTCATCGTCTATCGTTAATCTACTTGGCAATCTAAGATTGATCTAATTGACATTTAAAAGCTGACATGATCGGAAAAGTTAACCAAGCTTGGTCTAGTTGAGTCAACACTTTGACATCTTCACGATTCTGATGTGAACCTAGTTATTAGTATTCTTGGTTTACCTGAACTTATGTTGAGCCGTCGACAATTTCGTCATACACCTATTTGATAGTTATTAGATCATGCAATCCAGATGATTGGGGCAGCGGCGGGGGCCCGCGTTCACCCTTGCAACCACTTACCCATTTTGCAAGTGTAGTTATCATTTAAGAATCAAACTCCTTCCGTTTCAATAATCTACGTAGAGATTGTTAGCCCGATGAATATCAAATGGAAGGAAGTTACGTATAGAAAAGAACACCCTTTTAATTCGATCCTGGCATCAAGATTATTATTTATTGGTGATAACTTTTGATTGATTGGCAACTCGAGATGCTTACAGGAAAGACTCAATGCCAAATCGACATCGATCAGTAATTCGCCTTATCTAAAATCCATAACAAAACACTAAGAACTTATCTTGGAAGCCAGGCCATATTGATGCTTCGACTGAAAACAAACATTCCATGAGTAATCGATAACAGAATAACAAAGAAAATTTCAATTTCACAACAGACGTAGCGCAAGAAAAGCAACACAACGCGCTACTTCAAGACGTAGAAAAATTTCAGACATCCTCCCTCAGGAAAACGGAGACGGTGGAAAAAATCGTGCTACCAAACGCACTAGGTATATCACTGGGTGGAATGCCGCGCCACTAATAAATAATAGCGAGCCGCAATACGCCTGTGAGACGTGGCTGCTTATGCTCATCGCATTCCTTCTAATTTTAACTGGGGAACTAAACCAGGGGGACAAAGCTAATGTGTATTTTACGACTCATTTGCAATTATTGTAATTCTAACTACCTACGTTTTACTAAAATAATAACGCGCATGTTTTTTTTTTCGTTGTGAGAGTGCGCCAAATAATACAAATTTCGAATATTGTTTGACACGTTTTGTCTATGGTTTTCAGATGTTGCCACCGAAAAAACACAGAAGTCCCTGTTCGATGGTATTGAAAAGTTTGATGCTAGCAGGTTGAAGCACACAGAAACTCAGGAAAAGAATCAACTTCCTGATAAAGATGGTATGTTTTTATATAATTTTCCGTTATCAGCAACAGCACGCCGATTATTACGCATGCATATACTTATGTGCAATAATATTACAAAATACAGTTTATTTCTAATAAAACATTATGATAAAAAATAATGCGCTTATAAGAGGCAATATACCAGCAACTGAGTTATCTTATGCAATTTTAGTGACTAAACAAGTCGTAGAGTTTTTTGTCATTAGCTTATCAATGTTTTTATGACCACTAACGGTCTGACACGCTTTTTATTCCGAGCACTCCATATCGTGTCTGAGTCAATTAGCATGTAAACGTTGCCTTTCTATGTTTTATTGTGTTACAATAACGAAGACGCATTTAATGCTTTTATTATTTACTTTTATTTATTTTGCGTTGCACGATTTGCTTTGCATCAGTTGTTGCCGCGGAGAAACAGCACCGGAATCTTTTGGAGGGCGTCGAACACTTCGACAAGACGCAGATGAAGCATACGACCACAGAAGAAAAGAACCCCTTACCGCCTATTGAAGGTTTATTTTTGCTGCTTTATAATTTTCTGCCTATTTTAATGTATATTTTGTACTTTTGTAGCCAATCCCTCCACTCCAGTATTCTAAGAACATGTGTTACTAAGTTGAGTGTATATTTTCCCCATCACAACTGCCTGTAGTTATCTGCTGCCTTTGCGTGACTATATACCTATTATTTGCACGCTTACTTTCTCTTTATACAGATAGAAGGACTTCAGTGCTGAGATTAGCAATTGGTTTAATAGTATTGTTGATTTTAAAACGTATGTTTAATTCCTGCATATAATTATTATTCTTCAGTCTGATATGTGCATTGTAACAACACAAAAAGTATTCTAGTATTAAGTAAATACCTCTAAACATGCAGTAAAGATTTATCACGATAAACATACCTATATATTTTTAACCATGCGTTGTGACAGCCCGTGTTGCCGTGAGTTCCTGTGGAACTTCGGCTACGACTGGATGTTGAGAGGCGAGCTCCGACTTAACGTGTTATGCGGACGACACGCTTATGCAAGGAAATTATACTTACGCTAATGCGTAAGTATAATTTCCTTGCATAAGCGTAAACATCTCTCTACAAAAATACTTACTCTTTGGTAAACGTCGTAAGGCGTTCTGTCACATACAAATTTTTTATTTATGGTCGTATGGAAAATCGGCCGTCGTGTGACGTACTGATTTTATGCATGTATAAACTCGAACGACGACAGGCGTACTGTCGTATCACTTTTGGCTACTTAGAAGCATGTGGTCGTTACTGTCCGTGTAAACATAATTCTTTCAAAAAAATAAATCAGAAAATGCATCTAATTAAATCTTTACTTCAATCTAAAGAGATTTAATATGTAAGTAATTTAATGTCTTTGCCTCAAACACACTTCCTTGTCCAGCATAGACAAACGACCATCCCGAGTTCAAATAAGGCCCAATAAGTTATTGACCAGTTTTCTCGTGATATCGGTTCCTTATTTTCAGTAAATAATTTTCTTTTTTAGTAACTGTCGACGATAAACGTGCCACGTCATGTCCTAACGGTTTTTTTTCTACCCACAGCCATCGAGGCTGAAAAGGAGAAGAACAAGTTTTTGAACGGCATCGAGAACTTCGACCCTACTAAGTTGAAGCACACTGAGACTTGCGAGAAGAATCCTCTGCCTACCAAGGACGTCATTGAACAGGAGAAAACAGCCTGAACATCCTCATTCAATATCCACCCGCAACTATATCTCGCTAGTATCGCCCGTATTTTAAACTCGATATAAGTCATAGGCCGTTTGCGCTGTCCGTTTTAACAAGTCTTTAATTTTATCAAACGACAGAACTACACAAAGGTTCGATTAGACTTAGAATAATGGACTTTGTAAACTGGTCCTTATCATTAGTTTATAGGAACCAAATTTTCTATGTCACTTTTTAACGGTATAATAATATGTATATGTAATAAGCGTATTTTACGAGCATTTTATAATTTAATTTATATTGAAAGGAATAATTAAGTATGAATATCCAGTACTGATTTATTTAAGCCGGGAAAACACTGCACTCCAAATAATAATCTATGGTTTACTTCAGTCTCGTTCTGTGCTTGTGTTCTCCCTGAAATTGAGATATATTTTAGTGCTCATGAGAATTGCATCTGCGCGCGTGTGTGATGCTCTGGTCAATAAATTAGGAGTGTAGTTACCAAATCTCATTTGGGTCTAAATTAATTTTTTAACTTTATTTCTGCGTTGATATAGTATTTTTGCATTGTATTAACTAGAAATATGATAAGAATCATCGAATGTAGTACTGTAACAATATTACTTGCTCAACCATATTATGGTATAAGTATTTGGTCTGAATCAAAAAGAAGCAATAGTTTGTCTAAGCAGTGATGTGAAAAATCATAATTTTTATAATGTAATATACAACCATAATCAAACATTTTTCCATTTTTATAATAACGCTGTCGATGCCAATAAACCATTTTTACCGGAATTTTGTATGTTTTACAGACGGTGCTTTTTATAAATATAGATTTAAAAAAATGTCCTGCTTTTTATTTTTTTCTAACGAACCGAAACACGGTTTGGATATTTAACCGACTTCAAAAAGGAGGTTTATTGAAGTATGTTACACACATTCTCACACACTCTGACACTCGCATGCTGATTATGCGTGTGTGTCCGTGTGTTGTGTGTGTGTATAATTAAGGTTTAAAAAATAATGTATACTGATGTAGGAGACTCCAATCATCAACTGATGTAAAATAATTTGGATTTCTAATAAATGTCCGATTGATTTGATTTTAAAAATTCAAATGCTGTTACCAAATTGAATGAACTCAAATCCACACGTGTTCCTTCACGTGCCTGTGCCCCAGGGCCACGGTATCTCTTTCGACCAACTCTCTACCCTGCATAATGGGACTAATTTTAAGTACGCTAACGTAGGTAGGTACGGTCAATCTACTAGAAGAGGTGGGCAGTGTGGGCACCGATGTCCCCGAAGTGACGGGAGCCGCCGTGTCGCGGCTCCGGGCCAAGAACAAAGCGCCCGGACCCGACGGAGTTCCTGGCCGAGCTCTCGTCCTGGCTCTGAAGGAGCTAAAGCCCCAGCTGAGAGGGCTCTTCACGGCATGCCTCGAGCAGGGTCAGTTACCCGGTGTGTGGTAGGAAGGGAAGCTGATCCTGCTCAAGGAGGGGCGACCCGCGGACTCGCCGTCCACGTATCGGCCCATAGTGCTACTCGACGAGGCGGGCAAACGTTTTGAGCATATTATCGCAGATCGCCTCGTCAGCCACTTGTGCAGAGAGGGGCGGAACCTGGATGACAACCAATTTGGTTTTTGTCGGGGGCGCTCCACCATAGACGCCATCATGCGCGTGAGGGCCCTGGCGGAGGATACGGTGTCCCGGGGTGGGGTAGTGTTGGCGGTGATCTCCAAAGCATTCAACACCCTACTCTGAAGCTGTATTAGGGAGGCTCTGAAATACCATCGGATGCCTCCCTACCTCCGCCGCATAGTAGGAGCTTATCTGGAGGACAGATGCGTCATCTATCGGGGACGTGACGATGCCAGTCGGCACCAAATGTCGTGCGGCCTTCCACAGGGATCGGCCTTGGGACCGCCCCTGTGGAACTTCGGCTACGACTGGATGTTGAGAGGCGAGCTCCGACTTAACGTGTTATGCAGACGACACGCTTGTCACTGCCCAACCTGGGGGAGCTCGCACAGGGAAGCGACGATGGTAGCTACGGCTGCGGTGTCACGGGTGGTGAACCGCATCCGGAGCCTGGGCCTGGAGGTGGCCCTTGACAAGTTGGAGGCCATGGTATTTCGTGGTCAGCGGGGCCCGGATAGCTGTCGAGTCCACCATGAAATATCTGGGGTTGGTGCTCGACAGCCGTTGGGAATTCGGGCCTCACTTCCGGCGGCTGGTGCCCAAGCTGATGGGAGCAGCAGGCGCGCTATCAACATTGCTTCCCAATATGGGGGGCCCGAACGCCGCCTGCCGGCGGTTGTACGTGGGAATCGTGCTGTCCATGGCCCTGTATGGGGCCCCCGTGTGGGCGATTGACCTGACGGCTGGATCTCTCGTCATTCTGCGCAAACCGCAAAGAGCGCTGGCCGTCAGGGGCGTCCGCGGGTATCGCACGATTTCCTACAAGGCGGCTTGCGTCCTGGCCGGATCCCCGCCGTGGGACCTAGAGGCGAAAGTATTCGCGTCACTATACCGGTGGCGCGAGGAAGAGCAGACACGGGGCTTCAGTCCGGTGCAGCGGCAGATCGAGCTGCGCCGAGAGGAGCTCCGTCAGGTCCTGGTAGCAGGCTGGCGACAGAGGCTTATGCGCCCTACCGCCGTCCTCGCTACCGTTGAGGCAATCCGGCCAGTACACGACTGGCTCGGGAGAAGGCGCGGTTCCCTGTCGTTCAGGGTGACGCAGGAACTGTCGGGGCACGGCTGCTTCGGCAAGTACCTGCGTCGCATAGACAGGGAGCCAGACGCTCGGTGCCACCACTGCGTAAAATGTGGGAAGGACCCGGCGCAGCACACGCTCTCCGAGTGTGTAGCCTGGGAGGAGCAGCGCCGTGTCCTCACAAATCAAGTAGGAGGCGACCTGACGCTGCCGGCAGTAGTGCGGAGGATGGTCGGTAGCGCAGAGTCGTGGGACGCGGTAGTGCTCTTCGGCGAGGACGTGATGTCGCAGAAGGAAGCTGCGGAACGCGAGAGGGAGACCTCAACTACCTTCCCGGGCCGCAGAAGATGCACCGGGCGCCGAGGAAGGACGGACAAGGCCCTCTCCCTCCGACCTGAATAGGTCCAGGGGCGAGGGACATGGGGAAGTCCCCGCCCCCTATTCGATGGACGGATTGGATGCACGGGGTAGTTTAACACGTCACTACCCCATGCAGGAGGCGAGGACCGGGCCGGCACGATAGTGTAGGGCTGCGGCAGAATCAAGGACTCCCGCGGCACCGCGCGCTCGTGACTGGAGAGGCACCGGGATGGTTTTTATTCAGTAGGATGACTCCTACTGACTAAAAACCACCCCAGGACAGACCCCGTCGCCCACCTCAGGGCGGCGGACATCCATTGAGGATTTTCCATTCCTCTCCGCTCTGTGACTCTGCTTGCGGCTTGCATTGCCGCCAGTACGTATACAAATAACAAACCCATACAAACCTTACGACAAGCAGTCGGTTATTAACTCAACTCAGTGTTTTTCCTAACATGTAGTAAGTATTCTGTGATCTACGTGCTACCATTGTTACCTAGCATTAAGTTACGCTCATAATAAAATTGTGATAGTATAGTAATGATTAAACTGTTGTTCCCGTACCCACGACTTTTATTTAGGAGTGTACCTCCAAAAGTGTGAGCAAAGTGTGAGGATGAAAGGCAAAGAAGTGTAACGAGTGTACTCCAAAGGAGTGTAGGTACCTGCAAATATACCTACTTCTTGTTGCTTTGTATTTTTAAACTAGCTCCGTAAACGTTAAATATTTGTTTTTGTATTTATTATTTTAGTTTCTTTTCTACTTAGTTATGCAAAAAAAATGTGTTTTTAAAGGTTTTTAATAAGAATGTCAAACGTCTTAGACTGATTTTACTGATTATTTTATAAAGTACATAAGACAAAACCGGAAATTAATGGGTTAGTTTCGTCAGTTACTCAAATTAATTCAAAATATAATTACCGACCTATTACTGCTTTTCTATCAATGTGTGTCGAAGTTACGCATGTATTATAATGACGGTAACTTTGTCTAAGTTACCGTCACAAGAAAATCAGTTTTTTTTTTATGGACAGATGAGTTTTTAGATCACTTCATTAATCTTTACTAATGAAAAGTGTTATGAGAGCACTAACAAAATAAAATACTAAAATACATTCGTATGATAGGATTAAATTTTAAAGTATTTTGTAAAATGTCGTATAAAAATGTCAAAGTTACCCAGAGTGATGGATGGATGGTATCGCCACATGTACATCTATTTCTCTCCAATCACATAAAAAAATAAGCCGGTGCCCGCCAAATCAAACTAATGATAGACGTTTATAAAAAATATTATAAAGTGGTCGTAAAAGTGAACTGTAAATATTTTAGTGTCATATTATTAATAAGGTTTCTAGTTGTAATAGAAAATTGTTATTTCATAGCAAAATTATGATATTTTACATAATATTGAAGGTTACCCGTTGTACCAGTATCCACAGAGCAACTAATCACTACTTAAACCACTAGACCCCCGCTGCCCTCCATTGATCTCAATGAAGTTCCTACTTAACATTTTTATTTATGCCTTAAAGCTAATTGTTCATTGTTGTGTATCTTTAGGTACGAAGTTCGCGGTAAGCCATTTTGTATAACTGTGTTTTTGTATCTAAAAAGCTACAACCTGACAACTCAGTGTAACCTTCCTGATTTTTTTGGGTTAAATGTTTAAGGTATTAAAAAAACTGATTTGGCAGGTCATCCCTATGCCATTATCCTCCACAAAGGGCTATGATAGGAAAATATTCTTTGGAATACAAATGATATTAATTTAGAAATGACTGAAGTACTAGCCCCGCACGATGATATTGCGATGGAACCTTGTCACAATAACAGCGTTGTGACGTCATCTGTCACACAAAAGGACAGCTAGCAAAAGAATGTTAAATGCAAAATTAATATTAAGGTTAAGGGTTTATTTGTATTTTATAATTTTATTACACTCTTTATAAAGAGTGTATGTATAAATTAATATTAGGGTTAAGGGTTTATTTGTATTTTATAATTTTATTACACTCTTTATAAAGAGTGTATGTATAATAAAATTAATATTAATTTTGCATTTAACATTCTTTCGTAGGTATACCTACTCACCCATATTCTGACAAATAAATTTTCATTATTAAGAATTTCAAGGAAATAATTTTTGTAGACGTAAGAAAAATATACTTATTCGTATATCTTTCTTACATGTATACTATTTTTTTCTAACTACATTTCTGTTAATTTGCGAGCAGGAATTGAACCAGAGTCCACTGTGTAGTAGTCATGTTTTAATTACTACCTACATCTATCAGCTTATAAATAAAACCAGGATAATATGTAAAAAAATGTATATAGTCTTCCGAATCATAACTGCTTTCTGTGTCTGTCGTTTCCGATTCACTATCGTCGCCGTATTTATGACAAATAACTCGTCAGTTATTCGATCTTTATTCCAGTATTTATTCCTCTTCAAGCCGTTTAACATGATTGACTTCCTTTCGCCAGTCATCTGGAGTTATTGACGCCAACGACTCCAACGTCAGAGCTTCAATGCGACTTTCCAACTGCTCCACATTCTTTTCTGACACCCTTTTCTTTACCAGGTTCCAGATGTACTCAATGGGGTTGAGGTCGCAGTTGTAAAGTGGTAATCTAACGACTTCATGGCCATTGCCAGCTAATAAATTGTCAATTTTATAATTTTTCGGCGGTCTGTGCCGTTTAATTAATAAATACAGTTCAGGTTTTGTAGTGTCGTTGGGAAAGTCTCAACAATCTTCATTCATCAAACTGTTTTTTATTGTTCATACTTGGTGGCCTATTCTCATCCCTACTGTGATAAGGGGCGTTGTCCATCACAATTTTAGAGTTGCGTGGTATGTTGGGTACTATTTTTTCTGTAAGCCACTTGGTGAAATTCTCAGCATTCATTTGATCATAGTAATCCCCCGTTTTGGTGTCTGATTTAAACATTAAAAGGGCATTGTCAACTAAACCGCTTTAACTTCCCGCGTGAACTATTATTTATCGGCGGCCGGGACTGTCGTTCCGTCTCACTCCATCGGTTGTTGTTTGCCAACATTTTTCTACCGTGTAGTGTGCATGTATCCACGTTTCGTCGAGATAAATAACGGGTCTTTTGTTATTACCAAGCGAGTCATTTTCTTTCATACGTCGTAAATATTTAGCCCTCCACGCTTGAATTTGGGGTCTTGGTTTAAATTAGTAGCCTAAATCACATTTAATTATTTTTCTTAATGTAGTTTCACTACCAGTATAATTAAGGTCTACTTTTGAAGCCGCCAAGATATTGCGCATTGTGGGTATTTCTCTCCTCACCGTACACATTGAATCTATAATATTTCTTAAAGCTGTTATGGAAAACCCGTCGAAATATTTCTTCTTTTGTCTTTTTCCTTCAGTAGGAGTTCTCATTTTGCTGCCACTGGCTGTTGCGGACTCATGCTCTCGTCTCAATTTCGTCACAGTATTTTTTGCAACGCCTGTGGCACATGCCACACACTCCGTGACTTTGATAGAATTTTGCAAAATATTTTTAATAACTGTAAGCAGTTGCTTCGGTATTAAAATGTCCGAAGCCCTTCTTAAAGCACGGTTTATACTTTCAAGAACTAACTTACAATCCTCTTTCTCTTTAACAAAATAATTGTCCACTTTAATTATAATTTCACGAGTACGACTATTAATTCATTTCTTACTCATTTTAACGAGTAACAGTTAACAAAACTAAACAACAAAACTCAAGAACAACAATAAAACAGGATAACAAAAACAAAAAGCTAACAAAAATATTCGATGTGCGTAAGTGGGTAAGCGCGGACTGAATTTGCGAACGGTACCGACGGTGCGAATTCGACTACGTCACCAAGATGGCCGCCAATCGCAATATCATCGTGCGGGGCTTATAATTCAAATTTCGAAACATGGCGTCTATAAATACGCCAATTTGTAGGTACGTAAGGCACCGCGCTGACTATTTTGACAGAATTAAATTAAAATTTATCTTCTATCCGTGTCAAAACGAAAGAACAACAGCTGTGCACTGGTGCACTTTGAATTTGAATTTAATTTACTTTGTGAACAAAGGAATCGGCACTATGGGCCGTCTACAAAGTTTTTTTTTTTTAAATTTTGTACTCTTATTCATAATTCCCTCGAATGCATTTTTTTAGATGCCCTCCTTCTTTTTTGATATCGGTTAAAAATTGATAAGAGCGCTGTTTATTCCATATTTATTTTTTTATATACAATTAAAAGGTATGATTCTATTGACTTGAGTTACAAAGAAACACTAGGAAAAAATAAATAATTACACTTAGAATCGAATGATAAATTTAAACTTAAATAAATAAATGCAATGAAACTTTTTTTTAAAAAAGTTCTTTTTACATAAGTCTAGGATTATTTCCTTACTCTCTGATTTTGTCTATAGTTGGCACAGTGCGGTTCCGAAAACGTACAATAACAACATATCTAGCATTTAAAAATCCAGATGAAATAGCAAGATGCACTTACAAGTAAAGCTAAAATAAGATGACAAATGTTTACCTGGAATGCGCTCCTAGTTTGGTAACATTGTTGCAAAAATGCCGTGGTCTTGTAAATTTTGATTTGCTTCCCGCCGGCTGTTGACGGTTTGCTTTTGGCACGTGCAATTTTCATTACATTTTGTTATAATACAACTTCGCATACCCTACAAAGTTTAACACTGATGCTGAGGGTTGGGATATATTATTTCGGTAAGTGTTTTCATTTTATTTTAGCATCGTACGTAAGATTTTAAAGTTTGCACGTGTTGTTTAATGTAGACAGCAAAACAACCATTTGCATTCGCCAGACGATATAGCTACGATATGGTTTTTTGGATACCCTATCTATAAACTAACTTTGTTCTGTATAAATCTGGTTGTAATATGGGTCGGTTTGTTAGAAATTTTTGGCGGATATGTTGATGGAAGCGGCAGCGTCATTTGTTTTTGTTTACCTGCAGATTGTTAGCAGTGTACAATGTCACCTTCCCCGATCCGCTGTCGCGGGCCGTGGAAGATACACAAGCGTTCCTCGGAGCCGGACAGATGGTTGGACGAGATGGGATTTTTCCGTAAACATACAGCTAGGGACTCGAGCTGCCTTTTTCGCGCTGTCTCTGAGAACATGTATAGTACCCAGCGATACTTTCATAAAGTTCGTCTGGACTGCGTTCAGTTTATGGCTACTAAAAGACACCTCTTCGAAGGGGTAGGATATGCCACATATTTGTCAAATATATCACCGATTCAGGCAGAGTGTTAACATAAATACTTTTGTTTTGTAGTCGTTGACTTGTCCATTTGAAAATTATCTCAAAGAGATGTCAAACCCATCCGAGTGGGGTGGTTTAATTGAAATATCGGCCATGAGCCATCTTTATAGGTAAGAACAGTAATGTAGTTTTGACTACCCGCTTCTTGATTTATTTCTTACATTTAATTTTAAAACTGTAATTTAAAATTTTAAAACTGTGCCTAATGCTAGCTTCATACTTTAATAGTACACAAACATGATTTTTAATGAATTTACCAACAATTACATTATCTAAATTATTGTGAAACTCACATCACTGGTTTTTAAAAATAAAATCAGTATACCTCCATTACAAAATATATGAATCATTTCATTTCAAAACATTGCTACTTGTGTTAGGCATACAGTCCCAAAGTAAAATAACTTGCCATTAAAACCTTGCAGACGAGACTTTGTAATATTTGAAGCTAACAAAGGTCCACAAACAAAAATATGCAATGGTTATGGAGACCCAATATACCTGTTTTACTCACCCGACACAAAACATTTTGACGTGGTATATACAAAAGATTTCATTAACACATCATCATTTTGTCAATGTAAGTTTGTTTATTTTTAAATATCTATTTAAATGCTGATTTGATAGGCAAATTATTAATTTAAAAACTGAATTTGTTAATAATTAATCATTTTAATTTTCTCATATAATTTAAGATTTCTTTGTCTTTTGCGGTGAGTTTGGTTTGATTTCACTTATACCGACTGACCTGATTCATGAACTTTCTATGGAAAAATATAAAATTTGAATCACTGGTCCTAATATTGCAGGCAGGTTGATTCATTCAAATAAATATAAGTATTGGATAAGCAATTGCAAGAAAATTTGCAAATGTTTATCGAAAAAAAATTGTTTCATCTCATATTGAAATGAAATTGAAATTCATAATATGTACATTAAATTTAGCCTAGATAACATTCAACATGACTCTGGCTATTGTACCACAAAAACAGCAAAACATCAGCAGCTTGTAAACAACATTTTTTTTCTTTTGTTTTTACATAAAAATACAAAAGGGATTATTTTTTTCTTTGCGGTTCTTTTAATTTTTATGCTTAATAAATGAAACAACCTGTGGAAGTTGGCTAGGAATAATAAAAAAAAAAACAAAATGTGTAACAGCATACTTTCACTGAGTTACTGCTTGGGATAATTGTCAGCCAATCCTTCTCAAAGTCTGAAGCTTCTGGTTCCCAGACTTTCCTGAGCTTGCAGACAGCATCGTTTTCTTCTTTAAATGTCTCAGATCAGTCGGAGAAAGTCCAACAAATTGATGCAAATGAGTAGATTTCGTTAATACTTTTCGTACATAATTTTCTATAAATTAGAAAGACCTTAATGATGGTTTGGAAAGGTCTTTTTATATTTATTTCAAACTTAAAATGCAGCATTGTGATTGTAGCTCTTGTTTATGAAATACTTTACGACGGCGTCTACCATCTAAAAGACTTGCCTTACGCTGTCGACAAGATGCTTCACGACAAGGTACCTAGTAACCACATCGAGTACTTCATGTCAGAGAACGTCGAACGTCGTAAAAAGCAGAAAGAAAGGGCTAAGATATTCATTGAAGCTGCTGATGATAACAAAGACAGGACTACCAACGCTTTGGCGCTTAAATGTAAGCACCACACAGAAGACTTGGAAAGAGCTAGTCTGTTGAAAGAATCCCTAAGCATCTTCGTGTTCAACCGCAGTCTAATACAACTTGAGAATGTCTGCATGAACTGCTTGAACGTTAACAGCGCGAAAGACTTGCTCGACAACGGAATTACACCGTTTCCATACAAAGTGGCAAAAGCCTTGGATCCTGATATCTATAGGAACATAGAGTTTGATGTCTGGAGCGAATTGAGACGAGGTATACAAGTTTTGGCCATGAATGGAACAGGAACAGAAACCCTACACACATATTGTGTGTGTGTCGCTAGATTGATATAATGCGACCTCGCATTCGTTTTCGATCGATTGGACGTCGGTTTCTCTTGCGAATTTCTTGTTATTTTGGTCATCGTTTTTCGTCAGAACGGAAATGTCGGACCATTTGCTATGTATCGAGGACATGACAACAATCTCAAAATATGTTGTGTGGGTGTTTCCATTCCCTATTCCATTTCATTTTGAGGGAATTATTTTAACATATAATTTACCTATTTCGATGAAATGGTATTACAGAAATGCGTTATGGCGCGAGATATTCGGATGGAACTACCCTCCAAGTGGGAGTCAAATGTCTTTGCAAACTGCAGCCCGAGCAGACAGTCCCTTACCACTGTCATATACAAGAAATGCGGCCTGATAGTGGCCCCTGCCTCGTTTTTATCGAAGAGTTGGGCGAGAAGCGAATAGTGAATTTTGAGCAATTGGAACCTCTTCCTCTTGAAGAAATAAGACCCTGGGCCCCTCCCTACAGATACTCCCGGGCTCATTCTCAGTTCCTGACCCTAAGCCAAATGTTGCAGCAAATAGGTTCGGCATTGTTCAGAATATTAATTTTTGACCTTATTCATTTTGCAAATGCTTTAAAATCGATATTTTACAAATGCTTGTTGCCCTTTTCACTACTTGTTTTGCACACATTTTTAGTATCCAGTACAATTTTATTCTTAAAATGCCATTTTACTTAATCTCGCACAATTTTATTTGCACATTTCTCGTACTCAATGAATGTCCCACGACCAGGCAACATCACTTTGAAACAAGGTCTGAGCAAGGCCCGAAACAAAGCGAAGGTAGCTACGGATGAGAAGGCTCCTGAAAAGGCAACCAAGCCGAGCAAAGTGTCGTGGTCGTCAAACGAAGAGACAGAGCTATCCTTCCAGAACAACGTCGATTTCACATACCAACACCTGGACTTTAATAACTTTGAACCAATGCCTGTTAGTTGTAGCTAGAAACAAATAGAACTACAAGGTTTTGGGTGACTTGTAAGCATATCACTTAACGAGCTGTTATTGCCACATAAGCTTTCCGAGAAAATATTATTATACAATGTTTTTCTCGTGAAAAACGGAAATAGCGTTCTAAAACACAATTTGCGAGGCGGTTGAATTATTTCGCAAGCGAAGCCTTTTTCTCGACGGTATACTTTTTATTAATTAGTTAATTACGTATAATGTTCTTATTAATACAATTTTAATAGTATTAAGTCTATTAAGCATTCCGAAGCCCCATCAAATACATCAATGGGCTACCATGTGTGCACATTGTTTTTGTCTACAGCATATGGTAACATGTCATTTCATTTATTCGTTTACAGTTTCTCATACAATATCTGATAAGTTTTACAAATGAGTTTTTTTATTGTTACATAAGTAAACTGATTCGATATCTTGTCACAACATTAAGTGACGTGCTTATAAATCTATCCCATAAGTACCATATCGTAGCTATTCTAGTGGTAGTCTAATTGGGTTTGTTGTAGTAAGTAGTAATTAAGTAATTATTTAATGTGGTCAAGTAAATTACTGACAGGAAACATTAGGGCTCATTAGATAAATGCTTTATTAATAAAGCAAAACCTGTTTAACTGCGCGTTTAAACTCTTCTAATTTATTATTATTAATTATAAATATACCCTCGGAAGAGAAAAAAAAACAATGAAGTTGGTAGTACATAATTATATTGCAGTTGACGACAGTAGACCGCGCATGCGCAGACTCCCCTCGCCGGCTCTAACAGCTCGCTATTGGTCCGCAGAGGACACTGAGTAGAAACTTTCATTTAAAACTTGAGTTGAGTTGCAATCAAATTATCAATCACTTCATAAAACCACCTCATTCATATCGCACGTGTTTTTGTAAATCGGTTTGACGGACCCTAACTGAACTATTCTGTAATGGTAATAAGTTTCACTTTTTTCTAACTATAATAGTAAAAACATCTAGTGAGCACCTACTTAAACATCTTAATTTTAAACTGTCAGTAATTTATCAGTCAGTGTTAGTGGCCGCAAGTCGCATCGTATGTTTTATTGGTGGAATGTCTCGTCAGGTTGAAGTTGAAGCACTGCCCCTAATGGTGGACTGCCGGCCGGGTGCGGGCGCTCCGCCCCACGAACTCGCTCACACTCAGCCGAATGGCGGAGCGCCTACTGAGAACCATCCTTCCCAGGTTAGTAGAACATTGTCAATTTATTTATTATGTTTTCATTGTGAATCTTCTTTTCAAGTTAGCACATTCATTAGCACGCTTGCAGCGAAACTTTGGGATACGCTACTAAAATACATAGCGAGTTTATTTTAATTTAATGGTAAAATGTCTATTATGTCTTTTAATCCAAATAAATAACTGAAAAAAAGTAGAATGCTGTTGCGAGTTGTTGTAGCAATACTTTTTTTAATTTAGACATGCATCTTTACCCTTAAAACTGCCGGTACTCAGTAAAGTTTTACTGAGTACTGGTTTCAAGGGTAAGGATTATAAACAGTTGATTAAAGTCGGTCACACTGCCAATTAAATAGGAAAGCAACAAATTGATTGACAAGAATTTCCAAGGGGGTCGTTCTTTTCTATAGGAACTACTACGCCCCCTAATCAATAAATAAGTCGCTTAATCTTTCTGATTGACCAATTTCTTGACAATTCAAACGTACCTTTAATTGAAATAAATTCTTTGGGTTTCATGTCAATCTGTCTCTGTAGTCTGGAGGAAGTGGCGACATGGCTTCGCATGGCATTGCTTCCCCGACGTCGGTGCGTTCATCCACTCCGGCCTCCACCAACACGATGACCACCTATACCAGTAAGTATTTATAAACATTCTAGAAAGCATAATAAATACCCATTTTCGACTAACACTAGGTTCTCCGGAATATACCCAAGAAAACATTTACCTCGCAGATACGCAAGAAATATTTAAATCATCATTGGAATCACCTGCCGCCGTCATTCATTTCATTATCAAATAAGATTTTTTACCAAAGCTTCAACATTCAACAAAATGCAATTATCTTAGCCACATTAATATTATACTTGAGGCTAGCGCCGAGATTCGCCTTTCATGCATACCTAATATTATAAATGCGAAAGTAACTCTGTCTGCCTGTTACACTTTCCCGCTAAAACTTCTCAACCGATTTTGATGAAATTCAGCAGACAATCTTTAGACCCTGAGAAAGAACAAAGGCTACATTTTATCCCGGAAAAAATTGATATTCCCGAGGGAAAACTAAAAAGCGCGATATAACCGAACACCACGCGGGCGAAGCCGCGGGCGGAAAGCTAGTAGGTTATAGTTTTATAACAGATAACAACAATATGATGATATCGATGCCGTTTTCATTGTTCATCTATACATAAAGGGTGTATCTGACATCGACGCACAAACGAGTACCGTGGATCCAGTACATGATTCTGAACCCCCCAGTGGTGGAATTTTTTGTCGGCTATTTCATGATTTAAAAAAAATAAATGTAGTTTTTTTCACTTCAGACCATTCACAATTGCTATACTTTTATAACCCAATAAGATTTTAAAGTAAAAATTAAATAATTCGCTAATTACATAAAAAAAGCGCATTGAAAACAAAACCCGAAAAACGATCATATCAGCTGATTTAATAGAGTTCATATCAGGGATCAACGTCATACCTACAAACTCGCACGGCGGCACGCTTGCAACGTTTAAGACGCTGTGAATAGCAAACTTTTAGGTATTTGAGGGGGTGAAGCAGACGAAGTGGGACACGTACTAGCCCCGCCCACTGCGGGGCGCGGGGCGCTCCGCGCGAGTACATCGATGCGTGAGGCGTCGTGCATCGAGAAATACGCACGTTCTATTAAATCTATACCAACCATTCTCTATTCCATCTACATTTAGAAGTGTAATTTCACAATCTAACCGCGAAGCATGGCTGGCTCTGTTCGTCACAGTCCCCGTTCGCATTAGACGAGCCCCAGGTTCGAATCCCAACATCCGTTTACTTTACCTTGCGATTTTCGAAAATGTATATTTTATACATATTTTCATTTTTTATTATTACTTTTGTTTTCTTTTTTATTTTTATAATGCGCTTTGTCCGTTCTGCTTAAATTTTTTGTGTTATGTTCTTTTTTCATGAAACTGTTAGAAATATATCATTTCTAGAAATTACTATAAACAGCTGTTTAGAGTAACTGTTAAAAAAAAAAATGCATTTTCGGATATTTAAAAAAAATAAGACTTTTTCTTCAAAACTGCAACTCTTATCGAAATCGGGTTTGTACGAGTGAAATAGATGCAGGCACTTTGAGGAGGCCTATACTGAAAGGGGCCATGAATAATGCAACAAAATGAAATCTAAATTTACTGTTTTGAACTATTATCAAATTAACTGTTATTTTTATTGTTTTTCTTTTGTTCAATTATATTATGAACTAAGAAATTCATGGTTAAATAAAGGCTTATTATTATTAATTTCTAGAAATTTGTAGAAAGAAAATTATAACGAATTGATTTTAAATATTAGTTTGCATTATAATTGTTACAAAAAGAATATATTTAAAAAGATGGAACAATTACTACAAAAAATACAGAAAATCGGCTAAATTAATAATAATTTAAAAAAAAAAAACAATTGCAAATAAGAAATCCAACAAAAAGCATACAACGTAAAGCTGGGGTTTGAAACCGAACACATACAGGTGAAGAAAAATTTGCCGCGAAAAAGTAAAAAGAAAGAATAATTACAGAAAAAAATCAAATAAAATATCGGCAAAAATACAACAGTAAATTAAAAAGCATTTATTTCAATTAAAATCTACAAAAGCATATAATGTAAACCTGGGGTTTGAACCCGGGCAAAAACGAAATATGATTATTCATCAACAAACAGACACGTAAATATAATTATTTTCTGTGCGGGGTAAAGCAAAAAGTGACATAGGTCCGACAAGCACCGCGCCTCAGCGGTCACTGTCGCTAAGCATAGAAGTGAAAGAGAAGGCAATGGACGCCGCGATGGAGCGACGTTTGTGTTTGTGTGGATCGATAAACAAAAACAATGGTTTCATTTACTATTATATTTTACATCGCTCTTCTCAATTTTATCAAGATTTGATGATTATTAATACAGTTACAACTGTTATAAATTCAATTTTAGGGGTTACTTTAGGATTTTTTTCTATCGAGAAAATTAATTCAAAACGTGTTTTGAAAACAATGGTTTCCTGCTACATATAATCAAGATTAACATATAAATTTTTGGCTGCTCTGAAATGTATACATTTGGCTAAAAAACTGTTTTCTGAAGCCTATTTTTACTGAGCACAGCGCCTTAAAAGCCGAGCCGACACTTTTTTCAAACACTGTGTATTCTGTAACCGTTCATTAACGACATAAATGACTATCATAATTTTATTAGTGGCATGCGGTCTAGCCTTTTCGCGAAGTTTGCGTTACGATGTCAGATACACCCTGTATAATAAAATAATTCTTTAGAAAAGTCGTGTGTTTTTGATTGAAGAAATTGAAAAAAAAAAACAAGCCAGCAAGCCAGCGTGTTAAGGGATAACTAACAGGGCCCCTTTTCGATCATTTTTTAATTTTATTTTGTCAGTTTGTTTGTGCGCCTATCACGTAAAATTTACGAATTCAATGCAGGCAATATTTATATACGAAAGTTATACACAACTTGAGGTATAACTTAGTTTTTGTTTCATCGAAATCGGTTCACTCTGCAAAAGATATGATTAATTTAGTGAGTTCAAGAAGTAAAATATTACAACACGCAATTCAGTATAGTACTTGCAACGACATCTTGAGACTAAAAATAGAACTAATGTTGACAGTTGATAGATGGCGTTTCTCTCATAGAACGCGATTCCATTGACTCGCACTAACACTGTGTATACCTAATAGTTTCATCACCAGCCACTAGCCGCTCGATTACAGTTATTGGATTTTACCTAAAAAGGTCCAAAACTCGTAACGTACTCTTTCCTGTCTCTGTACCGCTGAAAGAAGTATCAGTACCCATCTTGCACTCACTTTTTTCGTGTGAAGATGTTCATGGATCGCATTATGAACGGTACTTTTAGAGAGCCCAAGCGTAGCTACAATTTCTCTAATCTTCGAACGGAGGTCACTCATAACCTCATCTTCGATAAGAGCCCTGAAACGATTGCTTCGTTTCAGGAGTGATCGCTACCACAGGTAACCGTCGTAGCCCCAATGCCTTAGACGGTTTTTCTCGCGATGCAAAACTCTTTTCTCCCAATTTTTCATTGTGCTATAGGCGGGGACAGACACCTTATACAAGTCATTCAATCGTTCTTTCGTTTGGACAGGGGATAAAGCTTTAAACAGAAATTATTTAAAGCTTTATCCTTATTGTCGAGAACTGAAAATCGAAGTGTCATATATTATATGTATGACACTTCGATTTTCAGTTTTCGACATTTTGAAAAAATACGCGTTGTAATTCAAATGCCTGCTGCGGAAGAATTTAGACTCCCGCGGCCCCACGCGCGCTCGTGATAGAAGAGACACCGGGAAAAAAAAAAAGGTGATGCAATATTAAACCCAACAACACTACTAACGATGCTGCGCCAGAGGGAGATTAATCTGGAGACCCTCCACGACCAAACTCACAACATATTAACATTTAGTGCGTCGTACCCGGCACACATCACAATACAACTGCTTAGAACTGCTTCACCAGACATCATGTCGGAACACGACGAATCGCTTGGTTGGTCTGGTGGGTGGTAACTTCTGCCGGCAGCATGTTATGGCCTACCGCCGAGAAAAAGCTCATTGCCAGCTGAAACTTAGGATTTTTTAATACTTAGTTACATAATATATGTACTATTAAGTCTAAAGTGTTATTATATTATTAGTTTTAAGAAAAGTACTATGTGTTGTAATATTTTGTTTTAAGCCACGCTTGATTGCACATTTACAACCTCTTTGTTTTCTCTTATCGAATTTATAATTCTTTTTACCGGTAGGTACAGACGACAGTACATCAAGCTAACTACAATCTGTCAGATTTCTTCATTAGATTTTCAACTTTTTCTCTAAAGCACTAAGGCTTAAGGTTAGTTGGGAATATTTGACAGTTTCGTAGCTTCACCCGCTGTCGTCCGTACTACATCTACGGTTTTTAATTTTTTATTACTGAATTTTTACATTGATTCATCGAGCCAATGTAAAAATTCAGTAATCAAAAATTTAACTATCAATGCCTTGTATCAACACCATGCTTGTTGTATACTGTCATCAAATTGAGGTCATCATTCTTTCGACCAAGTGGTCCTACTATCCATAGTTTGGAATTTAGCCCTGATGTGCCATCGCAGTATCATGTTCCTTTACGTGACTGACGTTCTGTTCCCCTCACTTTCATGCAGCTGGAGATTTTCTTTGGGAGGACGATGATCACGAATCTACCATAAGTTCTTGGAGCGGCGGTATGAAATAACTTACTTTATTGTTTGTCTTGTTTTTGCAACTTTTACATGTTTTAACTTTGGATTTCTCCTTGGGTGCGGCGACTGACTTCTGTTGATAATTTAATACTAAACAACCAAGCAGTAGTATTATTCGATGCGTATAAAATAGGCCATAAAAATCAAGCAGTACCGCTCACTAGTTTATTATGCCCTAGAAATATTTCAGAATTAGGGATTCGTAGAAAGAAAGAAACTTTACGTTTATTGATCCCAGAAACAAGTGCATACACAATGCTAAGTTAACTCGAACACCTTATAACAAAATAGAGCTACGAGTACAGTAGGCCCAGTATAAGTTTTCATTACGAAACTCGATCGTCGATATCGAGTGCGTTTGACTCATCGGTTGACCCGCTTCAAGGTTGTAAGAACTCTCAACCAATGAGGCTCACCAAACGTGGTTCAAGATCTGAGCCTGAATAAATTCAAATCCTTCATTAAACGTAAGTTGTGTCAAAAAGCATTTTATAGCGTTATGGATTATATTGAGGACAAAAAGGCTTGGGCTTGAGCTGCGTCCGATTTCCTCTTTTCCTCTAGTATTGTATAATTGCATGGCACACGTGTGAGCACAATGTACTTGCTGTAAAGCATCTATTTGTTGGGTTAGTCTTTTTTTGTTAGTTTTTTTTTTTTTTTTTTGTGTGTGTATTCCATAATGCACTCTCTTAGCGTACAATGTATTTCTGCATCGTTCTCACACGGTTGACTTCAAAATGAATGATGTAATCAAATATTTGTATCAATAGCTTGATAATTTAAAAGAGTGTCCATGGAATTTCTTGCCCGTTCTTCTCCATAGGTACCTACTCTTTGGAATGGGCGACAAGCTTCTCCTTACTGACTGACCGACCTTCTGACAATTCAAAAGTGCCTGCAACTGGTTTATTTGAAATAAATGCTTTGATTTAATTTGAAACGCGCTCGACATCGACGATCGAGTCTCGTAATAAAAACTTATACTAGGCATACTGAACTGTAATAGTAAGCAGCTGCTTGTTTGAAGACATGAAGCTACCACTCAGCACGATTCAGGCTGTGCTATACAGGTGTCACCCGAAAAATTACATAAAGAAACAAAGTCAGGTTTTTAATATTTGTACAGTTTGAGTTCGAATGAGATATACAAAATGATCTCCCTTCCACTTGATATAATTATTTTGTAAGTTACACATAAGGGTCACGACGAATAACAAAAGAGGCGTTATTCTCATATTAGGTCGGCACAAAGGGGCCTTCATCAAGATTTAGGTGTGTGACGTAATAGACGATACTGTTATACTTAAACCATTCATTAATGTAACGAGGTTTTCGACTGACTTTTATAGTATGTGTGATATTCCTTTACATAAAATTGGCGTGCGGTTGACTGTACCGACAACAAATATACCTGCAAATCTAATTCGTAACTCATTATCAATTTCATCGGAATCAAATCCATTGTTTTATATGTACCAACAATTTGTCTGCTCAACAACATAAACAACGCAATGAATGTTGTTAAATTGTCAAAATAAAAGACGTCTTTACTTATAGTAAGTTACGTAATAACCCCTCTGATTCTATTTAAATTATTGGCTATGTTAATTGCAAGCAAAAGCCCTATAAGTGGAGGTTGGAATAAGGAAAATCTAAATGTTAACACAACAAAACCCTGAAGTAAGCCATTTTAGGAAAGGGGTAAACTTCGCAAACGTTATTTCAATAATTGAACTGTTCTTGAGAAAATTTAAGGTCGAAGTTTCGAAACACAAGCTATGTTTACATCGTCAACGCAAACTTACAAATTGTTTTGAAAGTTCAGAACATGTATTTATGTAGCTAATGTAAATATACATACTTACTTATCATTTTGTTTCACGTTAATGTAATCTTAAAGGGGTGTATTGTTGACTACAGGTAATTTTAATTGTTGTTGGCCACTTAATTCTTTGGAGAATGGAACTTACCTGTGTAGGTAAATCAAATTACAGCTTCAATTCGCTAACACTACATGAATAGGCTATTTGCAAGTATGAATATTTTTGTGATTATTTGCTTTAAATGCATAAAATGAGGGTTCTTTATGTCAATTACATGGGTTTTAATGAAAATAATAACAATTAATATATCCAGAAACACAAAAATATGTTTGGCGTTTTGTTTCTCGCGCCACATATTGTGAAACGATCCGGATTGGCTAATGTCATGATGACGTCATACGCTCATAAACACTTGTTGTCGTTCTATGTGTTCTCAGGGCCTGTAGCCAATGTAACATCGCTTCGTAGAGAAGCGAAATCGAATATCAAACCAACCAATAACGAAAGAGATTGACCACGGGACCCGATAAATCACGTGGTCAATCGTTCCCGCCATTGGTTGGTTTGGTATTCGATTTCGCTTCGCTACGAAGCGATGTTACATTGGCTACAGGGGCAGGTGTTTTAGCGTTTTTAGAAGATTTTTAACGATATTTGGAGCGATTTGTGGTATTTTTTTGTTTTCTGACTGACAAATAACAGATAAACATGAACACCACTGCGGAACCGAAAATCGTTTATAAGTGTGTGACGTCACTACAAAGTGCGACGACATATTGCTGAATAAAGCGTTTCGGCGGCTTATTTGAATTTTAATTTTTTTTTTTTGCATGTTTCTTACGAAATACGTATTTAAAATAATAAAAAAAAAAAACATTTGGTTAACTTCTTAACCGCAACCAAGTAATTCAAGATAGAAATTATAAATCTGTCAAATAGCCTATTGTAGTGCTACTTTTTGATTTAGATGCTCGTTTGCAGAACAGCGAATTTGTGCAGTGCAGTAAACTTAAATGATATTGTTTTGTTACAACATGTCCATCTCCCTATTTAATTCGTTTCTTGGGGTCCCTGGGAGACCAGACCCGGCGAAATTTTGAGAGGGAGAAAACAAGAGGGAGGCTAGATATTGAAAACACAGACAGATCAGTTGAAAGGCCACGCGGATTAAAATTTCGCCACGAGGGCTACCGTGTGCCTAGATGGGGAGATCCAAATCGTAATTTGAGAGTGAATGATTGTTGGCAGCCTTACTTCTGTATACTATTTATTTTGGGGGAACTTTATTAAGTCGTAGCTCCGCCCTATTTATTAAAACTGACCTATGTATGCTATGCGTGTAATTTGAGTGCACTTGAATGTTCTGAAGGGATGTTATTGGGGTTCGAAATGCTTTTTTAATTTGATTAGCGAAAAATATGGATCCACGGTTCGGTTAGCTGGATAACAAAACAAACTTCCGAAAGTTAACGTTTATTCAGGTCACTGGTACATCCTAGACGGAATTTAACGTGTTTTCTTTCTTTTTTGCATGTAACATGTTATTATGAGATGCTAACTGCAAACTTCTTAGTTTGAATGGAAATTCAGCCCACATACTGACTTATAGATATTTGTTATTATAAAAATAAACAAACTTGCATTTAATTTCTTTGTGACTGCCTTACGTATGTCCTTATCTTGCAAAAGCTGGGTTTGCTATCCACTGAAAAGGGAATATATAATGTTTTGGCCAATCAATATTGTTACAATACATATTTTCAGTTGCTCCTTTTGGTTGGTAACAAAAACTTCTCTTTGATGGATACCACCTCTTACGTCCACAAACTCAAACTGTTTGTTTCAATTAAACCAACCAGAGAGATGAAGTTAGTCGCCCATTCCAAAGTGTAGGCTGAGTAGGTCCTTATGGAGAATAACTGGTATTGGATTTGATGGACTTTCTTTTAAATCAAAATATTGGTTACTTTATTCAAGGGAGTAGACATTGGCGCCGATTCTGTTGTTCACAAACTACACTAATTTTAAGTTATGTGCATCTTTTTCTTTCCATTTCGTTAAGAAAAGGACAGAAGATAAAACGTCAGTTTAGATCTGTCAAATTAGTTCGCTCCTGACGTAAACTGGCGTATTTTAGTCGCCATGTTTATAATCGCGTCTAAACTGTCTATGGAGTATCTCAATTTGACAGGATTAAATTAAAATGTTATATTCTATCCTTTTCTTAACGAATGGAAAGAAAAAGATGCATATAACTTAAAATTAGTTTAGTTTGTGAACAACAGAATCGGCGCCATTATATGTGTAAAGATGATATAGAAAGATGAGCACGTTAAAAGACGTTACCAAGTGTACTAACGGTTCCGTTCATCACCAATAGATCTGCACCCGCAATCTGGGGAAATTTTTGGGTGAGCACCACTTAGTCTTAGCCGCAAGGGGGTACATACAAGTCTATAAAAGTCGTACCCAATAAATGGTAGCTTCACATCTCCCGTGCCGAGCAATTATACATATAACAGTAGAGATTGGATATTTACAGCAAAAATATAATCTTCTTATTTCTGTGATGTACACAGTAAAGTGTACTCTCTGTCTTTGTGGTAACTTTTTTGTTCATTTAGCTTGAATTTAAGCAATAACAAAATAAACACGTTTAGATGCCATGAACCACGGCGTGGGCGCGCCCCCCATGAACGGCGGTTACCCCGTGGGCGGCGGCGGGCCGGGCTGCGCGCCCTACGTGTGCGGCGTCAAGGGCATGGTGTGGTGCAGCGGCGCCGGCGCCGGGCCCATGCCGCACGCCCCGCACGCCCCACACATGCCGCCGCCGCCGCCGCCCGGCGTCAACCCGCACGTCTTCAAGAGCGTGCAGCCTAATGGATCTGATTTGCCGTTGAATGGTGAGTATTAACAATGTTGAAATCTATACTCTAGAATCTAGAGTAACAAAAAAACAAATAAACTCTTCAGCTTTATATATTAATATCTAGAGTCTAGATACTATATAATAATATATAAAGCTGAAGAGTTTGTTTTTTTGTTCGCGCTAATCTCGGAAAATACTGGTCCGATTTGAAAAATTCTTTTTGCATTGGATAGCCCATTAATCCAGGAAGGCTTTAGGCTATATAACATCACGCTGCGACCAATAGGAGCGGAGCATAATTAATTTCAAGCGAACGAAGTCGCTGGCGGTTGCTAGTTGATTGTAAAGACTATATATTCGCACAGGATCGAAACTACCGCGAGTGAAACTGCAGGGCGTAGCTTGTATCTAATCAATAAACACGAAGTAAAGCAACAATTCCACTTTATTCACCAGATTTGCATACGCTACGCTTCTTCTACAACCAGGGCATCGACTGCGTGCACGCCACATACGGCGCTCCTCCCCCTCCCCCACCGCGGCACTACTCTCCGCGCGACCTGTCGCAGGACATGCAACAGATCACGCTACAGGACCGGCCGCTCATGACGCATGCCACGCCGGAACAGAACCATAAGCACAAGCCTGGACAACCGAATGATAAACCGCAGATTAACCAAGGCAAGGGTAATGGTCAACGGCCTCTGTTGGGTCCTAGGTGAGTGTTTCTATATTTTACATTGACGCGTATGAAAAGTCGCTCCAACCTGATACGGCAACAGGGATGTCTGAAGCTTGATCATCTGCTTGATAAAAGGTCTCTCTAAAAGCAAGTATGATATGAGTGGTCAAGGAGATGGTAAGTATATTCGGCTTTTCATTTGTTTAATGACTTAAAAGTTTATTTGTATTTCCTACTATTTAATTTGCGACATATTAATTATATTTTCATTTTGACTACAGATTCAAGCGCGGTGGAGGCAATCAAGATGGCAACCAGAACAATAATCACAACCAGAACAAGCATAACAACAACATGGGCAACAAAGGACCTAACAACCGGTTAGTGTGATTTATACAAACTAGAATATCCCATAACAATCTACTCTGAAATGACACATTTGAATGATCGGATAGGACAGGCACAAATATTGTTGTCTTACTACGAAAAAGGTAGCCATGCGGCCTAGTTCTATCCGAATATATTATTTGTTTATATTCTCTTAAATCATAAAATATATGTTGTTCCTTTCCAGACGTAACTCTCACGGCGAGCCCCGCGGGCCGCACCTTGGTTATGGCGGCGCGGGCGAGGCAGAGTGCGTCTTGGAACAGCCGCTGCTCACGGTGCCCTACATCCCCTACCCGCCGCCCATGTACCCCATACAGTACTACCCTGTCGAGACTGACCCAGGTGACCCCCCTAATAACTTACTTTTACCTTTTGTTCCAATCTCGGGGACCTTCTTTAAATACTCACATAAGAAGCATATAATACTTCCTTTATAGCGTGGCAATCCGATAGCGCGCTGTCTATGCCATCCGTTAGAGGCGGAGAGAGAGAGATCGTTTTGATATGGCGGTGAAAACCTGCGCGCGCGCAAAATATGACCAAATTATGAGTTATTGTTTGTGTTAAGCCTGTGTTTCCGGACAATTAAACTAACTGTGATAACAACTGAGTCCTTATTCGCTCTCCACCGACGCTATATCTTACATTTGTCATTTGAAATCCGTTCAACCAGCATGGTTCTTTCAACAATGGAAGTTCCCTTTCTACAGACTCCTTGTTAATAAGCTGGTCTCAATACTCATGCTTTCTCTGAAGCAGTGGAATATGTAAGAAATGATTGTTCTTCCAGCGATGATGGGCATGATGGGCGGTATGGCGTACGTGGGCTACGACGAGAACATGTACGAGGCGAGCATGCAGCCTGCCTACTACCCCGCGCCGCACTACCCGCCGCCGCACGCGCACCACCACGAACACAAGTAGCGCCCGAGACCACTCGATACCTCACTCATTTGTATCACATCACTCGTACACACTCATTTATACCGATGTCTTATATATACATCTTGCTGGTGACATGACACGTCGAAGTAATATCTCATTACATTGTCCTGTGTGCAACGCGCTACTTGCACCTCCTCACAGTTATTTGTCTTCAGTAGTAAATAAGATTGTGGGTTCTAATTTGTAAGGTAAGAGGTATGTAGTCAGGACTAGCTGGGCACCCTGTGTGTGCGAGTTACCACAAATGAGTGATGTGAAACAGAAGTTTTTAAACTGAAGATGAGATTAATGGACAAGGAAGTATACAGTGAATAACTTTTTTCTAAGACTATTTGGTAATTTGCTTAATACATAACCATAAGTCATATCTCAATAGTACTCATTCCTGCCAAGTCGTGTTACAATTACCATTTGCACACGGGTAAACCGTACTACAATGAAACTTTTAATTTTTTCTTATGGCGATGGCATCAAAAAATCAACATATGATTATGCCAAAAAACGCGCGTATTTGCGTCACGACTAAACATCGCACGTTATAAGGCTGTATAGAATTGCCTTTGCCTTTCATTTGTGAGTTTATAACAACAAATCAACATTGCGCGCGCCGCGCTATTTTCGCGCCATTGTTCGATTTTTTGTATTTATTTATTTCAAGGTCGTAGAAAAAGTTTTGATGTCCTTATCGCAAGCAGCTATTATAATACTCGTGCTGATCTATTGAACAAACTCGAGATCTATTGTGCCACTCAGCTTCGCTTCGTGGCACAAACTATCACTCATATTGCAATAGCATTTTGCTTGACAGTGGCATAAATAACTATAATTTACTGCATACTTCCTTTTTTTGTACTCTTCAATATTTTTATTAACTACATTTAAATGAAACAAAATATTAAATTGGTAATAACTGTAACGTTTAGGACATCGTAAATCATTCAGTATCTATTTCGTTGAACTCCTCTTTAAAAGCTTTCTATTTACCTGTCTCGAAGCTGTGAATTACTGGAATAATCGACTAAATCTAATACCGATGTTGTATATACAAATTATATACTTACTAACTAGGTACTGTTTATATCTAGTACTAGTGAGAACTGCACAGTAGTGTTCTCCGATAAAATGATTTGATCGATTATTCAACTAAACAGCCTATGGAGTCGGTAAACCTCTAATATCGATAATTAAAGTCCGTATTCCAGAAGGAAACTCAAGCATTGATCTCTATTTAAACATTACTTAAAACTAGTTTCAACCAATCAAATGGCTTCAAACGAGACTTAAGTAGAGCTTGAGTTTTGAGTGATGTTCTGTAATATGAACCTAAGACTTAAAGATATCGAAATTCGGAAATGATAGGGAACTTGTAAACGCTAAGAATGTCGTCTCAATACTTAGTTTTGTGGTTTGAATAACGTCCGGCAATATTGCTTTAACTCTGGTGAGTTAAAGCAATATTGCCGGACTCAATAGATTTTAAATTCTCAATAGATGCATTCAAGTGATTGCTTATTTGAAATTTTCGTGAAAATAACATTTAAAAATACATTTTGGCACTTGATAATTTATTATTTGGAGATGTCCCAATACTGAAAATTACAAACTGAAGTATTTATGCGTCATTAACGTTTAAAATATCGAAACTGGTAAGACTTTTTTGGTATATTTATATTCTTACTGGTTAAATTGTAAACACAAAAAGTTACATAATATTCATTTTAATTGTTGAGTTCAAATGGTAAGCATTTAAAATGTCCCAGGTTCCCATTGAAACGTCTGATTTGTTACACACTAACCATTTCACAAGCTATTTGTTTACGTGTGTCTATAATCTGCCCCCTAGTCGGCGAACACATTTTTGTCAAATGATTCACAGGACAGATTGACCAATGGGCGGTCCAAACGATCTCAACTAGTCGCAATCATTTGACAAAAATGTGTTCGCCGATTATGGGCCTGTACAGTGGGTACTATCAAAAGAATATTCACTGAAACCATTAGAAAAGAAAAAAAAAAAACTAAAAAACTCCACATACTAAATTATAGTGTGTCTATGTTGTAAATATCCAATGAGTTTCAGTGTATGTTCGATTATATAATTTAATGATAGGCCGAAATTCTTTGGATTTTTATTAAATTATCATGTTTTTTTTTTTTTATTTTGATCTCCATTTTGATATTAAAAATCCATAATTTTCGGCCGATAATAACTTGGTTGCCAACTACTCTAATGAGACTCTTTTAATGGCAGCAAAGGTGACTAAAGTTCGGAAACAACGAAAATGGTCAAAAAGATCAATATAATATGAATTTTTAAGATCACTGATTCATACGGAAACCTTTTTGAAAATAAGTCATTGTTATTTCATGACCCCATGCTGTGTATGGGGTAAAAAGATCTCGAAGTCTGTACAGCAGCAAGCGTCAATAATATGAACAGTAAGTCTTGGACCTGTCAATTTAACGCGATAAATAATCAATTTTGAGTCTTTACAAATACTAATTTAGATCCTGTAAGGATAACGAAATATTCAAATAGTCTGGTATTTGATGCAATCGGACCTGAACACAGCATGGCGTGTTATAGTTATACATACCTATATTACGATTTAGAATTAAATATGTGTGACAATTTTTGTCGCAAAATTTTCAAATTTATATTGTATGTGTACTTAACATAAGGAGAGAGATTTAGTAAAAGCACGTGAGATTAGGGACATGAGTATAGTATGAGTATCTTTTTGAGACTCTATTATATTCGTGATTATTGTCGCGCACCTTCTGTGATTAATTCGGACTGAAACCCATTTATGTACCCAATGTAGTCTCAAGTGTTCATTGGTGCTGCAAATTTAACTAGAACAGGGTTAGCGTAATATTTTAGTATGTTCAACATTAGTCATACATACATTGTTGCGTAGTAATTAGGCGCTGTATATCATTCCTTATAATGTAAGGTGAAACTGTACATTTTAAGCCAATTTAATGTAGTTTTTAATTCGAAAATTTAAGGTTCTCTTTCTTTAGTTTTTTTTAGTCGCTATTCACAACAAATGAGCTCGAATTAATACACGTTTTACCTAAATGTGTCTATCTTTGATAAGCTAGGTGCAGTAGCAACTTGATGAGTCGTGTGTAGTGATTAGCTTATTTTTTTGGCTTAGTTTTAGTTTAGTGATAAGTCAATACAGATTCACATGCCACGATTTAGAACTCGCACTTGGAGTCGGGTTTCTCTTAAATATTCTCAGATCTCACGATGAAATCGCAGACCTTTAGAATCTAAAATGAAAAAAAGTTGAGCACTTATTACTAAAACCTGTATCAAATAAGGTGAACACATAGTATCCTACCTTGATCTCATAAAAATATCATTTGTAAGAAAAACCTTGGTGCTTGGGTAGTCGTTTACTTTTTTTTAGGTAATTAAATTTCACTAACATTTTATAATAATGCGGGAAAATAAACTCTTCGTTTCACAATAATTATACACATAGACTTAACGTTAATACAGTAGCCCATTTTTGACAGAAGAACTAACTTGTTTATTTACATATTTCTCTGAATCGCACCTAGTCTTTGCATTTACTATTCTAAGTTATGTGCATTTATCGCGTCTCAGAGGCTGAAAGAACAACGGAGCCTAATTAAAATACCTATAGATATTTTAGGAAACCGTCGAGTAGTATCCTAGTATTGCCATATTGAATGTAACATATCCTTTCATTGATATTATCTAGATAACGCTTAACTCGAAGAGAGCGTTCGGTTCTAAACCGTAATTTCAGCGTCGCCCAACGATACGATGACAAAATTGAGCTGACGTATTTTTGGGATGTTTATATAAATTATAATTGGCTGTGATTCGGAAGTAATCTCAGAGCAGAAAGGTGCTGCCATCTTGTTTAACTCGTTATTAGATGTCCCTTTATATATTTTCTTCTCGCTGTAACCATTATAGACGTTAGGCCTGTGTATAGAACCCGATAATTCCTCTATTTTGATCTTCTCTTGATCGCTACGGATGTACCTATCTCGATAATTCCGCCCAAGATTTTTGATCCACATTTTACAATTCTTGCATACGCAAGAAATATATACGTAAAAAAATAGCATTAAATATACAAGTATTTAACGTAAAACGTACGTAACTAATTCTTTATATTTATACAGACCGTTGTTGAAATTATTAAAAAAATACCCAAAAAACCGTAAGTGTTTTCTATAAATAAGTATTTGTCTTGTTCATGTTTAATGTAATTTTCGGTGTTTCAGTATTAGTTTTAAATCACTAGGAGTTAGAATTTTATGTTAGTCGTTAATTATTGTTAATGTAACGATAGTCTAGTATTACTTTAAGTATACTGTCAGTTACTTCGTAATCTCGTCAGTTAGCGCGCTAAATATATAGTTTTTGTTTTCACCATAGTTATAATAAGAGTGTGCCAACTATATAGTTTATGTATTTTATATAAATCGGCAGTTACATCCGTACTTACGATCAACGTGACTGCCAAACAACAAAATTCTCGTTGTCATAAAAGTCTAAAGACAAACTTACAGGATACAATAATTGTGTTGTGAATAATATACTATATGGTAGATGTATGTCTTAACTATATGGTTGTACAGTGCTCAAAGTTGCGTGTTTGTATTTTTTTTTCAAAATTCCATTAAATAAATGTCAACTGATTGTTCAATTTTGTTTTTTATTTCCTTCACTATCGTAATTATTTATAGAATACCATAAATTATTCCTTGCGCCTAAACATCTTTTTTCAAATACCATGGCCATGGCCATATTAACTGTAGAACTGATAACGGTTGGGGTAGACGTGTTCTTGAGTGAAGACCGCGAATAGTAAATGTGGGACTATGTGAAACTACGTTTTTCGCAGTTTAGTAGCAGCTGAGAGTTGCCGAGAATCAAGTTAAATGACGTGCATTTGGAAAGGCCTGCCGAGTCCAGTAGTGGGCTTTTATAGGCGGATGATGAGGAAACTGAAGAAGTTGAAAGGCTAACGAAAAAATTAGTCCATTAGATTGGTTGGTAAGTAACTATTTTATTTCCTAGAAGCCAAACTAAACTGGCAAGAAAGTTTTCGAATGTTAGTTTTCTCTAGAAACAGATTTGAGAAATTGATTCTTAAGAAAAGAAATCGCCACGATTGCTATTTTTATTAACTTACTAGCTTTCCGCCCGCGGCTTCGCCCGCGTGGAGTTCGGTTATATCGCGCTTTTTAGATTTCCCTCGGGAACATCTTGTTTCCGGGATAAAAGGTAGCCTATGTTCTTACTCAGGGTCTAAAGATTGTCTGTGTCAAATTTCATCAAAATCGGTTGAGAGGTTTAAGCGGGAAAGCGTAACAGACAGACAGAGTTACTTTCGCATTTATAATATTAGTATGGATTAAATAAAATTAATATACATACTAATATGCTGCGGTGGATGTGTGGAGTTACGCGGAAAGACCGCATCAGGAACTTCCACATCCGTGGCAGTCTCCGTGTCCGTGACATAGCAGACAAACTGCAAGAGAGTCGCCTGCGCTGGTACGGTCACGTTTTACGTAAACACATGCATGCTACGTGGGTAACAAATGTCTTACTATGACGCCTCCGCCGCGGCGGAGGCCAGAAAGAAAGGTAGACCAAAGAAGTGCTGGCTTGACGTTGTAAGAGATGACATGCGTGCCAACAATCTCACACCACGGGATGCCAGAGATCGTGCGAAATGAAGGCGTATTAGTAGGAAAGCGGTCCCCGGGGCTCCCATCGCGCAAGACGCGGATGCGAACGGGATTAAACGCTGAGAAAAATTAATCTTCGGATACTACTAATGGGTATCCAAAATAAACCAGGACCAGGGTATCCAGAGTATAATCGACTACATATTGAAAAAGATCCACATAGTATCATAACGTGTCCATCACTTTTATTTGGACTTGGTGGCCAAGTTTGATATGTAAGTTAAGTAACCCAAAGAAGCGTAGATCAGTGTCAGTGTAGTCGATGTAAGGACGACAGCAGGTCAAGCTAGCCAAGACTGTCAAAAATTCCCAATCAACCTTGAGCCTAAATACTTTAAAGATAAAGTTGAAAATCTAATAAAGAAATCTGACAAATTCTAGTAGCTTGATGTGCTGTCGTCTGTACACAAGTGTAGATAAAATAACATTATTCAATTCATTTATTTATTACAGTCTTGCTAATAATTTTGTTTTCATTTTTAATTAATATATGGAAAATTAACGTCGTGGTAGCCTAGTGGGTAAAACACCTTAAGTATGAGTGTGTGGGTTCGATTCCAGGTCAGGTAAGTACCATTATAACTTTCCTAAGTTATATGTACTTTCTAAGTATATCTTGGACACCAATGACTGAAAGTGAAGGAAAACATCTTGAGGAAACCTGGACTTGTTCCCGCATTGAGCAACCGTGGTGATTACGCTCAGTCTCTCTCTGTATGAGATTCCCCTGCTTGATTTCCCTGGTCTTCAATTATCTGACCATGATTTCCATATCTGACCACCTTAAAGATCCAAATCGGTTCATAAATGAATGATGATCCGCGAACAACCTTAAAAAAAAACATAGGTACAACCATTGATAAAATATTAAACAGATACGATATATTCTAACAAACTGACCAAAAAAAAAATGTGCCGAACACAGCAGCAGCACACATGCATATTTTTATTCGGCATACATTGGTACTGTGTGAGTGATATGGGGCGCGATCTAAAGCATAGAGAAGAAAAAGATGGCTAGTGTTTGTCGTTTGCGCTGTTAGTGTTTGTCGTTTGTTTTTACGAGTGTATCGAGATTGACTAAAGCGAGATACAGGACTTACTTCCTTTTGTACGCTTCATTTTTAGTGCGCTAGTGACATATCTACCTTAGTTTAATATTTTATCAATGGGTACAACATTACTTTTTGTGTAAACAATCTATGTACAAAATTTCGAAAAGATATCATGAATACCACAAAGTTATGAGCTTGTTATCCTACTTGGCTGTCCCAACAAAAATATGCTCCACGCTCCGCTCAGGTGGGTGAGCGATGCACCTCTGGCGTCAGCTGTTGCGCCGGCGTGCGCTATCGTAAGCTACAATTTCTAAATATCATCATCCCAGCGTTAATCCCAGTCGCCTCCGAAGCCTTTAACAATTTCTAAATGTATTTGGGTGAAAATATAACACGGTGTAAAAATTCGTTCGGTGTTTCGGCATGATGTCTAGTGAAGCCGTACGGAGGACGGGTCTGAGCAGTTGTGTTGCGACTTGCGATGTGTGCCGGGTACGATGCGCCAAATGTTGTTGTGTCGGAAGTTTGGTCGTGGAGAGTCTCCAGATCAATCTCCCTCTGGCGCAACATCGTTGGTCGTGTTGTTGGGTTTAACATTGCATCACCTCGCTCAACTGCCGTCTTCCTTCCTATTCCTAAGTTTTTTAAGTGAATAGGCTTAATAAACTAGTGCGCTTTACCATCAACGATTGCATCACTGCTTACCATCAGGCGGGATTGCAGTCAAGCACCAGTTTATACAAATTAAAAAAAAATATTGGAATCCATTCAGTTGCTTATTCTAAACAAATTATATTGAGGTTTCGCCTAAACAAAAACTAACGTTGTACTTGTACATAATAATGGTCGAATTGCGGAACCTCCTCTGTTTTGAAGTCGGGTAAAAAAAGAGAAAAATCTTTAAAACTTATGGTCTTCTTCAAAAAACACCTTTTATTAGTTTTTGTTTTAGTAGTTTATTTGGAGACAATCTCTTTTTAAGGACCAGCAGTAATCTACAATCATGTGTCGATCCCATCTACCCTGATACCTTTCTTCCATCACTTCTAGGTCTTGGTGAAAACGTTCCTGTTCCTCATTGTGCTCTTCCCCAGATTATCTGGAAATCTATCCAGGAGACTGTGGAGAAACTAAATCTTTATGCACATATTTGATCGAGATTTTATCTTGAAGTTTCCCAACATTTGTTGCTGGATTTCTATACAACTTAGAAATGTTTTTCAAATACTTATCATTCTCTAGTACAAAATACTCATTATTATTATTTGTATTTTTGAGGGTATTTTTCTTTCAAACCCTGAATTTTAGGGGATGGGAGGGGACGAGGAGAACACCAGACGGTGATCTGACAACACTGTCTTAACAGTGAAAATATCAATGAAATTACATTTAACAATGACGCTATAACTTATTATAGCGTCATTGTTAAATGTAATTTCATTGATATTTTTATTTCCTCTAAAACAATTTGGATAATATTGTCTTGAGATAGTCACTAATAGTTTATCATGGTTTGTTGTATCGGCTAAATCCAATCCTTATTTCTATATTATCTTTCCGCGCGCGTCTTCTCCCGCGTGGAATTCGGTTCTATGGCGCTTTTTAGATTTCCCTCGGGAAATTTTTTTTTTCAATAAAAGGTAGCCTATGTCCTTTCTCAGGGTCTAAAGATTGTCTGTGCCAAATTTCATCAAAATCGGTTGAGAAGTTTAAACGAGAAAGCGTAACAGACAGACAGAGTTACTTTCGCATTTATAATATTAGTAGGTATGGATGGATGATGTATTTATTTTGTTTGTAGCGTAAATTCTTATCGTAACACGAGTAGAGAAGCACAGAAGCTTTATTATATGTCGGTACGTAGTCTATAACTAGTAAAAGAGCGCTTTAATGACCGTATATCTCATAATGAGTTTATCTTATACTTACGTTACGTAGTATAAAGAGGACAATCGCCAATCGTCTGACCTTGAGTAAACAAGTGGTTTGTTATCGTTTAGAGCTCGAGATCAATAATACTCTTGTTTAGTTTGATGATGAGTCTACTGCGACGGAAACGCAGCGTTAGCTAGATATAAAGTGTAGGTTTGTAAATACTTAGATAAATAATCTTTTCAGTTGCATTCCGCATCATTTGCTACGCGACGCTCGGGAAGTAAGGTAAGTAAGGTGGTCGATGAACTTTTATTATTTTTGTACCTACATATTGGCGCTGATTCTCTTTTTCACAAACTAAACTAATTTCATTAAGAAAAGGATAGAAAATAACATTTTAGTTTAATCCTGTCAACATAAGATGATCGTCGATTACGCATGCAGCCGGTTTTTTGACAGGTCTAAAATGACATAAGACATTTCATATCTTCTGTTCTTTTCTCACGAAAAGAATGAAAAAGATACACTGAATTTTAATTTGGTTTGTGAATAATGGAATCGTCGGGCCCACTGTAAGGTTAAATCAGTAAGTTTTGTATTTATAGAAAGATAAATCATTTATATAATTTTTATCTATGGTGTTTCCTGTACCTAAACATTATTTATTAGGTAAGTACTACTTTTAAAGTGTAATCTTTAAATGTACCTATATTTACTAATTTGTAAAGTGGCAATAAACTCTCATTTAGCATCCAATTCTTTGAGTGCCTACCTATTATTCAAAGACATTAAAATTATATCTATTATTGAAAGAAATTAAAAGAATGATAGATCTCTCTCGAAAGTATAAATCCTAAGTGATGTGCAGGTATCCCGAATAGTCAGTGGGTCACAACTGACCAATTTATAGTTGAAATATATTAATGCCATACTTAATACATCTTTGGAAATCTTATACCTGTCAGGGGTAGTTACTAAGTTACCTACCATCTTAAAATAAATCATGGTAGGTAAGGTAAACATAAAAAAATATTATCAAACAAAAAAAACAATCTATCAGCTATTATTGCTTATCAACTTATATACTAGCCCCGCACGATGATATTGCGATGGAACCTTGTCACAATAACAGCGTTGTGACGTCATCTGTCACACAAAAGGACAGCTAGCAAAAGAATGTTAAATGCAAAATTAATATTAGGGTTAAGGGTTTATTTGTATTTTATAATTTTATTACACTCTTTATAAAGAGTGTATGTATAATACAATTAATATTAATTTTGCATTTAACATTCTTTCATAGGTATACTAGTACAGTCAATCTGCAATTTGAGCTCCGAAAAATGACAAACCGGAATTTGACTCGATGAATCGTTAGAGGGGCAAGTAATAAACTTAATGTTAGATTTCCGAAGTCCCTCCTCCTGCTGTTTTTGAGAAAATCCAAAAATATTTTGAAATTGATTTATCTCAGCAACTATAAGGGCTAGCGACCTTTTTTTTTTAAACTGTTAAGGACACTTAGGACTACATTTTCTTTCATTGAAGTGACATCATCCGACTTAAACTGCAAAAGCTAGATGGCGCTAAAGTTTGAAAAAATTGGTTTTTTGCCATTTTCATTATGAAATAACAATTTTTTTGCAATAATGTAAATGAGAAAGTTGTTTGTCACAAAATTAGCTACAACTTTTGTTTAAAACATTTTTTCGTAAAACTTACCGTTTCCGAGCTGAAGCTTGTTGAAGTGTACAAATCGTACATTATGTGCCTTGCTGTAGGGTGTTTGTCATACAATTCATGGATAGATCAGTGAATTGAAATGTTTACATAATTTTAAATTTTTAAACTTTTAAAACTTTTTTAAACAATGGATTTTATGGATTTTTTTTTTTTTTTTTTGATGGATTTTTTTAAAAAAAGGTCGCTAGCCCTTATAGTTGCTGAGATAAATCAATTTCAAAATATTTTTGGATTTTCTCAAAAACAGCAGGAGGAGGGACTTCGGAAATCTAACATTAAGTTTATTACTTGCCCCTCTAACGATTCATCGAGTCAAATTCCGGTTTGTCATTTTTCGGAGCGCACGGCTTTTTTTTCGACATATTGACTGTACTATACTTACTCACCCATATTCTGACAAATAAACTTTCATTATTAAAAATTTCAAGGAAATTTTCTGTTAATTTGCGAGCGGGAATTGAACCAGAGTCCACTGTGTAGTAGTCATGTTTTAATTACTACCTACATCTATCAGCTTATAAATAAAACCAGGATAATATGTAAAAAAATGTATATAGTCTTCCGAATCATAACTGCTTTCTGTGTCTGTCGTTTCCGATTCACTGTCGTCGCCGTATTTATGACAAATAACTCGTCAATTATTCGATCTTTATTCCAATAGGTATTCCTCTTCAAGCCGTTTAACATGATTGACTTCATTTCGCCAGTCATCTGGAGTTATTGACGCCAACGACTCCAACGTCAGAGCTTCAATGCGACTTTCCAACTGCTCCACATTCTTTTCTGACACCCTCATCTTTACCAGATTCCAGATGTACTCAATGGGGTTGAGGTCGCAGTTTTTTTTTTTTTTTTTGGCAATTGAGTCTATGACGACTATTCTGCCAATGTCGAAGTGGGTTTGGACAAGACAGCAGTAAATTGAAAGATGGTTTTTACTTTCTAGCAGATAGGTTTTTAGTACCTGTAAAGACGAACACAATGTTAGTAAATAAATAAACAAAATAACTTTAAGGAAAGACGATAATTATATAAATATTATTTAAATATGCCTAGTTTTATTATAATTTAATGTTATTGTTATTGAGAAAAGATGATAATATTTGGACTATTTTGGGGGAGAAATGGGTTAGCAAGGATCTAATGTTAATGGGAAGAGGGATTTTAATTTCGGACAGAGAGGAGTATAAATCGAAAGAATTATTATTAAGTGGACAGCAGAAAAATATGTGTTCAAGAGTACCCTCATCTAAGCCACATTCACAAAGAGAGGTGTCGCGGATATGGATTTTCTTTAAAAAACTGGAGTACAGCAGTGACCAAGCCTAAGCCTGCATAGAGTGGAAACAGTTCTTTTACCAAGTTTCATGCATTTGAAAAACCAAGGTTTCCTCTGAAGTGTTGGTTGGACACTTGCATACCAAGCTCCCTTGCGTTTTGAACTGTTACACCATACAGTATCCCAAGTGGTATACAGCTTATCTTTAGTGCTGTTTTGAAGATCATAGTTATGAATGGTAAAATGTTTCATATCCACTGAGGCTGTTGTGGCATATTTTGCTAAGTTATCTGCATACTCATTCCCAACTATACCGGAATGGCTGGGTATCCAAACCAGTTCAATTATTAAACCCTGTGAGGAGCATTTTAGAAGAATATCCCTGATGTCTATAACAACTTGACTACATATCTTGGACTTAAGAGGGTTTTGAAGAACAGCCTGGATGCTGCTAAAAGAATCAGAGAATACTACAGAGTTTTTTATATTGTGTGCTTGTATAAAACGGATGGCTTCCAGTATGGCAATACACTCTCCCGTAAATACTGATGCAGCTGGAGGACATTGAAAAAGTAGGGATATTTTTGAGTTCTGATAATAAACTCCCACTCCAGTATACCCAGACTTTGACTGCTTTGAAGCATCTGTGTAAAAATAATTCCAGCCTAGCCAATAGTTCTCAATAGCTAATGTGAATTCCTGTCGGGCAGTAGGGGAATTTTTATTAATGCCTAAATTAAGGATAGCATTAGGGGCAAAGAGGAGCGTTTCATATGAGGCTGCATACACTGGAAGGATGGGATATTGGGTCACAGGATGAGGTTGGCTCTTAAGTTCCCTATACCTATTTGATAGTAATGGTATGGGTTTGTTATTCCAGTAGGGAGAGGTGTTGATAACTGAGTCCAGTTCATCTAATATAGGGAGTAAGGGATGAGAGGACAAGGAGAATAATTTCGATAAAAACCGGTCAGCCAAATATTGTCTTCGAATATTCAAAGGAGGGTCTGCACATTCTACCTGAAGGGCGTTTATAGGGGAAGATTTCATGGCACCAAGAACGATCCTGAGACATTTGGATTGGATTTTATCAAGTTTTTTCAATGCTGCTTTGTTACACGGCTCCAAAATAAAGCAACAGTAGTCTAAGACGCTTCTAACTAGAGCGTTATAGATGAGCTTTAGGGTGTATGGATGTGCTCCCCACCAAACACCAGCCAAAGCCTTGAGTACTGATACCGACCTCTCACATTTTTGGACAGTGTTATTGATGTGATCTACACCAGTTAATTTAGAATCTAAGGTAACACCCAAGAATTTGGCTCCTACCTTAATAGGGATAGGCACTCCCTCAATATTTATATTAAGTTGTGGGATAAGCCGTTTCCGTGTGAAAATAACGGCAGAGCTTTTTGGAGCGCTAAGCGACAACCCATGTCTTACAAGCCATCGGTTCAGTGAAGCCAGGGAGATATTTATGGACGAAACGGCATCATCAATTGACTCATTAGAGGAAAAAACTGCTATATCATCAGCATATTGAAGAGACTTACAATTGTAATTTAGACATGAAGCAAGGTTATGGGTATAAATATTAAAAAGCAATGGACTGAGAACAGAACCCTGAGGCAGCCCCCTCCAAACTGAACGATGTACAGGGTCAGCCCCAGGAGCCCTCAATTGAATAGAGCGATTATAAAAAAGGTTGCATATAATCTGACATAACCTAGCCGGGATTCTCAGCTCTTGCAATTTTTGCCTGAGAATAGGAAGGAGGACAGAATCATAAGCAGCTGATATATCTAGGAAGACCGCTACCACCGACTCACCCCGACTAAAGGATAAACGGATTTCAGACGTGAGGAGGCTGACAAAGAGGTCGCAGTTGTAAGGTGGTAATCTAACGACTTCATGGCCATTGCCAGCTAATAAATTGTCAATTTTATAATTTTTCGGCGGTCTGTGCCGTTTAATTAATAAATACAGTTCAGGTTTTGTACTGTCGTTGGGAAAGTCTCAACAATCAACTGTTTTTTATTGTTCATACTTGGTGGCCTATTCTCATCCCTACTGTGATAAGGGGCGTTGTCCATCACAATTTTGGAGTTGCGTGGTATGTTGGGTACTAGTTTGTCTGTAAGCCACTTGGTGAAATACTCAGCATTTATTTGATCATAGTAAATCCCCCGTTTTGGTGTCTGCTTTAAACATTAAAAGGGCATTGTCAACAAAACCGCTTTAACTTCCCGCGTGAACTATTATCCATCGGCGGCCGGGGCTGTCGTTCCGTCTCACTCCATCGGTTGCTGTTTGCCAACATTTTTCTACCGTTTAGTGTGCATGTATCCACGTTTCGTCGAGATAAATAACGGGTCTTTTGTTATTACCAAGCGAGTCATTTTCTTTCATACGTCGTAAATATTTAGCCCTCCGCGCTTGAATTTGGGGTCTTTGAATTAGGGCCAGTCTTTTTTGTAGCATCGTTTAAATTGGTAGCCTAAATCACATTTAATTATTTTTCTTAATGTAGTTTCACTACCAGTATAATTAAGGTCTACTTTTGAAGCCGCCAAGATTTTGCGCATTGTGGGTATTTCTCTCCTCACCGTACACATTGAATCTATAATATTTCTTAAAGCTGTTAAGGAAAACCCGTCGAAATATTTCTTCTTTTGTCTTTTTCCTTTAGTAGGAGTTCTCATTTTGCTGCCACTGGCTGTTGCTGACTCATGCTCTCGTCTCAATTTCGTCACAGTATTTTTTGCAACGCCTGTGGCACATGCCACACACTCCGTGACTTTGATAGAATTTTGCAAAATATTTTTAATAACTGTAAGCAGTTGCTTCGGTATTAAAATGTCCGAAGCACTTTTTAAAGCACGGTTTATACTTTCAAGAACTAACTTACAATCCTCTTTCTCTTTAACAAAATAATTGTCCACTTTAATTATAATTTCACGAGCACGACTATTAATTAATTTCTTACTCATTTTAACGAGTAACAGTTAACAAAACTAAACAACAAAACTCAAGAACAACAATAAAACAGGATAACAAAAACAAAAAGCTAACAAAAATATTCGATGTGCGTAAGTGGGTAAGCGCGGACTGAACTTGCGAACGGTACCGACGGTGCGAGTTCGACTACGTCACCAAGATGGCCGCCAATCGCAATATCATCGTGCGGGGCTTATAAAATAAACAATAGTAGTTAAGTGCCTCAGGGACCCATCAAATAGTTAGGTACCTATTAGGTATATTTTGTTGTTCCACATCCTTCATGGTTTATTCCTTACCTCATCATATTCCTAGCCTTTTCTTCCTTGTCAGTTGTTAATGCAGCTGAGTATAAGGATTAATTCTGTACCTAGCAACTCTATATAAAAAAAAAAAAAAATCGAAATCTCTTTAGTTGTTGGTATGTGCGCATAATTGATATCAATGAAGAGTCTTATCTTTTTATTATTTGTTACTTAATCTCTCACCAATTATCAGTTGTGCAAACCGTAATGATATCTGTCTTTTTAAACAAATCACTATTTTCCAAAGACATTAAAATTATATTGAAAATCTCTTTGCTATTTTCATTATATATTTTTTTAAAGATCACAGTAGGTACATGCCAACATAGAGGTCAAAATTTATTCTGTAAGAACATACTACTGACAAAACATACATTCAGGTAGTTTTAAATGAAATTCGTTCAGCATCCTAGGGTGCTAAACAATAATAGGCAGGCCAACCCACAAACAAAGTTAATTTCTCACCTTTAAGATTAGAATGGATTATGGATCAAGTAACTTTTAAGTAGTTTTTATGATTTTCAAAGGCTAGGTTACTTCAATTAAAGTAACTGAATACTTATAAGTTTTTGAAAATATTATTTAATTATCCATATAATATTAGTACCTAATAGCTTAGCCTAATGTTAGTATTAATTTAACTTAACAAAACAAAAAGATCATCATATGTGACCCATTCCAGAATATTTTGTCTCTATATTAATTAAAAAAAATATGCGGAGCGCACGAATAAAGGTCAAATCAGGGACGTGCGGGTATCCTTTCATTGGACAATCACCGATGAATATCCGCTACACCGGAGACGATTGCCGACGTAGAAATCCATTATAATCTGCAGACCAAATGAATAAACAGGAAGTTTAGGGAGTTAAGGGATTTGTAAAGCAAAAGGACAAATTAAAGAACATTTGAATTTCGAGGTGATTTCCCTCGGCGGTACATCTTCTCGCGTGGAAAAATCCGCATAGTCATGTGCAACGGCAGAGCACGTTGCTCTGAGGACCGGGAATCAGTATAGCTGATAAGTATTACCTGTGTCTAATAGCTTGTTAATTTGCAATGATCATCAAAGACAAATCAAACGATACTTGACTTTGTGGTAATTCCTTTCTCTTAATTAATCACGACTTACGGAACTGAAACGTGGTTGCTCACAATGGGCCTCATACGCAGGCTCAGAGTCACACAAAGAGCGATGGAAGAGCTTATACTCGGAGTTTCTCGGCGCGATCGAATCAGAAATGAAATCGGCAGAAGAACCAAAGTCACCGACATAGGGTAGCTATATATGAGTCGCTAAAATTAAGTGGCAGTGGGCGGAGCACATTGCTCGTAGAACCGATGGTTGATGGGACACTAAGATTCAGGAGTACGGCCACGTACCGGAAGACACAGAGTAGGGAGGCCCCCAACAAGGTGGACCGATGACCTGGTGAAGGTCGCGGGAAGCCGATGAATGCGGGGCTAGGCTTTTGTCCAGCAGTGGTTCCTACAGGCTGAAGAAGAAGAGATTCACTAATTGTATTTGTTATGTTCAGATGTCGGTAAAGGTACAGAAGATCTCTGACCCAGTCCTGTTGGGCGAGGGTCCTCACTGGGACGAAAAGCAGCAAGCTCTGTACTACGTCAGCATTCAAGATCATACCATCCATAAGTATGTGCCGGCTACTGGAACACACACCAGGACTAAACTTGGTGAGTGCTCTTCTTCACTGCTGACAAATCAGACCGTGAGTTTTTCAAGCTAATATTGTAACTAAGCAGATCTGAGATGCTGGGCAGTTTTTTGCACCAATTATACTTTTCAATGAATCACTAGGAAATGGTAGGAACACTGAGAACGGGTGTCTGTATGTTCAAAACGTTAATGATTTATTAGGCAAAAATGCATACATACATGTATGAACGAATAGAAAAATAATTTTAATCTGTACACAGTGGCGCCGAGTGTGTTGTTCACGAACTAAATTAATTTTAAGTTAAGTCCTTCATCCTTTTCTTTCTATATCATTAAGAAAAAGATAGAAGATGACATTTTAGTTTTAAGATATTCCAAAGACAGCTTAGACGCGATTATAAACATGACGACCAAAAATACATGAACTTACGTCAGGCGCGGACTAATTTGACATGTCTAAACTAACATATTATTTTCTGTCCTTTTCTTAATCAAATATAAAGACAAAGATGCACTAAACTTAGTTTAGTCTTAAATTTAGTTTAGTTTGTAAACAAGGGAATCGGGGACAATACTTCAGTTCAGGCTACAACTCATTTTATATCTTTTGTAATCGTGCTAGTCACTCTGAAACTAACTTAATTGTCATTGACATAAAGTTCCATATTTGTTTAACTTCTGGAAGGTGTGCAGCAATGCGAACTTTCCCTTGAGGTACCTAAAAATGCTGCCTAATTTGGATAATGATTTTGAATTCGAATACAAACACCAGGATATCTGAAAATCTTAGCCCTTATCCCCCAGATGGTCGCGTGGGTTTTATTGTGCCGGTGGAAGGCACATCGGACCAGTTCCTGGTAGGGGTGGAACGCAAGTTCCTGGTGGTCCGGTGGTGCGGGCAGGAGGGAGCGCCGGTCTCTGTAGTGAAGGAGATTGGGGAGGTGGACCGCGACGTGCTTACCACCAGGATCAATGACGGCAAGGCGGATCCCAGGGGCAGAGTGTTTGCAGGTCAGTTAAACTATCAGTTGTAAATAATTCTATCCAATTTTTCAGTGTGAAAGTCAAACCAACCGAAGGGCATAACGTGCACTTCTTCACTCGCTCACGAGTCCTTTCCGTCACCCCTTCGAAGGTAGTTATGTATCTATTGTACGTCAGTGTCCTCCACTTCCTTCGGTAGCTCTTGCATTTTCGATGTCTTATCGAAAAAGCTCCAGGGTAGCCTGTGAAATTAAAATTTTCTTATTTTTTTTTTTTTACAATTTTCATGGTATTGTAAATTGATCAAAATATAATTCACGACCGTAAGAAATACGTATTAACAGAATTACACATTTTTTACATTTTCATCAACATACCAATAATCTATCACTATCCAGCAAATTCTTGAGATATCTCCGCAAATAAAATCAGATTGTAATCTGTGCCCGCGGTAGGTAGATGTTTTCATTACCAGCGCTTGCACTCGTTTCGGCGACCGACACTGTCAGCGGACTTCCTATTATCAATTTTCGCAATGGGACAATAATAGGCTGGTATTATGCTCTTGTACATAACTATCTTTTTCCGCCACCCCCCCAGGAACCATGGGTAAAGAGGACCCACCAGGCAACTTCGACAAGCACAAGGGAAGCCTGTTCCGCCTGGACGGGATCAAGATCACGAAGGTGTGTGAAGGTGTCTCCGTGTCCAACGGCCTGGCCTGGGACCTGAAGGAGAAGGCCATGTACTACACTGACTCTATGGAAAAGAACATCAGGAGATATGACTATGATGTGGAAACGGGAGAGATTTGTGAGTAGACTATTATTTTTGGAGAACACGTACCTTCCTGACGTGGTCAGAAGTCTCATTCGTATTATACTGCATTGGTCTAGGATTTTAAATAAAGGCTACAAATATAGCCTAAAAAAATGGAAGTCATGTGACATCCTCCAACACGCGCTGGACCCCAGTCAAGGATTAGTGCCCATTCCCTTTCATCACCCTCTCATCAGGTCTGGTGCGAGCAGTGGGAACGTTATAGAGTGGTAACACTATGGCCGAGGCTTAGTCATTGTCCGCCAACTTTATTTAGAAAGTAATGTTGAAATGTATCCTTGGAACAAGATACTGGAAATATTCCCCTAAGTTCAGTTCTTTTACCAATTTTTAATTGTACTAATTGCCTTTCAGCCAATGTCAGGCACATCTTCGATTTTGAGAAAAATAATGTAGAAGGCGTTCCCGACGGCACGACCATAGACGCGGACGGCAATCTATGGGTGGCCTGTTTCGACGGTTCAAGCGTCATTAAAATTGACCCCAGGACCGGCGAATTGCTGCAAAAGGTTCCAATTCCGGCCTTGCAAGTGACATCGGCTACTTTTGGGGGCCCAAACTACGATATTTTGTTCGTTACCACCGCCAGTTTAAATATTTATGGACCTCAGGATCCCCCATGTGGGGCTACATTCATGGTTACTGGCTTGGGGGTCAAAGGATTGCCCAATGTTAATTTTAAGCTTTAATTTTGTAATTCAATCATGTTTTATATACATATTTGTATCGTGCGATTTAAAAAAAAATCAAATAACTATTTTAATAAACAATGTATTAAGTATATAGAGTATACCTAATTATGAATAACTTTGCAAAAGTGGCAATAAGGAGATCAATATCAGACTGAATATTATTGTGATTATACGATGTGTTAACATTTAGAAAGACCTGTTGAATGTATTGTTGTTTTATACCCGTATGTTATGAGCACAATGTATTGAGAAACTATTTTAAAATATATGTATTCATTGTTTCCGTGTTTTTTTACTTAGCAACCTGTTCTATTTATTTATAATGGTTATCTTAACATACTGTATGTACCTAAGCTTTCAAAAACAAGGTGAACATAATGATCATCTTCAAACGTCCTTTATGAAAACAATCACTTTATTTCGGCATATCTGCCCGCCCATAGGTAAAATACACAAAATAATCATAAACTATAATAAACTTATATACAAAAATCTTATTCCACAAAATTAACAACAACTTTGGGTCGGTGGCCTATGTAATGCGCTGTCGCAGTGTCGTGTAGCCTTCCGCGAAAACGACGATACACTACGCATTCATGAGTCTCCAGATGGTGAGTCAGATCCGCACTATAAAATACTTTGAAGGTAATTCTGGGGCGCGACTCCAATCTATCAACTGCGAAGGTGTAATTGGTCTTCAACTTTATATACTCCTCACAACTTCCTCTGCCGTCGTAGAGTGATGTAGGCGGGACACATATACAACTGCGTCGATGAAAATTGAAATAGCGGGATGCAGCAACATGTCCGGATCAGCCGATGCGGTACCTCACTGATTGCGAAGAGTAGGCTTCTTTTTATCAACACGAATGAAGCCTCTATCTGTCTGTCCTTAGCTCGACACTGACGGTGTCACCAGCACATGGCACACTCGGCATTAACTTCAGAACCTTGCGCCCAACCTTCTAGCGACTTGGCAAGTATCACATCCTTTAGTGACATAACATTTTAATATTTGCTATAATTTGTGACGGCCTCGGTCTGGTCGATATTGCTTGTTGAAGCAATGGCTGTTTACGCCTTGCGCCCACCAATTTTCTTATAATTATTAAGTAATTACTTAGTTTCGGTTTCTCGTTTCTTGTCACGATAGCTAAATGCATTCGTCACTATTAAAAAATTCAGGTTTCAACCCTGTAAGATCTCAGGTTGTCGAAATATGAGGAGGGCGCAAGGTTCATAATTATGAACGTTACGCCCACCGTGTATCTCGACAATGGCTGGACCAAAGAGTTTGAAATTTTGATTATTCTGCAGTGTCGGATATGTGACATTAGTGCCACGAGCATTTAGACTTCGTTACTGTCATTTAGAAAAGTTATGGTTTAAGGAAAGTTTACCATACATTGAAAAGGGTAACAATAATTTTTGTAGAAACATAGACTTTACAAAATTGAAAAAAAATAACCGGTGTCCAGAGATGAACGAATTTGGTCAGTCCACCTTATTGGATTGCGACCTCTGGAACGTCGTCCATCCACCTTCCCAGTTATCATCAGATATTCGAGGTTGTCTCCATCCTTTCTGGCAATATGGCCAAAATACTCGAAAATTCTTCGAAAGCAGACAGAGGAGAGTCTTATTGTGACATCCAGCTCTCGAAGGATTGATGCATTTGCGCGGAATGCTGTCCAAGGAATTTGAAGCATCTTTCTCCAGCACCACATCTCGAAAGCGTCAATGCGGTCTCGATCGACTTTCTTGATTGTATTTTATTTATTCTTAACAGAATTATGTGAGTATCTTATTACATACTATATAAATGACAGATTTAGAAGAGCATAATATTTCAAGAGAGATACCTAGTGTATTTTTGTGTAAAAGACAAGGTTTATACGTAGGTAGTAGGTAGCTACGGACAACAGCAGGTCAAGCTACCCCAAACAGCCAAATATTCCCAATCAACCTTGAGCCTTAATGTTTTAGTGAGTGAGTTGAAAATCTAATTAAGAAATCTGACAAATTGTAGTAGCTTGATGTGCTGTCGTCTGTACCTACCTACAAGAAAAAATCTATGACCGCGCGCCACTTACAAAAAAACGATGTTTACCGGATTCAAAGATTCAAAACTTTATTGCGTTCATGTTGTGGCATTATAGGTACTTAAGGTCAACCGGGGCAATTGCGTCTAATCGAAATTATTTTAAATCTATTTAAAAACCTACCTCTCCTGCCATCGATATGTTATAGTTTTTTATTCAAAGTAAACAAAACAAGATGGCAGGAGAATGGGCCCCGGTTGACCTTACCTATTTCTTCTATTGGACCTACGAATATTAACATTAATAAAATAGGTAGGTATACCTATCATTATTGTATTTCTTTGTGTTATTTTTAATGTTACTTATTTTGTTTTTATGACTTAATTGTTGAACAAGTTTGATTACAATTTTAATTATACTAACACTCAACTACTGTGCAAAGAACATAATAGGTACCTACTTATGATATTATTTAATAGGTATATGCTCAAATATTCCTTTGGTTATGTCAACAATCTGTGATGGTGATTTATAATAAATAGTTAACGAATAAATGTGTTTATTGATTATATTTTCAACAAGCAATATCGACCAGACCAAGGCCGTCACAAATTATAGCGAATATTAAAATGTGCGTCACATTTTCGTCACTAAAAGAAGGATGTGATACTTGCCAAGTCGCTAGCAGATTGGGCGCAAGGTTCTGAAGTTAATCACTCGGCGCAATATCTAGAAGTAGGGTTTAGGACTTCTTTCGGCCCCTTCACCGATGCCTTGTTCTCTTGATCCTCAGAAGTGGGGACCTGTAATTGGTTTACTTCTGTCCCGAGAGGACTAGACGAAGCCCATGGGTGACATCCGTAGAAATGAAATGAAATCGTTTATTATGCAAGTAGGATCACTGATCACTTTTACACGTCATATTTTTTTAAACTAGCGGAAGCCGGCATTTCGTAACTGACTACCTCTGAGAAGAAAAGCCGAAACAAAACTCAGGGATCATCGTCTTTTTTTCAAGTCCATTTTTTCCAAAAATGAGAATGTTTACAATAACAATATGTGTTTGCTTTGTACATAACAATCAATTTACGCGATTAAAAAAAAATAATACATAATTACGCATATATGACATTGCTTAGCAGAGCGAGCAGCTCAATCCCAAGCTATGTTGTTTTCTAAATAATCTGTGATTTTATAATACCCCTTTTTGCAAAGTTTGGTCTTAATACAGCTTTTAAATCTTTTAATGGGCAAGTTTCGAGTGTTGAGTGTAGTTCCCTAGGGAAGGCCCGGCAACAGTGGATCCAGCAATGATCCACTCTTGATGATGATGTAGGTTTTTCTTGGCGCTCTCTACAATAGGTGCTGTCCCCTACAGCGTAACTAGCACCAGCCAATCGCGCCGTAGGGCGCATCGATCGACTTGTGGATATGCTTATATTAAGTTAGCCCGCTTTGTTCGCGGTTGGCGTCGTTTGGCAAATGTAGAGTTGGTGCCGCTGAGTCTGGTGATTGTTGCGCGACATCTGTGATGAGACGATTTGACGCAGAACGAGATGTTGCTGCGTCTGGAGTATACTAACGTATGACAGGTAAATATTTTAATTCTTCTCGAAAGTCTGAATACAGGATAATAGGTAATAATGATTGATAATTAGATATTATCAAATCAGTGTTTGTTTTGTTATTTTAAACTGATGATAAAGGTACATAATTGAATTTGAATCTGTTTGGCAAAATGAAATAATAAAATAAAAACATACTTAGTCCATTTATTAACAACTTATTAATTAAATCTGGCGTTAGCGTTCTGGTGTCCTCTCGATCCGGTGGCGGTGAGCTGGAAGGTGGAGCCGGCTGGCGGCAGTTGTTCTGTGCCGCGGTTCATGGCCGCCGACGTGACGTACAGCACGTCGAGCTCGGAGCCGCCGAACGTCACCGACGTCGTCTGCAGCGCGGGGATCGCGACGCTCGATAATACTCTCGACGACTTTGGGTCGATTTTCAGGACCTGGAAAATGGAACACTTAGTTGTATTTACACTCTGTAAAAATTACTTATTTTTTTATACAACACGCGTTTACCTACAAAGGGAATTGAATATTTTTGTATGGTCCCGGCACATCTACTATCGCGCCATATTGTTTTTGTTTAATTCACAACGGCGTCCATAGCATGCAACCTATGTAAAGGGTAAGAGTGTCGAGATATAGGTACACCAAGACAAAAGGCTGGAGTCACTAACTGAACACCAATTCTTATGTCGCAGGCTCAACTAGGCGACAAAAAAATGTTAATGTGAAATGAGAAATTAGAGGTATTTTAACAGTTTAGTAAATGACAAAGATCAGACTAAACTTTTTCAAATGACATGAATTGCCTTTCTATGTTCAGAATTTTAATTCGATTCCAGATTTGACATTAGCTACTGTCATTTTGTGAAATAATGATACCACATATATTAGTGTAGTGATGAACACAAAAATCGATAAACAATCAGTGTGTGTGCCATCAGTGTGTCATCATTTTTTTTGGTCAGTTTGTTAGAATATATCGTATCTGTTTAATATTATATCAGTGATTATTACCATGATACATCTGTTTTATTTGTCATGTTACTTCATGATCACATTTTTTTATTTATTTCACACACAATTATAAAAGAAAAGTCTTAGATCGTTAATTAATCGTCAAAACTAAATTATCGGTTCAGAAATATTTAATTTCTTGATGTACTTAGTTTACGAGATTAAAATTATAAACGAGAAGAATCGATTCGGGAATATTCCATTTCCATATCGAATAATTTCGCAACGTCACTATTTAATACTTGTCATAACGTTGCAACACTGAAATTGTCAAATCTGGAATCGAATTAAAATTTCCAGTATAATCTGTCTATTGTTGAAAGTTCTTCAAAATAAGGTAAGCAATTAACGAACTATCGCAGAAAATTAAAAGTTGAATAATTGTTTATTTTTTTAATCGGAAGTTGCTGTGGTTATTAATTACTGAAATTGGGACAGGACTACGTCTGCCGGGCAAATAAATAAATTTAACTTCGTCGACTTGCCTGATGTCCATCGAAGTTGGCAACCCAGAGGTTACCGTCAGTGTCTATGGTCATGCCGTCCAGGATGCCGGGCAGGTCTTTGTCGAGGCCATTTTCTCCTCTCTTCATAGAAAACACGTTGCGAGGATTAGCTGAAACATAAACATGAAAAAGTTAATAATTGTCAAATTAAGCAAACGTAGGGGACATCAAGTGACAATGATGGGATCAACATTTTGTTTCGAGATTACCCTGCAGACGTATGAACGTAAATGAAGCGAAAGAATATGATCAAACAAGAAAACGAATATGATGAGGATCGTAATAGGGCTTATGCCTATCTACATAAAAAGGTTTTAAACTGATTTTCAGCCTAGTTCGACTGACTGCTTATGATTTTGATTGCAAAGTGAAAATTTGAAAATGACACAATAAATTGTATTCTCAAAACAAGATAGGGGTGTTAATTCCAATTATGGCCACTTGCTTATAGAACCTTATAGCACTGTAAGCCACACAACAGTTTTTATTAATAATATTTGCACCAACGACAGTCCTATTTGTGGTTAGGGAGAATCTGTATAATCTTTGCTTGCCTGGAAGAGATCGCATTAGCAATAAGGCAGCCCATTGTATGTTTCTTTTATGTTGAATGTATTTTGTTCGATGTTTGATTGGTGTACAATAATGCGCCACTTCTTTGCGTCTTATCCTTGGCAGCAGGTCTGCTTCTCTTCTGACAATCCTTCGAGCTGTGCGGACGCTATAACCGATGTGGTGCGTCAAGCTATGGAGTATTTTATCCCATTCAATGACGTGCCCGTCGGTGGCTCGGCTCGCCCATGGTTCAATGCCGATTGTGTCCAAGCTGAACAGCGTAAGCACACGGCATTTCTCGCCTGGGTTGACGCTCGTGACCGCGGAGCTCCGGATCTAAGCTCAAAGAAGAGAGCCTTTAACCGTGCTGCCAAGTCCTACAAGAAGGCGCTCAAGAAGGCTCGCTTCGACCGCATTACCCATATTGGCAACAAGTTATCTGCGCAGCCATCCGGTAGCAGATCTTTTTGGTCCCTTGCCAAATCGGTTGAGGCGAACTTCTGTCGGCCCTCACTGCCTCCGCTGGTTAGGCCTGATGGAACACTGGCTCATACGGCGAGAGAGAAAGCAGGTCTCTTTGCATCTCTCTTTGCCCATAATTCGCGTCTTGATACTGGCAGTGCTACTCCACCTAATTTACCTCATTGCGGAGCTTCAATGCCTGAGGTTCGCATTAGAAACAAGGAGGTTCTGAGAGTACTGTGTCGTCTGGACGTGGATAAGGCTAGTGGTCCGGATGGTATACCAGCGATTGTTCTTAAAGCATGTGCGCCCGAGTTGTCTCCTGTATTGACGCGCTTGTTTCGCCTCTCATTTAGGACTGGTATAGTGCCCAAGTCCTGGAAGCTTGCTAACGTGCAGCCTGTGCCCAAGAAGGGTAGTCGTGCCGATCCCGCCAACTGTCGGCCGATTTCGATCACCTCCATACTTTGCAAAATTATGGAGCGTGTATTGAACTCGCGCCTCTTGGCATACCTGGAAGGTAACGATCTCCTCAGTGACCGACAGTACGGGTTTCGCCGCAATCGGTCAACTGGGGACCTACTTACTATGTATGCCACTCACTTGTGGGGCGAGGCCCTCGAGAAGAATGGGGAAGCGATTGCTGTCTCCCTTGATGTCTCGAAGGCCTTCGACCGGGTTTGGCACGCTGGCCTTTTGAGTAAGCTTCCAGCGTACAGCATTTCCCCTAGCCTGACTGGCTGGGTAAAAGACTTCCTGACTGAACGGTCCCTCCGAGTTGTTGTCGACGGATGCTCTTCTGAGCCCATGTCAACTAATGCCGGTGTTCCTCAGGGGTCTGTTCTCTCTGCAACTCTGTTTCTGCTGCATATTAACGATCTGCTGATGCCCGGTATCTATGGGTATGCAGATGACAGCACAGTTGTAGAGAGATACCTGCCGGATGCTCGGGCTAGTAGGGAATCAATCCGGTCCGAAAGAGAGGCCATGGTTGAGCGAACGAGTGTTGCACTGCAGGCAGTCTCCGAATGGGGCAATGCCAATCTTGTAGCATTCAATGCCGCCAAAACACAGGCGTGTCTTTTCACCGCCAAAAGGAGCCCGTTCACCTTGGCCCCTACTTTTCGGAATGTGTCCTTGGAGTGTTCCGACCGCCTTCAGCTTTTGGGAGTTGAGATTTCCTCGAACCTTAACTTTGGGCGGTTCATTGAGTCCAAGGCCAAGGTGGCTGCCAGGAAACTTGGCGTTATCGCAAAGGTCCGGCAGTACTTCACACCTGGGCAGCTTCTAATGTTATACAAAGCACAGGTCCGTTCGTGTGTGGAGTACTGCAGCCACATTTGGGCTGGTGCTGCCAAGTGTCACCTGGCCACTTTGGATTCAGTGGAGAGACGTGCAAAGAGGCTGATTGGTGACCCTGATCTAACTCGAGTTGGTCTCCAAAGCCTAGAGCACAGGCGTAGAGTAGCCAGCCTTTCGGTGTTCTATAGGATGCATTTCGGGGAGTGTGCGAGGGAATTGCATGATTTAATTCCCCCATCTCCGTTCCACCAGCGGACGACCCGTCGTACGGCTGGTTTCCACCCTTACGTTGTTAACACCATTACGATCCGGACGAAGCGCTTCGCCTCCTCCTTTATACCGCGTACATCGAGGGACTGGAACAATTTGCCCGCGGCGGTGTTTCCGTCGGACTACAATTTGAGTGTCTTCAAGGCTAGAGTGAATAGGCTCTTAATAAACTAGTGCGCTTTACCATCAACGATTGCGTCACTGCTTACCATCAGGCAGGATTGCGGTCAAGCGCTGGTTTATAATTTATAAAAAAAAAAAGAATATATAAATAAACTAGCTTTCCGTCCGCGGCTCCGCCCGCGTGGAGTTCGGTTATATCGCGCTTTTTAAATTTCCCTCGGGAACATCAAATTTTTCCGGGATAAAAGGTAGCCTATGTTCAAAATTTCATCAAAATCGGTTGAGAGGTTTAGGCGGGAAAGCGTAACAGACAGACAGACAGACAGTTACTTTCGCATTTATAATATTAGTATGGATAAATAAACAGTAACATAAGTATGTCTACTCACAGATCTGTCCCGTTTCCACATCATAATCGTATCTCCTGATGGTGTACTCGAAGGAGTCGATGAAGTAGAAGGCTTTGTTCTCGAGGTCCCAACAGAGGCCGTTGGCGATATCGATGTTATCGGCCACCTTGTGGGCACTGCCGTCCGCGTCGAAGCGGTACAGGGACCCCTTCTTCAGGTGGAACTTGCCCGGCTCGTATTCATGACCCATCGTTCCTTCAAGAAAATACATAGGTGTGAGTAAAATGGTGTGTGTAAAATTACCCTCTTAGTAGAGGGTAATTATTATCTAGATATTCCTACGTGATTGAAACTTATGCGAGAGAATCCATGAATACATGTCAACAGGTGCCACGCCGACGGCCCTGTCATCCTGTATACAATTTATACAAGCTAACTTACACTGAACGTTGGTTGGGTCGCCTATATCCACTTACAATATCACATAACAGCAACCCTATCTTCTTAGAAGGGTTAAACTGAGGTGACCTTAGTGGTACATCCTCATATAACCAGTTTTGTTTAAGTCCCATGTAATATGGGACCACCTCTTTGTCAAACCTGGGAATGGAACCCAGAATGATAATATTTTCCATTAGATAGTAACTGAACATAATAATAATTTCAGATTCTAAATCTAAATACAGGAAGATTGAGTTTTGATACTTAAGGTATAGATAAGTCACTAAATGACCCACCAGCAAAAAGTCTTCCTCGAGGATCCGCCTTAGCATCGTTGAACCTGTTCTTAGGGTTGTCATGGTCTACTTCCGCGATAGTCCTCACCACCTTGGCTCCGTTCTCCGTGCCGTTCCACTCGATCTCCACCAACTTCCGATTCAGACCCACTACAAAATGGTGCTTCTTACCCTCCAGAGGTATTATGAAGGTTGGCATGCCATCTGGAATGTTTTGATTGATAAAGATAAGGATATTTTATTGGTACATAATTTTCTCAGTTTGAGTAATTCAGGTATGGTGATGTATCAAGTACAGTACAATAAGCGTTACACACGATTATAAAGCTAATGTCATGATTTAAAGAAACACATTCCTGTGGCAAATATGATTAGGCATTTCATACAAATATCAAACAAAAATTTTAATAATGTGATATTCATATAAAACTCTTTTACATAGTACAACAGGGGTAGGTTACCTATTTAATCAAAATTCCTGCTTTTTCCAGATCCTCAGTTCAAAAGGTCTGGGAAGAGAAGCTGGAGTCACCAACAACAACACAAATACAAGTAGGGTGGGACAACAGTGCACTGCCCCTTCTGTTTTGGTGTCGCGAGGACCATCCTCATAGAGTTCCTGTAGTATGGAAGTGACAGAGAAGTATGGCGACTCTTACTGGCCGACTAAATCCACTGCAATGTTCACGTTTTACCTTTAGCTGGGGATGCGGGTTTCTTATAAGCACCAAAGTTTTATCTTATGCGAAATTCGTATTAAAATTAAGTAAGCTCAATATACAGGTATTGAACTCACTGAAGAGACTGGATTTAAGATAAAATTTCACATGAAATGAGATAACACTAACACAGCATGGCCTATATCGACGTGCCGACCTGCCCCCTAATCGGCGAACACATTTTTGTCAAATGATTGCGACTAGTTGGGATCGTTTGGACCGCCCATTGGTCTGTTCGGTCCAAACGATCCCAACTAGTCGCAATCATTTGACAAAAATGTGTTCGCCGGCTGTTCCCGTGGTTTCAATACCTGATCCTGGACCTCTGCCTCTCCTACTCCGCAGAGGGTTTCGTTCTATGTGCTGAATTCGTGGTTTCGTTTTGTCTCAGCCACTCTATATGTGTAGACGAAAGTTCTCATAGAAGTAACATACTCACCCAACTTAGCCTTTGTATGAATTTTGGTGGTTGGCACGTATTTGTGGACGGTGTAGTCGAAGATGCTGACGAAGTACAGTGCCTGCTCCGCATGGTCCCAATGAGGACCCTCGCCAAGGCATACCGGCTCAGTCACCGGCTCCAGTACTGGTGCCATCTGGAAACGAAGATGACACGTGGTGAGAGGTTCTAAGAGACTGGACTACTGAAGACTTATTTGGTGATGGCAACTTTATCTCTCGACCAACATGGCTTTTGCTGAAACATTGTTTTGTTATCTTTCATGTAACATTAATTATTGTAGGTATTAGTAATAATTACTTTTTTTATCCCTAGGTTATTTTTTTTTTTTTAAATAACATATGAATATTCATGGCCCCGTCGTTTTACAGTTACATAAGTACATACTTATCGTAATTGGATTTTAAGAGGTCATGGCGATTTTTTTGTAAATTAACTAATGTGTAATGTTGAAATACGACACATTAAATAAACCTATAAAATTGAATTGAAAAAGAGAAGAGTAAGTACATCGCTTTTGAAAATATCCGTGTATATCCATTTACTTATCTTTATTTTTCCTAGAATTAGTTTAACAATTATCAAGTTTAAAGCATATGTAATGCTTTGGATTGCAATACATATTAGTAAAATGCAAAGCTATTTACAAAAATAAATAAAAAAATTACCAGCTTGGACGCCATCAGGGACAATATCACAGCATTTGTTAAGAAAGGTAAGTTATGATTGTGGAAAAACATTTTGCTATCGGACTTGGAACTCAAACCAGACTCAGGTTCTACAGGAGTCGACATACTTAATATACCTTGTGATTATCCTTCGGTAGATTCTCTGAATAACGGTAACCATTAGATCGGCAGAAACGGTCATGACGTCATTAGTACGCGCTCAGTCATCACTACTTGACGCGAATGATGAGGAAATTGAAGGTATTGAGTTTTATTGTGACGCGCGACGGTATTAGACCGTGCCTACACCGGTGCCACATCCTGAGACGTTACAGCGAACGCCAGGAACCACTGGTGATATGTCAATTAATCATGGAAATTGGCCATCAGTCCAGATAAACCAAACTTCATCAGGAATTGAAGAAAATAAAGTTGATATTTGCCTAACAAGAAATTCTTCTTCATTTCTTGTTAGGCAAATATCAACTTTATTTCACTCAAAACTACGTTAATTTAACTACGACTATAGAAAAGTTATAAAAATGATTGAAGTATTGATATAACGCAAACTGAACTTTATTGGGTAGCAGTGGCGAAGGGTGAAATTTTGACAAAGGGAAGCCGGTCCAAAAAAATAAACACTTAAACACTTACCTACTGCAGGATATCTTGAATAATATTGCCGGTAGAATAATATAAGCCATAATAACAAACAAAATCCACAGTATTTAACCAAATCTGCGATTAAATTACCTTACAGAATCAGTCACAGTTTAAATAACACAAATATTAAAATATAACAAACGAAATTATCACGCACCAGTGGTATAGCAACATGTCACATACCTACTAACAATAATTTATTTTCAACCTTACGAAATGGAACACGAAAATATGCCAAAATAAAAAGAATATGACTTGCGAAGGATTTCATTATAACGCTAATTCTTTTTAATTTTGTCGTGTTTTCTTTCTCCCGTGCCGTGCTTCAATAACAATAATTTCTTTGTCTCTTTCTAATAGAGGAGAGGAGAGAACTGCAACCCGGTCGCGAATAGCCTATCTTTCTTTAAATTTTACGTACAGTTAGCGAGCATTAGAAAGAGATGGTGACACGCTCTGTCTCTTTTCGCCTCATAGTAAAACGTTGGCCGAGATAAGCTGTAATTCGTCGAGTTACCTTTAGGACTATAAAATGAAATGTGATACTTAGGGTATTGTTAAGAATTACTATTGCTATTGTAAATCGCGCAGGCATTTAATTAATAATACTTTGTTAATGAAATAGAATGTAAATACTTTTGTATGAATATGGAACTGATTTTTGAAAGGTAACCCGGTGGGAATCGGCTTGTATGGACTCTTCGCCACTGTTGGGTAGGAATTAAAGTATTTTTTTGCATTAATTATTTTTTTTTACATTTTTGTCATATAAATCGCGAACGCACGCGAAACAAAATTGCCAATATAGGCCAGCTTCGTATGCGTCTGACGCACGTCTGACGTCCACATAAACCTTTAGGTTTAGTGTAGTAGTTTAGGAGTACCGTTGCAGGTAAATCTCGGGGTTCTCCCAAGCGCAGTTAGTTTACTAGTCACTCACTTTTAACACTTACCAAAGAAAGTTTCCTTTTCTAAATTATCACAGATTTTAAGTTAGATAAATAATTCCAAGTAAAGAACTATTAACTTTGTAGTTACACCTTATTATATTATTTCACATGGTCGTCTAGAGCGCAAGGTCAGACCAACTAAATAACAATAAAAATACTTGTTTGATAGAGCCGATCGAGCCGATACTGCGCAGAAAGCTCACTCAAAAATGTCTGTTTGATTAATGATACATAGGTAGAAATAAAATGTAAGTCCCTAGCGTGGGTTTTAATACATTTCTAGTAAACGAGTTTTTAATTACCGGAAACCGCATCTTCCAATTGCTTAGGATGCCTTATAAAGTCATTACATTAGGAATCTGTTACATGGAAAAACCGCCACTGTCAATAATGACAGGATGTCTTTACTAGGAAACCAAGGCTAATCAAACCAAACTATAATTTTCATTTAGTATTAAATTCTTAGAAATCAAATAAGATTCGAAAACACCTTTCAGTACCTATACAGTATATATACGATTTTGATCCATATTATATATTATAAATGCGAAAGTAACTCTGTCTGTGTCTGTTACGCTTTCCCGCTTAAACCTCTCAACCGATTTTGATGAAATTTGGCGTAGACAATCTTTAGACCCTGAGAAAGGACATAGGCAATGATATTCCCGAGGGAAATCTAAAAAGCGCAATATAACTGAATTCCACGCGGGCGAAACCGCGGGCGGAAAGCTAGTAACGAATAAACAGAAAAGTGAATTATATTGACACACTGGACGGATGGCCCCAACTTGGTAGTTTCTATTCGACTAGTTTCCACTATAATAATATATATTTATTTGTATTTGTTGACTATGTCTGTGGCTTTGATATTACTTTGCCCTAGCCTAGCCTTGGTACTAAAGACTTCCTCAATTTATATTTACAAAATTAAAGGAATTATGTTTTTTTCATTATGTTTAATTATGTAATATGTTGCTAATAAGAAGATGACCACGACGCGACGTTGTCGCCGCATCGTTGTATGACGCGATGTCGTGTCGTGTTTATGTATTTGAGCCCTCAGGCGGGATTGCAGTCATGCACTAGTTTATAAATATAAAAAAGAATCATACCAAAAGTTCTACATTAACTTCTATACAAATGTTGTTTCGTTATCCTGTATCGTTACGCAACACAAATGATCTTTGGTTATAAAACAAAATACTCAGATACTCACTGTTATATCACAGATAGACTCACTGACAGATGAGGGAGTCAGGCGTATCACCATTATATAGCGGTACAATCTAATCTAATCGCCAGAACATCTAATTATAACAAGTGCCGATACGACTCTTGAATTCTGAAGAATTTTCCTCAGGAAAAATGAAGAGAACGTTTCATCTACCTATCTTTAGCTTTTTTGTGACTTAAAAAAAGACTTTAGCTTCCATAGATTACAAATAAAATTTGATGAACAGTCAACTGGGCATCAGCCGTAACACTAAAGGAAACTTAGCCTTACTGCTATAGGTAACATAAAAGAAATTATTGTCACTGATGGGCAGTCGAGTCTTACCCGAAATTTGAAGCCTGAATCGATATTAAAGTTAATAGATACACTCAGTATAAACTTCACTCATCCTCCTTAGAAATGGAAGGATCCTCCGACCAGACGCGTTGTATCTGGTGGGCACTTGCCCAGAGTGAAGAGTAGCGGTGGCCAAGTGGTATCGGCCGCGATTTACTAGTTTAGGTCGTAGGTTCGAACCCTATCAGGCGCTTTACTTTGTGTAAATTATTTCATCACCACTGCTCTCAAAACGGTGACGGAAAACAGCGCGAGGAAATCGACATGTCCTAGGCAGAAAAACTTTGAATACATGTGATATCTACCAACCCGTATTGGGCCGGCGTGGAAGATTACAGTCCACTCCCTCTCACCGGAGAGCAAGCCTGTGTCCCAACAGTGGGACATTATAGGCTGATTATGTAATACACTCACATGTGAAGTTTCTGTTTCTCCATGAACTAGATATGGTGTTAACTTAGTAACAAAAACAAGCACTGACACACAAGTCAACATGTATGTTTTACTCCAACAGATTCACGTTGATGAAAGGACTTCTTGAACTAACATTATTTTCATTAGTATTTCTTTCAAGCATGAAATTGAATCTGGCAAGGCGTAATTAACATAATTAATTGGCCAACATCTTAAATAGTTTTTGCAGAGAATGCAGTTAGTCTTATTATAAAGGGCGAAACGTAGAAGATTGACGTAGGCTGATACTTTCCCTGAGGGGACGCCGAACGAAGAATGATTAACCAACTCCCGTTATTTTAAAGGGCTCTTTATCCGTTCATTTCTATGTTCACAACATGACTCATCCATACAACATATTTTCAGGTTATCATTTGTATACAACATATTGTGGTTATATTGTACCTCTGCAAGGTCCATGCCTAAATACAGAGGAGGTACGTACAATGATCACTACGCTTGCTTGACAACAATCCCACCTGAAGGTAAGCAATGATGCAATCGTTGATGGTAAAGCGCGCTAGTTTGTTAGGGCCTATTCACTCAAAAAAAAAAACTGGGTGAAGAGGAGGGAACACGGCAGTTGAGCGACGTGATTCAATTTAAAAGCCAACAACACTACCAACGATGCTGCGCCAGAAGGAGATTGATGTGGCATAATAGTTGGAATATTATCACAAAATTTCGGGTTATTTTTTTAATATAAAATGAATTTTACTCTACTAAGAATACGGTATCTTTTGTAATAAAAAATAAATGCGAGTTTTTAACAAATACGTCAATATACAATGTGTAACATAAAGGGTATATACATAACAAAGGCATGGCATCTTTACATAATATCAAACGATATTAGAAGGGTTTTTTAATCCTATCTCTTTGTTAGGAAGTTATGAGGAAAAACACCGCCTGTGATAGGCTACTATCATACTAGTCGCACAGAGATATTGAAGACATTAATCTGATTTTGGCAAGTAACGTGACGGGTATCGAGTAGTTATTAACGTATGTAGTGTGTTACCACGTTTGTTATGATTTGATTTTAAGAAACACACGAAACCGAAAATTTGGTACCAATTTTTTGAGTATTTTATTTTGAGTTGAAACCCTTCCGATATCGTTTGATATCATCTAAAGATGCCATGCCCTTGGTATGTATATACCCTTTTAACTTTTTGTTACACGTTGTAAAAACAGTAGGTAGTGAAATTTGGTCTAGCTGCAATGCTTCGATGTCGCCTTCGGGTTGTGGAGGTCAGACGGCAGTCGCTTCACGGAAAATGTCGAAGTTTAGCCATATCAGCAGTTAGACTGGTAAAGCGGACCCCAGACTCTAATGCTGAAAAAGCTTCGGATGTGACTGGGATTAACGCTGAGATGATGATGATGAGTAGGTAGTGAAATTCTTACCTAACAGAGTCGTCATTTCTTTGTATGCAGCTCAGCCCTTGTGTTAACTCAGTGCAATTATTCGGCAACTTTCGGCACAGCTATGACCTCCATTCCCTTGCCGAACACGCACACTCTTATACAATCGCTGCAATAAAAACGAAAAGAATTAATATGCTATTGGGAACAGGAGAAAATTGAAATTATTGTTATTAAAAAAATAAAAATTATTGTTATTAATCTAAGTTTTGTAACCTAAAATAACAAAAGATTTAAATTTTAGACAGTAAGTCACAAATACACAAGTTCAAATAAAAGGCAGTCTACCGTTGTTCCTTTTGAAAAAAAAAGAAAAAAAAAATACTTGTAGATGTGTTTGTACAAACCTACTTAAAGAAAATAAATCATCTATCATTTAAATAAATAAATTGACAAGCAAAATATAACCGTGTGTTACGAATGCACCTTATGTCCATGGCATAAAGTTCAATATAGCGTGATAAGTCATGCGAACAAAGCGCAAGCGAATTAAATAATAATTTATTTACTCAAAACAAGGCATTGTAGGACACGTTAAAATACAGTTTTACAAAATAAGCACTATTTAAACAAACGCGTGGGTGAGCACTGCTCACCTAGCTAGATTATGAAAACCTGTGTTAAGGAGAAACATGATGACAACAGAAAAACCATAGAAAATATTAAATTTAAAAAACATATATTTATAGTTACCTATCGTGGTCCAAAAGATCCATCCCTTGAACGTCAGCGATATCCGTATGAGTCTGAGACAAGTACTCGCATTCAACCCTCTCTTCTCGAATCCACCATCGAAGCAACGTGATCCTCTGATCAATCGACGTGGATAACAGGTAATTATCTATTAGAGACAACCCAGTTATCTGTGAGCTATGGTACTTCGAACTATTCCAAGAAAATGAAACTTTTGTAGAGCTCAAGTCATTTTGGTCAGGGATTTCCAGTACCATCATATGGATAGCATTATCGTCACCACCTGTAGCTACAAGTGTTTTGGTTTCTGATATTATAGCGGTCGCTATACTGTTTATGCCTGATTTGTTTGATTTTGTATTGAAAAATGGTTTTAAATCAGTTTCTGTAATGGTCGTTACATCCCAAAATGTAACATCCCCTCTTGTTGTACATGTTACTAGGATATCTTTGTCTAGAATTTTAATAACTATGGTTTTCAATATACATGTTTTGTGATATCTCGATTCCTTAATATATTCTACCTTTTTGCTGTCTTTATTAAACGAGAACACTCTTAGGTGAGAATCTGAACAGCCAGCGAAAATGATGTAGGCATCTTTATCTTTTGTCAAATCGAAATCCATGATTCTCATTTCAGGATCAAAGTCAATGGAACAATTCCTCCAATTCTGATTACCTTTCCTTTCTTTATCAGTCCCTTTAATTAGGTAGTCTATTAATTCTTCTGATTTGACTATGATCTTATTATTTTCTTTGGTTAATTTAACATCTTTTATGCAAAGCTGTGCTCTTCCACCTGCCGACAAAACTAATAAACGGTTGTTTTCTAATGGAAACGTTTTTAAACTTCTAACACTAGATAAATGTTTGAAACACACTTCGTCTTTAAAATTCATTTCTGCATCAACACTAGAAATTCTTAGTGTAGTATCTTCTCCGCCAGAAATGTATACCCTTGCATTATCAACTTTATGTGCTTTCAAGCAGTTTACTTCTTTAGCATGTGATCCATTTATTATATTTCGTGACACAATTTTCCTTAGTTGGAATGTTGTGACATAAATTTCTGCATTTTTCAGATAAATCAGTTTTATGAATTCTTCATAGTCTTCATCTATTTTATCAAAGTATCTGACTGCATCCCAGGATCTGTGTCCACCTCCACAAGGCACTTCTAGTATTCTGCTATTATCCTTAACATTATGTACTACAAAATCTCTTTCTTGGAATCCACAGACTATATTCTCGTCTTTATCTAAGAATTTTTCCACCCATTGAAAAGTTAGATCTCTACTGCTCATATACTTTACAATATTATCATCTTTACAAAAATATTTTATAGTACCATCTCTCCCTAATGTTATAATATTATTACTTCTTATATTTATAGATGTGGGACCATATCTTCCATGCACTTTAGGAAAACTCTTAACAGGATCTTTCTGACCTTTTACAAAAACGTGTATATTGCCACATCTGTCTCCAAAAACGAAGGTATTGTTCATGCAATCTATTGCAGTAGCTGTCAGCCATCTTTCTTTACAGTTTGGTAAAACAAAATAGGCATAGTTCTCCACTTTCGCACTATTTGAAGCTAAGACTGTTATATTGCCCTCTCCGAAACAGAAAACTAAATGTCTGTTCCCAGCCCATTGCATAGACAAAATCTTCCCTCCCAGCAATTTTGTATTGATAACATTCAAAATAAAAGCGTCATCTTTACATTTTTCCACAAATATATCTAGTTTGCCGTGCATATCAGCAACAGCAATCAGCTGCTTACAAGGCGATAGTGATAGCAATTTGTAAGTAGATGCATGATTTAATTTATATTCCGTTTTATTTTTATTCATAACATCATAGTAGATCAAATTATTCTCATCCAATACCAATAAGTTTCTTCTAGCAGTGAATGCAACCTTTTTGGGTATTGCAACACCAATATCAATAACATCATCACGGCAGTAATCAGTGGCTATGGTCAAGGGATGCAAAATTACTCCACAATCACCTCCACCAGTGACTAAACTATGGCCATCAGTGTCCACAGACCATATGCAACCATTCTGATGAGTTAAGGACTTTTTTAGCAACTTGCCGTCATAATCCCAATAGCAGATAGCTGAGTCTTCACCTACAGAAACTATGATATGATTTGTAATACAACTCCTCATAACTCTAGCTAAATGACCATAAACTTCATGTTTACAAACTATGTGTATGCTCTCCCAATATTCTGTTGTGTCACATGGGTATGCTGGAATACTATTAGGACCCCATATTCTGACTGATCTATCATCAGAGGTGGTCACTATTGTGTTCATGCGTGGTTCACAAGATATTGAGAATATTACTCCCTGAAAAGAGAACATTGTTACTAACATACTGTTACGAATGGACCTTATGTCGATGGCATAAGGTTCAATATCGCGTGATATGCAGTGTGTCACTTTTAAGTCCTATTCCTCCAGATCTAGACATTTTCTAGGTACAATAATAAAACGCATTACTAGACTTAGGACGGCCTATCGAATGGTACAGGTCTCAACAGTTTTGTCAACAAAGTGTCGACATCGAAATTTCTAGAAACCCGTTTCCGGGAATTACCGTAGGTACTTCCGAGTGACCTCGAAGTTATGTGCTATTATTATTACGCCTAGAGGATTCTGGAATGTTCGATCAGCTGGCCTATATAAGCGCCGCGACGCCGACGCAGAGTCAGTCTACACTCGACTAGCGATACGAAAACAGCGACAGTTAAGAAGCGATCTTAAAGAAGACCTACTGCGACAACTGTAACGAGAACTGTGAGTACTACGTAGAGTAACATCTGTACTGTTATTGTGTGTTTACAACACGGACTTCGCGGACATAAGGAAAGACTTCGGTGCAACGTCAGCGACATTCTACTTGTCATTGCCTACAATCGACTGTACCTTCGTTGCCAATAAACTTCGTAACCCTTAACCGGCGTTTAAGTACCCCTAGCCCGTAACAATTGGTGTCAGAAGCGGCATGCCGGTCACGCCAAGGGAAGACGAAAGGGTTCGCACGCGACGACAAGCAGCGATGGATTTGGCGCGTCAAGAGGAAGAATTGCTTAGTGTCCCTGCACCCGAAACAGAAGCGGCCGTCGCAACACCTATAAGTGCGCCTACTACCACCACTCTTCCCGGAAGCAGTGGATGCGATTTATCGGCGTTGCTGGCTCAATTAACGATGCAAATAAAAGGTATGGCAGAATCCCAGGCAAAATCCCAGGCAGAAATCCAGGCAAAAATAGATAGATCCCAGGCAGAAACCCAGGCACATATAGAAAAAACCCAGGCTCAAATAAAACAATCCCAGGTGGAAACCCAAGCAAAAATAGATGAATCCCAGGCAAAATCCCAGCAACTAGTATTAGAACTAAATAAACAGTGGAAAGAAACCAAAGAAGAGGTTAATGAGCTTAAAATAAAAACAGCACAACAAGATGCCCGTATGAACCAGCAAGACATGCGTATAGACAAACAAGATGCGCGTATGGAGAAACTAGACAATACCATCATGGAGTGTGAGAAAGAAATACAGTTTCTCCATAAAACGGTGCAGAAAGGAGGCATTAAAGGTGTGGTACCTGTACCCAGTGCTTTGCCGACCTTCAAGGTACCTCATTTTGACGGAACAACATCATGGGTGGCCTTCCGTCTTCAATTTGAAAAGGTCGCAAAAGGCAACAATTGGGACGACGATCAAGCTGTAACCGCCCTTACGCTTGCTCTGCGTGGTGAGGCGGTACAAATCATCGAAAATATTTCCGGCGACTGCAATACCCTAGCCTGTCTGTTAGAAGCGTTGGAGTCTAGATATGGAGAGAAACACCTGGAACATGTCTACAGGGCTCAACTCCGCGACCGCACACAGAAAAGCAGTGAGGGTTTGCAACAATGGGCATCGGAAATAGAACGTATTGTTCGGAGGGCGTATGCTTCAACGCCGGGAGTAATTGATGCTAGTACGGTGCAAGCTTTTACTGATGGAATTCGAGATGCGGAAGTCAGGGCTGCGGTTCGTCTGGGGCACCATCAGACTCTGAAGGCAGCCTTGACACACGCTCTGGAGGTGGAAGCAGTACGCCAAGACGGCCGACCACACCACCGTATTCGTGAGGTAACCGCACAAATGAAACCCCGACAAGGGCCAACATGCTATGAGTGCGGTGAAAAAGGGCATATTCGGATCAATTGTCCCAGGAAGGCTAAGGGAAGAAGCACTTCTGGGACACAGGTGGAAGCCGAGGATTTAAACTAGGAACAGCCAGGGCTATGGGGCGAGTACTGGCTGGTCGACATGTAGCCCCCATTATAACAGTATCACAAGTGGGTGACGGAAACAGTCTCATTATAGAAGGAGAACTGAATGGTAAATCCTGCAGTTTCACATTGGATACTGGTGCATCAAGAACCATTGCACGACCGGAGCTATTTCCTCGGACCATAGTATGGAAAAGAGGATCTTCACAATGCCGATTACAAACCGCCACTGGCCAACCAGTACTCGTCCTTGGTGAAACGAACGTGACTTTGAAAATGGGTGATAAGACATTCACGCACCCTGTTTTAGTAGCGAATATTACAGATGATTGCATAATAGGACTGGACTTTTTGAAGAAACAGCAGTGCGTCCTTAATGTAGCAAAAGGAGTATTGAGTTTTCCAGAACAAGAAGTATTTCTTCAAGGTGGAAAACAGGGGTCAGTGTACTGTGTAAGGAGAACGATATTACCACCAAGATCAGAAACCTTAGTAGATATTAGATTATCACCAATAGGATGCCGTAAACGTTGCATTTTAATAGAAGATTCTGGAGATCACCCAGACTGGATAACAGCAAGGACACTGATGATGATTTCCGATAAACCAAAAGTACGCATTATCAACGTTAGTAACAAGGAAATAATTCTTGAAAAGAATTGCATCGTGGGTGTGTGCGACCATGTAGCATCATTGCGAAAAACAGAGGCGCACGAAAAGGAACGTGATAAGAAGTGGCAGGAACATGTATCGACACTACTCGAAAATTGTAAGGGCAATTTAAACAAGTTCGAAAGTCACAAAGTTAAGCAACTGTTGCATAACTTCCATGACATCTTCTCTAAGACCGACAGTGACGTGGGAAGGACCGGGCTCGTCAAACACCATATAGATACGGGCGATACACAGCCGATAAGACAGAGACCACGTCGTATCCCCTTTGCAAGAGAACAGGAAGTGTCGGAAATGTTAAGAAATATGGAGAAAAATCGGATTATCGAAGCGTCTACCAGCCCTTGGTCATCTCCAGTTGTCCTAGTCAAGAAAAAGGATGGCAGTACAAGGTTTTGCGTTGACTACAGGATGTTGAATGATGCCACGAAAAAGGACAGTTATCCCCTGCCACGTATAGATGACACTTTGGACTTGCTAAGTGGCATGAAATGGTTCTCCACAGTTGACCTCAAAAGTGGATACTGGCAGGTGGAAATCTGTCAGCAGGATAAAGAAAAGACCGCCTTCTCCACTGGTCCTGGGAACGGTCTCTGGCAATTCAATGTCATGCCTTTTGGACTGTGCAATGCTCCAGCTACATTTGAGCGCCTAATGGAGCGCATCTTGGTGGGGTTGCTTGGTGATGCATGCCTGGTCTATTTGGATGACATCATCATTATGGGACGAAACTTCGCAGAACACCTACGCAATTTGGAGAAAGTGTTCCAGAAACTGCGTGAAGCGAATTTAAAACTCAGTCCTAGTAAGTGTACACTATTCCAGAAAGAAGTTGGATACTTGGGACACATTATTTCGGCGCAAGGAATTCGAACAGACCCTGAAAAAATAAAAGCCGTGTCGAAGTGGCCTACCCCTCGTAATAAAACTGAGGTACGCTCTTTCTTGGGTCTGTGTGCATATTACCGTCGGTTTGTGAAGAACTTCTCCGAGTTAGCGAAACCGTTGCATCGTTTAACAGAGGAAAAGTGTCTATTTGAATGGAACTCTGACTGCGAACAGGCATTTGCTCTACTGAAAACTCACTTGTGTGAGGCTCCTGTACTAGGTTACCCTAGTAGGGAAGGCCGATTTTTGGTAGACACAGATGCCAGCAATGTGGGTATTGGAGGAGTTCTCTCTCAAACACAAGGAGATAGGCAGGTCGTTATCGCATATTTCAGCAAATGCCTTTCCAAGCCAGAAAGAAATTATTGTGTTACCCGCCGAGAACTTCTAGCCGTTGTTAAGACCTTACAACACTTCAAGAAATATTTGATTGGGAGGCAGTTTACACTTCGTACCGATCACGCTGCCTTACAGTGGCTCCTCCAGTTCAAAGACCCAGAAGGACAAGTAGCAAGGTGGATAGAGCAGCTGCAAGAATTTGACTTTGTCACTGAACATCGGAAAGGCAAGTCACACAATAACGCTGATGCTTTGTCTAGACGACCTTGCGAAGAGTCTTGCCGACATTGTGCCAAACAGGAAAAGAAAGAGAACGTAAGGATTATCCAGGTGAACGCTTTGGACGAAGACTGGGATAATCAATCATTGGAAGACGCACAAAGGGAAGATAGTGACTTGAAGACAGTAATCGAATGGAAACAACGTGGCCAGAGGCCCGCTTGGAGTGAAATATCAGCGCTTAGCCCAACAGTAAAAAGTTACTGGGCTCAGTGGGACAGCCTGATAATTGATAATGGAGTTCTCAAGAGGAAATGGGAATCACCCAGTGGACAGGAGGTCACCTTACAGATAGTTGTCCCCTGCGATAAAGTCGCGTCAGTGCTAAGACAGGTGCATGACGGAGTATCCGGAGGACATCTAGGAGTAAAGAAAACCCTGGAGAAGGTGAGGAAAAGATTCTACTGGGTGCATTGCCGCGAAGACGTAGAGGACTGGTGTAGAAAATGCGTAGCTTGCTCCTCAGTAAAGGGACCGCAAACGAGAGCCAGAGGTCGGCTGAAAGTGTACAATGTTGGTGCACCATGGGAAAGAGTTGCTGTCGATATAGCTGGGCCATTCCCTGTTACTGAAGAAGGGAATAGGTATATCATCGTCATGCAAGACTATTTCAGCAAATGGCCAGAAGCTTTTGCAGTACCTAACCAGGAAGCTCATACAGTCGCCAAAAAGCTAGTTCACGAGGTGTTCTGTCGATTTGGCGTTCCCTTGGAGTTACACTCTGACCAGGGTAGAAACTTCGAGTCTTCACTATTTCAAGAGATTTGCCAACTACTCGGGATACATAAGACTCGTACAACACCGTATCACCCACAGTCAGATGGAATGGTCGAAAGATTCAATCAGACGTTGGAGAATCATTTGGCCAAAGTAGTGGAAGAACACCAGAGGGATTGGGACCAATACATTCCACTCTTCTTAATGTCATACCGCTCTGCAACACATGATAGCACAAATTGCACACCGGCGAAAGTCAACTTCGGCCGAGAAATTAGACTACCCATAGATGCACTAACCGGAACACCTCCCGATACTCCTAACCTAGCCGTCGACTATGTGGCCGACCTACGGCGTAAATTAGATAGAATACATGAGCTAGTGAGAAAGAATGGTCTGAAAACCAGTGAGAAAATGAAAATCCGATACGACCGCAAAGCTAACGTGCCCGGATTTGAAGAGGGAACTTTGGTATGGTTACATAATCCCATAAGGAGAAAAGGAAAGAGTCCGAAATTTCAAGCCAAATGGGAAGGTCCGTACACGATAGTAACCAGAATAAACGATGTCACCTACAGGATTAAGAAAGGGCCTAGAGGGAAGCTGAAGATCGTACACGTAGACCGCCTAGCTCGCTATTATGGATCAAATCATGCTCGGGACGAGCATGACTAAGAAGGGGGCAATGTTACGAATGGACCTTATGTCGATGGCATAAGGTTCAATATCGCGTGATATGCAGTGTGTCACTTTTAAGTCCTATTCCTCCAGATCTAGACATTTTCTAGGTACAATAATAAAACGCATTACTAGACTTAGGACGGCCTATCGAATGGTACAGGTCTCAACAGTTTTGTCAACAAAGTGTCGACATCGAAATTTCTAGAAACCCGTTTCCGGGAATTACCGTAGGTACTTCCGAGTGACCTCGAAGTTATGTGCTATTATTATTACGCCTAGAGGATTCTGGAATGTTCGATCAGCTGGCCTATATAAGCGCCGCGACGCCGACGCAGAGTCAGTCTACACTCGACTAGCGATACGAAAACAGCGACAGTTAAGAAGCGATCTTAAAGAAGACCTACTGCGACAACTGTAACGAGAACTGTGAGTACTACGTGGAGTAACATCTGTACTGTTATTGTGTGTTTACAACACGGACTTCGCGGACATAAGGAAAGACTTCGGTGCAACGTCAGCGACATTCTACTTGTCATTGCCTACAATCGACTGTACCTTCGTTGCCAATAAACTTCGTAACCCTTAACCGGCGTTTAAGTACCCCTAGCCCGTAACAATACTACTGTATGGCCCCTAAAAATAGATCCCATATTACCCGAAATTAGATTAACCAGCAATTTTTTTTTTGCTGTGTATAATACAGTTTTGTAAAACCTTAAGAAAATGATGAACTGTGTGAATGAAAATATCAATACTAATATAAAAAGCTGAAGAGTGTTTTTGTTTGTTTTAACGCGCTAATCTCAGGAACTACTGGAAGGCTTTAGGCGATATAACATCACGCTGCGACCAATAGGAGCGGGACATATAAGAAAAACGCGGGTGAAACCGTGTGGGGTAGCTAGTTGTTAATAAGTGGGAGGATCGTAAGGTGGCGCCCTTTTTTTTTTGTAAATAATCTTTGCCCCAGAGTAGGGATTTCTCCTGTATCGTGGGTGCGTTTACAAACATATAAAACTCACTGACACAAACAGCCAGACCCAAAACTATTACTTGTTATACAAATATTTGTTCCGTGCGGGAATCGACCCGCGATAGGCAGCGTAGCAGTCAATAGCTTAACCACTGCGCTAATCATGCAGTCAGTTTGAGTATGAGAGCGAGTGAGAGAGCAAGAGAGACGAGATACGCTAGACGCTACGCCGCATGTTATGTGCACAGCTCCAAGTCTCCGTTCGCATGGCTTAATAGAGAAGTGTGCAAGGGAAAGGCATGTTGTGCCAAATTCAAATAGATTATGATAATAGACGGACGATTGAAGATACCATAATTTTGGTTTTCATTAGTCAGGATTGATCTCAAATGTGTAGGTTTTTTAATTGTTGTCACTTTTGAATAACTTATGCTACTTATTTAACTCTACAAATCTTAAATAATTTCATTCAGTTTGTCATGTATCTCACTCGAGGGTACTTGCAGATAATTCAGTCTGGTTATGTCAGGTGAGCAAACACGCGTGTTCCCTCGTATTTTCCCGATTTCCGCGCGTATATGTTATTGGCGACGAGGAAAAAGTGTTTAAAAGTGTGTGTAATAAACTAAATTCACTGAATTGTATAAAAATCTTTAGGTGGAAAAGGTAAAAATGGTGATTAAGTTCAGTGAATATGATGTAGCACATGGCTGTTGGGAAAACTACATTACAAGGTTTGGATTTTGTCTAGAAGCAAATGAAATCACGGATGATGCTAAGAAAAAGGCGAATTTATTGTCGGTATGTGGTCCTGATTTATTTGATTTAATTTCTGCACTGATTGCCCCGAAGAAAATAAGTGAGGTTACTTTCTCAACTATAAAAAATGTTTTAGATATTCATTTTCATCCAAAACCAAATGAAATAGTTGAATCATTCAAATTTCATTCCCGAAATCAAGAAGAAGGAGAAAAAATACGCGATTATATAGCTAGTTTGAGGAAATTGTCCATTCATTGTAATTTTAGTGATATTGACAGAACACTGAGAGATAGATTGGTCTGTGGAATTAACGACAAAGACATTCAAAAGAAAATGCTACAGCAGAGGGAGTTAACTTTCCAATTTGCATGTGAAATAGCACTATCGCATGAGTCGGCCAATTGTGATTCTAATTTAATTGTTAACCCTGGAGTTAATACGAGTAAACCTACCATGGATTTAGAGGAACCAATGGAAATAAATAAACTTTCTTTTAAAAAAAGTGAAAAACCTACTGGTAAATTTAAATGTTTCCGCTGTGGTAAATCACATAAAGGAGAGTGCAGGTTCAGGTGGTCAAAGTGTAATTTTTGTGGGAAAACTGGTCATATAGAAGTAGTATGTTTGAATAAGAATAATAAAAACAATTATAAAAAGTCTAATTGTAATGGCCTTTATGAAAGTCCTATTAATAATTTTAGGGACAACAGACTACCCGCATTTATGATAAATATTTTGCTTAATGGTTTTGAAATTGAAATGGAGGTTGATTCAGGTTGTGCATTCACATTAATTAGTGAGCCGACAGCCAGACTCATATGGAAGGGAAAATTACCTGAAATAGAAAAGTATGATATTACGCTAAAAACATGGACAGATAACCAATTGAAGATTATAGGAAGGGCAATGGTTCCGGTAGCTTACAAAGAGATTTCTAGAACACTACCAGTGATTATAGCCCAAGGCAATGGTCCTAGTCTCATAGGGAGAAACTGGTTCAGAGAATTAAATATTGGAATACATGGTCTCAATAGCATAAAAATAGACACTTTAGATATGAACAAGTTACTTGGTCAGTACAAAGGTGTTTTTAAAGAAGGTTTAGGGAAGTACACAGGGCCAGTTGTGAGTATCATACCAAGAGAAGGAGCAGCCCCTAAGTTCCTCAAAAGCAGGCCGGTACCATTTGCTATAAAAGATAGAGTTTTTAAGGAAATAGACAGATTAGTAGAAGAAGATGTACTAGAACCGGTGCCATACTCAGAATGGGCAACCCCAATTGTGCCCGTATTAAAACCTAACGGCAAGGTGAGACTCTGTGGAGACTACAGGTCAACAGTAAATTCAGTGACTGAAACTGATACGTACCCACTTCCGACACTCGACGAAGCTTTCACACAGTTACAAGGTGGTGAAATATTCACGAAAATTGATTTAGAGAGAGCATATACACAGGTGGTTGTCGATGAACCTACATCACGACTACTTACTCTTAATACTCCCAGAGGTCTGTACAAGGTAAAACGGCTGGCATTTGGTGTAAAAGCATGCCCAGGTATTTTTCAACGTTTGATGTCATCGTTGCTAGCTGGGATTCCGGGTGTGGCTGTCCTACTTGATGATGTGGTTGTGAGTGGCACAAACATAGACCAACATAATGAACGGCTAAAAGCCGTACTACAGAAACTAGAGGAAGCAGGGCTAAGAGTAAATAAAGAGAAATGTAGGTTTGCAACAACAAATGTCACATTTTTAGGATACAGAATTGATAAATTTGGGATACATCCATGTGAAGATAAAATTTATGAAATTGAGAAAACGGCGGCACCACGTAATCTAAAAGAGCTACAAGCATTCTTGGGATTAGTTAACTTCTATGATCGATTCTTGCCACACAAGGCCACAATAGCGGAACCCTTATATAAATTATTAAATAAAGAAGTACCTTGGCAATGGACTGCGACACATCAAAAAGTTTTCGAAAGATTAAGGAAAATGTTGACAAGCAAAGATACTCTGGTACATTATGACTTAAAGAAAAAATTGATATTATCATGTGATGCTTCTCAATATGGACTAGGAGCTGTATTAGAACATGAAATGGAAGATGGCAGTATTAGAACATGAAATGGAAGATGGCAGTATAAGACCCATTATATTAGCATCAAGGACTATGAATAAACATGAAAGAAAGTATGCTCAGGTAGATAAAGAGGCAGCGGCAATAATATTTGGGCTTAAGAAATTTCATCAGTTTATAAGTGGCAGAAAAGTCAATATAAAGACAGATCATAAACCATTACTGGGGTTATTTGACCCTAAACGTCCCATACCTAATATAATCTCCCCTAGAATGCTAAGATGGGCCCTTTTACTAAACTCCTATAACTATACAATAGAGTATGTACAAGGGAAGAAATTGGGAAACGCTGATGCTTTAAGCCGCTGGCCATCGGCAGATACAGGAAAAAGGGAGGAAGAGTACTCAGGAGTGTTATTGATAGAAGAAACACCAATAGAGTTAGAATTTACAGCACAAGAAGTAGCAAGATTTACATCAAAAGACCCCATATTGAGTAAAGTTTTATATTGGACGCGCAATGGCTGGCCAAGCAAAATAGATGATAAGTTCAAAGCATATGGACAGAAAAGAGAAGAATTATCTATTTTTAAAAATTGCATTTTGTGGGGAAGCAGAGTAGTTCTACCAGAGAAAATGAAAGACAAAGTTTTGGAAGAGTTACATACAAATCATGATGGAATTGTTATCACTAAAGCAATGGCAAGAAGTTACTTCTGGTGGCCATCCATTGATAAACATATTGAAAATATGATAAAAAACTGTGAAATATGTGCAGAAAATAGGAGTATGCCTACTAAAGTTACACACCGCTGGATAAGAACAGATAGACCATGGTCTAGACTGCATATGGATTATGCTGGTCCATTTCAAGGAAAAACATTTCTTATAGTTATAGATTCTTTCTCAAAATGGCCAGAAGTCAAAATTGTTTCAGATATGAGCAGCGCAACATTAATAAAAATATTGCGAGAAATATTTTCGGAGCAAGGGTTGCCTGATACCCTTATAAGTGACAATGGCAGAAGTTTCATCTCAGAAGAATTCCAGAACTATTGCAAAAGGAATGGTATTAGGCATGTTCTAGTGGCACCATATCATCCAGCATCTAATGGGCAAGCGGAGCGAACAGTTCAGACCATCAAAAATAAACTCAAGAAACATTCCTCTGAACCATGGCAAGTAAAACTTCCCAAAATTTTATATGGCTTACGTACTACACCAAATAGCGTAAATGATAAAACACCAGCAGAATTACTGAATAACAGACGGTTTCGGACTAAATTCGATTATTTAAATCCTCTCACTTCAAAGGATAAACCTATGTTGGAAGAGGTAGAAAATAATGAAAACACAAAATTAAGAACACTGGAAGTCGGACAAACTGTTTATGTAAAAAATTATAGCGGAGGACCACAGTGGCTAAAAGGAGTAGTAGAGGAAAAAGTTGGAGTTTGTAGATATTTGGTAAGATGGAATGGTAAACTTTTGAAGAGACACATCAACCAGATACATAGCTTTGGGGGGAGGAAGGAAGATAAGGAACAAAAGGAGACAAGAAATGGATTATATGAAGATGATGAGGAAGAAGACTACGTGTCACTCCCATCACAATCGAAGTGGGCTGAAATTATTGGAGTATCAGGGCCACAAGACATTGAAATACGGGAAAGTTCACAATATGGAACTAATACTGCAAAAAGGAATAAAAGGGTTTTATCAGAATCACCTGAACAGTCAGCCAGCAAGAAGGTTGCCTGTGATCTGTCTGGAGAAGAAGAGGTTTCTGAATTAGAAGATTCCCAACAGTCTTGGGGAATAATAGACTCCGAAAATGAACAATAGTGTTAAGACCTTCATGTAGAACTAAAACTAATAGGATTAAGCATTTAGTGATATAGTGTGTAAAGTTATAAGTGATTTAGTGTATTACGAACAATAGACATTTAGTGGGTGCATTGAAGAAAGAAGAGTACAATGGTGATCCATCTCGGGGGGAAGGCATGTCATGTATCTCACTCGAGGGTACTTGCAGATAATTCAGTCTGGTTATGTCAGGTGAGCAAACACGCGTGTTCCCTCGTATTTTCCCGATTTCCGCGCGTATATGTTACAGTTCAAACTGTTCTATGATATACCTTATGTCCTTTCAGGTTATGTAATGGTAGGTCCCCACTACATTTATGTATGATGACATCGGAGAACACGGTGCCAGCCATCACAAGGACATCATCCTGCAGTGGGAGCAGCAGTCCACTGTATAAAATTGAGTTGTCTGGGCTAACATGTTGAGTTATCAGTGTCTGTGTGATTGTATTCCATTTCTGTAAAATTAATTAATGTGTTAACATACGGACGCAACCTTGCGGTTGCCTTTAACAAGGAAAGGAGACACTCCTGTATAACATCAGGCCTACCGAGAGTTGATACAGGATGGTGAATCCATTTGCTAACTTTGTGATCTCTCATAAAACTTGTTTTTTTATATTATGTATTTCATTCTGTGGTCATTATGTGTTTTACAATTATTACATGATTTTTCTATAAACATGCATGCAAAAATGCATAAAATTTTATTTAAATTGATCAGAAAAATCCGTATTTGAAAAATTCCCTATAATTAAGTTAAGGTTTAAGTAAAAAGTCTTCTTGAATTAATATGCATTCAAGAAGACTTTTTATTTTAGCCTTCAACATTTAAAAAATTAAGATTATATACATACATTACATATTTGGGCAACTCTTACATAGAGATCATTTCATTTTTTACATGTAGGGCATTGGGCAATGTCTTACTCATCTGATTCATAGCTCCCTTTATGCAACAATTCAGTTCTTATTGAACACTGATAATTATCATTTTTTCTTTTTGTAAAAATAAAACACTATGTAAAAGATTAAAAAAAAAAAACATTGCCCCTCACTAGGAAGTTTTACTGTATTGTGGGTGCGTTTACAAACATATAAACTCAAATTCACAAACATCCAGACCCAGAACAACTACTTGAAACCATGTTTCTGGCAAATAAAAATTCTCTTCCACTCTAGTGTGACATTAAATTCTTACCTGAACCACATTGTGAGCTGTTAACAGAGCTACAACTTCATTATCAACCCATACTGCTGAGTGCAACCAGTCATCACATACCATTGGCTTAAAAACCCTATTAAACACCCCCTTATCTTCTTTAAGTGGTTCAGAAGACTCAGCCGAAATTACAGTGAACTGTTTACCACCAAAAACCAATATTAAATCCCCACATTGAGCAGGCACGAATCCATATATTTTTTGGCCATGTAAACCGCATAATCGTTGGTATAATTTAGTAGATGACCTGTCAAATATGTTTATCGTGCTTCCAATGCCTGGATAGAGTAATAGATGGGTTAATTTTAGGCTTATTGGAAATATGCTAAGCATTTCATCAATAAATATTGTAACCTGAAAACTCACCGGCAAACAAGAGCTTTTTATAAAACTTCACAGCAGTAACATCAGTGCGTGTTAGTAATGACATTTTACTACGAAGTTATTATATTAATTTGTAAATAAATCGAGTTTTTCAGTAAAAATGTGCGATGTCTGCTTTTACAAAACGTCAATAAATAATAATTATTTTACCTTTTACCATGTGTTTTGACATAGAGTAGCATACCCTATGCCACTTATCAAGTGTGAAAAAGAGACTGACGGATAAATAATGCTCATAGTCATACTTTGTTTTCCATTTTATGTACTGCGCTGCGCTGGACCTGGAATGGAACATCGGACTGTCAACTTTTTGTTTTTTTTTTTTTTGGTTCGTTTCTTTCCATTCGGGCGAATGGAAAAGGCAAAGGCATAGTACGCCATACAGCCAAGTCTTCAGTAATTTTGTTTTCATTAAATATCTATCCTAACTTATCCTAATTTATCCTAACTTATCCTAGCATAACTTAACCTAAACTAACTCCTTTCGTTTTACGCGTTTGGATGATAAGGAGCGGTTTAGCGTAAAGACATGATGAGGCCACTATGCTACAATAATTCACTGTTCTTTATGAATTATTCACTGAATGCACTTTTTACTACATAAATCACGCGTTTTTATTTAGTAAACGACACTATAAATAATTTTAAAAGTCCAATGAAAAATGAGCGTGACGCTCATCTTGACATTCCCGCCAAAAACCCTCAACTTTTTGTTTTTGACAATAAACCTTAGACGTTCCGTTCTATGTAAAAACTAATACAAATATACATTTACAATTCATGAATTCATGATACATCTACATAAATACCCACCTAGTTTTTTCCCAACTAATCAGGCTGCCTATCTGAGATCCATAAACCAGTTAGGGGATAATACGATACACCTTTGTGAAATTGGTTGTCAGACTTTCGGGTTTCTGACTACCCGTAACGTTTGTCAAATATCCATTAATCCATGGGCCGTGGGCGCCGTGGCTTACAATAACGTACTTTTCGAAGCACGAAGGGGTCTCCGTATGTAAGGATATAGTAAAGTATAGTCAAACTTCTACATAGCTGCCGTTGCAAACGTAGCTATTCGATCTAGGTACCTGTGGGAGCGTCCAAGTATTACGTAACGCAATTTGGAGGTATTTGTCTAGTAAAAAGTTACGGTGCGTTATAAGGGCGGGAAGGGGTATTCAAGCAACGTATTACGTCACATTTTTTGTCTATAGGTACTAATATACATATAAAGCTGAAGAGTTTGTTTGAACGTGCTAATCTCAGGAACTACTGGACCGATTAGAATTTTTTTTTTGCGTTGGGTAACCCATTATTCCAGGAAGGCTTTAGGCTCGCACGCTCCAACCAATAGGAATGGAACATATATTAAAAAAAAACATCTAAACCTACGCGGGTGAAACCGCAGAGTGCAGCTAGTTTTAAATAGAAACGAGGAATCAGAATAGAAACTTCTAAATTCATGGACAGAAGAGCAGTAACACGAAGGGGGGTACCTATAGAAAAACGTTACGACGGCGGTGCGTTATATGGCGGGGAGCAGGGGTTTGAAATCTTCAAAAATTGCGTTATGTATCTAATACTTGAACGTTCCCTGTGCAGTATTTCATATTTTGTCACTTTTTTATATGTTCTTTTCATCTCATCCTTGAAAGTGGATTGTAGTGTGAATAAAGAAAATAAAATAAATAGGGCTGTCCAAAACTAAACAAAGCTATATGATAAAATATAATTTATTTATTGCAATAGGTTGCTACTAACACCAGTTGATGCGATTAATCTGTCTGGTATCGATCAAGAGGGTATTTATCTGGGTACTTCTTAAGGTGTTCTTCCATTTGCTGCATCTGTTTTCTGAAATAAATGTTAAGATTAAATAATATTTTAATCGTAACTTGGCTCGACATTACGTTAAAGTTATAGAATATATCCAAATCTTCAATATATAATAAGTACCTACATCCAGACTTCCTCTCTGCAAGGAAGTATGAACCTATTACGGGTTGGTGTTAAAGATTTAACCAACCTTGACACTTGTATGAAATATACTATAATGTAATAAATATATGCAATAACTCACTGAATCCTAGGGGGCATGTCATAATAAACATCCTCAAGCATTTCTTTCCAATGAGGCAATTTCTTCTTTTCCGCTTCTTGCATAGTTTTAACAACCGTATCTCTTGATTCTTTAAGGCAAGTTTTTTCTGCTTCCTCATCCCAAATGCCTGTAGGTAACATTAACGTTTGGTTAAAATATAAAATATTTTCACAGTTCACACCATCAAGCTGAATTAAAAAAAAAAAGAAAACAATTGGATACGCAGTGTGACCCAAACATCGAGCATAATGTAGAAAACGAAGAACATACCTTTGCTTTCCAAATACAATTTAAACTTTTGAAGTGGGCTCTCATCTTTGTTCCATTTCTGTATTTCTTCTATCGATCTGTAAGCCGTGCTGTCATCTGACGTCGAGTGATGCCCAACCCTAAAATATAGATTATTGTATACCACAAGTAGAGAAACAGGGTTAAAATTGGATAAGCCATGTAGCAGACTGCAGATGATACAGTAGGTACAGTTTGTCTCCACAAACAGAAAAGTTAATTCCTAACTTTACAAACTTGCTAACGACATTACCTGTAGGACATAGCCTCAATCAGCACAGGCTTATTATTAGCTATAGCGAACTCTCTCGCCTGTTTCACAGCGTTATAGACTGCGAGGGTGTCAGTACCGTCGATGCGGACGGTCTGTATGCCTAGCGCGGGGCCCCGGGCTGCTATTCCGTCGCCTTTGTACTGCTCGCTGGTTGGAGTCGAGATTGCGTAGCCGTTGTTTCTACTGTAATATTTTAAAGAAAATACACATAAGGAACTTGACTTAAAACCTTCACTGTATGATAATTATTATAAATAACAACACAAAAAACAATACAATTTGAGTGTCTTCAAGGCTAGAGTGAATAGGCTCTTAATAAACTAGTGCGCTTTACCATCAACGATTGCGTCACTGCTTACCATCAGGCAGGATTGCGGTCAAGCGCTGGTTTATAATATGTAAAAAAAAAAAAAAATATTCTGTGCCACAAACTGAAAATCCATTAGTGTGCTATGTGTAATCTAAAATTGCCATATTATGCTACTTAATACTCCATTAATTTCAAAAGTAGAATTTACCATATCAAAACTACAGGACAGTCTAGCGTAGCAGCGAAGTTGAATGCCGCGAAGGCATCACCCTCAGATGCGGCGCCATCTCCGAAATAACAGATGACACAGCTGTCGTTGTCTGGCTGACGCTTCAGTGCGTAAGCTGCTCCAACAGCTTGAGGCAACTGGGTTCCTGAAACATTATAAATAAAAACATGAATTTGCCTTTTATTGGAAAAGTGTTGCTAAAATAGGGTCACAAAAACTGTCTCAGAAGGTCGGAGGTATCGTTTTGTAGAAGTCTCTCTATACTGTTGAGAACAAAACAATAAATGGTTATCGAATGTCGGAGTCGCGACACAATTACGTGATGATGATATTATGTATTTCTTCTTTTTTAGACGCAGAGTGGGCAGGTCCCCGATAAGGTGGACCGCCGAACTGGTGATGGTTGCGGGAAACCGTTGGATGCGGGCGGCGCAGAACCGGTCGTCGTGGAGATCCTTGGGAGAGGCCTATGTACCCATCAGTGGATGTCTTTCGGCTGAAATGGTGATGATGATGATTATTTCGATGTTTATAATACACTAGCAGCCGCCAGCGACTTCGTTCGCGTGGTTTAGTTATGCTCCGCTCCTATTGGTCGCAGCGTGATGTTATATAGCCTAAAGCCTTCCTGGATTAATGGGCTATCCAACGCTAAAAGAATTTTTTAAATCGGAGCAGTAGTTCCCGAGATTAGCGCGCACAAACAAACAAACAAACTCTTCAGCTTTATATATTAGTATAGATTTAAGTTTAACTTACCTAAAGGACTGGAGATAGTAACAAGATTGAGATGCTTGTTCCCATAGTGTACAGGCATCTGTCTCCCCTTCCCAGGATCCTCGTGGTTCCCGTAACATTGGTTGATCAGTTCAGTGACAGTCACCCCCCGGTAGAGGAATACGCCCACTTCACGGTACTGACAGAACACGAGGTCCCGAGGGCTCAGGGCTGCTGCACTACCAATATGAATGCCTTCCTCGCCGTAGTTTGTCATGTAGAACGATATGCGGCCTTGTCTGAAAATGATAAGTGTGCCATAAATGACAACAAACCATACTTATCAAAAACAATTAATATTTGTTTATTTGGTATTGTTTCGATACGCACGATATAACTAGACGTATATGTGTAATAAATGGCAATCCATTGCTTTACCTTTGAGACTCATACAGAATCTTATCCATCTGAGTAAGCTGTAACATCGTCTTGTACATATTCACAAGTTGGTCATTGTCGATACTCGGCTCCTCCCTTTTTTCTATTACCGCGCCGTTGTTGTCCAACACTCGATAAATAGGGATGGGGTCGTAGCTCGTTTCGTTCAGGAACTTCATTTCCGTTACATAGGGAGCTTTGGCACCCAGAAACTCGGCATTTTTTCCATTGTTATGGGCAAGTTCCGTTCTTGTGTGGGTAGATAACAGCTGTAAAATACGTTCAACATACTATTATGATCACAGGATAGGTTCTGCTAAGCTACTCCCTGTCCATGTGATTTGCATTTACAACGAAACTGTTATAAGCATGACAATACAAAAACATATAATGAAATGCGTTGAGTGCATTTCTATAAAAAAATTCCTACAAATGCAGCCGATTCTGTGAAAATAACACTATGAAAAGTGGGGTAACTGAGTTTAAAGTAAGCTGTTAATAGTGTCAATGCCTAGCATTAATTGAGCGCTCTTTTCACCTAAGTTTTAATGGTGAGAATTATAATTTACTAGCTTTCCGCCCGCGGCTTCGCCCGCGTGGAGTTCGGTTATATCGCGCTTTTAAGATTTCCCTCGGGAACATCAAATTTTTCCGGGATAAAAAGTAGCCTATGTTTTTTCTCAGGGTCTAAAGATTGTCTGTGCCAAATTTCATCAAAATCGGTTGAGAGGTTTAAGCGGGAAAGCGTAACAGACAGACAGACAGACAGACAGACAGACAGACAGACCGACAGACAGACAGACAGAGTTACTTTCACATTTATAATATTAGTATGGATAATCGACCGGCTGAGTTGTTATTTAAATACATTCAAATTAGTTACATGAATAAATTACTTCTGTATGGAACTATCTACTTTATCATATTTAGCTTCAGAATCAGAATATGATGCAATAAAATAACAAACTTATTATTCTGCCACAAAGTTCAATATTGACTGACAGTGTAGATAAACGTCCAAAACACGATTATCAGTATAATCACTACGCACTGATTTCGTTCACTTAAAAATATTTAAAAACAACATATTTGTGTACAAAAACCTTAGCACATTTTTATTCATATTTATTTGTAACAGAACCGAATTTTAATTATTGTATTTTTTATTTGAACTAACCCTCACAGCGGCATTGCGAAGCGTGTTGAGCCGCAAAACACTAGCTCCCGTCTTCAACGCCATTTTGTTACTGACGTCGACTCATTATAATTACATCGTTAAGGCATTAGCAATTGTGATAAGGCGACCACACATGCGTGGCGCTATTACGTACATACGATATTCTGAAACCGTTTGGGCCATTCGATACCTCTGTCAACAGATGACTTGTTTAAGGTCACGAGGTCGAATACTAATCTTTCTTGAGAGTAGATCTGGTCTATGCGAAGTACTATTTATTATAAAACAAAAGTCATACAAGCATGTGCTTCTTCCATTCATTTAAAGCTCATTGGATGCGTATAAACAATAGTATGCCCGAGTTTTAGTCATTTAGTTACAGACGACAGCACATCAAGCTACTATAATCCGTCAGATTTTTTTATATTTTAGATTTTCAGCTTTATCTCTAAGCAGTTAAGGATTAAGTTGATTGGGAATATTTGACAGATTCGGGTAGCTTGACCTGCTGTTGTCGTACCACACGAGTCTGGGGTCGCAAACTTGTGACTTTTCCCGTCATTCGTCAGACATTCTCGTGGAGGAAACTACATATTCAAAAACTAGCTGCGCCCTGCGGTTTCACCTGCGTAGGTTTTGATGTTTTTTTTTTTATATGCTCCGCTCCTATTGGTCGCAGCGTGATGTTATATAAAGCCTAATGAATTCATGGGCTATGCAACGCAAAAAGAATTTTTCAAATCGGACCAGTAGTTCCTGGGACCATATAGTTCATGAGATTAGCGTGTTCAAACAAACAAACAAACTCTTCAGCTTTATATGTTAGTATAGATAAAACAAGGAAATACACACCTCGTTTGTTACCATTTGGCCTCTGTGGCTAAGCAATAAAATTTACCTTCGGTGCTGAAATTCTCTAGGTTCGTTCGTCTTTTTTGAAACATGTATTTTTTGGGATTAAATTAATTGATTTTTATCGCAAAGGTTCGGCGGTACTTCACACCAGGGCAGCTTCTAATGATGTACAAAGCACAGGTCCGTTCGTGTGTGGAGTTCTGCAGTCACATTTGGGCTGGTGCTGCTAAGTGTCACCTGGCTATTTTGGATTCAGTGGAGAGGCGTGCTAAGAGGCTGATTGGTGACCCTGATTTACCTCGAGACAATCTCCAAATCCTAGAGCACAGGCGTAGAGTAGCCAGCCGTTCGCTGCATAATATAATAATAATATAATAGGATGCATTTTGGGGAGTGTGCAAGGGAATTGCATGATTAAATTCCCCCATCTCCGTTTCAGCATCGGACGACCCGTCGTACGGCGAGTTTGCACCCTTACCTACGTTGTTAACACCACTACGATCTGGACGAAGCGTTTCGCCACCTCCTCTATACCGCGTACATAGAGGGACTGGAACAATTTGCCAGCGGCGGTGTTTCCGTCGGACTACAATTTGAGTGTCTTCAAGGCTAGAGGGAATAGGCTCTTAATAAACTAGTGCGCTTTGCCATCAACGATTTCGTCACCGCTTACCATCAGGCTGGATTGCACTCAAGAGCTAGTTTATACTTTATAAAAAAACAGATGGCGAAATCCTAGGCAATAGTTGATACTTAATTTACGATTAGCAATGAAGGCTCGCCGTTTTAATGAGTAAAGCGCTCAAATCAAATTGGGCATTATTTTTAATAAGGTAGATAAATTATAACTTAACAAGTTGCTCCAGGTAGTTTACTGGGGGGTGATGATACCTACCACAGAATACCTACATTGATAACATGATACAATCTCAGGCAAAATCACTAATTATTTTTTGATAAGATATCGGTCGTTACGGTAGATAAGCACGCACGCTATACCTAAATCATTCATTGTAATTCACGATTTTAGACTGTGTTACAAAAAGTATAACACGGTATATGTACGAGGAAGGACAGTATTATCCAAAAGCACCCTAGGGATTATGCAATTAATATACATTGATATTATCTAAACTAATATATAAAGCTGAGGAGTTTGTTTGTTTGTTTGTTTAAATGCGCTAATCTCATCTGAACTACTGGTCCGATTTGAAAAATTATTTTTGCGTTAGATAGCCCATTAATCCAGGGGGTGTAAGGGGGAGCGCACAACAACCAGACTCCCCAAACGTCAACCTCACCTGCACGCGGTGCACCCTGCTGCCCACTAACGAGGCTCTGACGACCGACAAATGGCGGGATGTCCATTTAACTTCCGCGCGGTGGCGGGTAAACCACCAACAAGAGCATTCCCAAGGAGGGTTGGTGTCAGGCTGGCGGCCGACTGTAAAACTTTGCCAAAACCCCAAGGAACATGAAAGGAAAAAATAGGATGCGCGATAGGGCTAGGGCGTACCCCACAGGCGACGCGCAGGGGCAGCACCCGGCTTCTGTGGGAAATGGACAAGGGTTGTCGCACCAGAACGGGCGGGTGCGACGTAAGAGGCAAGCTCGGAATGTGAGAGAAGTAAAATTGAGATGTGCGAGCTGGAATGTAGGTACAATGACTGGAAGAGGAAGGGAACTAGCGGATGTTTTAAAAAGGCGACGGGTGAACATTGCGTGTCTGCAAGAGACGAAGTGGAAAGGTGCGAAGGCAAGAGAGATAGGAGAAGGATATAAGTTCTATTACTGTGGAAGCGATGGTAAGCGAAATGGTGTGGGTATAGTTTTAGATAGTCATTTGAAAGAATGTGTAGTGGACGTTAAAAGAGTGAGTGATAGAGTGATAGCTGTTAAAGTGGTTGTGGAGAGTATGGTTGTTAATATAGTTAGTGTGTACGCACCCCAGTCAGGGTGTGAGGAAAGTATAAAAGAGAAGTTCTGGAAGGACTTCGATTGTGTGATGATGGATGTGCAAGATAGTGAAGAAGTGTATGTTGGGGGTGACTTTAACGGGCATGTGGGAAAGCAGAAGGATGGGTATGAAAGAGTGCATGGCGGTTGGGGATACGGAGACCGTAACACTGATGGTGAGACACTACTGCAAGCTGCGACGGCCTTTAACCTGGCAATAACAAATACGTGGTTCAAAAAACAAAATGAGCATCTCATAAGCTATAAAAGCGGCCGCCACGCGACACAAATCGATTACTTTTTAGTAAGACGAAACAGTCTTAAAAGTGTCAAAAACTGTAAAGTGCTACCAGGTGAAGACTTAGTCTCACAACATAGACTATTGATAATGGACGTAAAAGTCAGTGTCTCATCCAGAAAGAACAAGGAACGGCCCTCGCCCAGAACTAGATGGCGTATGATAGAAAAAGAGGAATATGCTAGTGTGTTTAAGAGCCAAGTGGTAGATAAGATGATTGAAATGGGGGATATGGAAGGAAAATCTGTGAATGAATGTTGGAAAGAGATGGCGGACTATATAAGGAGAGTAGCTAAAGATGTGTTTGGAGAATCCAAAGGGAAAGGTGTGATAGAAAAGGATACATGGTGGTGGAATGAAGATGTGCAAAAGATACTCAAAGAAAAGAAAATAGCTTTTAAAGAATGGCAAGGTGTAGAAAACGGGAATGATAGTTTAAAAGAGGACAAGATGAAGATTTATAATGAATGGAAGAGGAAGGCAAAAAAGGCGGTAGCAGTTTCGAGGGCTAAGGCGCAGGAGAAGTTGTATGACTCACTGGACAGCCCTAGAGGCCAGAAGGAGCTCTACCGGATTACAAAAGCAAGAGAAAGGAGAACGAGAGATATAAGTAATATCAAATGTATGAAAGACGATGCTGGTAAGGTTCTGTCCAGGGATGACGAAATAAAAGAGCGATGGAAGGTTTATTTTGAAAAGCTAATGAACGAAGAGAATAAATGGAGTGGCGTGCTCAAAGAGGTACAAGAGAATATGGGTTTAGTAAGAGAAATTAGCATGGATGAAGTAAGAATAGCAGTTCAAGGTATGAAAAATGGAAAAGCTATGGGCCCAGATGATATACCAGTAGAAGTATGGAAGTGTTTAAAAGGAGATGGATGTATGTGGCTGACTTTATTCTTCAATAAGTTGTTGCATGAAGGAGAGATCCCACAAGAATGGTGCAATAGTTCACTAGTGCCCATCTTTAAGAATAAAGGTGATGTACAGGACTGTAACAACTATCGAGGGATAAAGCTCATGTCACATAGTATGAAGGTATGGGAGAAAGTGATTGAGAAAAGATTGCGAGAGGAGAGTGAGATTACCCCAAACCAGTTTGGGTTTATGCCAGGTCGAGGAACAATGGACGCCACTTTTGCACTCCGCCAAGTGTGCGAGAAGTACAGACGTGCACACAAGAACTTGCACATGGTGTTCATTGATCTGGAGAAAGCGTATGATAGGGTACCTCGTGATGTGCTGTGGTGGGCCCTGAAAGAGAAAGGTTTGCCTGGGAAGTATGTAGAGTTAATTCGTGCTATGTACAGTCGATCTCGTACCTACGTCCGGTCGGCTGCTGGCAATACCGACGAGTTCAGTGTGGCGGTAGGCTTGCACCAGGGATCGGCTTTAAGTCCGTACCTCTTCCTGTTGATTATGGACGCTCTTACGTCGGACATCCAGGAGGAGGCACCCTGGTGCATGCTGTTCGCCGATGACATTGTTCTCGTCGGTGAAGATGGACCTGAGATCCAGAGCAGATTGGAGAAATGGCAACAGAAGCTGGAGAATGTTGGCTTGAAAATCAGCAGAACCAAAACCGAATATATGTTCTGCGATTTCGGCGGTCTCTCCACTTCTGGAGCCATAGCCCTTGATGGCGCACTCCTACCAATCTGCTCCGAATTTCGGTATCTCGGTTCACTCGTGCAAAGCGATGGCGAAATAGATCGGACGGTTAAGCACAGAATTAACACTGGGTGGATGAAATGGCGGCAGGTCACGGGAACAATTTGCGACTCCCGCATTCCCCTTAAACTTAAGGGGAAAATATATAAAACCATGATCCGACCTGCTGTCTTGTATGCATCAAAATGTTGGGCTACGAAAGGGATGAATGAAAGGCAATTGCATGCAGCCGAGATGAGAATGCTAAGAGGGATGTGTGGTGTTACACGAATGGATAGAATAAGAAATGAGTACATAAGAGGAAGTCTAAAAGTGGCACCGGTAGCTGAAAAGTTGTGTGGAAATCGGTTGTCATGGTACGGGCATGTGTTACGGAGAACTGAGGAGAATGTCGTGAGGAGAGTCTTAATTATGAATGTTGATGGCTATAAGAGTAGGGGAAGACCAAAGAAACGATGGATGGAATGTGTGAAGGATGATATGGCTAAGAAGGGGGTGACTGCCGAGATGGTTTCTGATAGGGATGCATGGAAGAAAAAGACATGTTGCGCCGACCCCAAATAAATTGGGATAAGGGCAGGAGAATGATGATAGCCCATTAATCCAGGAAGGGTATATAACATTAGGCTGCGACCAATAGAAGCGGAGCATATAAAAAATATCGAAACCTACGCGGGTGAAACCGCGGTTCGCAAATGGAATTAAATATTATATCAATGCAACAATAGGCATACATCACCTGTCCATAAGAATTGATAAATGTATGCAATTTGTTTTCCTTTCTTCATTGCAGATAGATATTATTGCGACACTGTCAATCTCAATCTGAAACCTTTTGAGAGACTATGGCTAATCCATTGTTTCATATGTCCAAAAAATATCTCTGCTCTAGAATGTAAAACAACTAAATGAATGTTGTTGTACTTTCATATCTAAACCCATTACTGATATTGTGCTATGCAATTGCCCTCCAGTCTGGTGATGGCAAAGTAGGAACTTGAGTTGACCTTTTATTGGAGGATTTTGACGGGAAAGCTAAGATGAGTGTCGCGCGCATTTTTCATTGGACTTTTTTAATAATTTATAGTGTCGTTCGTTTACTTTTACTTTTATCCGAAGCTTTTTCAGCTTTGGAGTCTGAACTCCAAAGCTGAAAAAGCTTCGGATGCGACTGGGATAAACGCTGAGATGATGATGAGTGTCGTTCGTTTACTAAATAAAAGCGCGTGATTTATGTAGTAAAAAGTGCATTCAGTAAATCCATACTAATATTATAAATGCGAATGTAACTCTGTCTGTCTGTCGGTCTGTCTGTCTGTCTGTCTGTCTGTTACGCTTTCCCGCTTAAACCTCTCAACCGATTTTGATGAAAATTGGCACAGACAATCTTTAGACCCTGAGAAAGAACATAGGCTACCTTTTATCCCGGAAAAATTGGATATTCCCGAGGGAAATCTAAAAAACGCGATATAACCGAACTCCACGCGGGCAGAAAGCTAGTAGGTATAGGAATTCATAGAGAACATTGTAATATCGCAGCATAATGGCCACATCATGACTTTGCCTCAAACCTCCCTCATAGACTGTTCACGCGGTCGTCTTTTTCAACTTTCATTGGCGATATCGGCCCTTATTTTGATTTTTTTCAAAGAATTTCTATATTTTGTTACACGTGTTATTGGCAAAATTGTGGTATCTATTCCACAGAGGCCACTGATCAAGAGTTTAGATTGAAGCTCTCTTTGAAAAAAGAAAAAAGACTTTTTATTGCGTAGTATATCATGCAAGCCTAAAAAGGTTTTCTAAAACTACATTTTTATCTCATAACAACATTTAATGCAGGAAGTCCTTAAATATACTAGCAGTTGATCTTAGGCAAGTGTGGCTCTCATATCTGGAGACCTCAATATGAGATCTACACCAGCCTTGGTGATATTTTACACGTCATAGTACGCCACGAAATAACAGTATCGCTTTAGAAATACATAATTTTAAAAAATGGTCCTGTTAAAATAACTTTTGTTATTTTAACAATAGCAACATTGAATTTCATGCTTTTTTTTTTTTGGCAATAATCCGCAACTGAAACGTCAAACGTGTTACCCATAACCCTACTAAGTTCAAAGTTGTAATTTCAAGGAATGCGAGGATTTTTCAGTATTATTCCGAGTTCGCGGGATTTTATAATTCAATAGTGTAGTAGTATTAGTTGTCACTTGTCAGTATAAAAATGTACTCTGTGGTTGTCAGTAATACATAGATGGCTGTAGAAGTCAGTGACCGCCTATCAATAATATTTGTGTTATAGTGAAGCAACGACAATGCCCTATTGGTACTATGATAAGAAGGATCTGCAGAACACGCCGTCGTTCCGCGATGCCTTAACCACGGACACTGAGAACCGGTACAGGAAAGAAGGCGCGCGGTTCATCATCGACACTGGCTCGAAGATGGACCTAGGTTATAACACAGTGGCCACAGGCGTTGTTTATTTCCATCGCTTCTACATGTTTCACTCGTTCAGAACATTCCCGAGGTACATCACCGCGTGTTGCTGCCTCTTCCTCGCAGGTAAAGTGGAGGAGACGCCAAAGAAATGCAAAGATATCATAAAAGTTGCAAAGTCTTTGCTAACTGAGCAGAAGTTTGCAAGTTTCGGAGACGATCCCAAAGAAGAGGTGATGACGCTAGAGAGGATCCTGCTGCAGACGATCAAGTTCGACCTGCAGGTGGAGCACCCATACGGCTACTTATTGAAGTATGCCAAGTGCTTGAAGGGTGACAAGGCCAAGTTACAGAAGATGGTACAAATGGCGTGGACATTTGTTAATGACAGGTCAGTAATGAGGAACTTTATATTCTCCAAAGTTGCATTAACAATTAATACCAATTATGTACCATAGATAAATAAATTACATTCCCACTTATTCATAAAAGCTGTTTAAGGTTAACTAGTGATTAGCGATTCTTTAACCATACATTTTAAACATTTCCATGTCACTTAATCATTGTTTATAAATAAACCCCTTTTAAACACTTCATTTATTCATAAGCGGTATTGGATGTGTGAACTGCAGTGCCCTTCTGTATCCCACTCACTGTGAAATTTTACATGAAGTGTGCTGAAATGCTAGTATAAGTTAGCATGACACCTCACAGACACTACGCTTCGCTCCACATTATTCTACAGATTAACATTACTGACATCTCACTTCACGTAATTTTTTGTTGATTGTTTTTTTTACTGTAATTCTGTAAAAAAAATCACACTATCGACACAAAATTGGGTGAAGTGAGATCAGCAGTTTACACATGCAATACTTTCACTTGTTTTCTGTATTGAACTCAAAACTCAAGCTTTACTTAAATCTTGTTTGAAGCAATTTGATTGGTTGAAACTAGTTTTAAGTAATGCTTAAATCTTGAGTAAGGTTCTGTAATACCGTCCTAAGTGACCGGTTGGTTATTCTGGGCTGGTCATTTATATTGTCAACTCAATGAAAGAAACAGCTAAAGTTGATGTTGTCTCCATACTCATTGTTGGCTAAACTAATACTGATAAATTCTCATAAACCTCTATTTTTCCAGTTTGTGCACAACATTGTGCTTACAATGGGAACCGGAAGTGATAGCTGTAGCACTGATGTTCTTAGCAGGCAAGCTTAGCAAGTTTGAAGTTCTGGACTGGAATGGACGAAATCCCAAGCATAATGCATGGTGGGACATGTTCGTTGAAGACATCACAATGGAGTTGCTTGAGGATATATGCCATCAAGTGAGTTTTGTTATGGAAATTCTATAATCTATAGGAAATTATATAATAAATAAGGATAACGCCTTATTTACCGAATTTAATACTTAAATGGTTACTTAGCAGTTTCAACACTGATTTATTTAATGCATTCACGGTATAAAATTTTATTTTTCATACTTTCACTCAGAAACTGCCAGATGTCGATTTTATTTTACAAACACATATACTATCACAGTCAGTGAAAAATCAGGTTTAGATTTTTACCATAAGAAAAAGTTTCAGATTCCCTTATGGTACAAATCATACAAATCCCTATGGTATAATATAAATCTTATGTACCTTTTATAATCAATGTTATGATCAAGAGATGCTGAACTGAAAGTCACTGATGAAATATTTCTCAATATTTTATGTGTATTAAAGGATATACATATTATTAAAACAAATATGAATATACATATTAAAAAACAGCTATTTTTGTATGTGAGTTTATATGTTTGTAAACACACCCATGATACAGGAGATATTCCTATAATATAGTGTGGGCTTACATTAAAAAAAAAATAAGAAAAACTGTATAGGCAACTAAGAAATCAGCTATCTTTTGATTACATAATAGTTAATTATCTTTAGTATTTTTACCTAAAAAGTTAAATAGTCCTTGGAATTACAAATATACAAAAGAAATGCTTGGGTCCATTAATATGTTTAGTAGTACTGGTGTTTTGATTTTTTTAACAATGTTAATTTGCCATCTAATAATAAAAATGTTGATGAATCCAAATGTTTCTCTATTGATGTTTGGATTATGTGACTGTTTACATTGCTAATTACCATTAGTTATGGTGGTAGTTGATGTTTGTATTCACTACAAATGCAAAGACTCCTGTTACTAGGTGATAAATTTAAAATAACTGGACCACATTGGGGCCTGAGTATCCCTAATGAATGTATTTTCCCAAATTGATGGGATATTATGACATTATATACATGACTCATGAGAGACTCTTGAGTCATGCATAGTGTCTTGGTACGGCTTGAGTAGGTCTCACTGTTTGGGTTTGGAATCTATTATGAGTATTTCTCATATCAAAGCAAAGCTATTGTTATGATGGCTGAGTGTCCGGGACATCCTATATGCATGCTCAATTATATGCACCATTGCCTGGACCATTGCAGTTTAATAGCTATGTGTTTGTTTCAGGTGTTAGATCTGTACTCGCCTCAGCCGCACTCGTCGGGAGGCGACTCGCCTCCCCCGCCTTCAGCTGCCAAGCAGCCAAAAAACGACAAAAAGCCCCTCTCCATTACACCGCCAACTTCCGCATCTCCTGTCGCCGTTGTCGTTTCTAAACCGGCGCTGACGCCCATGAAGAATGGCGCCGACGTTAAATTAGAGCCTCCGAAGATGGAGCCGATAAGGTATACGTATCCAGCGTATCCCGGGATAGCGGCGCCGTATCCGCCGGTGTATACCGCGCCGCCGCCCTCGCTGCCGCCGCCGCCGAGGCTGCCGCTGTCGGGTCCCCCGCCCGCAGGGATGGTGTACTCGGAGCCTCCGCCCGCGCCCCCGCGCTTCCCCCCAGTGAACGTTCCTCCTCCCAACTACTTCCCCCCACTGCCGGGACGCGGCCCTCCCCCTCCCGGTCCGCCGCCGCGGCCCTACTACCCGCCGCCGTGATCCTAGTGTAAGCAATAGGTTATTGTATAATTTTTTACTGAAATATAATAATTTTAGACTATGTTTTATGTTTTTTTTTTGAGCTTCGCTGACACGTAAATGGTGAGACAATTCAGCTGTTAGATAACACGAACATTGCGTAGGCTATTGAGAACTAAACCATTTAAGTTAGAGAAGGTAAAATAGAGAATGAATAATAATAACAATAGTGTGCACTGTGTTCATTGCCAACACAATACAAACCACATTGCCAACACAATACAAACCACATTGCCAACACAATACCAACCACATTGCCAACACAATACAAACCACATTGCGTGTACATGTGGCTTGTTGACAGTTTTTGTTGTTGCATCGATAAAAACAGACTGACTTCCCTGGACTGGTCAATGCCAAATTATAAAATTATGCAATAATAAAATTGTGTCTCGAAAAAAATTTCAAAGAAATTAGACAAGATTTAACGATTTATTTGTATTTTTCCTAATGGACGCCATTTAGTTGCAAGCATTAAGCTCGATGGGTTAAACTTGCCACTGCCGATGCCGCCCCGGCTTTAAGCTTCCGTACCAAGGGTACAAACGTGACCCAATTACTAAAGCTCCATTGGCCGTATATCTTGGACACCAATGACTGATTATATGGTGAAGGAAAATATCTTTAGAATACCTAGACTTTGGGCTATATCGGTTACTCTCTTTCTTCTGCGGATCTCCGCATTCCTGATTCGATCGCGCAGTGAAACCCTAAGCATAGCCCTCTCCATTGCCCTTGAGTGGCTTAAGAGTAACCGACATAGCCCGAAGAATTGCAACACTAAAGTGGCAGTGAGCTGGACACATTGCCCGTAGGACCGATGCCCGATGGGGCCGACGGGTTCTCGAGTGGCGACACACCGGAAGACGTAGCGTGGGTAGGCCCCCGACAAGGTGGACCGACGACCTGATGAAGGTCGCGGGAAACCGCTGGATGCGGGAGACGCAGGACCGGTCGTCGTGGAGAACCACCTTGGGGGAGGCCTATGTCCAGCGGTGGACGTCTTTCGGCTGAAATGATGATGATGATGATGACCTAGACTTTAAGTCTGAAATCGCCAACCCGCATTGAGCAAGCGTGGTGATGACGCTCAATCCTATTTGAGGGGAGACCTGTGTCCAGTGGGACGATAATGATGATGACCCAAAGGATAAAAATGGGACCCTATTACTGAGACTCCGCTGTCTGTCTGTCACCAGACTGTAACTCATAACCGTGATAGCTAGACAAATATCGGAGCATAGTGGCCACATCATGACTTTGCCTCAAACCTCCCTCATAGACGGTTCACGCGGCCGTCCTTTTCAATAGGCTATTTGACAGTATGAATATTTTTTAAAGTCAGAATTAGGGTTATAAAAGTATAGCAATTGTGAATGGTCTGAAGTGAAAAGAACTACATTTATTTTTTTTTAATCATGAAAATGCCGACGAAAAATTCCACCACTGGGGGGTTCAGAATCATGTATTGGATCCATGGTACTCGTTTGTACGTCGATGTCAGATACACCCTTTATTTAAGTGGCGGCTCCCATATTGTAACAAACGTGATTTTGCCGTTTTTTGCTCGATATTAAATTATTAATAAGTTTAATAACGGTAACAGGTAGACGCTTCAAATCAACAACAAATACTAAAAACAGAATAAAATACTTTTTTAAGGCGTACTTTTTAATAATAATAATATATTTATTTGCATAAAACACGGTATATACAAAGATGGTAAAAATACAATTTAGACCAAGACATGTTTTGCCAATTTAATATCAAAAAAAAAAGAAAAAGGTCGTATTTGGCCGTTTTTTTTTTGTAACGATTCTATTAACGTGTATCCTTATGTATATTATTATCCGTTCTATTATTGATGACCGCTGCAGCGGTATGGCTACGAGAATTGATATCGAGCAAAAAACGGCTAATCACGTTTATTATATGGGAGCCGTCCTTTAAATATATATTCTATTTTTCGAGCGGCAACAGAAGTACATCACGTGTGAAAATTTCAAAAATGTGAAACCACCATTCATAAGATACAGCCCGGTGACAGACAAACAGCGGACTCTCAGTACTAGGGTCACATTTTTATCCTTTGGGTCATCATCATCAACCTTTTTATCGTCCCACTGCTGGGCACAGGTCTCCTCTCATACAGAGAAGGATTGAGCGTAATCACCACGCTTGCTCAATGCGGGTTGGCGATTTCAGACTTAAAGCCCAGGTTTCCTCAAGATGTTTTGTTTTACCTTATAATCAGTCATTGGTGTCCAAGATATACTTAGAAAGTACATGTAACTAAAGTTACATTGGTACTTGCCTGACCTGCAATCGAACCCGCACACTCATACTTGGGAGGCTGGTGTTCTAACCACTTGGCCATCACGACTATATAGATCCTTTGGGTACTGAACCCTAAATCGATTCACATAACCGTTTATTAAACCCTGTCTAAACCGTTTATTGAATTCGGCCAGTCAATAGTAGTACCAGTGGCATCAAAAAATAAACATTTCAACTTTATTATTATTAGCATAGATGGGATTTATAGAAATAACATGCGCTTTTCACTATCACTCAGAGAAGTTATTCCAAGGTTTTATATTGTTACACAAGGTCCATTCGTAACAATATGTATAATTCTTCTGTACGTCTGTATGTCATTGGACTCCGGCTGCACTGATGGCGGTGAAATGTTTAGTAGCTTTGAATAGGTCCCTGTTGACTTAGATTCACAATGGGACCCGGTAGGTGGAGCGGCGATCGAGTTCTAGGAAACTGTAATACCTGCGCCCTAATCGGCGAATACATTTTTGTCATATGATTGCGACTAGTTGGATCAATTGGTATCGTTCGGGCCGTCCATTGGTCCGTACAGTCCAAACGATCCTAACTAGTCGCAATCATTTGACAAAAATTTGTTCACCGATTAGGGGGCAGGTTGGCTGGCAGGCAGATAGTAGTATTTAAAATAATAAGACTGTAAACGTTTCTTAGTATATTTTATTGTCAGTATCTCACGAAGTTTCGAATGTTCTTCCGCTCGAAGACGGCACTCTTGCCGGCAGGACATTCACAATAAACATGTCAATACCGGAATTATACAGAAGTTACTGTAGTAAAATATAAAAAATTAGTCATAATCATAAATACATCACAAACAACACAATGAACACTGTAAATCATAACTCACAAGTGACTAAAGACTGTAAACCTTTAAAATAGCATTCATACAAATACAGTCCAAGCTATGTACAAGCGAACTAAAAATAATATGGAGTTGCCTTCGGACTAGACAAGTATATCGCTTGACTAAGCTAAAATTGAGCCCCCCCCCCCCCCCCTTCATTGAAAGTGTGTATAAGAAAGCTGTCAATTCCTATCATATTATTCAGTGGAAATGCCATTAATGATCAATGGATGTTTGTTACTCTGTCACGCAAAAACTACTGAACGAATTTGGATGAAATTTGGCACACAGTTTATAACCAGGAATAACACATTCGATACCTTTTATCCTCATGTTACTTCGGGATCGTAACTTATACAGGTGAAACCGCGGGGTACAGTTATTCGTACTTATACACGCTATGAACACTATGGGTTGCCAACATCAGTTACCGCTAGGTATGAATGTAAAAATAGTGCAATACACACACTAAATATATCATTCAGTAATATCGAAGTTTAGCCAAAATCAGCAGTTAGGATGGTAAAGCGGACCCTAGACTCCTTAAAGCTTCGGATGCCACTAGGATTAACGCTGAGATGATGACGATGACTAAATATAGTATTTAGCGAAGGGGCGCGCAGTTTTAGTTTAGACAAATTAAACTACGTACAGTTATGAACACATTTGTGCACCACGTGTAGAGCTAGGGAAATCAATTGTTAAGCAAATTGGTCACCAACTTATTGTCCGTATATTCAAACACAACACGGCAAATTGGTGTCGATTTGTATAAGAATTGACCCTGACTTTACAATGAGTATGGATCGACAGACAGAACGGAATTTAGGTTGTTTTAGGTTGATCGCTGTTAGTAAATTCACAAGAAAGTTGCATTCGATAAATTTTACGCGTTTACCCTTAAGGTTTTCGCATATTGAAATTCATGTAAAATCTTAAAAAATACATTAGATTCTGTTATAACTTCATAAATGACGAGTAATCACGGAGTAGGTACGTTCTCCTCGACAACCTCAGAGGTCAATAAAAATCGCCTTTATTACATGTTCTAATTAAAATAAATGCTTTTAGGGCATTGTAGTTCGCAAAGTATTGCACTGCAGTGATATCCTGGAATCTTGTCAGGATATAGATAGCAGTAGCTTCGAAAGTCGTGTGATAAATGCGTGGTCAATACATGACATATAACTTGTAAAAGGTGCATCCTATTTTGTTTTTGTGTGTACGGTGATTGACCTATTTGAGTTTTATTATATTTAAATGCGCCCCATAAACAACCTCAACCGTAGAGTCGTCTGTCGACACATAACTGAAAGATTACAAAAATAAATTTCAACAACTAGGTATAATACTTGAACATAAGACAGTGACTGACAAAGTCGACCATACATCGAATACAAAAGGTATAAAAACAGTCATTACGAAGAATTTTAACAATCTAATACAAGCGTTGAGTATATCGCCCTCTGAATATACAAAAATATATAAATCATTTGCAGTAATCTTTTAATTACGAATAAATCGTTTCCATTACACGTACTTGACAGTATTTTATCAAATGTTAAAAATTAACCTTAACATAACAAGCGAAGGTATATTTTATATTAATAATAAAAAAAAACACAAATATTTGGATGAAGAACATTAGGGTGAAAACACAAATTCTCGCTTCTTATATAAAGAAGGCGAATGTTATGAATGAATGAGATTATTAAATTTCCTCGTAGTTAACATAAAACGTAAGTCTAGAGTAAGGCACGCGATACGTTCATCAGATCCCCGTGATCTGTGACTAAGGCACGTCGTTACGATTCACACTAAGTACTGCGAGGCGGGGTATCTGTCAGACACACGATAAATATAAACGACGAGTATTGGTGTACAGTATAGTGGTTGAAATAAAAGAATTACTAAAGAAAACTCAGATTATTATCACACTTAGATACAATTTACTCGATGGGCACCAGATACCCTGCCTCTTGTGCTACTAAATAATACTTTTCATCAATTTACATATAAATCATCCCCACAACGAGCATATCATATAAAAATCCATTCAACAATCACAAAAAACTCTGTAAGTTTATAAAAAAATCACTTTCTATACAAACATCAATTCAAAAACGTTAAATAAATACATAATATACAAGATCACTAGACGAAGGTGGAACTTTTAACATCTCAGTCATAAATCGAAAAAAATCTCATAAGTATTAGATCTATGATCCAGTCGATCGATATTATATCTTATATCTACATATATACTGTTCATATTAGAACTAGATGATTATATTACAATATTGTGTCAACCTTAGGGTCAAATTATGATATAATTTGTGTAAGGCATGCTGTTATATTTACCGTCGTGTTGAGCAATTAGCAGAATATCGATTAAACTTCATAAATATCGATATAATCGACTCGTTTCGGTTCACTCATATATAGATAAAACCTAGAGTTGGGATTTGGATACTTAGTAATTATCTTGACTCGTTGATAAGGCACTAATTAGTCAATTATATGCAATAATTTATTGGAAAATTACTAATTCACTTATGACCTAGTCCTGCACTAAATATTAAATTGCAGGAAAAATTCATTTGCATTGTATTAGCACGACCGTGTTATCTTGTGTTAATTTCGATTCGTATTATTGTGTTTTCGTATTTTCGGTTGTTATTTAATAACCATTTAGTAAAGATTCAATTAGCAGTCCTGAGTATTCCTCTTACTAATAAACAAAATGATAACTTGCCTCATATTATTTACATTTAAGAGGCCTTTTAAATTAAAAAAAAAACCACACTCACAATGCCTTTCAATCTGTGTGACTGCATTCTGACTGCTACATCTTACTTGGGTACACCTGGCATATATCTAGGATAGATCAGGGGAAATCCTGGTTTTCAAGGTTACACTTGGTAGATTCCTTCTTGTCTTCAGGAATCCAGGTCTATATGAGTCGCGACTGTTTCAGGTATTGTAGCAGCAACTGATGTAAGAACTTGTACTGTTGCACGTTCTGTATCAAGTTGGCCCGTTGTTGGTGCAGCATGCTGATCGTGCGCGGGATGTCCAGCTCCTGTGAAGTAACATCATTTCAATTCAATCAAAATCAATTTATTTTGAGCAACATGAGACTCGTGTCAGTAACAATGTGCCCACAAACTATATTAGTGATACATTTACAAACAAAACAAAATAGATTGTTACCTGGTTGTTATCCAGTATATCGTGCAGCAGGTCGGCTGCGAGGGCAGTTCCTGCTCTCCCCGCGCCGTGTTCACAACAGAACACGATGGGAGCGCTGGCACCTCGGACTGCACCTCGCTCGCCTTGTGCCTCCGCCTCGCACGCCAGACGGAGACTGTTCACTTCCGACAGGAATGCTGGAACAATTAATAATCATGTATATATGAGTTTTTAAAGACACTGCTCATTACCTAGGATTCAGATTGTAAATGAATGGGTCGGTGTGATTTTAGAAACAAACCAAACGTGTGTCTTCGGAGGTAGTTTATTACGACTGGTTGTAACACAGACAAACGATATTATTTAAAGGATTGGACAGACACATTTTCTCAAAGTCACACAAGTCTCGAACTTACTTTGGGACTAGCTCAATCTGTGTGATTTGTCCGTATTTGTTTATTTAATTTAGTGTTACCTAGGAAGTGGTTGTGGTCTGGCGCGCTGGCGGCGTGCTGCCACAGCGCGTAGTGCACGTGCCACACGTCGCGCACGCGCGCTCCGCACCGCACGCGCACGCGCACGGACGCACCCCACGCCGTGCGCGACGCACTGCCCGACGTCACCTGGACCTGGCGGCCGCACGAGCGGGAGAAAGGTTCACATTACCACGTCATACTTCAAATAATTTCCCTTAACTTTTCAAGACAAGAAAAGAATTAGACATTGAGTTGCGTCTTTCATAATTTGCTAGAAACTTTCAAGCATAATTCTGGAATAACTTTATAACGTTTGAAAAATTTTTCTACTCGTGAACGAGGTGAGTAGAGACATCTAGCAGCAAATGGGAATAATTATAATCAGTGCCATGTAAGTTTAAATAGATGGGGTTTCTTACAAATCGATTTCTTTTAAAATCGTCATCTAAATTAGAGGAAATGTATAATAAATGCATTAATTAAATTGAAATAACTAAAATAAGCTTCTCTTGATATGCAATTAAAGTTGTAATTTAATATTGTGAAAAGAAAAGAAGTCTATGGTCATGGCAGGGATGATGTTTGGACTCAGCTTAGCGTGCATAGTCTTTTTAAAACGGAGTTTTCTTCATAACCTCTTAGTTTAGAGAAACCGATTAAGAATGAAATAGAAAATGTCGCGCAAGAGGCGAGGGATCTGCGCCAACATGAAAACCTGTGATTAGTATATTGGGTCACGGATGTGTATTTATTGAATTGATTTAACATTTAGCACCATGCGATTGCAAACATGTACAGAAGACAACACATTAAGCTACTACAATCTGTTAGATTTCTTTATCCGATTTTCAACTTTATCTCCGAAGCGTTAATGGTCAGGGTTGTTTGGGAAAATCTGACAGTTTCGGGTGGCATGACGTGCTGTCGTAAGGACACATTGAGAAACTCACATGGTATTTTATTGTTAACAGGGTTCATTAGTCTACTTCAATAGTTTATGTTACTTATTAAATACATAAAGAGAAAGTCTCCTCAAGAAAGGCGTATAGCTATGTACGGCCTCGTTAATAGGATGCAATTTTAAAGAAAGCCAGCTGGTTCTGAACACACGTGGACGCGAGGTCTCTAAGGATCACACAGGCCGGAGATGCTGGCTGCGACGGCAGGTCCAAGGATGGACCCTAAATTAGGTTAATTTAGGGTAATGTGACATACCCATTGTAAGTGTTCACAATTACTTAATATCTAACACCAGGATCTTAGCAACTGCTGCATCATAGTGTCGGACGCGTGTGTGCAGTGTTTAATTAAAATTCTTGAGAAGACTGAATCACATTTGCTTTATTTCAATCAGTACTTCATGCACAACATACCCTAGTCTCATGAGTCGTTGCTGCTGTGGTTAGTCGGTGGTAAGTAACCAGAAGGCCATTATAAACTGCGACCGACAATGATTAATAGCAACAAGTGCCAAGTGTCACCTGGCCACTTTGGATTCAGTGGAGAGACGTGCAAAGAGGCTGATTGGTGACCCTGATCTAACTCGAGTTGGTCTCCAAAGCCTAGAGCACAGGCGTAGAGTAGCCAGCCTTTCGGTGTTCTATAGGATGCATTTCGGAGAGTGTGCGATGGAATTGCATGATTTAATTCCCCCATCTCCGTTCCACCAGCGGACGACCCGTCGTACGGCTGGTTTCCACCCTTACGTTGTTAACACCTCTACGATCCGGACGAAGCGTTTCGCCTCCTCCTTTATACCGCGTACATCGAGGGACTGGAATAATTTGCCAGCGGCGGTGTTTCCGTCGGACTACAATTTGAGTGTCTTCAAGGCTAGAGTGAATAGGCTCTTAATAAACTAGTGCGCTTTACCATCAACGATTGCGTCACTGCTTACCATCAGGCAGGATTGCGGTCAAGCGCTAGTTTATAATAAATAAAAAAAAAAATTAAATAAAAAAAAACAGTGTCGATGTATCGGTGAACAGAAATCATATTATGAAAATATCAACTATAATGTCAAGTCTTCACTTAGCTTGTTTAAGTCAGTTAGTTACCTTCCCAAAATCCTTGGTGGTATTATCATGCGGTAGATAGTGCGGGTGTCCGGGGCCGGAGACCCTCGCCAACAGCGGCGCGCCCACCTGCCAGACGGCCTGCCACACGAGGGCGCAGCCCCCGCCGCACGTGCAGCCCGTCACCACGGTGTTGGTGGCGGGGGCGTTGCCTACCTTGGCCACCACGTAGAAGCGCTGTGTGCTGCCGACTGTCATCTGCGGGTAGGACCATGGTGGTGGGTAAAATTTTAAAGATTTTTAAGGTTGGTTCTTGTTTCAGTATCGAATTAAGTAAGTCCAACAACCGTTTTTAGGAGACGTTTTTAAACTAATTTTATAAGTGTTTATTTTATCTTGAGAATGAGTCATGTTATTGGGTTGAGCACCAGGTTTTTTTTTTCTATAAACTAGTGCTTCACCGCAATCTCGCCTGATGGTAAGCAGTGATGTAACCGGTGATGGAAAAGCGTGCTGGTTTATTAAAAGCCTTTTCGCTCAAAAAAACTGAGTGAATAGGAAGGAAGACGGTAATTGAGCGAATGTTAAACCCAGAGGGAGATTGATCTGGAGACCCTCCACGACCAAACTGCCTACACAACAACATTTGACGCATCATACCCGGCACACATCGCAACACAACTGCTCAGACCCGTCCTCCGTACGGCTTCACCAGACATCACGTCGGAACACGACGAATCGCTTGGCGGCAAGACTGCCGATGTTATGGTCTACCACCGAAAACCCTTTCCTACCATATGAAACAAATACCATAACAGATGTGTGGCTACCATGCGCCAACGCCATCTATCGAGCCACCAAGCAAACTTTTCCTACAAAATTGGTTTTAGATAAAAAATACATATTACGACGTTAACAGTATTAATACTCACAGTAATATGCGAGGCATTAATATATCCGTGCGGATTGTTAGGTGTGGGATGTAACCGAACCCGGTTGTCTTCGTAGGGCAGGTGGTCGGACGAGAACCCGTTGAGCGCGGCGTGCTGCGGCAACAGCGCCGTGCGGAACTCGCCGCCCGTGTCGCGACCCTTCGGGATCTGCTCGAACGCGAACGAGAGCTGCTCGTCCGACATCTTGCGTTCTAGGATCTGGACCTATGTAAATAAGTAAGAGATGAATACAAGTCTGTAAAATTAGTAAAAATAAACGCTAGCATGTCACCCTCAGTAAAATTTCAGTTGAAAAAAAAAATTATTAATGTATGAGGTGTAAGGTATTAAAAACTGATATATTGGTGAAATATGTCGAATTCTTCGAAAAAATCTGGGCATTATTCTGCCAAAATAACGCTCAGATAGTGCTAAAGCTTTGCGAAGCCGAACGTTTTTTTCTTCTCATTTATTTTATTTTTACATTTTAATTAAATTGAATGTTTTCATCATCTCAGCGCTTTTTCAGCTTTTGGAGTCTGGGGTCCGCTTTACCAGTCTAACTGCTGATTTTAGCTAAACTTCGATATTTTCCATGAAGCGATTGCCGTCTGACCTCCACAACCCCAAGGCGATATCAAAGCATTGCAGTTAGACCAGCCCCCTAATCGGCGAACACATTTTTGTCAAATGATTGCGACTAGTTGGGATCAGTTGGTATCGTTCGGCCCGCCCATTGGTCCGTTCGGTCCAAACGATCCCAACTAATCGCAATCATTTGACAAAAATGTGTTCGCCGATTAGGGGGCAGAGATCTTAAATTGAATGTTTTATATGTTTATATTTGTGACCGCGAAATGCAAGTTACTTATTAAAAATTGTCGAGCTGGCGTTTCGTATTCCCAACGGAGCTTTATAGATGTTTTGGGCGCAGGGGATAATGGCCAAATGACAGATTGAAAGAAAAATTACTTTGAAGTATACATGTTAATACCCGACCACGGGGTATGGGGTCCACATATAGAAAAATTGTCAAAAAAACTAAGTTCTGCTGCATACGCAGTTAGAACAATTCGTAATTTGACTGATGTTGAGACGGCCCGTTTAGTGTACTTTGGTACATTCGTACATTGTGCTCACACGTTTGCCATGCAATTATACAATACTAAGAAATTGAATCTACACAATGCTAAGATAGTTTTGTCCAAGGTTCAGCAGCTCCAACAGTGTTCCCGAATCTGTGGAAAGTTTAGCTCCTTTGTAGCTGTACAAGTGCCGAACGCCTCTGTCAGCGATACAATTCCGTAACGTACAATATGCTTGGCTACATAGTGTGTAATACAGGCTTTGAATTAATAACATAAACAATTACATGTTAAAACTACAAGAGGAAAAATCAGAGAACAATCAGTGTATATAATCGGACGCAGCTCAAGCCCAAGCCTTTTTGTCCTCAATATAATCCTTCACACTATAAAACGCTTTCTGACACAACTTACGTTTAATGAAGGATTTGAATTTATTCAGGCCTAGATCTTGAACCACCTCTGGAAGTCCATTGTAAAAATGTATACATTGGCATCTGAAAGAGCCACCTATTTTCTTGAGCCTTGTTGTAGGTACAATAAATTTGTGCCTGTTCCTAGTATTTATATTATGGACATCACTGTATTTTTTAAACAATTTTATATTTTATGAGCATACAAAAGATTTTCATAAATATATTGAGACGGCACGGTCAGTACATTAATCTCTTTAAATTTTTCTCTGAGAGAGTGTCTCGGACTTAATTTATAAATTGCACGAACAGCTCGTTTCTGCAAAACAAATATTGTTTGAATATCGGCGGCATTTGGCGACTAGTTGGGATCAGTTGGTATCGTTCGGCCCGCCCATTGGTCCGTTCGGTCCAAACGATCCCAACTAATCGCAATCGTTTGACAAAAATGTGTTCGCCGATTAGGGGGCAGAGATCTTAAATTGAATGTTTTATATGTTTATATTTGTGACCGCGAAATGCAAGTTACTTATTAAAAATTGTCGAGCTGGCGTTTCGTATTCCCAACGGAGCTTTATAGATGTTTTGGGCGCAGGGGATAATGGCCAAATGACAGATTGAAAGAAAAATTACTTTGAAGTATACATGTTAATACCCGGCCACGGGGTATGGGGTCCACATATAGAAAAATTGTCAAAAAAACTAAGTTCTGCTGCATACGCAGTTAGAACAATTCGTAATTTGACTGATGTTGAGACGGCCCGTTTAGTGTACTTTGGCTATTTCCATAGCGTAATGTCGTACGGCATTCTGTTGTGGGGAAATGCCGCCGATATTCAAACAATATTTGTTTTGCAGAAACGAGCTGTTCGTGCAATTTATAAATTAAGTCCGAGACACTCTCTCAGAGAAAAATTTAAAGAGATTAATGTACTGACCGTGCCGTCTCAATATATTTATGAAAATCTTTTGTATGCTCATAAAAATATAAAATTGTTTAAAAATACAGTGATGTCCATAATATAAATACTAGGAACAGGCACAAATTTATTGTACCTACAACAAGGCTCAAGAAAATAGGTGGCTCTTTCAGATGCCAATGTATACATTTTTACAATGGACTTCCAGAGGTGGTTCAAGATCTGAGCCTGAATAAATTCAAATACTTCATTAAACGTAAGTTGTGTCAGAAAGCATTTTATAGTGTGAAGGATTATATTGAGGACAAAAGGCTTGGACAAAAACTTGCTGCGTCCGATTATATACACTGATTGTTCTCTGATTTTTCCTCTTGTAGTTTTAACATGTAATTGTTTATGTTATTAATTCAAAGCCTGTATTACACACTATGTAGCCAAGCATATTGTACGTTACGGAATTGTATCGCTGACAGAGGTGTTCGGCACTTGTACAGCTACAAAGGAGCTAAACTTTCCACAGATTCGGGAACACTGTTGGAGCTGCTGAACCTTGGACAAAACTATCTTAGCATTGTGTAGATTCAATTTCTTAGTATTGTATAATTGCATGGCAAACGTGTGAGCACAATGTACGAATGTGCTGTAAGGCATTTTGTTGTTAGTCTTTTTATTGACTTGATAGTGCTCTGGCTGTTGAGAGTATGTCATGCTCACTCAAATGTCTCGCTGATGGTGGCGTGTGTGTTGGGTCATTAGGTTCCCTTCAATATGGTTGAGCTGAATGATGCTGATCCATTCGTCATGTTCGTGAACGGACGCCGTCAGAGGGGACTGGTCATCTCTTAGCTGCCACGGCGTATTTTAATTTCTGAATTGATTTTTGTGTGTTTTCCATAATGGACGCTCTCGGCGTACAATTTATTTCTGCATCGTTCTCACACGGTTGATTTCAACATGAATGATGTAATCAAAGATTTGTAAAATTAGCTTGAAAATTTAAAAGAGTGTCCATGGAGTTTCTTGCCCGTTCTTCTCCATACATAGGTACCTACTCTTTGGAATGGGCGACTAGCTTCATCTTATTGACTGACCGACCTTCTGACAATTCAAAAGTGCCTGTAACTGGTTTATTTGAAATAAATGCTTTGATTTTTTTGATTTTGACCCCTAAAATTGAAATCTTGTTAGTTTGAGGTTCAACAGTCGTACCAAAGCATTGCGAGGTATCTTTTTTTTTTTTGTTGGGATGGGAAATCATCAAATGACTTCCCGCGCTCTGGGCGGAGCGGAAGGGCGTGTCAGACTTTTACTGACTAAAACCCACTCGTGTTTCTTCACTTGCCTGTGCGACTGCCAGGGCCACGATTTCTTTTTAACCAACCCACAACCCTGACCCAAGAGACATCGGTCTTCGTGGACCCCGTCACGATGTGTTGACATCTCTTGGAGGCGCGCGTGAAACACTACGCGCCGTCGACTTCAGACTCGTCGTCGGCTAGTGGCGTGAGGGCGCTGGGATTCCCGCTCCCTCACGCGCTCCGCCTCCTCCTTTGCCAGCATCACTGCTTCGCAGGAGATGACGGCCTGCCATGCACTCTTGCTCCGGACCATGGCCTGGGCCAGGGTCGCACGTGAGAGATCGCCGCCATGAGGACACGGCGGTGTTCTACCCAAGCCGGGCAGACCTCCACCGTGTCCTCAGAGCGATCCGCCCACCTTATTCGGAACAGGAACCTCCCTGTGTCCGTAAGAACCTGCGTCAGGCGGAAGGAGAGGGCGCCGTGGCGCCTCTCTAGCCACTCCTCAAAGAGGGGACTTACCGCCGCTATTGTGGCGTGCCCAGCACTGGGTTGCGACAATCACACTCTCCATCTCGCCATGAGATCCCGCCGGAGCTTTGTCCGCCGTACCGCGATTTCTCGCGGCAGCGGAGTTATGCCCCGGGTTTTGCCTTCTCTCGCTACTCCCACACGTAGGCGAGGGCTTTGGCCTCCAGATCCCATGGCGGCAATCTGGCAAGGAAGCTCGCCGCCTCAGCGGAGACTGTGCGGTATCCCCGGACCAGCCGAACGGCCATGACCCTCTGGGACGCGGTCAGGCATCGGGCTGCTCGCTTCCTTAGCCACCGCGCTCACACCGGTGCCCCATAAAGGGCCATGGACCGCACGGTCCCCGCGTAGACCCTCCGGTAGGAGGCGTTTGGTCCCCCTAGATTGGGGAGGAGCCGCCTCGGCCCGTTCCAGTTTGGGTGCCAAACGTCGAAAGTGCTCCTCGAAGTTCTACCGGCTGTCGAGGACGAGTCCCAGATACTTCATCGTCGACCCGACGCCGATGTGAACCCCTCCTACCGTTATGTGGGAACCCAACGGTGGCGCGATCCGAGGACCATGAAAACACATGGCCTGGGACTTCTGCAGGGCCACTTGGAGTCCCAATTGCCAGATCCTGTGGAAATTATTGTCACTACCCCAAGGTTGCTGCGTCAGCCGCCGCCTGGTGCGACCTCCCTTGTGCCAGAACTAGCGTGTCCTCTCCCTCCTATCCCTGCGTGTACCTCCCTATTGTCGTCAGCGTAGTTTGTTAAGCTGACGACGATAGGGAGGTCGACACGTAGCACCCAGTCGTACCACATGTTCCACAGATGCGGTCCCAGGTCCGATCCCTGTGGAACACCGCACGATATCTCTCGCCGGTTCCGCACTCCTTGGTGACCGGGGTAGGGACAGGGCCATCCCCTGTCCGTCAGATAGGCCTCGACCACTCGACAGAGATAGGTCGGCATCCGGTGATACCGGAATGCCTCGCAGGTGCACTCCAGGGTGGGGTGTTTAAGGCGTTGGCGATGTTTAGAGACATCGCCAAGACAACCCCTCCCTAGGCCACAGCATCCCCTGTCGTGAGGGCCCGCATGCGCATGATGGCGTCCACCGCAGCGCCCCCTTCGGAAGCCAAAGTGGCTCTCCGCCAAATCTGGGCCCACTCTCTTGAGTCGCCCGACGAGGCGTTCTGCAATGACTCTTTCGAAGAGCTTGCCCACCTCGTCGAGCAGCACGATGGGCCGGTAAGCGGACGAAGAGTCCACAGGGCACCCTGGCTTCTTTATGAGGACCAGTTTCCCCGTCTTTCAGCAAAGTAGGAAGTGGCCCCTCTCCAAGCATGCGCTTAGTAGCCCCCGTAGTCGAGGCCCTAAAGCCAAAACCCAGGCTTTGTGAGGTATCCTGCGTTCGCCATTTATTTCTCGAAAATGTAGACAAATATTAATTAATAGAAAAATTACTTTAATTTCTACACAATTAAATTCAGTTTACGCTACAACTTCAAATATATAACTATTTCAAAAGTTCTAGTCACTCTGTAATGAACTTAATCATCATTGAAATAAAGTTGATATTTGTTATTGCACATAATAACAAATACATCAATAAGCAAGCATATTCAAATATTACCGCATTTTTGCCCTTCAACCTCATTAAGTTGAAGTGAAAAAATGCGAGAATATTTGCTTACTGGATGCTCCACCAGGCAATGGCCTAGCGGAGCATCCAACCAGCATTAAGAAACGGAGAACAAAACGGAGCGCAAGCTTTATCCCATTCACCAGTCAGTATAACTTTGTTCTCTCTCCGTAACCCTGGTTTGAACAACATCAAGCAACATGGGCAAGTCTATAGCGCTAAGTGAACATCTGGTGGAGGCTTCCATAAACTCAACATCTTCATTATTTGGGGGAGTTTGCTGTTTCTCTCCGTATTTCCATTTCAATATATTTAACGTGCGCCTATTTTTATATATCGAGGGGATATGAAACCAAAACAATATTTGTCTAACGAGCAATAGAGTGGGTTGCGCGGTACTGCATACGGTTTCTACACAAACTTATTTGTTGTACTCGTAAATTCTCCGGCAAAACCGTTTCGTTTTTACCAATAAACCGTTTGGTAATTTTAAAAGTACTTGCCAGGTTAAAACCAGCGATATTGTGCTTAAGACACGTATCCTTAGAGCTGTGGGCCATCACGACGTATGATAGTGACACATTCAAATGATTCCCTAATTATAAACGCACAAACGGATGATGCTAATGCATGCACCAGATTTGAACAGCCCTGATGCGATCGAGCTAAACAATCAAACTGAAACATAATACTGAACAACCAACAAATTTGATAAATGTTGTTGTATGTTTGAGCAGATTGTTGACAAACAACGCGTGGATCAATGTGTAATGCATTGTTCAGATGCTACAGATCAGTTGCTGTGGATCTTGGATCACCATTGTTAATTGTTAATAGATGAGTAGGTGTTTTAGAATGCACTATTTCGAAACGATACAACTGCATTATTGATATTTAGACAGCATCGGATATTTTTATCTTTTTCATAGACAAAGAATATCTTTAAAGGAAACTTGGTTGTTTATCATAAAAAATTATGTCTTTGTAGCTAGGTGAACTGAAATTATATTTATTTTTTCTGTTGTTTCATAATGAAATAGAAAGAAAATTATGGACTGGACTCAAATTTAGTTTAGTTTGTGTAAAAGGGAATCAGCCCCAATGTTATAAGGGAATCAGCCCCAATGTTATAAGGGAATCAGCGCCAATGTTATAAGGGAATCAGCCCCAATGTTATAAGGGAATCAGCCCCAATGTTATAAGCTAAACTTTCAGGTAAGCTAACGGATAAACAAGACATTTGCAATAAAATTATTTGTAAAACTGCAATGTAATGCCTTAATACTTTCGGCAAAAGTTGAGTGTTGTGTAAGTTCCATAGTTGGATGAAATTGAAGATAGGGAAGAGATGTGTTATCATTTGTTCCTTCTAATGAATTATTTTGAAACGACAGATAAATCAATACATACGCGGTTTTTTTAATAGATAGAGTGATTCTTAAGGAAGGTTTGTATGTATAATAAATGCATAATATAGTAGAGAAACACTGAGGAATCTAAAAAGCGCGATATATATATATATATCGCGATATATATATATAACCGAACTCCACGCGGGCGGAAAGCTAGTAAATAATATTGCTGAACTGTTTTAAATCACAAATTAAAACATATTATAGCAAATTCCATATGTACTAATGTAAACAAGTACTACATATATTATTTTTTGCTAAATCCTAAAAACATTATAAACGCAAAAGTTTACAAGTATGGATGGTTGTAACTCTTTCACATAAAAACTACTAAATGGATTTGGTTGAAAGGCACACAGATATAATTTTATAACAAGGATTAACATACGTTTTTTATTCCGATATTCCTTCGGGATCGATATTTATGCGGGTAAAACCGCGAAGAGCGAGAATTAAGAATTTTGTGGCAACAAAAATTTTGGTTATATAAATAAAATCAAAAGATTATAACCCACTTACCATAGTCTCTTTGGTGATACTAGGCGGCAGTGGCTGAAACTTGGGCAGCCCCGTGGACCACCTGTGTGTGTGTGGCGCAGGGGCGGCCCTGTTCCGTCCGAGCGTCGCACTCCTAACCTCCCCCTTGTTCGCCCTCCCCATAAACACCCCCCATCTTCTCCGTTTCTTTTCCTTGCTACTCGTTTTACTGGTTTCGGTATCCATGCTACTATTATTCGTAGTGGCACTAGTAACAGTTTCAATGGTGCTGGAACTGATGTCTGCCGCGTTCGGCCTCGAGTCTGTCACTACGATCGACGTCACGTTATCAGCCTTGTTTATAGTGTTGTTATTTGAGACCCGATGTGTCGATAAACTCTGATAGGGCGTTTCATCGTACTCGCGGTCGTCGTGCTGTAGAGATAGTCTGTCAATTGAGAGCGTTACGTTTTCGAATTCGGCGTCTCGGTGTACAGACCTATTTGAAACAGTCAGCTCTTTGGGCACGCTGGACTCGCGAACGCCTTTGATAATTTGTGCGTTTACGTAGTGCCCGTCTGGGTTCTCAATTTTGACAGGAACATAAGGTATGTTCATGTTCGGTGACAGATATTTGTTTATCGTTGGTTGGCTGCTGTTCCGTTCGTTTAATCGCGCGATTTCGTCTGTAGTGGTGAGACTTTGCGCACGATCTCTCATGGTAATCTTTCCCTCATTTTGCCACGGTAAGGGAACGTTTTCATAAATAGGTTCTTGAGTATCTCCTATTTTAATTTGTTGTGTTTGTGGTAATACTACATGCCTCTGATAAGGAATCCTATGCATCGGCATGGAGTACATGATGTTCCCTCTTTCGTCGTAAACTTTTTGTATATTATCTGATATGTGATGGGGGTCTATGATGATGTGTGGTTTCGGGTCTAAGACTGACGCCAGGTTGTTGTATGTTCCGTGAGTTCCCGGCATTATGTTAGGTCTCCCGTAGTTAATATGACTAGTATTGATATAACCTAAATACTGCCTGTTGAGGGCGGATCTCGTTGAGACCAGGTCTGGACTGGATCCTGACACATGAGAGTTGATATAACCTCTGTGGTAATTTAATGCTTGGCTTGCGACTGCTAAATCTGGGGTAGAGTTAGAAGCGAGACCATTAGACGGGTAAGGGGGAGGTGGCTTGTAGACGTTTACGAAATGTAGCTGGTTGAGATCAGTTTGGACGTTGGGGTTGACCGCGATAGGGTAGTTAGTCCCCATGAATTTGAGAGGGTAGGGGTAGTCGTCGGTGGCCGGGCCGGCGAGGGGCGCGAGACCCGCGGTTCCGGTGTGGCGCGTGACGTCAGGGTACACGCGGTGGATGTCGGGGTGCGAGCCGTAGGGCTTCGCGGCGGGCCCTAACGGTGCCGCGTGGTGGTTCTGGTATCGCAATTGGGCCTCCGCTCTCTGTTGTTGGTATTTTTGTTGTATTGCTGTCTCGTAGTCAGGTGCGGGTCGGTACTGTGGAAGGAGTGCTCTGGAATACAAATAAATACCTGTTTAACATATGAACAATTGTGAGCTTTGATGGCAGAGACAGGTTTATGACCATCAGCGCGATATTAAACGCAATTTATTTCTGGTGATAGTTACCAACAGATCCTGTTGTTTAAGAATAGTAAAAAAAGGCTGTTTTTACTTTTGTATTCTTTGGATATTTTTTCTTTTTTATTGGAAGGCCTAAGTATAGTGTCTGATAAGGCTGCCTTGTCACCAGACTCACCTGTTCTGTGGCGGCGGCTGGTGCTGCATGTGATGCTGGTCCAGCTCCAAGCAGGACGTGGAGTAGGCTCTGTGCGCCGCCGTTAGGGGCTCCAGGCGCGGCACACTGCCAAGCTCCCGGGCGTCCAGCTCCTCTCGACTGTCTGATAGACCATGTTCCTAGGAAGAAAAGCATAGTAGCTTAATAATCTTGATTTTGAAAATTATACAGACGCAATATAAATGTATTTAGTGGCTTTTTACTTGTAGGTCACACTTTAGCACCTGAAATATTAGGATGTGGAGGTATGAGAAGCAGCGTGAAAAGCTCACTCATCCTCCATAGAAAAGGAAGGATCCTCCGACCAGACTGGTTGCCTGCCGGTTGATATCGCGAACTTGTATAAAGAATATGCTAGTTGCACAGAAAATTCTGATTGCGAGATGCAGGATTCGCGTGATGTCCTGACGACGATGACGCGGTATTCGTATGTTGCGTTGTTGGCACCGCTACAAGGATAAAAAGTTGTTGTAATTTCACTGGTATACCATGACAAAGTGAAACACTATTAATGGTAAATGGCGCACTGTTCTACAGGACGTTTAAATACTGTTTCAAAAGACCTCCTAAAGATTTTTTTTAATGTGAGACGGTAAGGCTATTTATTTTTACATGTTACCCCGCCCTAGGAACTTCTCCTGTGTCATGGGTGCGTTTACAAACATATGAAGTCACATAGACAAACAGCCAGACCCGGAGCAATTAAGTACTTGTAAATCATATAAATATTTATTTCGTGTGGGAATAGAACCCGCGACACGCAGCGCAGCAGTCAATAGCTTAACCACTTTTTTTTTTTACGCTGTGGGAATGCCGTTACGCACCTTACCCCGAAGGGCGTGTGTGGGACTCGCCCAGCCGAAGCCGGGAATACCCACTAAACCCACAGCGGCACTCCGGCATCGCCATAGTGGCGGGGGAGTGGGAAACTAGCATAGTCTGAGCTACCTCTCCCCCCGTCGGCGAAACCCGCCCAACTAGGCGGGCCCTCAATTGCCCCTTCTAAGGAGGGGCCGTGGCTCCCGCGTGGTGAGCGATGTAAGGCGGGCGTCGGCCTCACGCCCACCGCTCACCTCAGGGAGGGAGAAAGCGGGCGAAATCCCGCCTTCTCCTCCCCCTACGCGGCCTGCGGAGCGCCGGAGCGAGGGGATCCTCCTCCCGCTCGCGCTCCGCGGCCTCCTTCTGCGACATCACGACCTCGCAGAAGGAGGCCATCGCCACCCAAGCCTCCTCGCTCCCCACCATCCCTCTGACGATGGCGGGCAGCGAGAGGTCCCCTCCAACCGCCGTGACAAGATCACGGCGCGGCACGCCCCACGACGGGCACACCGCGAGGGTGTGTTCCGCCGTGTTCTCCGCCGCGCCACAACCGTGGCACGACGGTGTCTCCTCTCGTCCTATCCGGTGCAGGTACCTGCCGAAGCAGCCGTGACCGGAGAGTACCTGCACCAGACGGAAGTAGAGGAACCCGTGACGCCTGTCGAGCCAGTCCAGGACCGGCCCGATGGCGTCGAGGGTACGGCGGCCGAAGACGGCGGAGGCGAGGTCCTGCGTCCAATGCTGGACAAGAGCGACCCTCGCTTCCCGCCGGACGGCCTCCCTCACTTCTCGGGCCGGACGCTCGCCCAGCACCCTGCGCCCCGCCGTCCACTCGTACACTCTGGCGAGCACCCACGCCTCGAGCTCCCAAGGCAGGGTGCCCGCCAGAGCGCATGCCGATGCGAAGCCTACTATGCGCTGCCCGCTGGGCGATGGCCCTTTGGGGCGCCCGAAGAGCGGTGGCATTCTCCCTCCTATGGAGGGAGTCCGCCCAAATGGGGGCCCCATAAAGGGCCATACTCCGCAGTATGCCGGCGTATAGACGCCGGCACCGCATGCTTGGCCCTCCCATGTTCGGCATGAGCCCGCAGCTTTCAGCAGGCGCGTCGACAGCCCGCTAAAGTGCGGGCCGAAGCGCCACCTGCTGTCCAACGTGAGGCCCAGATAGTTCATCTGGGCCTCGACCCCGATCCTGACGCCCTCCACAAAAATGTGGGCGTCATGTGGGGGGCGCTGCCGGGGGCCGTGAAAGAACACGGCCTCCGTTTTGTGCAGCGCCACCCTCAAGCCCAGGCGGCGGATCCTTCCCGCCACTAAGGATCCGCCCGCCGACGCCAAACTGGCCGCCTCCCGGAAGGTGCTCCCGCAGGAAGTGAGGAGAGTGTCATTTGCATAGCAGATGACACTCGTGCCTCGAAGGAGGGTTCCCCGCAGGAGCCAGTTATAACCGACGTTCCACAGAAGAGGCCCTAGAACGGACCCCTGTGGAACGCCGGCTCCGACAGCGTATCGCCGGAGCTGGTCAGCCCCGTCTACAAGGAGGACAGCACGGTCCTCCAAGTAGCTGGCCAGGAGACCCCGCAAGTACAGGGGCACTCCGTGGAACCGGAGCGCTTCCAGGTTGGTGGAGTGGGGGACGGAATTGAAGGCGTTGGCAATGTCGAATGACACAGCCAACACTCCATCCCCCACTCGCACCGCCTCTGTCACCTGGCCCTTTAGACAGGCCAGGGCGTCCACTGTCGAACGACCAGCTCGAAATCCGAACTGGGCGTCCGACAGGTCCGGTCCCACGTTCCGCAGATGCCGCTTGAGACGGCCGGCGATAATCCCCTCGAACATTTTTCCGACCTCATCGCGCAAACGATGGGCCGGTAAGCCGAGGAGTCCGCCGGCCGCCCTTCCTTCCGGAGGAGGCACAGTTGGCCTTCCCCCCACCCGACGCGAAGCACGCGCTGAAGAGGTTCCGAAACCTGCCCTCCATTTCGGTGGCCGCGATGGCCACCACCCGTGCGGGGACCCCGTCCGAGCCGGCAAGCCGTCTTTTTGGCGCGGAGACGAAGAGTCGCCGCGCCAAATTCCTCCTCTGAGACTGTAGGAGGAGGAGCTTCCTTCTCCGGTTGAGCCCCTCCTCGTGGGGGGTCCATCACTGGTGGGGTAAAGTGCGGGTCCCTGCACGGAAACAGGGACCGCACCACCTCATCCAATAGCTTAACCACTAAGCTAACCGTGCAGTAACTAATAAAAATTGGCCACATCCGACCAAAACAGATCTCACCAGAGTCGGTAAGTACCGGCAAAATTAATTTCGACAAACTAACAAATATGTAAAGTATTTCTTTAATTAAATTAGAACAAAATGCCACACGCATCGCTACACATAGAGCACGAACGAAACGCAACCAGCCCAAATAAGTAGAAAAACACATTCATAAACTGTTGTTAACAAGACAACAACGATTCGTTGGTCTAGCTGGAGAGCTCTAGAGCCGGGGAAATGGCAATCAATGTCATCGGGCTTCTTAATTAGAAAGTTCTCAAAAACTGTCCAGTTTGGATTTCCGCTAAGTTAATGGAAATATGCACGCAATGTATTAAATGGGATTTGTGGCTGTACTATACACTTCTGACTGGTGATTACTTGCTATATAATTATAGCTATTACTTATTTCGGCCGAGTTGTATGAAGAATGTTTTTATAATTATAAACTAGTGCTTGGCCGCAATCCCGCCTGCTGGTAAGCAGCCCGCTTGATGCAATCGTTGATGGTAAAGCGCGCTAGTTTATTAAGAGAATAGGAAGGAAGGCGGTAGTTGAACGAGGTGAAGCAATGTTAAGCCCAACAACACGACCAACAATGCTGCACCACTGGGAGATTGATTTTGGAGACCCAACCACGACCAAACTCTAGACACAACAACATTTGGTGCATCGTACCCGGCACACATCGCAAGTTCGCAACACAACTGTTCAACTCGTCCTCCGTACGGCTCACCAGACATCATGCTGGAACATGACCCATCGTTTGGCGGCAAGACTTTGTCTGGTGGGTGGTAACATCTGCGGGCAGCCGATGTTATGGCCTACCACCGAGAAAGGCGAAAGGTAAACGCGTTACAGCAAAGACCCTACACATTAAAAACAGAAAACAATGATTATAATGCGATGTTATGACTATATAATTTTTGTGGTCATTAGGAAGCCATTAAAGTCAATATCGTTAATTTAAATTGATTTACAACAAAACATCAATAAAACACCTTATTAATAAGACCAATCAGTATAATTTATTATTATCGATCAATAAATTTAGCTCGGTATGCAGTGATGTCCACTTTCACGATCACAAGCGTAGACTTGAGTTAAATAACCTATAGATCGCACACACACAAACCTGTAGATAAAGAAGGTTGACTTCTTACACTGCACGCCCAGCTAATGTAGCATGAGTACGTACGTGAAGTGTTGTACGTTATGGACAACGAACAGCCCCCTAATCGGTGAACACATTTTTGTCAAATGATTGCGACTAGTTGGCATCACTTAGGATCGTTCGGACCGCCCATTGGTCCGTTCGGTCCAAACGATCCCAACTAGTCGCAATCATTTGACAAAAATGTATCCGCCGTTTAGGGGGCAGATTTTAATGACAACGAGACACCAACCGATGAATACGATAATTTAATAGCTCATATCCGTGCCGAACCCATCAACTTAGGAAAAATCTTAACAGCGCGAACTGCGAAGTAACCCTAAATACAACGCCGTCTCTCGGGGAATGTACCTTGTAACTTACTAATTTAGAGAAACGGGTTGGGTACGTACGGGTTACGTATGTCGGATTTTAGGTGGTAATTTTGGATTGCGTGTACGTTTTTAATTTTGTAATGATTATTTTCGAAAATATTAACATTATGAAAAAAATATTTTAGTAAACCGCTATTCATTTTTAAATACCTATCCTACAACAGGTAACACGGATAGAAAAAAAAATCACTCCACTCCCCATATTACGTGTAGTAATAATAAAACATTTTTACACATTATATTTTACCATTTTGTCGTGGTGATTGCTTTACTATGGTTACTGTGGAAGTGTGAACTGGTTACTGTGATTATCCGCGGACAGACAGACAGACAGATCGACTTGGCGAACCTATAAGGGGGTAGTTTACTACGGAACCCTAAAGAAGAATATCAATTTTGATATTATCAAGTAAGAGTAACATAATTTAACACTACAGTAACTAGTAGGTACCATTATAAAATAAATAAAAAAGCTTGAGGTTGTAGCATAAACTGTTTACAGGATTAGGAATTAAATCGCAAGCGAAGTTTAACGTGCTCGTTGTCTTGAATTCGCTCATTACATGGAACTTGTCTTCTGTCTGTGTTATGTGGTGCTTCGGAAGTGTTCTGTGATCGTCGTGGAGCGTGCGCGGGCGACGTTATCACACGATCTATAACGCACGCGGCACGCTGTTCCCGTGCTACTGATAGTAATCGATGTTTGTTTTCCGGTCGCGCGGTACTACATTCATTTTGTTGTTTCAAGCACAGTCCGTTCCGGTTTTCATTGTATCTTTACTTGTATACAGTTTAAATTATGTAGCTGTAAACATAAGTCGACACTTGTTGGTATAATTGATATTATAATTCAATTAGGTACTAGTTGTAGCGTAGAATTATACAGTTCATTGGCATAATACCTTCCCATTTATTATTTATACATACCTACATATACAGAGTGTATCTGACATCGTAACGCAAACTTCGCGAAAGGGCTAGACCGCATGCCACTAATAAAATTATGATAGTCATTTATGTCGTTAATGAACGGTTACAGAATTCACAGTGTTTAAAAAAAACTGTCGGCACGCCCTTTGAACGTTGCAAGCGTGCCGCCGTGCGGGTTTGTAGTTATGACGTTGATCCCTGATGTGAACTCTATTAAATCAGCTGATAAGTTAGTTTTCATTGGGCTTTTTTGTGTAACTAACGAATTAATTAAATTTGACTTTAAAATCTTATTGGGTTGATAAAAGTATAGCAATTATGAACGGTCTAAAATGAAAAAACTACATCTATTTTTTTTAATCATGATGTCGAGAAATTCCACGACTGGGGTGTTCAGAATCATGTACTGGATCCATGGTACTCGTTTGTGCGTCGATGTCAGATACACCCTTTATGTATAAATAATAAATGGGTGATTCGTTTGAAGTTAAAATTTCTTTACATCATTGTGATTTGGAAACGAAAGAGCAGTAGCAAAACGGACACATAAATTCATAAGATTTAACGTGGGAGAAAATGAGATAGAAAGCGCTATACAGTGTTTGTGTTCCACTCGCGTTTTTTTTTTTAATTTTCATACTTTACAGTACCTAAGCCTCTTGTATCATAATTTAAAGAAAATGTAAGCTCTAAGTCTGAATAAATCTATGTAACATATATACGAATAAAATAATTGTCTAACTTTGTATCACAAATTCTTCTTTAGTAACACCTACATTTTTATCCTCTTCCCGAAATTTTAACCAAAACTTTTACCATTTGTGATTTGTACACATGCTTTAGTTTCTTTAGACTTTTCCCTTTCATAAAAATTTCGAAAATGTTAAATTTTTTAGTTTTATATCACGTCGAAGAAATGTTTTTTTTTTTTTTTTTAATTATAAACCAGTGCTTGACTGCAATCTCGCCTGATGGTAAGCAGTGATGCGATCGTTGATGGTAAAGCGCGCTAGTTTACTAAGAGCCTATTCACTCTAGCCTTGAAGACACTCAAATTGTAGTCCGACGGAAACACCGCCGCCGGCAAGTTGTTCCAGTCCCTTGATGTACGTGGTATAAAGGAGGGAAACGTTTCGTCCGGATCGTATTAGTGAAATGAACGAATGAACGTATGAATGTTTATATTATTACGTAAAAATTAATAAACTTTCATTTCTAGGTATTTGTATGTTGGATTTTATAGAAGGAAAGTAGTATAAAATATGTAATCTGTAGCGAGTATTGCGCTGTATGCCGTGTTAGTTGTCAGTATATCATAGACGACCTCCATTTAACCAGTTTGTTAAGAATCTCAGTCTTTTTAACGTGTATTTTGTATGTAATACGCGATATTTAGAACATTTTTGTCATGAGAGTGTGCACTCATCATCTCAGCGTTCATCCCAGTCGCATGCAAAGCTTTCTTCAGCTTTGGAGTCCGGGGTCCGCTTTTACCAGTCTAACTGCTGATTTGGCTATACTTCGATCTTTTCCCGTGAAGCGTCTGCCGTCTGATCTCCACAACCCGAAGGAGATATCGAAGCATTGCAGTTGGACCAATAGGGATGTATCCAAGGTATGAAAATAAAAAAATAATAATTAGTCCGTCTTATAGATAATAAAAAAAATTAAGACCCGTATTTTTTATTTTGTCGAAATTACCAAAAACTACTGAGATATAGCGTATTAAAGTTACGGAGTGGGGGCTAATTATTTCACGCGGTGCTATATTTTGTACCACGGCGTGACGTCATGCGACATTTCAAATCAATATATCTTCCTAAGTATTTGAATGAAAGAAAAAATAAAAACTACGTGTTCAATATTTTTTATAAATCTATCTAACGGACATTAAATGATTTTTTAGGATACAACCCAATTGATGGACTTTTGAGGGCTCATACAATCCGTAACGTCTGCCATTAGATGTTCGTATGACAGCCATGAGAGTGCACATCTTGTAAAATTCGCTGCTAAAAAATATTTCCTAGACGAAAATATTTCACAGACGCTCATGCTGTTCTCAACGCTTAAATGGCGAAATTCAAATGTCTTTTTTTGTTATTGATAGTTTAAAGTCACTGGATTTTAGTATAGGTGAGGGGCTGATCCACTGATAAACTTTAATTGCGACAAACAAAACCCGACCAAAGACAAAAAGGAACAGTGGCACAATCACATTAGCTAGTGAATGGTACCCACAGGTGAAGTGCGTGAAACATCAAACTGTGTTTTACTCCGCCACTTAACACGCGGAGATGGCGCGAACACTTTCATACCGCGCATACCTTACTAATTAATATAATAGATAGGTAGCACTATCTAACGATCTACTAAGTCATGTAGATATATGGAACGAACGTCGCACAAAAACTATGCAACACCAACGACCATACAGTCCCGCAGATGCCTAATAACAGGCGACCAATATCTGCCAACGTATCAGTCAATATACATAGGCTTAAAACAGATCGCCACTCAACTATTCTGAATGAATTTCGATCACTTCAGTGACCTGCAACGAAAGTGTTTGCGGGGAACAGAAGTGGTCGAAACTGTCGCGAATAAAAATGATACAAAGCATAAAACCTAAATAAAATTATTTAAGAAAATCTGTACATTGTGGCAACCAACCTAGAGAACTGGTGTCCAAACTTTTTGTTCATAAATTGAATTTTTGCTGAGCTATCGACTGCTGCACTGCGTGTCGCGGGTTCGATCCCTACACGGGACAAATATTGGTATGACCCACAAGTAGTTGTTCCGGGTCTGGCTGTTTGTGTGTGTGATTTTAAATATTTGTAAACGCACCCACGATACAGGAGTATTTACTCGTGTGGGGCAATGTTAAAAAAAAAGAAAAGTTAATGCGAAAATGAAGGAAAAGAGCATGGTGAATTGGTGAATTGGTCCTTGCATTAATGCTGTAATTTAGTACACTCATTTAAAATGTCTGGCAATTAAGCATTATAATTTTATTTTGTTACACATGTTGGAAATGTTTTGTTAGCTAATTTAATTTGACCTTATAGTCGATAGTTTACCGATGGTTACGGTGTACCAGAAAGTACAGCCTCCCCCACCAAAAATGAAGGTGAATAAAGAATCGGGAACATGGTAGGTGCTGACCCCTGATGATGTTGAACAAATCCTGATTGCGGAATTCATCTATCTTAGTGAAACGTAAGAAAGCAGTTTTAAAAGATTCTTACCTGGAACTTAGGCCTACGCTCGTCCCTAGGAGCTTCGCTCAGGGCGTTCTGATGCTTCATGTAGAAGGTGTGCTGCTGCACGCAGGACCACCACACGTACTTGCCGTCCTCGGGGCTCGCCAGCGTGAAGGAGGCTGAGCCAGTCTGCTTCTGGCACTCGATGCTGAACGTGCGCTTGTGGTTGATTACGTTCGTGATGTCCATCCATCTGGTGGAGAAGAGGTAATTTTGGATTGTACAAATCTTTTCAGCGCTCGCAAAACGGACTTTCTGAGACAATCATTTTTGTTATTTTTCTAGCGGTCTACAGACCTTATTATTCTGATTGATTCGAGGATAGTTTACGGCGTGGTGTTAAGGTTAGGTTAGTCAATACCCAAGGTTCGTCACGAAACTTAAGTACGCCCTACATGGAATACAGATTGTAGGTGTATTTTATACGATATGATTATCGGCCGTTCGTAGAATTTAGAAGGCTAATTAATTCCTGTAACCAAAGACGTTTAATATCTAATTCCAATCTCATCTCTGTGACCACAATATCAAAAACAAGTTAAAAACGTGGATAATTTATATATTCAAAGATTTTTAACAGATTAGAGACTAAGTTAAAATGCGAACGTTATTAAGGCCAACTTTCTCTCAATAAATAAGAAGTGAATACATAAAAATGGTGGCTATAAATAAAATCATTTACCCAATAAAACAAATAGTGATCCAAACACGTTTTCATTCTTAGATCAACATGAATATTGATGTGGCAAATTAACGTGTGCACGCCATTCGTGGACGTAATCGAATGTCGGAGCGACAGGTAGCAGGGACCGTGTCTTGTTAGCACGAAAGTCTACTGTTGCACTTGCAAGGCTAAGATCCTATAAACCATAAATTTCGAGGGCCCTAAACCAACCCTTCCTAGTATACTGTATAGGTTTATGATATTGGGCATATTTCTAGGAAGTCAGCCTCGTTACTGACATCATAATATGCCTAGCATTTTCCCAAATTATAAGTTGTAATTAGTTGTTTATATGCCCCACCCACGATATAGGAGAATATCCATCGCAACGAGCAAGAATAGAACATCGAGCAATCAATCGCGAGAATAGCAACGTTCTTTAAAAAAAAATATATGTTAGGTACGACTTCAACGTTAACAGGCGACTTCCTATCTGACCTCACCTTGGACTAATACCGTTGAAAATTATTGTTTAAAAATGTATCAAGAGAAAACAAGTGTAAAGTCGACACTAATACGAGCCTCTTCATTGATAATATTTTCTTCACTTTTCGAGAAACTGAAATGGGGTTTGAGTGTCATAATTCGTTTCTCTTGGTGTAAACAAATAATTATCAGCGTTCTACTTTTCTTTTAATAATTATAAACTAGTGCTTGACCGCAACCCCTCCTGATGGTAAGCAGAAATGGAATCGTTGATGGTAAAGCGCGCTAGTTTATTAAGCCTAATCACTTAAAACAGACTGGTCGGCGTGGAAAGCCTTGGGGGAGGCCTTTGTCCAGCAGGGGACATCTATAGGCTGAAGAAGAAGAAGAATCACTCAAAAAAACTGAGTGAATAAAAAGGAAGACGGCAGTTGAGCCAGGTGATGCAAAATGCAATGATAAACCTAACAACACGACCAACGATGCTGCGTCAGAAGCAGATTGACCTGGAGACCCTCCACGACCTAACTCTCGACATAACAACATTTGGCGCATCACAACTGCTCAGACCCGTCCTCCGTACGGCATCACCAGACATCATGCCGGAACACGACGAAACGTTTGGCGGCAAGACTTCGTCTGGTGGGTGGGAACTTCTGCCGACAGCCGATGTTATGACTTATGGCCTACCACCTTACCACTAAATAGTTAATAAATTATAATGCAATCAATTATCAAATATTGTAAGTGAATCTTAACGACGACGGTTCTGACAATTAGGCCTCCAATAAATTATAAACTTTTATCAATTTCCACGATGTAGTTGGATGTCGGCCAAATCGAAATGTGGCGAGAGATTAATCATGTTATTTGTTAAATAAATTGTTTCTATAAATATTTAAAGAAGACATTTTTTTAAAATATTAATCTACTATGCATGTCATCGCGTGGTGATCAACGCTAGGTACTTACAATCTTCAATCTCGCCAAACCCCAAAAAATTTTCAAATCTATCTTCTAATATCAATGCAAATAAAAGTTTTTGTCCATAATACTGTCTGTACTGTGTAATCGCATAAATTGATAAGTAAAATCGCACCTGTACCAGTTAATAATAGATTCGACTGAAGGCTTGAACATCCTACGTAGAAAAGTCTTGATTAAAATACGGAAAACAGATTTGAAAAGTAACGCAGCTGTGTAGAGTTGAAGGTACAGGACCCCATAATTTCCAATATAAATTAATATTCATCATCATCTTTTTATCGCCCCACTGCAGCTGGACACAGGTCTCCTCTCATACAGAGAAGGATTAAGCGTAATCACCACGCTTGTTGGCGATTTCAGACTTAAAGTCCAGGTTTCCTCAAGATGTTTTGCTTCGCCTTGTTATCAGTCATTGGTGTCCAAGACATACTTAGAAAGTACATATAACTTAGAAAAGTTAGATTGGTACTTGCCTGACCTGGAATCGAACCCGCACACTCATATTTGAGAGGCTAAATTGAATTAATATTGTTTGTTTTAAATCTACAAGGAATATGAACAGTGTATATGAGCTTAAAATGTCTCTCCACAAAGGCAGCACTTCCTACAATTGTAGGAAGTGCTGCCTTTGTGGAGAGACCAAATTTTAAATCGACCCTATATTAATTAACTTTCTACTTCCTTTCGAACAAAACTACATTTAAGATCGGATGCTTCCTTTCAAATTCAAGCCACGGTGTGTGTCACGGTCACAAGTGAATGACATTGAGCTTATTATTTAACTAATAGTGGCGCCGATTCTCTTCTTAACTAAACTAATTTTAAGTTAAATGCATCTTTTTCTTTCTATTTGATTAAGAAAAAGATAGAAGATAAAATTTTAGTTTAGTCCTGTCAAATTAAGATACTCCATTGACAGTTTAGACGCGATTATAAACATGGCGATCTTATACGCCAAATTACGTCACGAGCGGACTAATTTGACAGGTCTAAACTAACATTATATCTTCTGTCCTTTTGTTAATCAAATATAAAGAAAAAGTTGCACTGAGCTTAAATTTAATTTAGTTTGTGAACAAGGGAATCGAGGTCACTGCCTCACTAGTTGCTGGCACCATGATACCAGGATATAAGATTAGCTTGTTAGTAAGGGTTGTAGCGGGACTTACGTAGTACCACGTAAATGTCAATAGGAGAGGTTAATTTATTTACCACAAAATAAATAGTTCCTTATCTCACCGTTTTAGTATTAGCCTGTGTCAAAAATGGTATTCAGCTGTATCTAATTACACTTGAAACCAATCTCAATATACATGGCAAAAGAAGAGTGTGTATTTTTAATCACCGAGGGTACGTATATTGGTAATGACTATTAATAAAGCAATATAATCGGTGTAAATATCGTATATTTATGTATGTATTGCAAATTTTAATAGCTCAAGGTAATTAAAAAAATACATGGTCCTTCGAGCCGGATATACGGACTCTTGATAATTAAAAATATACAGTAGCATGTAGGCTACTGTGGCGTAGTAATTAGCCCCCGCCTCTCCGAACATGCTGAAAGTAGCGTGGCAACCCCCTCTACACTCTGAATACATTATTATATTGTACACACGGAGGGCTATATGCCCTCTGTGTGTAGTTGACCCTCCAGTCGTCCCGTACATACAGTATGTATGAGACGACTGACAACGCACTGTGTAACAATGTAGCCTTTCAGTCCTGCAACATTTTGCAAATCTGTAACATGCCATTTTAACCAATCTTACCTGTAGAAGAGCGGCGTTTCGCTGGTCTCCGTTAACACTCTGATGCCAGTGAGTGAGATAGCGATGGTGACCTCGCTCTGGTTGAGCTGGTCGCGTGCGCTGAACATCTCCTGACCGTAGCCGCGGAGCTGCTGACATGTAGTGATGAAACCTTCTTCTGCCTGCGCCTGGGGAGTTGAGAAAGTGGTATATTTGTGGATATAGACAGTAGGGAGTGCAAGTTGGTGGTGGCGATCTTCACTAGTTCTTTGGTAAGAGACAGATGAAACTGACGAGTAATCGAAAAGGGTTATGTTTTGGCTACGTTTGTCAAAGGCTGATGTTATCATTATAACTTTAAGGTGCGTATTCCAGAAGGAAACTCAAGCATTGATCTCTGCTTAAACATTACTTAAAACTAGTTTCAACCAATCAAAAGGCTTCAAACTAGACTTCAGTAGAGCTTGAGTTTTGAGTGACGTTCTGTAATACGGGCCAAAGAGTGCGTGTAATGGACAAATGTTGTTTATATAATTATTGCTATGGGCTGCTGTTTTGAGTATGGAGACGCGACGTCTTCGACGTTTTTGAATGCCTCAGCAACTTTAATTATCAAGAAAGCGAAAACGATCTGACACAGCACAGCAGTTCTTCAAGATCGAATCTAGTCAAAAGGTGGCCTTGGTAAGTTCGCTTCTTGCGATTATATCAGCGGCCAGAACATATTTCGTTCACAAAACGTATTTACTGAAATAACTACGTCAGTAACAGTTAAAACGATAACTAACAACATACCGGCGACGTGTACACGTACCGCTAGACGTAAACTGTGTCGAATTGATTTCATTCAAATTTAGGTACACATACAATAATAGTACGCAGTCGTACTAGAACTCATGCGCTAGTAGATGATCACATGACGTCGTGGACAGCTCATCGCCCCATTAATTTCTATCACCATCGAATGCATCCTCTTCTCATAGGTCATATCATGCATTTGGTGGACAGCAAAGTAGCTAAGCTAGTATCTATATTTCTGCTTTTAGAAAACAGAAGCAATGGTACTTGACTTTGTTTAAGCTACTACCTATATCTCTAAGAAAGCCTCGTTAATTAAATTCGTCCTGATTGGCATAACTTCCTTCTAGGAAAGGTTCAGCATAGCATAATCAACTTAAAATGTACGTCCTGCTGGGACACGGGGCTTCTCCGCGCGATAAGAATGCGAGCTGGTACATGTCACATGTCTTGGTGGTTTTATTATAATGACCGGTTTCCTTCACCATTTTCAAAGCAATGGTGATTAAATTATTTATGAAAATCGTCCGCCTAGGTTCGAAACCATCCCCGTTATCACTGGAGCATATGCCAGGCCTCACTTCAGGAGAAATAGGTTGAGGCGCCAAACTTTGCGGTGAACTGTATTGGTAGCACTCATTGGTTAGCTTGTAATACGTATATTTGAAAACATTTCAGTCGTTTCCATAAACACAGGTACTTATGCATATATTAGAACCCATTTGAGTTATGAGGCATGACAATTCACCATACATTATCCGTATCGAGTTCACTTGTACAATTAGAAAGCCTACATGTTTAGAAGGATCGTGTACTGCAGTTCATATTCCATGTTTAACGAACAAAAATGTTTTGCCGTCATCTATAAACATTGCCGATCGCAGTGTTAATAGATGATATCTATCATATCATCGTGTTAAAGAGACATGGTGATATTTAAGGCGTGTACTTGCGGCACCGACGGACGTGGCTTATCAAATATACATAATGATTACATGAAAGATAATGGCCAACACTTTGAAACACATTTACTTTCATTAAGTTGACATGGTTTCATTTGAAACGAAATAATGACCGAGTTTTATTGTATCAGTATTTATTTTGATGACTAGGTACGTTAGGTCAGTGCCGGTCTGCTCGTGAGTCATGACTAATTGGTGTCCAATCTCTACAGACGCACACAAGATAAATGCTGGCTGGGCTATGAGACATCATCGAGCAACTCAGCATCCGAAGTTAACAGCCAGCCACATTTATAGGTTTTCTCCTAATTAGTGAGCAATAGCTTCAAGCAATCGCGGACATTCTTAATTAGATTTTGCTTTCGGTTTCGTTTTTTTCGTGAAGAAAAGAAATTGTGTCTGTTCTGGGAAAGAAGAAGAGTTTCTGCGACGCTTTTTCTTCTTTTGTTGTAGTTGTGTTAGAGATAGGGTAATGCCTTTCTAGAATGTGCCTACTGGACTAGGCGTCATCTAAGATTCACTCCGTTACCCGACATGTCAAAAGTATTGTTTTTCCTGTGTTTCCACACAGGAAAAAGAATACTTTTTTGAATTACTTAGCGAAGGCTGAATGCCAGTACAATCACGAGCATAAGTATGAATACACTTGACTTTATTTAAAGGCGATTTTTACTTCTTTATTATTAAATTAAATGCCATGTTGTCTACGAACATAGCATTTTTGAACCCATAGGTTTTTGCAATGCCACAACGCAAATTAATATATTGAAAGTTTCCAAATGTTGAAATTTTAGTGCTCGTCATTGAACTCCGCGGAAATGTAACCGTCTGATTTTGTAGCACGGACGACAGCAGGTCAAGCTACCAGAAATTGTCAAATATTCCCAATTAACCTTCCGCCTTAATGCCTAGCGATAAAGTTGAAAATCTATTAAATAAATTTGACAGATTCAAGTAGCTTCATGTTCTATCGTCAATTATAGAGTGCCGAACTGCCTACCTATCGGCAAATTGAGAATTTTGCTTGCAACCAAACAAGCGGGAAAACCAGCGCCAGTTCAAGTTCTAGTTATGATACTCAAGTCAATAAAAAAAAACTTGTTCAATTTAACAAAGGATTAAAAGGCATATAATAAGTAGAGATCGAAAATTACCGCGCTAGGTACCTAAACTTGAACAAAATGCCAACGAAAGAATAATGTGAATATGTCTTTTAACTAACAATTGTGTTACATATTTTATTTTTGTATATCTGTATACTTTATTACATACTTACATTTTTCCTTCAAAAATGACGAAATAGCTCGTTATAGGTGATCTGTTGGTATTTTCAAAAATATTCTTATGCAAAATCTATAGTGGCATATGGTACATATTAACTACATGTACCGAAAGTTATATCCATATGATTGTTTCGGCAAATGAAGTTTCAATATTTAATTAATATTTAAGTGCCGGAATATCCGACCTCTAGTCATATGACTTACATAGCTAATTTAAATTATAAAGTTCAATCACACCAATATAATAAAGGCGAAGGTTAGTCAGTGAGTCTGTGTATTTATTTGTATTATGTTTGTCACTTCTTCATGTCAAAACTACTGAATGGATTTGGATGAAATTTGACACAAAGATATGTAGTTTGTAACTAGGATTAACACATAAATACTTTTTATTTCTATTTTCCCACAGAATCGAAACTTATTTGTGTGCAATAGCAGGGTGTAGCTAGTAAATACTCTTTGAGAAATGCCAAAGTAGATAATAATTCATCAACAAATAGTTAGCATACCATTACTAGACCATTACCATGATATCGCGAAATCGTAAAAAAATGCACAAATAAGGTAGCTATATTCATGTATGCCATTTAACTATACTAATATTTATAGTTATAACTGACTGAGTTATTTGTATATGAATACAATTCCTTGATAACTCAACCCTGAGTTTGCCAATAAAGTATCTCGTAGTCAAATAAATCTGTCTGTAACATTCCACATACACTGAGCAAAACTGTTGCTTATATTAGCATAGATACAGTTATAAATAATGTATGCTCCGTATGTTCATGACAGTTTTACTAACTAACTTAATGGGATTATAATTTAATTCTTTTACAAGCCGATTAAAACATCTGTGTTGTGTATGTTGTGATCGTTATCTGTGGCACCTCTGATGTATTTCTGTTATGCTAGTGTAATTGTTTAAGAATGTGGGAAAATACTCTAAGTATTTAGTGGTAGACTTAACAAAGTGATGGCTGACATGATTTGTGAATATTTTCATTGAATTTGAATTTTAAAAAAAGTACAATGTACAGTATTCATATTTTAGCTATTTCTAGCCTCTAATGTAAGGTGTTTAGTGTTTTTGAGCATTCTCTGAACTCATTTAATGTAATATTTGAAGAAAAAAATATAATCACTTCTACAAATAACTTTATCTACAGTTTCAAAACCTTATTCAAAGATATATAAATAGTTATGGTTATAATGACTAGAGCAACATAAACAGGTCGCCTCTTATTTTAAATAATGAACTGAAGAATTAATGTATTCATCTAACTATTTTAAGTACACATTCGTTATAAGAAAGCTCTTGGATATAAAAACATTATTAATAGGTACAACAATAGATTTATTATTACTTCTATCACTTAGATCTTCAGTTAACAAATGGCAGCAGTGCAGACATAATATAGAAACTTTCCCAGACAGTGAATCATATGGGAACAAACTCATCACACAACTAGGTTGTACACATAATGATTAACAGATCTGATTGATCCTACTAACACACCTATTAACATACATATACTTAAATTTTTATAGTATTTTGAATATTTTGTGAAAGTTTGGGAAGGTCAAGTTTGTTAGATTTCAAACGAGAATCATGTTTATAAATAAGATGGACTGGTCTGTACAGTTATTTTTAGCAGTCAACACATGTTCCAGTTATATTGCTGGTTGAATAAATATTCAGTTAAACAGTACAGATCACAGTTTGATTTATGAGTTTTGGGTATTCTTACCTGAGACATGTTGTGCAGTGCCATGTGATGCTGTATGACTGCCTCAGTGAGCCACTCCAGCCGCCCAGTCTCAGCTAAAGTACTTCCATCAATAATCTGTCCTCCATCCAGCATTTGTTTAGGGAAAGTCAGCAAGTTCTTCAAGTATTCGACTGTATGTCTTTCCCGGTCATGGTTACCATACTCTGCTTGCCTACTGTAGGATGCAAGTACAACAGCCTGCTGGCAGTCACAAATAATCCTGCCTTCTATCAAATCATTCTTGAGTTGCAAGAAGTAATGGTACCTTGTTACCTCGTCAGTGATCAAGCTGGTCCCAGATATGACGTAGTACATAACTCGCAGGTACAGCTGGTGAGAGGACGCGTACTTCTCGAGCTGGCGCTTGAGCGGACGTTCAAGTTGCACCCATCGCGGCTGCTGGCTGCGGTTAACGTAGCGCAGCCCGAACAGGTCCGGCTGCATGACAGCCTGCCGCTGGCATACGTTGTCCAGGCACTCCTGGCCCGTGCTATCTACCGACAGCGTGCAGTCCGCAACCCCACCATCCAGCAGCTCCACACTTATCACAAACAAACTCTTTGACGCAACATTGTACTGCCGCGTCTTCTTCAGTTTCAACTTGAAAGGCATCTTCCTGAGCTACCCGCCACCACTTTGTAATAACATCACATAGGAAACAAACGTTACGTTTCGTTTATGGCGAAGGAATGTAGGAAACGATGCATCCGTTACGCGCGCCACATATTTATGACATTTCGTCTTTAATTCGCGACGTAATATCGGTCACTTGAACGAATTTATGTTACGGTGGCGATGACGTAGGTGTGTCGGCAGAAAGCAATAAAAGTTGTCGAGTAAACACATATGTATTAAGAAAATAAGAAATTCACGTTCACAACATTGAAGCCATCGAGAAAGTGACAATTTAGTTTGACATTTGTATTTTAGTATTGCCATATTCATTTCAAAATGTATACCAATTTAGTAGAAAATTGTGTACTTTATTAGATTTTTAAGTATAACAGGTTCCATTTTAATTTCTATGAAGAATCAATATCTTTTTAGCTGATATCGGACACTTCACATTGGATGTGGGTCGTTACGCCTTTTTCAAGAAACGTAACATAACCAGTTACTTGGTCGGCGTCACCTGTTATAAATAAATAAATATACATGGACAAATCACACAGATTGAGCTAGCCCCAAAGTAAGTTCGAGACTTGTGTTATGGGATACTAACTCAACGATACTATATTTATAATAGATACATATTATATAGATAAACATCCAAGACCTAGGCCAACCAGGAAAAGATCATTTTCCATCATGACCTAGCCGGGGATCGAACCCGGGGCCTTCACATCGCAGGCAGGCGTGTTGACCACTGCGCCACGGAGGTCGTCAAATTATATTATAAAACGAGTTATTTTTGTAGCTAGTCATTTTCATTCAGCTACTGTGATCCACCAACTATACAGTTACTCACGAAACGAAACTAAATTAAATCACTGTCTTGAGTGTGTCCCGTTACAAAACGAGTTACTTTTGTATCTAGTTATTTTCATTCTGCTACTGTGATTGTTTACGTAATTATAAATTCATCAATTATACAGTTACTCACGAAACGAAACTAAATCACTTTCTTGAGTGTGTAGCTATACAGTTAAATCAATAAATTATGCTGGTGTGATGCATGATACGGCTACGGCATGATGTGATGTGATGTTCTACGGCATAACGTGTGTACGAAATAACGCATTTACAAAAATAACTACTTTTTAATTTGAGTCGTAACTAGCTATTCAGTTACACATCGCGTCACTGGTTATTGTAACTGGTTACGTGAAATAACGACCATGTCTACTTCATATTGCATGTGCTCATGACATGGACAACAACGTAAAAATAAACGTTTATTGATAGAGTAGGTCATAAAATGATAATGGAGAAAACAAAGCTCATGCCAAATGACCATGTAACGCCGATTTTAGGAATATCGGAGACTCAAGATGTGGACAATTCATCATCAACCTTTTTACCGTCCTACTGCTGGGCACAGGTTTCCTCTCATACAGAGAAGGATTGAGCGTGATGTTTAGCTAAAACAAACTATCTAAAAAGCTATTTACAACAGTGGTTGTAAATAGCTTTTTAGATAGTTTCACAATCACAAGTAGTCACAATCGTAGGAGTCCTTTAGACACTGTTCACAAGTTCGAAATTCTATGTCATCCATACTAATATTATAAATGCGAAAGTAACTCTGTCTGTTACGCTTTCCCGCTCAAACCTCTCAACCGATTTTGATGAAATTTGGTACAGACAATCTTTAGACCCTGAGAAAGAACATAGGCTACCTTTTATCCCGAAAAAAAATGATGTTCCCGAGGGAAATCTAAAAAGCGCGGTATAACCGAACTCCACGCGGGCGAAGCCGCGGGCGGAAAGCTAGTGTTATATGAAATAGACGATCGTTGTTTGCTGTCAGGCGCAAATCAAATTAGGTTAATCGAAATGTATTATTTCCAAGGTTCTGGAATGGTAACAGCGTTGGAAAGCCCACAAGGTGGACCGATGAAAGCTGCAAGAAGCTCAAAGCCGGTCAAAGTATGTAGGTGTGCTTGAGGATGGTCCATGTCCAACAATTTTTCCATCATAAGACAAAATCTGTGGCAATACTGAACTCTAATATCGTTGGATCCACTAAGACAATAATTTAAGCATCCGATATGCGTTTTAGACAAAAATGAAAACAGAACAAAGAAGAAAGTAGTGTGGGTGATTTTTCGCACTACGACGTGTGTTTGTTAAATTGTCAGTTTTTGAGTAATTATTTTCTAGCGCCCATCTGAATCACAAGTTTATATCCCAAAGAGGGAAAGCAAAAATAAAACATAACAAAAAACTATTAAAAAATATATAATTTAACATTATTGATAAATATCTAAAAGTTACATAATGTGTATTCGACACTGTGTTTCTTGAGCTCATCACAAACTAATATATTTTTTTCAAGCAACAGACCGCTGCTGTTGTTTATTTAAATTCAACCAATCGAGTGGCTCTCTGAGGACTCGAATTAACTTTTCTTCAGGCGAATTATGTTTGGGTACGTGCATATACTCCCATTTCTGAAACAAAAAAAAAAATGTTACATACATATACTTCGCCGCTAAGGAAGACCACGACGAAGGTCACACTACCTTCGTCGTGGTCACGAAAAAGGAAAATCTTTGCGCAGCAGCTAGCCCAGCTGTGACAAACAATAAAATCATCAGATGCGTTAGTATTCTGAGGTTTGTCTATGTTGGGATTCGAATGTATTACAGTTTCATTTCAGTCATTTTTAAATGATGAAACAAGGGGCGAGTCAATGATAGTCTCATCACGGAAGGTAGACTTGGGGCGAATTCGATTAAACTATATACGTATCCTGCAATTACTTTTTTTGGCAATCTTTCATGACATCCATTTCATTCCCTGGATATAAGTCAACTGGTCAAATCTGCCCTGTGTGATTTTAAACTGTTCACCACAAGCACGTTATTATCGATCGGTGATATTAGCTAATTCGTCCGCGTTTTCTTTATATGATCCGCTCCTATTGATTGCAGGGTGATGTTACATAGCCTTCCTAGATTAATGCGCTATCCAACGCAAAAAGAATTTTTCAAATCGGGCCAGAATTTCTTGAGATTAGCGCGTTCTAACAAACAAACTTTTCAGCTTTAGATATTAAGCAGCCGCCAGCGACTTCATTCGCGTGGTTTAGTTATGCTCCGCTCCTATTGGTCGCAGCGTGATGTTATGTAGCCTAAAGCCATCCTGGATTCCTGGATTAATGGGCTATCCAACACAAAAAGATTTTTTTCAAATCGGACCAGTAGTTCCCGAGATTAGCGCGTACAAACAAACTCTTCAGCTTTATATATTAGTGTAGATTAACGCACGGCAGGTATATGTAAGTCCGTATGCGTAATAATAGAAAATGTTTTAAGACCTCATATCGCATACCCTACGCAGACGTCCTCCTTCTATTGCGTAGCTCTTAACGCTGCAATGTGTCCTAATCATCTGGTCGTCCCAATAAGAAAATTAAATATCATAATAACGTATTCAATAATAACGTGCTTTTGTGAAAGAGACTTCCCTTTATACTCACAGCATTAAGAGGTAGCGACATGAGTATGGACTCGTAGCGCGCCTGAGGCGTGTGTAAGCCGAACTTGGTGCCACGGTCGTACATGAGATTGAACTCCACGTAGCGACCTCTTCGGATCAGCTGCCACTGGCGCTCATAGTAGCCGTACGCGTCATCCTTGTGCTTTTGAACTGTAAAATTAAGAATTAATTCTTTGAATACGTCATATAGAAAGAAAAAAAAAATACAGGAGTGACATGTTATTCAACGAATTACCTTTCTGTCTGTCTCGTTTGTCTAGTGATTTCAAGCGCTATTGCTGAGTATGAGGTTCTGGGAATAGTTAGGGAATTTTTTAGTAGCAACACAGTCTAGATTTATGTTCAATTGATAGCAATATATTAACTATATGGGAATTAAACATAAATGGCGAAATATGTATGTACAGAATAAAGCGGAGAATTTTTATTATTCGGCGATTACATAACAGACATTAGTTATGTGTATGTAAACTATAAACTCCTTACCGATAGGTATATAACTAGGAATGACGGCTTCAGCGCAGGACTTGACGAATTTGAAAGCTTTATCCTGACTCGGAGAGTCGATATCATCAAAGAAGATGCCGCCGACGCCGCGGCGCTCGCCTCTGTGAGGAATGTAGAAGTAATCGTCGCACCATTTCTTGAACCTAGCCAATGGTGTTATCATTAATTAAAAGATATACTACTCTACGCGGTTAACAAATACATTATAGTATTTAAAAAAAAAAAATGTTCAATATATGTAAAATGAAAAGTGTTCTACAATAATATTATCAAAAGAAGAAATTTAGCTAAGAACATGCATAAAACATGCAGTTCAGTTAAAATCACAATAATTATTTAGTGATGTCTAACAACGCCGTTATGTATAATTTTCTTTCAATAACGCAATAAAATATTTATTGGACAATTGAAAAAAGTATGTTCTGAATAAATGAATAACTGTAAAATTTTTGATTGGTATTTTAATGTTGCCAGTGGAAGTGTGTGTGTTGGAGTGGAATGTAGAAGTAATCGTCGCACCATTTCTTGAACCTAGCCAATGGTGTTATAATTAATAAAAAGATATACTGCTCTACGCGGTTAACAAATACATTATAGTATTAAAAAAAAAAAAAAAACAAAAGGTCAAAATATGTAAAATGAAAAGTGTTCTACAATAATATTATCAAAAGAAGAAATTTAGCTAAGAACATGCATAAAACATGCAGCTCAGTTAAAATCACAATAATTATTTAGTGATGTCTAACAACGCCGTTATGTATAATTTTCTTTCAATAACGCAATAAAATATTTATTGGACAATTGAAAAAAGTATGTTCTGAATAAATGAATAGGTAAGTAACTGTAAAATTTTTGATTGGTATTTTAATGTTGCCAGTGAGATAATAATATTCTACCATAAAGTTGAACATATAATATACACCCAATATTATGGTAGAAAATAAAATGCGTTTACAATTTTTATCTGGTAATGTAGCATTGTTGTTATTGGACACGGATATAAATCTTATGGAGGTACACCATGAATAAGGATTTTATTTAAAAAAAACTTACTTCTGATAATATGTTTCGTCGTGTTTGTCGCATGCATTTTTTAGCGTGAGATGGAAGTATACTGCGTCCTCTTCGTTCAAGTAGTACGGCGTTAAGTCGGTGCCGCCGCCGAACCACCACTGAACACCTGGATAACATTTATTCGTTATTACACAGAAAAATTAACATAACTCTATGAAAACACGAACAATGCTGGTTCATAGGAATAATCCTAAACGATAGAATAAAACCTAGCATCAAAAATAAAGAAAACAAAATTTTAAACAAACTAAATCGCATAAAATTGCAAACGGAATGGAACATCCTTTAAAAATATTGGTTCACTGACCTCCGATCGGCGACAGCGCGATCCTGTATCGGCTTGCTTTTTTGCGCCATTATTATTAAAGTTTGGTACCGCAGGATGCGGCGGTCATTAACCTATAAGCGCTTCCTTATCATCATGTACATCATGTAGATAATGTGAAAAATGAAAAATAATTTCCTGTGACTAAACTAATGGAAATATTTATGTGACTTTTTATGGGTAGACTGAGAATGTATTGAGGTACACGATGTTTAATTTATTGTCGTATTGTCAGCACCACTCTGTATATACATATAACAAACATTATTATCGTTTCAGGTCCCTCTCGATTCAGTTCCGTATCCATAACAAAAATCTATGTATTTTCAAAGAATTATTTATATTTCAAATTGATGTTATGTCAAACATTTATCAATTTTATTGGAATTGTACTTATGTTGATTTAGTGTTTAGCATTATTGAAAAATTAAGGTTTAAGCGTTTGAAGTTGTAGTGTAAACTTGATCGGCTAGTAGGTATAGCGAGAGCGGCATTTACAACAAAAGGTATGGCGTTACTTGTTCTGTATCTAAAGAATTTCTCTTGAATCAGAACAATCTTATTATTGTTATATTTTTCTATATTAGTTTTCAACAAACAATCTACTGCGTCTCTCTTCCACCTCCCGTGTCGCGGTCTGTTAGAAGACAATGCTAATGAAATGGCTGTCCTTTTGTATAGGTATTTTCTCTTTGTGTGTACATAAATAATATTGATCATGCGGCCTGGCTTACCATCTTTATCTTTGACTTCAAAGTATCGGTAGTTGAAGTGAATAGTGGGCACCATGGGGTTGCGCGGGTGGATCACGGCGCTCACTCCCGCCGCGAAGAATGGAAGCTCGGCGTTCTCAAGCTTTTTACCCCTAACAATGAGATAGTAGATCTAAGAAATGCTTGGTTTAATAAGAGAGAATACAGGAGCCCAGAAAATGTTCGATATCCTTTAGTGTTAAACATATAACTATGTACATAGCATAGATTATAGGATTCTAGAGCTCCACATGAGTTCTCAAACAGACGGGAAATCACAGATCAAATCGTAATCAAATCAAATAGTATGCACGTGAGTAAAGGCGATTATGGTTACATTATTATACAAAGTCATCATCATCATCATCTCAGCGTTAATCCCAGTCGCATCCGAAGCCTTTTCAGCTTTGGAGTCTGGGGTCCGCTTTACCAGTCCAACTGCTGATATGGCTAAACTTCGACATTTTCTGTGAAGATAAACCGTGAAAATAAACTTCTTAATTTATTTTCGGTGTGTGACCTTTGTATACTTGTTAATATTTTGGGTCATTTGGCTATCTATGTCATAGTTTGGTAGATAAAAATAAAAACAACAAAAGCGTTACTCTAATAAATCCGATAAAACGTTATTCAAAATAAACCGGCATCTCGGACAATACGGCCACCAGCACCATGTGCAAGAGATGGCCCTACCGACCTCGCCGCTGAGATCCTTCACGACGCGCCCCATTGCCTAATTGACCTATTCCGTCCTTTGTCTGACGAAGGCTAGCCCGCGCCGCAGCAGTGCCAGTAAAATCGTATTTTTTTTTATCCATACTAATATTATAAATGCGAAAGTAACTCTGTCTGTCTGTTACGCTTTCCCGCTTAAACCTCTCAACCGATTTTGATGAAATTTGGCACAGACAGTCTTTAGACCCGAGAAAGAACATAGGCTACCTTTTATCCCGGAAAAATATGATGTTCCCGAGGGAAATCTAAAAAGCGCGATATAACCGAACTCCACGCGGGAGAAGCCGCGGGCGGAAAGCTAGTATATATTATAAACTAGCGCTTGACCGCAATCCTGCCTGATGGTAAGCAGTGACGCAATCGTTGATGGTAAAGCGCACTAGTTTATTAAGAGCCTATTCACTCTAGCCTTGAAGACACTCAAATTGTAGTCCGACGGAAACACCGCTGCTGGCAAATTATTCCAGTCCCTCGATGTACGCGGTATAAAGGAGGAGGCGAAACGCTTCGTCCGGATCGTAGAGGTGTTAACAACGTAATGGTGGAAACCAGCCGTACGACGGGTCGTCCGCTGGTGGAACGGAGATGGGGGAATTAAATCATGCAATTCCATCGCACACTCCCCGAAATGCATCCTATAGAACACCGAAAGGCTGGCTACTCTACGCCTGTGCTCTAGGCATTGAAGACCAACTCGAGTTAGATCAGGGTCACCAATCAGCCTCTTTGCACGTCTCTCCACTGAATCCAAAGTGGCCAGGTGACACTTGGCAGCACCAGCCCAAATGTGGCTGCAGTATCCATCCCGACAACGACCTCTGAGTTTGTTTTAGCGTTTCTTCATTCTAGAGATAGTAGTAGGAAATGCCGTGGTCATAAAACCATTTCAAAACTTTTTTCGATCCAGTTGTCCCTTGTTGCCCCCTCTCCAGCGACGCTCGAAGCCGAGAAGGGTAGTAATTTTAAGTGCCCCTGGCTGGAGCCTTTAAATTCATTTAAGGCAACCACAGGATAGTCCGGCTAAGTAGTCACGGCCTCTCAAGGATAACTACGAGATGCCATTGCCAAATAAAACTTGGAGCATCTTTTTTTTTTTTTTTTTTTTTTTTTTTTTACATAATGTAAACCAGCGCTTGACCGCAATCCTGCCTGATGGTAAGCATCATCATCATCATTTTCTGCAGCGTGCCGGGGTCTGTGTGTATGTTCGCAATGACATCTGTTGCCGGCGTCTCCGTCACCTCGAAGACCCTCATTTTTCATCCTTATGGCTGTTGGTTGACACTGGTGTGGACAAAATTGTCTACACCTGTGTCTACCGATCGCACAGCGGTGACCAGGAGACAACTCGACTATTTGATTACTTTTCCCAGTCCATCGGACTTACAAATTTCACGACCGTTAATATACACTTTCAAGATCTAGAAAAGGTTTGGTTTTGTAGAGCAATAAGAATTTATCATAGAACATATTTACTGTACGTTACTAAACTAAACATGTGAGTCCTAATAAAGATTTTAGGGTTTGCTGTCGCCAGCGCCCGTGTAGGTACGTAACGTACAGTCAGTACGATCCCGTCCCAACCCAAGTCATGGTCTACTCTACCAGTGTCACGTATGTGCCAAATTTTATCGTAATTCGTTCAGCCGTTAAGGCGTGAAAAGTTGACAGACACAGAGTCACAGGGTTCAAATTTGTTACAAAAGTTTTGATGGATGACTGACCTGCTCCTCATTTGCTGGACTGCGGCTGGTGGTAAGGTGCCAGACACGACGGAGATGTTGACGCCGGCCTTCTCGAATACTCGGCCATCTTGTAACACGCACGTGATGCCACCGCCTCCTTCCTTGCGTTGCCATCTGTCCACTTGGAATTTGGCTTCCTGATGCGTGCAAATTAATTATGATGTTTGAATTAAAACGGACAGAGACACAACTCTTTTGACAAGAAGGGAAGTTGGATTAGGTTATCTACCTAGCAAACTAAAATAACTATCATAACTATACCTACACCTATATTTACTGAAGGATTAAGCAGAGTGTAGGTAACTATCGGCGGGTTGTACAAACGGGATACCGTGGCCCCTGGTGCCCAGTCAAATAAAGAAACACGGGTAGGTTTTAGTCAGTAAAGGTTTGACACACCTTTCCACTCCACCCAAGGTGGGAGAGGTCATTTGAAGATTTCCCATACAAAAAAAAAGGCGTAAGTACTTAAAGAAGAATAAAGTAAAAGTGCGTTATGCTGCAAAATTTATTAACAGGTTTACTTAAAATAAAGTGGGGTCACTATATTTTAAGTAAACCTGTTAATTACTTCCAGAAAAAGTTGATTAATCAATTTTATTTCAATGACAATTAATAAGTTCAATTCAGAATTACTATTGCAGAACTCAAAAAGAACTTAATTGTGTAGGAATTAAAGTTATAATTCTATAAAGAAAAAAATAATTTGTTTATATTTTTGGCGGATTTGTTATGTTACAATACAACCACATGTTACTAATACAGCCACATTACTGTGCCGTGACTTGAGAATAACCAATCAAAAGAATATGTTCAGGACTATGTCAAATACATAAGAGTTTTGATTGGCTAGAACTGCATCTCCACACAACATAACATAATAATATAAATCAGGCCTTATGCTACTATGAGTTATTATTAATTTCTAGTGTAGGGTATTTCATTATTATACAAAAAATAAATAAAAAATGTTCATGGAAATACACATGCTTGGTTTCCTGCACTGCAATTTGCAGGATGTTGGGTAAATATTAGTAGTATGGAGTAGGCATTACTTATGTGGTGAAACAGTCCAAGTATTTATATGTTGTTGTTGATATTTTAATCTTAATAAGCAATTTGACGACCTCCGTGGCGCAGTGGTCAACACGCCTGCTTGCGACGTGGAGGCCCCGGGTTCGATCCCCGGCCGGGTCATGATGGAAAACGATCTTTTCCTGATTGGCCTGGGTCTTGGATGTTTATCTATATATGTATCTATTATAAATATTAAATATAGTATCGTTGAGTTAGTATCCCATAACACAAGTCTCGAACTTACTTTGGGGCTAGCTCAATCTGTGTGATTTGTCCGTATATATATAAAAAAAAAAATATAATAATTATAATAGATTCGTACCGGAGATATTAAGAAAACGTCATTTTCGAAATCATATTGATCAGCAGTTTTGTCATCCTCCCAAGCCTACAAGAAAATAATTAAATGTATGTTTGTGTTCAAACTGATAACAATATCAACATTTAACCACTTGTTTAAAATCACAGACGCACATGACACACCTACAATAATTAATTTAGAATTTATTATGTAAAACTATAAAATAAATAGACTACACTATAAAATAAATTGAAAATCAACATTTCTTAAAAAAAAAATAAAAATAAACTAATGCTTGACTGTAATCCTGCCTGATGGTAAGCAGTGATGCAATTGTTGATGGAAAAACGCGCTAGTTTTTTAAGAGCCTATTCACAAAAAAGAATTGAATGAATAGGAAGGAAGACGGCAATTGAGCGAGGTGATGCTATGTTAAACCCAACAACACGACCAAGGATGCTGCGCCAGAGGAAGATTGATCTGAAGACCCTCCACAACCAAACTCCCGATACAACAACATTTGGCGCATTGTACCCGGCACACATTGCAACACAACTGCTCAGTCCTCAGACCCATCCTCCGGACAGCTTCACCAGACATTACTTAACTGAATACAACCTAATTGGATCAAAACAGTTTTACTTTGAACAAAAAACCCTTACATTTTGTCCACTTTCACTTTTAGTGAAGATCTGCCTACAAGAAGTTCTTATGTCAAGAAGAACTCCTTACCTGGTCCTCCTCTGCTTCCAGAGCCCTACAGAACTCTGCCTGTATCCTCAATATGAGCAGCTCCATTTGTGTCTTCATATCATCCATGTTTTTCTCTAGGTCCTCCACTGGTGTGATGGGGTCAGCCATGTAGTTCTTAAGCTGCATTATTTCCTTCATCTCTGCTTTGTTTTCTTTTAGCTGGTTGTATGCTGCATAGCCTGTACCTAGCAGTGCTGCACAGTATACCCTGAAAAAAATATTTCTTTTAGTCTATGGCTTTTTTACAGACTATTGAATTGTCAAGGAGGAAGCGTCAGGGCAGTCTGTCATTTGTTCATACTTGTTATGCTCACAAATCACCTATACTAATATACAATATGTAAAGAAAACCCTGTCCGACCCATAAGGATAATAAAGGTTAGGTTAAACACTTGACCAAATATAATATAAAATTTTACATAATCATCATAGTAACAATACTAATGAATTTTGAAATAATCCTTTTTTCCCGGGAATTAATTCCAATTTCCCCGAAATTTGGTAATTTTTAAAACAGTGACAACACCGGTATTATTATAAGCGAATAGCGACGCGACCACGTCACAGGTGCCGCGTTCCCTGCCCCCCGCCGCTCGCGGAAGGGTTTGCTTAACGCACATGTATTAAGTTACCTCTTTTTGCGAAATAATATTTATTTTTTTAGGGGGATTTTTTTTTCAAGTTTAGCCTGTCTTTGTGGACATTAGTAGAATCAGTTATCAATACCTAACAATACCTTCACGGATCGGACAGGGTTTTCTTTACATATTGTATAAAGCCGAAGAGTTTGTTTGTTTGTTTGAACATACTAATTTCGGGAACTACTGGTCTGCCGTAAAGCCGTCCCGGATTAATGGGCTATCCAAAGGGATAGCCCATTAATCCGGGCTTTAGGCTATATAACATCACGCTGTGGTACCAATAGGAGCGGAGCATAACTAACTCCATGCGAACAAAGTCACTGGCGACCGCTAGTATTTTAATAAATGTTTAATATGAGACTAACCTGCCAATTCCTAATATTGAATGATTTTTCTTTTATTGTTTGTTTAGGGTGACATACCAAAAGTTTAAAACAGGATCATGCCAATTTAAGGCACTCACAGCAAGGAGATTTTATGTGAAAATTAAAAGTCATTTATTCAAATTAGGCTGAGAATAACTACTTTGTGAACATCAATAATACATAAGACAGTCCCCAAAACACCCACGTTTTGCATCTCATTTTTCTGTCATTACTAATAGCCAAGTCACGTTATGTTGTCTGGATATTTAAATCGCAAATGTTAATGACAAATAAAGGCCACTTCTCTTGTTAGATGTATTTTAACAAACCAAAATCATTTTAATGAACCCTGAATTGTTGATTCAGCTAACCATGTAAATTAGTAAGTAAAAGTATTCCAAAACCTTGTAAAATGACAACCAAACATGTTTTTAGAAGAGATATACTTAATTTGTTTTTATTATTACATAAGATAGCATAATAAATAACTAACACTTTTGTTTATTGAATTCCTAGTCCATAACGTTGCATAATTGAATCTTACGGACTTATTGATATATTATTGTGATGTAAAGTGAGCGCCTGAAACACAGGTTTAATAAACCTAGCTCGGGCATGTCGCTAATTTTAAATGATTCTCTGTATAATAATATGTTCTGTATGACCTTATGTATATTTTTAGTCACACATAATACCTAGCTGTTATTTAGGCAATAAGATATGTATGTAATTGTATAAGAATATTTTTGTAGCTTTGGTTTTACAATGTTGTGTAAGTTTTATGAATAAAGATTATTATGTCTTTATTTTTCCGTGTTTACATATCGCTTTACATTTTTAAATATTTATATACAAAACATACAAAAACATTTAAAAATATAAAAAAATAGTGTTTCACCGATGGCAAGAGCGGGGTCCAAGCTACAGGTGGTTAGGGCTCCAGAGACAGGAACCTCCTCACGATGCGGGCCGTATCGAGGAGTACTGCCTTTATTATTATTATTTTACTGTAACATGTTGCAACTGGTGATAACCTACTTTTTTATGTTTCACAATAAGATTGGAAATAATTACTGATATAGATTATAGACTGCCATATAACCACAGCTTTATTTACATAACTAGGTGCAGTCAAGTATGGTTAATGTTTGGTACTTACTAAAATGTTAATAAAACAAGTGAGCCTGCATAGTTATTCTACTTGCTGTAGAAATGAAGACATCCTGACAACATATTTTAACGTTTAATGAATCCAAATAATGTTTGTTCTTCACGATATATTCATTATTTACCAGACCGATGACTCGACAACCATACGAATACCTACGCCAATTTCACAAATTAACAACAGTTGTAATAAAAAACCAATATATTTGTTGCATAAATCGCGTTCTTTATTACAAATATCAAGCCGAGATAATAATGTTTCAATAAATGTTTTTAGAATATTACCTATTTAATGTTTATAAAACACCAATTAATGCTAATGTAAATACTCCACCTATAAGCGGGTCTGTTCCTAATCTTCTTGTAGGTTTCCACATAACTCAGTGAGTTAAAACACCTCGTTATCACTTTATAGTACATTTTGTGTATATTTTAAACCTGAAAATCACGATATTAGGAAGCTATTGTAGATAATTCCAAAGACCAAACTTATTAGAAAAGTATAATGACAGACAGGTAGATTAGAGCCGGTTTGCGACACTGACTTATGGTTTGACAGATGTGAAATGTCAAACGTTGTTATGAGTGCGCGCCACCCTGCGGCGGCATGCGGAACTATTTGGTTATCAGCTGTGAAATTTTCTTCCGCAAGACGCGCCTACATGCGCAATATGTGTTCATCTCTTTCCCGAGCGGGTACGAGCGCATCGATCGGTCGTGTCGCGCTCTTTCCGGCCAGTCCGCGGCGGCCTCTCTGACAGTGTGACGCCAGTGCGCGTGTGTATTCCGTTGTCCCGACTATCGATCCGTCAGTGGAGCCGCATTGCCGTACATTCCGGAGGCGGTGCCTCGCCTAGTTTTCGTCGATCGTCGGTGTGGCGGACGCGTGTCGGCGTCGGCGGCGGCCCTGCGCAGTAGCGACCAAGTGTAGCGCGGGAGCGACCGACCTTCCTTCCGCCAAAACCGGCTCGCTGTCCGCGGCGGACGGCTGTGATGTAGCCGCGGCCGGCGCGAGCGGCCTTCGGACAAAGGACCCGCTACTCGATTATTCGCGATGAAGAAGTTCACGTTCAAGGGGGTACTCGACGGGTTCCGCAGCTCGGTGCAGGCGGCACCGCGAGGCACCGAGCAGGAGATCCAGGAGACTCTGCGCCCCGACCACTTCCAAATAAAAAAGGTGAGTGGTTTTATCGCGCGGCGCGGCCCAAGGTCCCGCAGATAATGGCGAAGAACGGCACGCGAGCACTGGCTGCGGGTATGAGGAGAGGGGCGACCACGCTCCAGTGCCAGTGCCGTATTTATAACAGCACTCACCTGAGCCGCGAGCGACGGCTGCGAGCGTGCAGCCTCTGTTGTGTAAACTGACGCACACGGCAGCCGCTCGGCGGCGACAGATGACATTCACGGCCCATGGCCTACGACGGCGACGTGCACAATGTGCATATCAAAACAATCACAACAGATCGCTTCGCTCGCCTCTGCACCAACAGATCGTCTATGAGTCAACTTTGTTGACATTTCTTTAGCCAAGAATGTGTTCCACGCGTAATGTGTATCCCCGATTATTTTGTAGTCGTGTGCTGCAAAATTTTCGTGATTCTGTTGTTTGCTTACGTCAGTGAGCTGCCTTGACCATCTACTTTTACATTTACTGTGAAATTGAACTGCTGACTGAGCACGGCAGCATGAAATTGCTTGCAAGCACGAGTAGGTAATTTTAATATAACGTAGCATCTATTAGGCAGATATTATTTTTAGTCAGGTTACGGAACAGCACATGTAGGTGGTGAATAGCGATCATAATATTAAACTGATAACAGATTAGATAACTGCTGCACATAATAATGCCTTTGCCCTTTGTCGTTACGTTTGCTACACAAAATGCACAACAGCTTTTATTTGGTACGTATCTACCTACTGCAACAAGCAATAATAGTTGCAAGTTATTGGATGACAATGACAATACTTGATAAACCCGTCGAAAGTTAGATTCCAACTTGAACAACAAAGTAGCTACCTACTATAATAATAACTGCAAGGAATATGTCCAAAAACGAGGACATTATTTACTGTTCATGACTTACCCTCGCTACCGACACAAAAATATTTTTTCATTAGGTATAATGTAAACATCCTGAAATTAAGAAAATAAAACATGCCAAGGTCTAAAAGTCTAACACGGCTAATGATAATGATCAATAACGCAAAAGTGGAAATAATAAACTATAACAACCAACATTAGACCGCGAGCGTCACCAAACTTAGTCGGGGTCTTTGTTATTTTACATTCAAAGTTCTACATATTGTGAAAAGTTATGTCTTAAGCACCTCGGGTTTACGAGTCCTCGGCCCATCTGGTTCGGCGTGCGAATTCTGCCAGCCGCCGGTAAAGTTAATGAGCAAACTCTTAAAGTAAATTACGTCGCGGTCGTCACAGAAGATGGAAAACAAACATTTACTTATTTGTAATCGTTCTCCATTTAAAATACCGAATTTGAACAGCGTTATGCTTTTAAACATTTTCTCTTTACTTTCCCCAAAGCGGGGCGAGGCAATTTTCCACGACTATCCATAAAATAAACAATTCATACTTGGCTTTTCTCTTATCTTCGTTAATTCTTATATAAACTACATATGAGAATTCAACGAATTCCTGTCCGAAAGTCGAATAAGTCTCCGAAATGAATGGGGGGTGTGTTAAAGTCACCCCTCCATATTTATATGGTTATTTACGGTTTTTTTCTTCTTTTCGTCATTGTCCTGTTAGAAATGAGCCAAAAACAGGTAAGAGATGCTGATGGCCATCATCAGCGTGAGGTAGAAGCATTGTTCCTTTCATAGTTCACAGTCTACAGGTATTGAGAGGAATATTTCAGTACGGAGCTGGTAAAAGAACTCAAGCAGTATCTAGATTTCATCAGTGATAAAACTCGTTATTGCGTTGCTTTATGCGTTCTACACTTAGTAGCAAATGAAATATCAGACCGATGTTTAGTAACAAAGATAAAAGGAAAACAATGTCATTCCGAACACGTCGCTATTTATTTTTAATATGGTATGATGTAACCATACATGAGTTCACAGCTGGATTTTACCGACCACAGCCTCAGGGCAACGGTGACTCATAACAATAGGATTTATCGGCAGAATTATTGATTAAAATAGGTTTTTATTATAACTATTCCATAAGTTATCGTTATGACATGGATTAGATCCATTTCTAGCTCTTGACACATTGAAAATTCTAAAATTAAACGTTATTCGAATATACATATTACCTTGAGGAACGCCTTGTTTTGTGTTTACCTTGGAAACTGTAGAAAATTTTGTCGAGATGAAACTTATGAGGTCGCAAAAATATGTCGCTATATTTAATAAAACAGTCATTTTAAACTCCCAATTAAGGAAGGAATCTTGTGGCATACACGATCCATCCAAACCGCAACAGCGATAAAATTACACATCTTTGTACAGACGCCCCATCTGACTGCTATGATCTCTCAAATTTCTATATTTTCAAATTTATCGCTAAAACTAAGGCTCATGGTTGATTGGAAATACATATTTGACTGTTTTGTCTAGCTTGCTGGCATCTGCAGGTACATAGCCGACTGAAGCAAACTGCATTCTGCAAGGTCTTACCAATATGTAGTAAATTGTGTATGATAACAGTTCCCGTATACCGCGGTTATCTTCCACCGCTGCATAGTGATGATAAATATTATAGCCTCTTGTTCTCTGAATACAGCCTTTTATATTCTGGGCTAGACCAACTGGAAAATCAATGATTGATGCGTTATTTTACTTTACTAAACATTCTCTGCAGGTACCTATTCTAAAGTAAGTTGGAACGATAATGTTTATGCCGTTGCCTATAATGTAGCGGTACTTATAATTGATTTATAGTGGACATTATTGATTAGTTGCAGGTTATTAAAAACGTCAGCTAAAACAAAACTCACAATCCAACAATAGTTTAAGTTTATGCTTATTGCTGACTGTGTAACAGAATTTAGGCAAGGGGCGCTCAAACCTCTCTATCTGTCCGGTAGTGGGTAGCTGAGTGCGCGGGCATGCGTCTCGCCTTCCCTGAGCTGCTATAGTTCACAATCCTTTTTCCTGTGGCTATAGTATCCCACCCTTCCTGCTCCAATCTTCCCGTCATCATCTCATCCCATAAAAGCGGCTCCCTCCCGTTTATCACACAAAGTCTGACTCGGCGAGGATGGCAAATACAACGCAAATATGCAATGTGATTTGGCGGACTCGGCGGATCAGCAAGGCAAGGTGGATGGCCTAGGGCGGCGGTGGAGGGCGTATAGTCACCGCCGGCCAGACACTGCCTCCAGTCGTAGCGGTTCTCCGTTCCACTGGCCCAAGGAGGGGAAGGCCAAGTGTGTCCGCCATTGTTAGCGCGAACGCTTGCGCACCTTTAATATAGCCTGCGTATCTGACCGCTTCATCATCATCATCAACAGAATTTATGAAAAACACAAAACAAAAAAAATGTTGCATTGTAACAGTTGCATGCTTCTTACTTATATCGGTGCTTGCAAGGCTCCAAACTAAATAAAAACTCGTAAAATTGCCTATGGCAAAAAAAAATATACCTATGTATAAACATTGCACTGACATTGTCCAGTAATGCTGTGCTCTACGCAACACAAATAAAATAACAGACCATAAATCAGTTATACGTGATATAGCACAGTGAGTGTTATTCACGTAGTGATGTGCGCACGGACCGCCACTCATTATCTTCTGCTCTCCCGAGATAAGTAATTACAGGGGGAATTGGATTTGTCCATTGTTATCTCAGACTTGTGTTAGTGATTCATTTAATTAAGGCTCGACACCCAGACTGGTTACGTTCGCCTGTAGTTCATCATTTTGTGAATGTTTTTTGGTTCACATAATGTTTACGTTGTGTTTTCCTAAAGAATCCATGTTCCACATAACGTTGTGTTAAGGAAATTGTTTTATAATATTCGCTATTTATTATTATACAACATGGAAAATCTGGTTAAAATACCTAGGGTAGGTATATTGAATTATTATCGACAATAATACCATTATCGCTATTCCTTTAGTAATGACGTATAATACAGGTATTTAATAATAAGTATTGACGACAACGGTTCTCTACGAACAACATTAAAGAGTAATAAAAGTGAAAAGCGGATCAAAATCTACTAAACGGTTTTTGAGACTAAAATCCGTCTGATCTCTTTTATCATCCGCCCTTAAGAATTATTCTTTCTTTCTCAATTCAATCAAACTTTCTCGTTCAATCATCACTCATTGAAATAGGTGTTCAATAGGGCAGAGGTATTTAACTACCTACCTATTTACTTCATTAACGCTTTGTATACTCATCATCATCAACCTTTTTATCGTCCCACTGCTGGGCACAGGTCTCCTCTCGTACAAAGAAGGATTGAACGTAATCATCACTCTTGCTCAATGAGGGTTGACGATTTCAGACTTATAAGTCCAGGTTTCCTCAAGATGTTTTCCTTTACCTCGTAATCAGTCATTGGTGTCCAAAATATACTTAGAAAGTACATATAACTTAGAAAAGTTACATTGGTAATTGCTTGACCTGGAATCGAATCCGCACACTTATGCTTGAGAGGCTGGTGTTTTAACCACTAGGCTCTGGCTACCACGACACACTTTGTATACTATTAGCACGCAATTGGATCCAAGTTCCATAGACTAGAGCTAATCCATACTATTATTATAAATGCGAAAGTAACTCTGTCTGTCTGTCTGTCTGTCTGTCTGTTACGCTTTCCCGCTTAAACCTCTCAACCGATTTTGATGAAATTTGGACAACATACAATCTTTAGACCCTGAGAAAGAACATAGGCTACCTTTTATCCCGGAAAAATTTGATGCCCCGAGGGAAATCTAAAAAGCGCGATATAACCGAACTCTACACGGGCGAAGCCGCGGGCGGAAAGCTAGTTATCTATAAAAAATCCATAGATTAGAGATAGGTAATTATTCATCGACATAATACTAATGGACATATCCTAGAGATGAGAATTGTGGCACTCCGATAGAGATGAGGATAGAGATAGTGCTAGACTGAAAGCATAGGCCATCTCTCTCACTCTTTTCGAACCAAAAAATTACTGCAGATTATACGCGTACGGCATGTACATTAGTATATTATGTCGATAGGTAATTGTCTACAAATGTTCCATAGTCTAGAAATAATTATCTACAAAAGATTTAAACGTACGCTTGATATGTCAGCTAGAAACACAAAATTCTATTTGGAACAGTGGCAAATTGGATACCTACTAGAATACGGATTTGGGAGTAAAGCAGTTTTTCACCGCTCTGTATGCGTGTGTCATTATATCCAGTGCCGATCTATTCTAAGCCAGTCATCAATAAACTACGTAATCTGTATCATAAAAAACTGTATCATAATTAAGTAATCTGATAATAATTGTGGTCCGAGAGAATTTGTAGGCTTGGCGAAGATTACCGAAATTCTGGGTTGAATTGAAAATGATTCGTCAGGGATGTGGCAGTAACTGGTCTCGAAATTTCACCATGTGGTTTACACTAACTGTTTTTGAAATGTACGTATATCTTTCTTTACTCTTTATTTTTTAGAGAAGTACGAGGTTGAATACTAATCTCCCAAACATTACTATTTTGATAGTAGTTCAGTGTTTGCAGTTTCATTCAAAAATTAATTTTGAACAAAGACAAGATTTCTTTTTAAACACAACTTCATTGAACCTGATGACGATGCTGATGGTACCGAAGTGGCGACCCTCATGCAGTTTGTCTGCAAGAGGGTCGCCTATGCTGGTACGGTCACGTGTTACGAAAACCGGCTAAAAATGTTACGTGGATAACAAATGCCTTGCCATGGCGTCTCCGCCGGGCCGGAACAAGCGAGGTAGACCAAAGAAGTGCTGGCTTGACGTTGTAAGAGATGACATGCGTGCCAACAAGTTCATAACAGGATGCTAGAAATCGTGCGAAATGGAGGAGTAAGTGTAGGAAAACGGACCGTGGGCTCCAACGCGAAAGCCGCGGATGCAACGGGAGTATATGCTGAGATGACGATGATGGCTGATGGCATGGAAGTGCAACATCTAAATACTAAAATGACGAACGATACTATAGGTACGAATAATACGATAAACTTGTAACAAAATGTACTTACAATCTTTCCGCCTCTTTTTTCCTGCAACTTTGAATTGTTGAGTGGTGGACGTGTGAGTTCGAATTAACGCGTCGTTTTGTTATATAGCAATGATTATTTTGTTGGAATTACCAAGTGCATAAAATGTATTGATTTACTTCGAAATATAAGGAGATTTTGTAGGAAACTCGTGATAACATTGAATTATAGAGAGGTTCGAATTATCGCAAGTTTGAATTAACGAGAGGCGACTGTAGGTACTATGGTAATGAATCGTATGCTTATTACGATATTTATAGCGATAAGACCCATTCAATGACGACAATTGTTTATATATATTACAGTTATTTTTATACTGTTACATATAAATGTTGTCTCACATCGTATATCACCGTTTAATGTGATTGAGGTTGATTATAGCGAAGGCGGGTCATTCGATTTGTTCTGTGAAATACTCGGTTCCAAAAACATTTCATGAAGGAACATCCTTCTAACTGCCACCCTTCCGATATATAGTAATGATACTCGTAGATGTCGATAATTTACAGTAATTTTCGTGGCGCCTTTAAGTAGGTAGGCCACAAAAGTAGGGTCGTTTCACTTAATAAATCCGTTGGACGTCTTTATAATTCACAGGATTTAGAATATAGTCATTGGGGAACTGTCTCGGAAAAATAACGAGGAAAACGTAGCATTTATTATTTGTTTTATTGCAGAGATCATCGCTTTTGTGTTATATTATTCTTGTTTTTCGGGATTTTTAATAAGATTTCTAAGAGGTAACGAAATATTTCTTATTTAAAGGTTTATTCTTCCCACATACAATTTGGCAGATGCAGACCAGAATATTTTTTTTTTCAATCGTCGGGACTTCACGGGAAATATATATTTTTTTGCCTCAAAATAACTAACGGGTTTAATAAGGCAGGATGGAGTTTGTATGGCAGATAAACATCATTACATAACTATTTCAAATTGAGCATATAATAAATTACAGCAACACATTACAGACATACAATAACTTTAAAATAGGCTATGGGCTAGTCTCCATACATAGCTATATCACAATTTATTAACAGACTGAGAATCTGTATCATATCCTAATTGTTCCTAATTAATACAGTTAACGATGCGTAACTGCTATTTTATTAAATCACATATATCGCAACCACTCGCAACGCTGGTCACGAATTAACAAGCGGGTGACGTCACTAGTGATTCATTTGAATTTCGAACCGCAGCCATTATGAGTTTGGTACAACATTGCTTTCGGCCTGAAATGAAAACATAGCTATAATATTCCATCATAGCCAATGGCATAATATGCAGATTCAGTAAGTTAGTATGAAAACATTCACATACGTAGTGCTTGCTTACGTCAACTAAAAACGTATCTATGCAGGTGGCCCACTAGGGCATCGATCACTGTACAAGTGATCGATGCATTAGGCTCTAGGGTAACAGAACTGACGAACATCTCGAGAACAAAAGAAAATAATTTGTTTGAAAGCCAAAACAACATTTTATTATGGATTCACTCTTAAAATTTTAAAACATAATTTATCATACTGTGTGAAAAATTTCAAATGGACACAGTTCAATGTTGATTCATATTCGGAACGTATATTTTTAAGGCCGGTTGCGTTGTGCGGATCAGAGACAATACGGCTCAGCTATGATTAAAACGAGATCCGATTTATTGTTGAGCCGTGCCTACTCATCTTTTTAATATTCGAAATACGAAGCGCTTTGTTGGATAAATCAATAAATTCATATCTGATCTACGTTATTAATTATTTTTATGCTAGCCTAGATACATTGTCCCACTGCTGGGCAAAGGCTACTCAATCCACGTTTCGCTGGTGCGCGTTATTTATATGACTTTTTTGACTTTTCTTTCGCCTGGAGTATTTAAGTAATAATACGAGTATGAAATAATCATTGTATCCGTGAAACAGTCTAGTTGAGAACCTAGTCCTTAGTATTAGTCGTAGTCTTAGTATTTAATAGTGTTAAAATAGAAGTAATATTCTAGACTATTTTACCTCTTATGTATTCTGCCTTAGATCGTCCGAAATACGAGAAGTAAAGGAATGAAAAATTGCATAAAGCTTCAATCATTATATTGTCACATTTAAACACAACTATCTAATTACAAACCACGTTCTTTAATATTAATAAATTATATTTTGTATTTTTACAGCAGTCAAACATTTTTAATACCGATGACGAGACAGGACATCATTTTTTCTTTTTATTCGAATTTTAACATTTTTCGAATCGCGGTACTATAGTAAACTAAAAAGGTTAGTTTTCTGTAAAACGAACAAACCTTATTTTCAACAAATAGAAATAATTTACTTATTAGTGTCGTCGTACAAAATTACCAATAATACATTTATTTATTAGAACATACAGTGTAACAATAGGAGGTCGTAATTATTGTGAGCTTGAATCCAATGAACAATCATGGTATACATTTCTATACGCACACTCCTGATTTTGAACGATTTGGCCTAAACACGACATTATGATTGAACGGAATTTCAATACGATTATATTGGTGTTATTTGATCGTTACGGATCGAGGATTCGAGGATCACTGCCATGATGCCAATGACATCATAAACGCTAATACAACTCAATTTATTGTGATCGCAAGAGGCTTCATTGTGATAAATAAAAGTGAATGACTAGAATGAAATGAGACCTCTACCTACTTCATCCTATGTCATGGTGGTGATGAAAAAACTATAGAACGTAAACATGACATCCAAGTCACGAACAGTTAGCATATGCCTAAACAAACATTACTTAACTTCCAATTGTGATATGTTACACAGTGGTAATATTAGCTTTGTTTAACAAATAGGATTTTTAGCAGCACTTGCAATTACTGATTGGAATAGATTAGTTATTAGTAGTAAGCGGGTATTTATCCACTTTCTCAAAAATGTAGGGGCTATACAATTGCGATCAGTAGGTATCATAATCATCATATTAACTCTACAATCCTATAAAATTTGGGCAATTTGTTTTAATTTTTTTTTCTTTTTTTATAAGTTACTGGCAGCCGCCAGCGACTTCGTTCGCGTGGAGTTAGTTATGCTCCGCTCCTATTGGTCATAGCGTGATGTTATATAGCCTAAAGCCTTAATGAGGCTTAATGGGCTATCCAACGCAAAAAGAATTTTTCAAATCTGACCAGTAGTTTCCGAGATTAGCGCGAACAAACATACAAACAAACTCTTTAGCTTTATATATTAGTATAGATAAACTAGCGCTTGACCGCGATTCCGCTTGATGGTAAGCAGTGATGCGATCATTGATGGTAAAGCGCGCTAATATCAGACCAGTCAAGTATTAAAGCTTTTTGAAAATATTAAATGATATCCTGAAATGATCTAAATACTAATTGTGAATTAAAAATAAAACATTTAACAAATTAACATTACTAGCCTTTACGTTCTACCAACATGAAACCTGTTGAACAAATATTGATTTTCCCAACAACATAAAAACGTCGAACACAATTCACAACAGACTGTCGATGCCAGACAATACGTTATCTGAATTTGTGCAAAGATTAGCACATATCCGCAGCGCGCGGTCACGTGTGTTGATATCGCGTCGTTTCTAATACACAACACTATTCACAAGTATAGTACGCCCAGTATATCTTTGCATAATATGGCAGTGTTGCATGCAAATAAATATTACAGAAACGCCAATGTCAGTACATTTGAATTTAGTTTTCTGTTCCAGCGAATGTCAACGTATACGTAACGGCTATGTAGCCTTCTGTATTGGATTGGAGAAAGTATTTGTTCAAATATTTGCTTTTAATATCGAATTCGGTTGGATGCTGTACAAATAAATAGTAGCTGTTAGTTCTGTGCTTATCAGAAACATGCATAACGTTGATCTGTATAATCAATTTGCTCGACGAAATTGTTTATTTTTATCATTGCGCATAAATACGATCGGTTTGCAAAACTTTCAATTAAAATTTGTCTGTATCAATCAGTATCAATATTGATAGGCTCCAAAATTCAGCCTCGGTTTAAATTATATATACGTACATTCCAAATCTGGAACTTGCTAAACCAAACCTGATTGATTTGATTCAACCAATCAACATGGCAGCTAACTATATTAACAGCAGAGGCTTTCAAGAACCGGGGATGCGTATTTGCGAAATGTAAATATTCGATTGAATTAAAGCATTAATCTAAATAAAATTCATTTATGTAACGCACAGTTTCACGTAGAAGACATATTTTAGAACTTAGTAAGTTTTCAATCAAGTGGTCCTCAAGTTAGGATATGTGAAGGGTATAGTTTGGTATCGAGTAATGCGCACCAACTTTACTTGGACTTTGAAATGCAATATCCATTATCGCAAGTTTTCTGTTCTTTTATCATCTTTGTTTTATTTTCTCTTCTAGAACCATCTTTGGCTGTTTTAAATGCGGATAGATATTGATTATTTGTCCCAGGTTTACATGACACGCTTTGTTGAATTTTAGACAAAAATAAAGGGACCTTTAGCGTTGTTTAGGCTATAGATAGAATCAACGAAACACCTATGTACTATATACCTGTTACTGTTGGCCAACTTGACTGATAATTTAGTGCTCTGTAAAATAAATTACTTCGGACGGAAATAATGCAATAACTGTCAGTTTGACACTAACTTATTATTATCTTATGATATTTTTAACACCCTTGGTCGTAAAGCTGATGTAATCCCACCGGTTTTAAATATGTAAAGCGGGCCATAACAAACGCGTGTGTTATCAAAGCAAATAGTTAAGTTATAGTCCATACAAATTCCATAACAGCATTATTTGTCATTTCAAATAATTATGGAACTGATCGCCGCCGCGTGGCTCTAGCCAGTGAGCAGCGCGCTGTTCCATATTTGAAATGGCAAATAATAATACTAATGGCGGGAAAGCAACAGTGTGCATTCACAGATTGAGTTTATTTAAAATAACTGATGTCCTATTTGAAATAAACAAATTTGTATTTGTTTGTATTTAAATGAGTATTTGTAAAAAAAAACCAGTTTATTCGGTAATTTAAAAACTTGACTGCATGCTCTAGCATCTTTGCCAACATTTTCACGCAGCTACGGCAGAAAATAAACCTCGCGCCATTTTTCTCAAATTTTCTTTTCTTTGTACTTGTATTCTGAATATCTTTTTTCTGTTTCCTCGCAAGTGTGTTAAAAAATGTCGTACGATATACGTGCGTATTGGTTATAACATGCTCGGCTCAATTACACCCTCGCCTACGGCTCGGGCTGAAATTCCGCCTCGCATGTTATAACCATCATTACGCACTAATATCGTAATGTACTATAATCATACTGATTCCGTCAGCTGTAATATATATTATACATCCACATTTCAGAAATCTTAGTCTGTAGGCTTTGCTTACTAAAAATGTACTGAAACAATTTTGTAATAATTTTTCTCACCGTAAGTAATAACTTCAACAATATTATGACTTCATCCGTCTTCTGGCATCAGAGCAAAATTCAGTAGTCGAGTGTACCCACACAATTGAGTTGTCAGAATATTCCTGCGACCTACATTACTATGTGTGAGGGAGACGGAAGATGTCTTCACCACTTTCACGCAGGGTGGAAGGAAATATTTGATGTAAAAGTGAATTGGTAAGGCAGTGTGAGTGATATTCTTTGTTCGGATTATTCGGCGTTCGTGTCTTGTCTCGCCGTATGTTGCGGTTTTGTGAATTGCTTTTGTTGGCAATCTGTATTTTCAAAGGTTTTCTTTGGTGTGGGCGAAATTCACGCTGAAAAGATTTTCTTACGAACTGGGATACACCGCGATGTTTTCCGATTGAGCCGAAAGTCGGCTCAGTATTCATTCGGCCATTAACATTTGATGGTTTTAAAGTTTCGGAGAAATGATTTGCACCTGACACTATTCAAGTAAAAGTCGAAAGCTATTACAAGAACCTCCAATTCCTTAAACCAGTCGAATTATCATAATCCTTTCAGTATTAAACATACAAGACTAGTGCAGATTAATTAGCCACTGGTGCCGATTTTCTTGTTCACAAACTTAAATAATTTTAGGTTATATGCATCTTTTTCTTTCTAATTCAATAAGAAAAGGATAGAAGATAACATTTAAGTTTAATCCTGTCAAATTAAGATATTCCATAGACAGTTTAGACGCGATTATAAATATGGCGACTAAAAATATGCCAGTTTACGTCAGGAGCGCACTAATATGACAGGTCTAAACTGGCATTTTATCTTCTGTCCTTTTCATAATGGAATATAAAGAAAAAGTTGGTCAGAACTTAAATTTAATTTAGTTTGTGAACAAGGTAACCGGGGCCATACTATTTCCAGTGAACCCAAGTAAACCAGGGCACCTTGCTAGTTAATAATTTAGTAGCTCCACTAATTTTATGGGTAGTGGCCGTAACATGTAAGTGATTTATTAAATTAGCCGTGTGTTGTGACGTCATAAATGACACATCAATGAAGGAACCTGTAGGAACCATTAGTATTAGGAAAATGAGCTCATAAATTATTGTAATAATTAATAACGCCACTACCACCACTGCTAATGACAGAGATTTATTTTTGACGTAGGTAATTTGATTTGTGACAGTTTATTTCTCATCACTTAGTTACGTTTGTAGCTTGGCACACGTGGAAAGACTTAGGTGTTATGATTTTTTTCTAAAGTACGTTCCTATTTTACAAGTTTTTATTTTAGGTTTTTAAAATAACTGTTGTATAATAACAAACCTTTAGTAAGTAGATTTAGAAACCTCTTGCGTAATCAATCATTTAATTTTCATGCTTACATCTTTGGGGCCAGCCATCTCCTTAATTAATAATGAGACTAATCCTATCTTGTCGTGTTGTATCCTTCATTAAGCAATGTCCCGCACCTGCAAAATGATCTATTAAATATTAAACCAAAGACATAAGATTTACAGAAAATGATACAAGAAGGAATTAAGTGGTGTCGATGTAGGTTGCGTCCCTTAATCTGTACCCAGTATGTAGCTCAAGGCTGTCTAGTTGGCACTCCTCCACCATCTACGAGGCTATGTTCTGCGTCCTAGGATTTACTAACCTTGGCATATTGACCAACGTTTTCTTTGATATATTCGGCACAACTGCATATGTTTTTGAGTGTGAAAACTAAAAGCTTCAGGTTGGATTTTCTTACATATTTTTCACCAGTTGTACACCGCGCAAATGGGCCTTATGCTCAAGGTCACTCAAAGAGCAATGGAGAGCTGGCTATACTTGGGGTTTCATTGCGTGATCAAAATCAGAAATGAGGAGATCCCTAGGAGAACGAGAGTAACCAACATGGCCTGAAGAAATGCAACACTTAAGTAGCAGTGGGCCGGGCACATTGCCCGTAGAATCTATGCCCGGGCCTACGGGTTCTCCAGTGGCGACCACGCGGCACGCACCGAAACAAGCAGCGTGGGTAGGCCCCGGACAAGGTGAACCGATGACTTGGTAAAGGTCGCGGCAAGCCGCTGGATACGGGAGGTGCAAAACCGGTCGTCGTGGAGATACTTGGGGGAGGCCTATGTCCATCAGTGGACGTCTTTCGGCTGAAATAATGATGATGATGATGTACACCGCGATTTTACCCGCATAAATTTCGATCGCGTATGGCGTAGGGTAATCGGGATAAAAGGTTTCCTATTTGTAAATCCTGGTTATAAACTATGTATATTTTGCAATCTATTTCATTTACTATCGTGCGTCTGTGTTTATCGCACTGACCACGTGTTACTATTATGGAAGTTATAAGAATTGGTTACTTATCGCTTGTTGTTACTCTGGAGTTGAATAAGATTACGTTCGCTTACTACCGGCGCCATGTTTACAAACATTCGAGTATTTTGTTTTATGGATACAGTCATTGAGAGATGATTGAATCAGATCATCAGCCCGCGAGGTGAATTACAGACTATTGTCAATGAGAGGAGGCCTGTATCTCGGCAATAAACTAATGGTTCTTTTAAACGATTACACAGATTACATTAAAAATAAGTGTAGGTACATATTACAGTAGTCCGTTTATGCGTTTTGATAATATCTTAAACTGTGTCGTAAATACATATTCACTAGACTGTTCTATACAGAGTTTGGCCAATTCTTATCCGACAAACAATCTTAAAACCGCTACAATTTCGTAGGCACTGCTTTTTGTGTGACAGCCGGCAGAGGGCGAAAATGCGAGAGGCCCATCAAAGAGACCCTCCACTCGCTAAACACAAGTGCCCTCCGCAGACTACCTGCCTCATTAGCGTGGATTTGTGGACTCTTTACAACCACTCCTAATTCGTTTGAATGTTCAATTATATGTTTGGTTACGTTTGCCTATGATGTTTGGTGCACAATTTTTTTTAAACTTTGTAAGCTAGTGCTTAAAAAGTTTAAAAAACCGCGATCCTACCTGGTGTTAAGCAGTGATGCAATGATTGATGGTAAGGCGCAGTAGTTTTTTTTTAAATAATTATAAACTAGCGCTTGACTGCAATCCCGCCTGATGGTAAGCAGTGATGCAATCGTTGATGGTAAAGCGCGCTAGTTTATTAAGCTCATTCACTTAAAAAACCTTAGTGAATAGGAAGGAAGACGGCAGTTGAGCGAGGAGTTTATATAGAATACTCGTTTATTATTACATGCTTTTTATTAGCTTCACTTGTTTGTTTGCTTGCTTGCTTGTTTGTTTGTCCGTCTCTAACTTTTTGGACTACGAGTGAGCGGCTCATTACTGTAAAATGTCCTACCGTTTTCAATACGTTCGTGCGTTCGTATTTTTTTAAAAAAGAATATCGAACTATAAAGTTGAAAATAATTAAAAAAAAAAGCGTGAGGCGCTTTGTGCCATAATTTTTGTATATTTAGCGCCTCTCACTTTTTTTTTAAATTATTTTCAACTTTATAGTTCGATATTCTTTTTTAAAAAAATACGAACGCACGAACGTATTGAAAACGGTAGGACATTTTAGTAATGAGCCGCTCACTCGTAGTCCAAAAAGTTAGAGACGGACAAACAAACAAGCAAGCAAGCAAACAAACAAGTGAAGCTAATAAAAAGCATGTAATAATAAACGAGTATTCTATATAAACTCCTCGCTCAACTGCCGTCTTCCTTCCTATTCACTAAGGTTTTTTAAGTGAATGAGCTTAATAAACTAGCGCGCTTTACTATCAACGATTGCATCACTGCTTACCATCAGGCGGGATTGCAGTCAAGCGCTAGTTTATAATTATTAAAAAAAAAACTACTGCGCCTTACCATCAATCATTGCATCACTGCTTAACACCAGGTAGGATCGCGGTTTTTTAAACTTTGTAAGCACTAGCTTACAAAGTTTAAAAAAAATTGTGCACCAAACATCATAGGCAAACGTAACCAAACATATAAGGTAAGAGTACCTATTTCCGTTAATGTCCCGGTAGCCGTTAACTAGTCAGTTTTTTAATATTAGCGTCTTTCTAGCAAAACTAAATTAAAATTTGCAAATATCAATTTATTCTTGGTACTATTTTATACAATTCTGATGGCGACACTCATCAAAAAGTTTAATAATGTAAAAACTATGAGAAAATAAAAGTACGGTATAGTAAAATTATCTATAAGTACAAAGTTCTGTCAGTGAACTACGAACCCACCCGGTCGCAGAAATTATCTAGCCATACTTCGACGGATAAAATTAAGGTAAAAGTGTTAATTTTTTTAATAAATTGTGTATATTATTTAACGATTTAATCTATAAATTGAGGTAAATCTCATCGAAAAGTAAATAATTTTACATGTTACATCTATTGGTACACTCAAACCCCTACTTGACCCAGTATCCGGTAAAAATGTGCGATTTTTACCGGATATTGGTACACTATCAAACCAGTTACATACGTTGCACCAAAACCCGTTATTCTATTCTTATTGCTTTGGAATAGATCTCATTTTCCTTTGAAACTGTAGATTATATTAAATATTTTCTGCCGGATACTGGGGCATGCCCTATCAGCTGCATTTAAATCCGTTTATAGTCCTTATTGTCTTGAATTAAGCATTATTTTCCTTTGAATCAAAAGGATGTAGTTACTAGACATTTAGTTTGTTTTGGTACCACGTGAATTTGGTTGCGTTTTTTTGTATGGTTTACCACTTTTTGTACTGGTTGCGTTACAAGCTTTTCTTGAATCAGCTATGAAGTATATAAAAAAGCCTACTGCGACTAGAATGTGAATAATTTGTTTTGGAAATCAAAAAATTAAACATGTTTATTTCTTAGCAGATGGTAATTTAATTATTTAAACATGGTTTTGGGATTTAACAGCATAGTGGCCAAGTATTTTGTCATGCAACGTACACCGTGGTATACCTACCATATGTAGTGTATGGTACTCCAAACAGTACGGTATATGGTAGTGTTGGTACGATATACGGTACGGTACTCCAAACAGTACGATATATGGTAGTATACCGTACTGTTTGGAGTACCATGGAGAAAATGGTAGTTCCTAGCTGAAACTGAAGCAAGGGCGAAAAGCTCTTGGCTATTTCATTTACATAATGCAGTTCGAGTCCTAACATATGTCTTTCTTTTATTTATTTTTTGATGACTATGCCTCATTAGTTGGAACTCTCGTCTACATATTCTTACGCCCGTACTTTCCCATATTTCCAGCACGGCTTTCATTTGTACTCATTAAGTCACTCACGTGAGTTCTGATTTAGGAGCAAGTCTCAGTCGGAACAGGTGTTAAAAATCATTAATAAGTACTAAATATTGATTTGCCATAATTGAATCTTTCTAGAGATTATTATTATTTAAAGGTAATTTTGCATATTTATCTACCTTCAATTATTTTTCGAAAGATCTAACTCATTCCATGTTTTCAAACTTCTGGTGCCGTAAAAACCTTCGAACTGACTTGCTTGCTTGAGTGTGCCGCCATAATAAAAGATACCCTGGATCACAGGCAAATGAAGGGACACGGGTGGGTTAAAACAGACCCTCACCCTTCCGCTCCGCTCAATGTGGACTTTTTTGGATGAATTAGAATTAGAATTTATTTATTTGTAAGAATATTGTAGTTACAAGTTGTTATATACAATTCACGTCCAAAATATTCTGCTGTCTTTCAGCGTACAAACATTTTTAAGCAGTAAAAATAAATTGATTAAAAATTAAATAATTAATGAATTATACATGTATTAAAAAGTCAAATAAATGAAGAAAAACATAATTATACAAACTACTACTGTCCAAATACCCATATCATATACATTATTACTGTCACTAATAATAATTTTAAAAAGTATGATTTAAAAATTCATTAACAGAATAAAAACACATGTCTAAAAGCCAAGCAAACATTTTACATTTAAATTTATCAATTGGTAACATTCTGAACGCAGGTGGTAATTTATTATAAATTTTTATTGTCATACAACTGGCATTTCTACTGTAGAGGTGTAGTCTCTGAGTAGGAACTAACAGTTTCCCAGAATTTTTTCTTTTCTGTCTTTCCGATACATGTTCACTCAGTGAGTATAAATGAGGATATTTTTTCACAAATAGGCAAACCTCAAAAATATATAGACAGGGAAGTGGAAGAATTTTTAATTCTTTAAATAATGGTCTGCAATGGTCTAAGTATTCTGCTCCACTCATGGCTCGGATACACTTTTTTTGTACTTTGAACGCTCTGTCCACGTCCACCGAATTTCCCCATATAACAAGGCCGTAACGCAATATTGATGAAACGTACCCATGATAGGCACTTAGGACTGTATTTTTGCTGGATACTAATCTCAACTTGCGGAGAGCATATACAAACTTATCAAGCCTACTGCATACTCTTTCTACATGATCCTTCCAATTCAGTTTGTTGTCAATTATTATACCCAAAGATAAAGCTGATGGTTCCGGTTGCAAAATTGTATTACCATATTGAATTATTGTTGGTGTAGCTAACAAGTTGCATGTTTGAAATTGTACCACTTTGGTTTTATTTATATTAACATGAAGATTATTGTCACTTAACCAGTTAATTACATTAATTAATTCAGTCTTAGTACAATCTTTTAGGTCAGTTTTGTTGGAACATTTTATCACTAAAGTGGTATCGTCCGCAAATTGTATACATTTACATTTTAAACATTTCATAAGGTCATTTATATATAATACAAATAATAGCGGACCCAGTATGCTTCCCTGTGGAATGCCAGAACTGTTAATTTTTAATTCTGAGCAATACATCTTCCTCGTTTTTTTTTCTATTCTAGATATAACAGTTCTCTGTTGGCGATCAGACAAATAACTCTTAAGCCATGCATGAGCCTTGCCTCTTATTCCATACTTTTCTATTTTGTGGAGTAGACGTTCATGTGATACAAAATCAAATGCTTTGCTCATATCCAAGAATACTGACAATGCAGACATTTTATTATTAAGAGCTTCAGTGATTAGTTTTACTAAGGAAAAACAGGCCAGAGTTGTTGAATAGTTTTTTCTGAAGCCAAACTGAGTCTCCACAATCAGGTTATGTTTATTTAAGAAGCTAATTATTTTGCCATGCATAGCTTTTTCAAAAATTTTTGCAAAGATTGGAATCAGTGTAATGGGCCTATAATTACCCATATCAGAACAGTTGCCCTTTTTATATAGTGGTTTAATTATAGATTCCTTTAGCTGGGTTGGGAAAATACCTTTTTCAAATGAGAGGTTTATTAAATACCTAAGAGGGGATGCAATAATTTTTGCACTTAATTTAATTATTTTAGTCGCTACTTCGTCATATCCGGTTGAATGTGAGTTATTCAATGAATTAATTATTCTAATAATGTCAATTTCATTTACTGGAGTCAAAAATATGGTATTAATGTTATTATCAATGTCAATGTTGTCTACGTTATAATTGTTATTGTTAGATTTTTGTGTCAGTTCGACAAAATAGTCATTAAATTGGTTACATATGTCATAAGGATTAGCGATTTTTTTATTACAGATTATTAGTTCATTTATATCGTTGTTGTTATTTGATTTGTTTGAGTTATTTTTTATGATTGACCATGTCGCTTTACATTTATTTTTAGCATTGTTTATAAAAATGGTGTTATTTATTTGCTGTGATTTTGATATGCATTTTTTTAAGATCTTAGTATAATTGCGGTATTGTTTCTTGTGGTAATCTTTACTTATAGCATCGTGCTGATATGCATAATATAAAGCTCTCTTCTTCATGCATGATATTTTTAAACCCATACTAAGCCATTTGTTTTTAATAGGTTTATTGGTCTTTTTGACGAGTATTTCGGGAAAACACAATTTATAGAAGAGCGTGAACAAGTCGTGGAATAAATTAAATGCTTTATTGCAGTCTGTCTCCACGTACATTTCACTAAAACTCAAGGCTGCTAAGCAATCTAGAAACTTTGTTACGTTGCTCTTACCGTAATCTCTTTTCGAATATTTTCGTTATCTTTTTGAGAATACATCATATGACTTTTTTTTAAATAATTGAGCACAAAGCGCTACCTAACCTGGAGGAAAGCTCAGCTTGGACCCAACAGCGCTGTGCCATAGTCGCGACACTTGGTGCCGGTGATATCTCACTCCCGGCCGTAGTACAGTTCATGGTCGAAAGCGAAGAAGGAAGGAGCGTGGGGGATGCTATGGCCTCTTTTTGCGAGAAGGTAGTGCATGCAATGGAGGCTGCAGAAAGGGAAAAAGAGCAAGACTCTCACTCCACTCGCATGAGAAGGGTAGCCAGGCGTCGAAGGGCGCTTCACGATCTTTGGCCACCATAAGAAGGACCATGCGGGCGACGAAATTGGGGCCGTATCGTCGCTCGAGCGTGACATGCAGTATGCGCAGCTTAGTGGAAGGATGTGTGGTCGAGGAATCGGCCGCACTTGGTCCCCACGTGTGTGGGGCGAATGTACAAGTATCTGCCGGGTCCCCGACTCATGGTACTGGAAGGAATAGTGGACGTTTAGATGGTAGGAGGCCGACATAACCCTCCCTTATTCCCAGACGAAATAAGGGGGAAACTTTTTTAATCGGATTTATCCACGATAAAAAAGCAAAAGGTCGCATCTTAAAAACCTTCTCAAGTCGCCTCCTCACTCTACCGATTTCTACTCCTACTCCTTCAGAGTGCACGTCTTCTGTCCTTTACTTTTTACACGCTGTCTTATTGCAGGTATGCCGAAAGAGCTTTTTATTATATAATCATCTCTGTACCTTTTATCTGTTTTGTTTTTTCTTTTTGTTAATATATTAAATGGTAAAATAAATAAATAAATAATTTCAGATGTCACTAAGGAGCAGTTATTGGATAGTGTTAGTTTATTTATTAAAAAAATTAAGCGAGAAAATGCTTTTAATAATGGCAGACTCGGTCATTTGGTTGAAGCTGCCGCCTGTAGTAGGCCAGCAAGTGTCTCAAAATCTGATGCACACCCGTGCTTTATAGTTCAGGAAAGCAGTTTAAGGGCGTGGTTTAAAGAAGTGATGGACTATTGACACATCTCATCACATTCAATCACAGAAAGAATGACAATCCACGACGGACAGAGTTTGTTTGTTTCTTTTTATATAGGTATAGGTACTTTATAAAGCATACATTATAAAAAGTTAAAACAAATCGTGTTTATTTGTTGGTTAAATACGGACCCTAATGTTTTTCAGTAATATTTTATTTGAATATATTGTATTTCTATGAACTTTAACGTAAAGCAATAGAGTACAATTTTGCGGCAAAAATTACCGGTTACCGGGACAATTTAACGTTAACTAGTACAACTCTACCGGGTACTGGTACAATTGGCCCTTTTTGTAGTTTTATTGTTTTATAGTTAATTAAATTTTACACTAGTTCAATAGAATCATAATATACTAAAAGTATATTAAATTATCTAAACAGTCAAGTAAAAAATATTTTTGTAAGTCTTCTAGTTTTAGCCTAGTTCTCATGCAAATTCGGCGAAGTTCATAACTTAACTGTTACTGGGCCGTTTACCTTAATTGAACATTCAAACGAATTAGGAGTGGTTGTAAAGAGTCCACAAATCCACGCTAATGAGGCAGGTAGTCTGCGGAGGGCACTTGTGTTTAGCGAGTGGAGGGTCTCTTTGATGGGCCTCTCGCATTTTCGCCCTCTGCCGGCTGTCACACAAAAAGCAGTGCCTACGAAATTGTAGCGGTTTTAAGATTGTTTGTCGGATAAGAATTGGCCAAACTCTGTATAGAACAGTCTAGTGAAATATGTATTTACGACACAGTTTAAGATATTATCAAAACGCATAAACGGACTACTGTAATATGTACCTACACTTATTTTTAATGTAATCTGTGTAATCGTTTAAAAGAACCATTAGTTTATTGCCGAGATACAGGCCTCCTCTCATTGACAATAGTCTGTAATTCACCTCGCGGGCTGATGATCTGATTCAATCATCTCTCAATGACTGTATCCATAAAACAAAATACTCGAATGTTTGTAAACATGGCGCCGGTAGTAAGCGAAGTTTTCAATACGTTCGTGCGTTCGTATTTTTTTAAAAAAGAATATCGAACTATAAAGTTGAAAATAATTTCAAAAAAAAGTGAGAGGCGCTAAATATACAAAAATTATGGCACAAAGCGCCTCACGCTTTTTTTTTAAATTATTTTTAACTTTTTAGTTTGATATTTTGTAAAAGCATGTTTTTTTATTTTTTTAACTATATTTTTTAAATATTTAAGCCTTGTACTTTAAGCTTATGCCAATCATAATTTTACTACAATTGCAATCATCAACATTACCTACCTGTTCTTCAGTAAAGGTTAAGGCCGTTTAAAATAGATCTTCAAAACTGTGAGGCGTTGTATGAGGCCTTTTTAAACGTTACTTAGCACGTGCTTTTACTTAGACGTGTTTCCGTCGCTGTCTTACAATTGTCATTTTAGTCAGTAGCAGAAATTAAGCTTAGCCGAAGTATATGCCGAGTAACTTTCTCAGGTTTCGTAAAAGCCCATAAAAAGTTTCTTTTTGCCTCACAATACCGACACCCAACAAATTGCAAACAAGAGTATTTAATTAAGTATAGGTTATCGGCAAATAGTGGGTGGTCGGGTGCACAGAGCACTAAGATTAACCCGTAGATAACCTAACAATTAAATACGTGACAATAATGTCAATGATTGATAAACAGTTCAAAATTAGGTTTCAACGGCATTACATACACGATACAATTTGACTCAGCAATAATATTTGCTCACCAGAAGCGTTTCTTTCCCTCGAACAAGAGATTAATCTGTAACAGAATTTCCTAAATAAGAAACTCAATAAAATGGCTGGGAATTAAAACTAGAACCCCACGCCAAGCAGCCACGCTCTTTATCACTAAACAAATGAAGCCGGCTAACTTAACCGAGTTTCTAATTTCTTTTCCATTAAGAAGACAGCTTCCTCCCACGCCAGGTTAACAGCTCATTACGCAACACATGCCTCTAATCAATCAATCAATCAACAAGGATGCGATAATTTCACAACAACAAAAAGACAAAACCAACAAAAAGATCAACCATGCATGTCACTCATTTTTAAACCTTTTTCAAGACACATTCGAAATTGCGACTTTCAGTTGGAAACACTTCTCTAAGACACGGTTGTTACTTGCGACTTTCAGTTGGAAACATTTCTCGAAGTCACGGTTGATGCTTGCGACTTTCAGTTTGAAATACACCCCTTGCACGTGCTTGCATTTAATTATGGGAGAACTGTGAGTTGTAAGCATATAATATAGCAGACATAGTACCGTCCAGTCGCTTATGCGCTGGCGTTTCCAACTTTAGAAAACTGACAAACAACTATTTCTAAGTAGTTTGGTCTGTTCTTAACTCATAATAGCTAAGTTCACTCCCAAATAAAACAGAAACTTCCTAAGTATTTAGCTAATCTGTTTCTAAAATGCACCTCAATATAAAGCTAAGCTGCTTATACAAACACAGCTAAAGGTTGGTAATACACTGCACTACCCGGGTTAAAACATGATGGTCTGAAGATAGTGGCTCGCGTGTGTGAATGCATTGGCCCACTTCCCTCCGTGTGCCAGCAGACAGCTTACTACTTGAGTTGAAGCTTTGTTTATCATGAGATTAGCTTGTAGTAGTTCTTTGATTAACGTAAGCTTTTGAAAATTTTGCCACGCTGAATGGAGCAAAGATTTTCTCAATCTGTAATTACTTATTAAAATAGCAAGATGCCTGTGATGGTTTTCTTGTAGGTTAGGTAACTTTCTTTTACTCTTAACATATTTATAAATCGCTTTAAAACGCAAGCCCTACGTGAAGAAAGTAGTCTGCGAGTCTAAGTCTCCGAACATCCGTAACGGTCTCCAAAGCCTAGAGCACAGGCGTAGAGTAGCCAGCCTTTCGGTATTCTATAGGATTCATTTTGGTGAGTGTGCGAAGGAACTGCATGATTTAGTTCCCCCATCTCCGTTCCACCATCGGACGACCCGTCGCACGGCGAGTTTCCACCTTTACGTCGTTAACACCACTACGATTCGGCCGACGCGTTTCGCCTCCTTTCATACCGCGTACATCAAGGGACTGGAACAATTTGCCAGCGGCGGTGTTTCCGTCGGACTACAATTTGAGTGTCCTCAAGCCTAGAGTGAATAGGCTCTTAATAAACTAGTGCGCTTTACCATCATCGATTGTGTCACTGCTTACCATCAGGCGGGATTGCGGTCAAGCGCTAGTTTATAATTTGTAAAAAAAAAACTATATAGATGTAGACTTGTTAACTCTACAAGGTATATCTTGTTTCTGTGTATGGTTTGATCTTAAAATGGAGAGGCGACTTTTGTCTATGGACTTTCGCTTTCTTAGCTGGCAAAAACGGCTATATTATCGTGTCTTTGTAATAACGGGTTGAGTTACAATTGAAAGCTATGTCACCTGGCTACTTTGGATTCAGTGGAGAGGCGTGCGAAGAGGCTGATTGGCGACCCAGACTTAACTCGAAACGGTCTCCAAAGCCTGGAGCACAGGCGTAGAGTAGCCAGCCTTTCGGTCTTCTATAGGTTGCATTCTGGTGAGTATGCAAGGGAATTGCATGATTTAATTCCCCCATCTCCGTTCCACCATCGGACGACCCGTCGTACGGCGAGTTTCCACCCTTACGTTGTTGACACCACTACGACCCGGACGAAGCGTTTCGCTTCCTCTTTTATACCGCGTACATCGAGGGACTGGAACAATTTGCCAGCGACGGTGTTTCCGTCACATTACAATTTGAGTGTCTTCAAGGCTAGAGTGAATGGGCTCTTAATAAACTAGCGCGCTTTACCATCAATGATCGCATCACTGCTTACCATCAGGCGGGATTGCGGTCAAGCGCTAGTTTATAAACTATAAAAAAAAAAATCTAAACTCAGTAAGTTTTCTGATTTTCTCCTTCAGCAATCACATATCTACTCTCATATTTATTCTCCCAAATGCTCTGTAACTTATTTTACTCTGAGATTGAATAAATCACATTCCGCCATTCCTATTTACCGCAGTACGTCATATATCATATAGTAAGACTGACCTCGTGGTCTTAGATTAGCATCATCTTCCAGACAGGATTACATCCAAATTTTCGTGGCTTACCAGCCTGCCAATAACTTTAGCCTTGTAAAATAATATACCCAAATCCGAGTCGAATAACAGTGTGACATTCGTAGGGAATATATTGGAACCGAAACCAGAACCTATATCGGAGATTTGTTGGAATGTGCAAAATCCGATAGGAAATGTAGCTAGGTACTTTAACAGGCCCTTTTTAGTAGTGTTGCCCAAATTCAGTCTTGGTCTTGCAGTCTTGGTCTTGTTCTTGCGTTTTTGCAAGACCAAGACCAAGAACAAGACCGCGTATTTTTAGCAAGACCAAGACCAAGACTGACCGTGCAAGACTTGAGCAAGAACAAGACATAGCCTGCAAGACTCTTGCGTCTTGCAGCTAGGACTTAGCGCTATTTCACTGAGTAGTTAGGTGTAACTGTTCGGTGTATAGGTAGGTACGCTTAGGAATTCTATGAGACGCAAAAAACTGTATCAAAGAATATGAAAAACTGCGCATTACGACTAATACCATAAACATAGCGAATAAAAAAATATGTATTAAAATCAAACTGAGTGCATGCATAGTTATGTTTTAACCATCGGCACTTTGATAATGCGGCATCAATCAAAGGTTTTGTACTTACTTCTCAAAGAAATTTGCCGCTTTTCGGAAGTACATGGTTATGATACACGCGCCGGCGGCTTCTTTTGAAATCTAAAACAATCGTTGCCGCCACGCCGAAATCATAACATTTGACACTATTTGATTGCCGCCATAGGGCGTAGGTATACTCATGCAAAATAATTTCGAATTTTAAGAGTACCTACAGGTGTTCCAAAGAATAAATAAGTTTCAGAGTGCTTAGAATGAAAATGAATACATTATACTGATCACGCAAGTAGTATTATGATTAGGATAAAATGGTAAGGATAGGTAGTAGATGTCATATTAATTCATTCTAGTAAGTATATATTATAATATTGATTACTTATATGGTTTTAAACTAATTACTTAGGTACTATTTTTGTACATTTAGTCATTATATTTCTTAAGTTTTTACAAGAAAAAATAGCAAAAAAGTGTTCAAATATCACCCGTTTAATAAATATTGTAGCCACTTTTAAATATACTTGAAACGTGTAAAAAAATTCTACAAAAATTTGTTTTTTTACATGTTTTAGCAAATGTAAGCTTATAAATCATAAATGTTTATTAAGAAACAGTTACTTCCATGGAAAACGACATATAGGTCAGTTGATTTTTCGAATTTCTTATCAAATCTTCAGTTATTTATTAATCTGCTTGATCTTTACTATGGCTATGTTAATTCAAGTTCACAATGTTCCAATTCTAATACGTTTTTCTAAGATTTAAAGTAAACTTTAATAAATAGTAATAGACTAATAGGTAATTGCAAGACTTGCAAGACTCTTGCTGCAAGACCAAGACCAAGACCAAGACTGGGAGCGCAAGACCAAGACCAAGACCAAGACCAGGTGTATTGGCGCAAGACCAAGACCAAGACTGGCTAAGTCTCGTCTTGTTCTTGCATTTGGGCAACACTACTTTTTAGGTACTATTAGCTTCGCAAAGGCTATATGATAGATATTTTAGCGATAGGCCATTACGAATGCTATCAAAACACAAGGAAATAGAATCTTGAACGAGAATAGCATCCGTCTGTGAAAATTTTGACACACACATCATTAACTTTTTGAATATTTTGGTGGGAGCTTTTTTTATTATCCGCGTTTGTATAGATCCTCGAACCCTAAGGGTACTTACACAAAATAGTCAGTCTGTATGAATAGCTGAAAGGGTTTGATCAGTTTTATTGTAGATCTTTCCCGATCAATCTTCTCCTTGAAACTAATCTTTCAATTTAAACTTTGTTTAACTTTAGTCCTGTTTAAACTTACATAGTTCAGGCTAATACAAATCGCTCTATTTCCCCCAGCCGAAGTTTTTACGCCCGTACGATTTTTAATTTCCGTATCAGCATGGGTGACTTCCGGCTTCCAAGGACACAATTACTTACCATACGTCATAGCCGACGTTTTACGAAATCTTTAGCCGTAAGTACTTCTATGTTGGTAAATGAAATATCGTTGTCGACCTGGCTGAAAATAATTATAGAGCTCAACTGTCGCTAAATAATTAATTTTACTATTGTTGCCGAACTTAATAAGTTTGCCTAACAGGCAGTGGTTCTTAATATGACACACAAGGCTTTTGCCCATGTGGTTTATATGCTCTTGTATAATACTTATTAATTAGATGTATAAAATTATTTAAACTAGTATACACTTAACGTATATATTTATTGTATAATTTATGTAAATAGTACACTGTAGACTACCTACATTATTTCTTTATCCTTCCCCTTAGAATTCCATCCAAAGGTTGTCTGTAAAAGATCGCTCTTAGCGATAAGACCGCCCATTGTGTCACCCTTTGTAAAATATTTTTATTTATGTTCTGTAATCTATATGGTGTACATAATAAAGAGTATTCTATTCTATTCTATTCTATTCTATACAGAAACTGCAGAACGCACCTGTATGCCTAGTACGAGTTTTTATTACGAGACTCGATCGTCGATATCAAGCACGATCTACTCTACGCGATCTACTGCAATACTAGACATACGCCTAGTATGAGTTTTCATTACGAGACTCGATCATAGCAGCTAGTTATTGGCTAATACAACTGTATTGCAAAAATCTCATCTTAAAGATAACTTAAAGTGAGCTGTCATACCAACTGATGCTTGGTATTGACATTATTGATATCTCACTTCAACAAAGCTTCTGGTGCTTTTCATACAGAACAGACCAGCTGGTCAACAACCACTGGCCGCTCAAAGCCAGTAGGCCTTTAAAAATAATTTAGACGATACGTATCCTATTTACACCCGTGACAGTAGGAGATTCAGTCTATTTATACTAAAAAAATTGACAATCACTGCGAAGTAAAAATATAGGTAACTGAAATGCATTTTTTTATTTGATTCTGTTTATCACAGGACAGAAGATAAATATGAATATAGTCCTGCAAAATAATCCGCACCTGACGTAAATTGACTAAACATAAATTACCATCATACCACCCTACGCGCGTTGGTGGACCGATGGGACTCTCCGATGTTGGCTCGCTGGATAAGACTGCACGCAGTCTTAAAGCGATTTTCCACCATCATCGGGGACTCCACTCGATCCGCCATTTATTGATAAAAATGTATCTTTGTCATATTTTATGCGTTACTAACACTAGTTTATAAACTCAAAATTGTACTAACAAATATGGAATAATCTATAATAAATGAATTATTATGTTTATTATTATTATTATAAATTTAGTTTGTGAACAAAGGACTCGGTACCAATGTCTTATATAGCTACTCGTATGTTTTACTTAATTGATGTATTTGTGACGTGCGTGTGTAGTCGAGAATGATTCAATTTTGGGGCCAAAAAACTAGGATTTTGGTTTTCTAGAATTTTTATTACACCTGGTATCATACAGTCACGACGAATCAAATGACACCTCGTAAGTCAAAATCCGTCAAGCAATTGCTATAGGGCTTGCCAAAGAAACGGACATAAATGTTACATACATACATAGATACATTCGAAAAACGTTACCGCCCTTTCTTCGGCAATCGGGTGAGAGGTAATGAACGTTTTCATTTCTCATATTCGGAAAGTAGTATTTTCTTGATCTGATTGTTGGGTAGAAAGTGTTATTTCCCTCCCTAGAGCGGGAAAAACTCATACAAATTACTTTCCACCTAAGGGTCGGAATGAACTTTAAAAATAGAACTGCTGTCAGCTGTGAAGAAATTTGTGTAACAAAAACTAATAAAAAAAAATGCAGCGGCAATGTGAGTTTCTAAACAGCCAGTGTGAACTTAGCGCAAACTTCATTGAGCGAAATAGGTCGCAACCATAGAATTAATAAGTACGATAGTCCCTACTTATTAATTCTATGGTCGCAACAATAACATGGTTATTTCCATATTTAAAATTTAAAAATTCGACATAAATTAGCGGGATACCAATCTGTTATGTATCTGTGACGGAATTTAAAAAATACTTATTTTCCTCATATTCGAAATGAAAAGTAGAGTGTTTAACACGGGTAAAAGAATCAATTCCTACTCGGACTATAGCCGCCCTCGCTACGCTCGGCCGTCTAAATACCTCGGGAATTGATTCTTTCCACCCTCGGCTAACAATCTACTATTTGATGTTTAATATTTAACCTGTATTTCATTTAGTGAAACACTTCAAATATTGATAGTGTAACAAGCAGAAACTTGTAATGTCGTCGATACTTAATAATAGCGTTTGGTCTGTTATTAGTTACCTAGTTGATTACATATGTAGCTGTTGTTGTGCTGTTTGGGGATCGTTGTTTGCCTGATAATGAATACTGTTTATATTTAAAAAAATATATGTATTCTTATTGTATAAAAAAATTCGTGTCACAGTGTTTGTAGCCAAATAAATTCCTTCAAAACGGCTTGACCGATTTCTATGATTTTTTGTGCATATTTGGTAGTGGTTTGAGAATAGATCGTGAACGTGTAGAGATTGAAATCGTTTTTTTGCAACGTTTGCCGGGTATCTACTACGATAAACATATGTCCCGGTGATTTCTTTTATTTAGCCGATTTCTCCATAGCATTCCAGAGGAACACAAGAGGACATGAAACTTCAACTGGCAAAATGTGGCGATACGTGTGTGCCTGACCCTCCGGTAATACAGGCGAGATATTCGTTGTGTGAGCTACACCGTGTATAGCACACGCACACGTACAGGGCAGCTCAACACGCATAGCGGTCCAATACTATTTTTAGAAGTCAACGAAGAAACTTTTTTCCGCACTCTATTTAATTATTTTCACTTTGAGTTAAGTTTGCTTCTAAACAATAAACGCTAAATATGTGGTAGTCTTTCGCAAAGGCCTTTTAGAGAGGACCCGTAAACGCCAGCAGTATATTATTAAACAACAAATAGTGTGTTATATAATGTATAAAGTATCCGGGATACTAACGTGTAAATCCCTAAAACGTGTAAAAAGTTCCTGCTGCATATTAACGATCTGCTGATGCCCGGTATCTATGGGTATGCAGATGACAGCATAGTTGTAGAGAGATACTTGCTGGATGCTCGGGCTAGTAGGGAATCAATCCGGTCCGAAAGGGAGGCCATGGTTGAGCGAACGAGTGTTGCACTGCAGGCGGTCTCCGAATGGGGCAATGCCAATCTTGTAGCATTCAATGCCGCCAAAACACAGGCGTGTCTTTTCACCGCCAAAAGGAAGCCCGTTCACCTTGGCCCCTACTTTTCGGAATGTGTCCTTGGAGTGTTCCGACCGCCTTCAGCTTTTGGGAGTTGAGATTTCCTCGAACCTTAACTTTGGATTATTTAGATTATTTAGAAGACAAAAAAGCTTGGGACTGAGGTGCTCGCTCTGTTAAGCATTGTTAATTGTTATTAAGCAATATGCGTAATTATAAGGTAAATTATTGTAAACATTTTCATTTTTAATGTCTGGACTTGAAAAAAGACGATGATCCTTGAGTTTGTTTCGGCCATTTCTTCTCAGAGGTAGTCAGCTAGGAAATGCCGGCTTCATCTAGTTAAAAAAATAAAATAAAAAATAAACATGACGTGTAAAAGTGATCAGTGATCCTACTTGCTTAATAAACGATTTCGTTTCATTTCATTTGGGCGGTTCATTGAGTCCAAAGCCAAGGTGGCTGCCAGGAAACTTGGCGTTATCGCAAAGGTCCAGCAGTACTTCACACCTGGGCAGCTTCTAATGTTATACAAAGCACAGGTCCGTTCGTGTGTGGAGTACTGCAGCCACATTTGGGCTGGTGCTGCCAAGTGTCACCTGGCCACTTTGGATTCAGTGCAGAGACGTGCAAAGAGGCTGATTGGTGACCCTGATCTAACTCGAGTTGGTCTCCAAAGCCTAGAGCACAGGCGTAGAGTAGCCAGCCTTTCGGTGTTCTATAGGATGCATTTCGGGGAGTGTGCGAGGGAATTGCATGATTTAATTCCCCCATCTCCGTTCCACCAGCGGACGACCCGTCGTACGGCTGGTTTCCACCCTTACGTTGTTAACACCACTACGATCCGGACGAAGCGTTTCGCCTCCTCCTTTATACCGCGTACATCGAGGGACTGGAACAATTTGCCAGCGGCGGTGTTTCCGTCGGACTACAATTTGAGTGTCTTCAAGGCTAGAGTGAATAGGCTCTTAATAAACTAGTGCGCTTTACCATCAACGATTGCGTCACTGCTTACCATCAGGCAGGATTGCGGTCAAGCGCTGGTTTATAATACGTGTCGACTCGGCTCTATAACAATAGAGCCGAATCCGCACTTACACGTTAGTATCCCGGATACTATGGAGTTCTTGCTTGCTGTTGCAACTTTGCAAGCAAGAACTTCATGGTTTCTATTTTTTTTTCTTTTTTTCTATTTAACTGGTTTAATTGAAGTGGAATAACCTACAAAATACCGCGGAAATGATACAATTCTGCACATAGTGACCCGCGATCATTCACTTAGATTGATTTGATTCAATCTAAGTGGCCCTGGAATATTATACTATTGATGGGAAATGTAATAAAATGACACAAAACCTTGATGATGATCTTGTGATAACCACGGACCAGATACGATATTATCTATTCTGTTGTGATAACCACTGTAGTATCTAGTTTAGTGACAATCATAATATAATTACAATTTTTTTATTTGTTATGTATTAACTTAGTATCACAATAATACATGTATGGGACCGTCATATTAGGCGCCTAATACGGAGTTCCAACGACATTGATGACGTGTTTGCCTATAAGGGAAACATTATTTATTATTGTTGTGTATCTGTAAATAACCTTGGATAATTAAATAAATAATGTTGGCTATTTAATTTGTTAGCCAGAGTATGCACCATACAAGGGACAACTAAGCAAGGACCCTTGTGCATGCTGTAGTCTCCTCTAATTGAAGGAGTAATATGGACCTAAATGTATAGTGTATATGTTTTGTTGGAGATCCTAAAATTATGCCATATATAAACAATTGTTAATATTCGTAAACCCCTTAATTTTATTATTGTAAATCATAAATATGATACATATACCGCATGACGAATGAGGAGTTAATCTGTTAAAAATTACTCTTAATTTCCCTACTCTTTCTCCTCTTACTATAATTTCCATTTTTCTAATTTGAACAAGTTTTTGACATTTGAATGTCGCTGAGTTGTGACAGCGATTAGATTTTATACGTTTTTTCCCCATCTCATAATATATTATACTTACTACTCACTCTTATGTTTCTTCTTATCTTTTCTGCAGTTACGTATGCATCGTAATTTCGCTATCACCGTGATGCATGACTCATGTTACAGTTGGCAGGCCGGAGTGCCGGACCGCCGGACGCGGCCCGCTGGCAAGCTTACAACGCGGCTGACCCGACCTTCACCTCATGATCTGCATTTACGATTCATACGCAAGAGTTCATTGCAACACTTGACCTGGAGGTGCGGCGGTGTTACCTTGGAGTATATCAGGATATTTTTGACTTTTATTGTTCGTACTTAGCCTCATAGCAAGATAGTTGGAATAGTTTTAAACCACAAGTGTTGGTAATTTGTAAAAAGCATTGAACTTACATGGGAACATAACACGTTATCTGTCACTGATTAAATATGCACTGATGTAATAGTATACCCTTATTATCACACTCGACTTTTACAGCCTGAACGCGTTTCTAAGCTGTTTTAAATGCATATACTTATGCTTTTTTTATCAATAAAATCGAGAATTGTGAATGTGTTTTGATTTTGCCTCGTCGTTGAATTCCATTAATGTTTCGTCGAAATTAATGTTGTCTAAAGTAACAAGTGATAGACATAATGTGGTTTTTGTGTAATGAGTATTGAACCTCCTTTATTGAAAAAAAATAAATCGTGTTTTTCAGGATAAGATTTTAAAGATGATGTTAGAACTAGACCGCGTTCTATTTAAAAATGATGTCGACCATTTTTCCTTCATTGCATAATGTCGTAGGTTAGGCAATGTGAACCTTTCAAGCTTTAAACTATTAGACTACTACTACATTGAATTTTTGACGATTTGTAACAAATAATTTCAAAAAGGCTCTCGGTCTGACGTGGATTCGAACCAACATATTACGTAATGAATGCCAATTCAATCGAATGTTTCTGGGAATTAAAATTCCAATCGTATCCTCTAGCGATCTCGAGAGAAATACAAAATTACAAACATTAAGTTTTCGTATATATCGTTATTTGTCGAAAATCTAAACATTTCACTAAACTAACAATTTGTATCTACTATTAAAATTCTTCTTTTTCGAACTTTAACTTGCGTGTATTTTGCTGTAGAAGATATCTAGTGGGTCATTCCGTTAATTTTCTCCAAAATATCCACCTAAAGAATTGTTCGATTGCACCAAAATTTGCCACATTGTCACATTCATTTGTTTCCATTAATGCTGAAGAGAGAACGAATAATGAGTGGCCTATTGAAATCGGAATTCAGACAACGATTCAAATTTGTTTATCGACCTACATCGTTTGGTACAAAAGTTGGATTATTTGCTTAAGAGTTAGCGTAGATATTTTATGTAAATCAGTTCCGAATATCCTGGAAAGCGGCAGAAAGATCAATTGTTTCCGGCTAGTAGCGAGATTTATTTGGGTCTACGTGTCGGTAATTAAGTGGATTAGCATTTACTTGATCGGTGGATTTTCAGCTCATTATGAGGTTTAGACACGAATTAGGGTCGGTTTATATAAACTTTTGGTGAGTATTTGACTTCGAGCTAATTAGCGGACCGTGTGAGGTTTGCTACGTATGGCCAGGGGCGTGCACAGACATTTCGAGTGGGGTATGCATATTCACTACCGAAATGTGTGCTTATACAAACTTATTTTTGCTTTATACGAAACCTGAATACAGTTTGTTTAGAATAAGCAACTGAATCGATTCCAATCAGTTTTACACTATGTATGTCTATGTTATATTTTTTCCCAAATACATTTAGCCATTGTTGCATCATGGCAACAGCTGACGGAGGTCAACGCCCCGCGTGCCCACCTGATCGGTGGATTGGATTGCATATTTTTCCTTTATTAAGCGAATCGTCGTGACCACGGAACGCAAAATTTTGTTTACATAGAAAGCAGACGATATCGATTAACCTTTTGAAAAATTTTTGTGTTTGAAAATGTTTATTTTAAATGTCTATTCAAACTAGACTCTATTCTACCAAAAATTTGGTACTTTAAACAAGAATCTAAATGTTTTTCCGACGAATCGTATTTAGAGGAGGCTTTGTGAAAATATTTAAATCTGAATATCCATAACCCCAAAACATTTTATTAGCATGTTTTGAAAATAATATAGGTACACGGAAAACAAAATAATTTGTGTGTATACCCCCTGCTAACCAGTTATAATTATATACTTTTTATTAAAACAACGTGTGACATTACCTTTCTTTTGAGATAAGTTCAAGTCGCGAACACAATGCCCTTTTACAACTATTTTATATTTTTGCTCAAAACTTAATGTTGAAAAAGACACTGTTTTTAGTTTACCTAAACACACATCACCATAAGAGAACAGAGCTCACAAGAATAATTTTCCATATTTTAGAAAGAAATACTTATCTATAGTAAATAAACGAATTCAATTCATTTTGCACTCAAAACGACACCCAAACATCAATATTCAATATGGCCACAAAAAAGATTACGTAATTTATTATTGTGAGTCTGGTAAAATAAAAACGTATCTTAACGAAAAACAATTAAGTACGCAATTTGTCAGCTTTTTGAATTGGCCGGATTATATAATAAGCACTGCCTAAATCGGTTCATTTTCTCAATGAAATTGCACAGTCGCACACGAGAAGCTTACGCACACATTCAAACAATTTCATTCAAAATACGACCACACACGCTAACCGGAGAGGCATTTTAGTTCGTGCTTACGTCGCTCTTTCTCCGTGGCGCTAGAGTGACGTGTATATATGTTATGCATAATATGTGTTAGCTAGTTCGCGCTAGCCCCAAAAGATGGCAGTGTTTTAGACTGTAGTATTTTTTAAATAAAATTTTACTGTACTACAAAAATTATATTTTAATACGATTCGGGTGTTCCGAATTAGAAAATTATCAGGGTATGCAGTGCTTATATGCCTCTATGGAGCGCACGCGCCTGCGTATGGCTAATCAGAAGTTGGTGCGGTTTGTGGTCTTCCTGAACAAGAAAGGAAGGAAATAAATGAGGAAATAATATGAAATAACATAAAGTGTGCATTTAATGTAGAAAGCGGAATATGAATTTGAATAAATTAGAAGAAAATGTACAATATGACTGCTGTGAATAAAAAGTGAAAACGAAAGTGTTACTCGTAATTGCTTCAGAAGAAGAGTAGTATTTGGAATGGTGTAGGAAAATCTTGTATAGGGGCCAAATATAAACACATCCAAAACAAAATCATGCGTACATCTCCACTATAAATAGAACGTTGACTTCACCTATGCAGTATGCTATAAATTGTTAGAGTTTAATGTCAAAGCCGCTAACATTAATGCACTGCCGAAGGTAATATTATTAGTATCTCATAAGGTTGCAATCGATCGGGGCTCTGTTTCTCTCGGGTCGACTTAACTCGTCGACACATCAGTCTGACTAGGCAGAGGCATGACGTCAGGGTTTATCTCATCTTGCGGTGGAGTTTAAATCATTCTTTTTTGGGATCTTCTGGGTATTCTTTTATTGTCTTGAAGGATGGAAGCCTTTATTTTGTTCGTTGTGAGTGCTAAAGCTTTTACGGGGGCAAATCCTTGCTTAATCTGTCTTTTTTTTATAGACATTATTGATTTACTGTCATTGTCACTCATTACGAATGTTTGAAATATCTATACGTAGTGAAAAAGTGGTGTTGTTTTCTTTCCCTTGACATCTTCACCATATCCTGTAGGCTGCTGGACGAGGTGGGCAAGGCATAGGCTTATAAATAAATCGTATTTAAATGTCGTATGTGGTCGAATTCACCTATATTGTCAACTTCAACACTGTTGGCTCCAGTCAGTGAGCTGAGCCGAAACTTTATGTGTTTGCGTGACTGCGCCGTGTTCCCGGAACTAGCTTTATTGATACCAGCCAAAGTTAAGGTTATTACAAGCACTTGTTCGGGGTCAACGTGAACGATGTTGGGCGTAGTAAATGTGTCCGTTGTTTAAAAAGTAATGGCGTGTGTTTCCAACTTTTATTAGAAGCGAGCAAATTGCTCTGGTTTATAGCTGGTGTTCTTGTATTTTGTAGTCTCGATAGGATTAATTGTTGTTCTTACTCGAGTAGTACATTTTATTTATGTGGATATTGGTGTGGCTAGCTGACATGTGCTAACTAATTTAATTTGATTGTTCTGTGTCTTGTAATGTTAACTGCTTTGCATGCCAACTATTGTACAGAAGCAAATTTTTCTAACTGAACAGACAGGTTTGTTTCTTGTTTGTTACTCTACTTCTTCACTTGCCAACGAAAGCACTAGGTGCACTTAGTGACGGGCTGGCGTTTTGGGGGACTACTTTCTGTAATTTGGACGTTCGAAAAGCGCTGACTCTCAGCCTAAATTGGATAAATAGCATGATTTAATTTGCATGTGTCGTCTCTTAATGTATCTGCGCATCCGGTTACTGAACTCTTGTACCGGAGTCAGTAGTTGGGAGGTTTCCCAGTCGATATTACTAAACAGTATCACTCCCGGTAACTGACTTGTGGAAGTTATATGGGCAGTACCTTCATGTAAATTATTGGTATTCAGCTGTAGCCGGTTAGTCTGGAAGCCAACCTTATCTGGCATATATCATAGTTGGAAAAAGGCTAGACAGACAATGAGCCTCTTTTTTTTTTGTTTGGAATGGGAAATCATCAAATGACCTCTCCCGCTCTGGGCGGAGCGGAATGTCAGACTTTTACTGACTTAAACCCACCCGTGTTTCTTCACTTGCCTGAGCGCCAGGGCCACGGTTTCTTTTTTAACCAACCTGCAACCCTGACTCAGGAGCAGTCAATGTGCCTCTTGATGCCTTCTCTCTTGGCTTGGCACTTCTTGGCTATTTTTAAAAAGCTCATCTGGTTAACTCTTTTCAAAAAATCTGTTAAATAGTTCTTAATGCTCTAATGAGTTATTAAACGAGTGAATTTTCGACTTTTTGGAACTGGACGATACAGAACTGAAGAAATCAATTGGCAAATACTGAGTGTAATTAGCTTATAAATACCATGGTAACACACTGACCTAATGAAACGCAGCAAAAATGTATTTCCTGAATAAAACATAGATTATTAAATCTGCCAACAGGAACCTTGCGAGATAAGTGTTATCAAACCGGTGTTCAACTATAATGTAGCAACCAAACAAAACGTGCACGCTTGTTAGTAGTGTTATAATTATTTATTTCATTACTGTTATCGATTGTCCTAATGAGTCGTAATCAAGGGAAGGTAATTAACATTTAAAAAATGCATTGATACATGATAAGAATAGGTAGAGTTTGAACTTTTGAAGGTTTAATAAATAATGAGGGCTGTAGTGTAGTCACCTTATATCGTTCCCACTGTTGGGGTACAGGCCATTTCTCTGAGGGAGGGAGTGGACTGTAGTTTCCCGCGGGCTCAGTGCGGGTTGATAGATGTCTTTAATCTATATTTTTTTATGTTTCTGGGACGTGTGCGTTTCCTCACGTTGGTTTTTCTTCAGCAGTGGGGATGAAATAAATTACTATTTTTTTCTCTCTTTGATTTATTTCGAATCCACGACGCAAAAGTGGGGTTTGGTTATGTAGGCTGGGTAGGGTATATTTTTTTTTGCCAAAATATAGTTTTAACGTACAGCTTTAGTTTTCGTAAGAGTAAGGTATATGATATTTGACATCCACACTATTTTACACAAAATGTAAAGCGTAGTAAAAATGTGGCACTTACGTATTATTTGAAATGGTATCACAAACAAAGTTTCACCGTCAGTAATGTCCTGCACTCCTTTTTCTTATGGCCACTACGAAAGCGCATATTTGATGTTCTAGCCAAATATATTGGAAACGATAATGTGAGATTTGTAGATCAACCTCCAAAACAACAATTTGCCTTCCCTCTGTGCACTGTGGATCAGCATGGTAATTGCGTATCATACTATGAGTAGCGATCGGTTTAATTTTGACATTTCAACAAAATTCATTGCGCTAATTTACGTTCTTGAGCTGCGTTGCTGGGTTGCGTTGCGTTGCGTTGCGTTGCGTTGCGTTGCGTTGTGCGTTGTGCTGCGTTGTTGTGTTGTTGCTTGCTTGTTGTGTTGATTTTTCAAACATATGGAGCAATGGATTAGGAATTGGTTTTAAAATGATTCCAATTGACAGTAATAATGTACCTATTACGCAATTAAGGTGCAGGGTCGACTTCTTGTGTAATTAGATACAGCTGAATTCTCGAATTTTACATAGAAGAGTATGTAGCGGTACCTATAAACGCTTAATGGAACAACGCGTCATACTGACGTCACACGAATTCTACATCTCGCAAGCAGAGTTTACCGTGCAACTAGTATATATACAACTTACCAACATCAACCGTTGGGCAAGTGGCCGCCAGACTCAACACCTGTCTGGCTGGAGGATCCTCCCTTTTCGAAGGAGGATGAGTGAACTTAACACCCTGTTCCTCATGTCTCCAAAGTATTTTGAATTATTTTGGGTTTCTGACTGCCTGTAACGATTCTCAAAGATCTACAGAAGACGTCTTAGACCAACGACTTTTTTTAATTTTATTTTACGAGTTATCAGATTCATGGAACACAAAATTCAATTGCTATTCAACTGCAAGGGCGCTCTAATACTAACTCTATTAGGTTGTGCCGTGTATCGTTCGGAACGGTCAGCTCGAGTAGTTACCAGCGGTGTGCGCTCTAATACTAACTCTATTAGGTTGTGCCGTGTATCGTTCGGAACGGTCAGCTCGAGTAGTTACCAGCGGTGTGCGCTCTAATACTAACTCTATTAGGTTGTGCCGTGTATCGTTTATAGATAGTGCACAATTTCCGGCTTCCCTGAACACGTTGGAACCTGTTCTGTGCACCACTGACCGACCAAGTGCTAACCACTGTTCTACAATTTTAATATTAGTACTTTTTAAACATATTACACTTAAAACATTGTTCAAATCGATGTAGATCATAATATCATTGTTGTTGATATAAAGCGATGTCGGGGAACACATTGAAATTAAGGTTTACTTTCATCGTTCGGCCTATTTAAAGGAAATTGATATTAGGTTTAGAATATGGGGTCTCATGGGCACCCCAGTTTTTGAGGATAGGGAAATTATCAAATGACTATTTCCGCTCTGGGCGGAGCGGAAGGGCGTGTTGTTCATTTACTGACTAAAATCCATCCGTGTTCACTTGCTTGTGCGCCAGGACTATGGTATCTCTTTCGAAAAACCGCGGCTCTAGTAGTCCCGATGTGCTGACATCTCTTTGAGGCGCGCGTGGAACGCAAAGCACCGTTGACACGTCCTGGTCCTTACCGGGCTTGTTGGCACCCTTTGGGTGCGGAACCCTAAATATCATGGAAGTAACCATAACTACGATGAGACGACTTGATAAACTTAAAGTAACACTATATCGCCCTGTTCTCAGCGCTTCGCATTCACACATAATTTTAGCGCAGTCTTTCCTTTCCCGCAAAATCTTCGTCAATCGATCTTTTTATAGGTCCACTCCATTTCGATAGTCACTCAACCTTAAATAGTCTGCTGAATATGCCACTAAAATAAATATCACCCTTCAAGTACATTCACCCATGTTGTAAAAAGGGAGAAAGTAACGCATATTGGAAATGTTCCAAACATGCCAAGGACGTTCATATTTACAACTATTTATATGTCCATGTTCACATGTTATTGGAAGCGCCAAGTTTCGGTTTTCTTTCGTTTTGGTACATTTTATTGGATTCTAGCGACTTGTTCAGATTTTATTTGATTTTATTTTCTATTCAGTGTTCAGGAAAGACGGCGCGGGCGTTCTTTATATTTTATACACAATAGACACATTATCTAGGTGGGTTACAGAGCTTTCATAAGTGGAAACCATCATTTTACTCTGTTAGGATAGATATGTTTATTTATACGTATTACTAAATAAGTTGTTGGGATGATAAGTATACTCACTGTGAAAGGGAGTGGGCCGTAATACACCACGCGGGTCCAGTGCGGGTTGGCAGAGCTCTTATATTTGGTTTTATGAAATGCCATGCCTTTCCTCACGATGTTTTACTTCACCGTTTTGAGAGCAGTGCACATGAAATAATTTACACCAAGTAAGGTGCTTGGCTGGGTTTGAACATACGACCCCAATCACGTGATCGGATCCAACTAACCACTACTACCCCGTATTGCTTTACAGCAGTTATATAAATACTATCTTAGGAAACCTAAAGAAGTGTTCATTGTCAGGACTATGTAAGGATCTTGGCAACATCAGTTTAGTCGTTGCCGCAGTCAATAAACAGTTCCGCTTGTGATTTAAAGACGCCATTAGTGTTTCCATGGTAAGTCTAATTTAGGTCTGGGAGGTTCGTCAGCTTCTGTTTGACGTCTCGTACTATGCATTATTTTTATAATTGTATAAGTACTATATAATTATTATATATTGTATAAGTAATATATATATATATATATATATATATACTATATAATACAATTGTGCTTGACCGTAATCCCTCCTGATCGTAAGCAGTGATGCAATCGTTCATGGTAAAGCGCGCTAGTTTATTAAGAACCTATTCTCACAAAAGAAAAAAATACTTAGTGAATCAAAATCAAAAGTCATTTATTCAAATTAGGCTGAGAATCAGCACTTTTTGAACGTCAATATTACATAAGACAGTCCTCCAAAACGCCCACCTATCGACACTTCCTAGTGCTTCGCTGGGAAGAAGAAGTGGCGGAACAAACTCCCCAGCAGCACAGCTGTCTGTTCATTTAAAAAAACACATGACCTTATACAATACAATAGGAAGGAAGACGGCAGTTGAGCGAGGTGATGCAATGTTAAACTCAACAAATAACACGACCAACGATACTGCGCCAGAAAGAGATTGATCTGGACACCACACATCGATTGATCGCAACACAACTGCCCAGACCCGTCCTTCGTACGGCTTCACCACACCTCATTTTGGCAGACGCAGTCCCCCTATTGATTGGTAACCGACTGAATGTTTTATTATATACTAACTAGTGTTTGTAAGCGGAAGCAAACTATGTAGATAAAAGGGAATAGACGGAAGGGAAGGGAATAGACATTTATCTACCTTTTATTATTTATATTTTCTCTGTCTGTGAAGTTTCTGTCCTTTCTTTGGTATTGTTCGTCAGATCGTTGAGCTCCTAAAGTTTTGACTTGAGCTACACGATTTCTGAAAAATGTATGTACTGAGTGCACGGGTTTCCCCAAAAAATCATTTCAGACATGATTCTGCATGTCTTTATATGATTTAAGATGGCGACTGAGTTCGTTGCGGCCTTTTTTTTCAGAGTAGTCAGACATGAAACGCAGAAAACAATTTTTTTTAAATCTATTTTAATTATAGAGGGTTTAATCCCATATTGATTATGCCACCCTCGTACAAATATATTACTTATGTTCTAAATCCTATTTTGCTAACTTATATATAATCATCTGGCAATTGGCATCCTTTGACAATGGGGACGCTAGAATACTATTACACCTTCCAGTTCTTCTTCTAGTGATTTGAGTAACAATATGAACATTTCAGAAATCAACTAGTTGAAAAACAAAATATAATTGAGTTGTAAAAGTGTTTGTACAAGCCTACTAACACAAAATAAAACATTATCACAACTTTAACTTGTTACAAGGTCCCCGCAGACTGCATTTTCTATCTGCTAATAGAAGTTCTAAAAGTAATCTGCGTGAGCTCTTAATCTAACGACACTTTTCATTCTTTAGAAGTTTAGATCATTACATTTTCTAATATGTACCAAAGTTATAAACTCGTTGATTGATTAAACCAGACTAAGTTGGAATTTGTGAAGCACAATTTCGATTAGCGAAATTGACGAAGTTATGGCATCTGTGTCCTCGCAATCAATAATTCTCTATTGAAATATATTTTGTTGATAGTCAATTTATCAGAATGAGGTAACATATTGTGAAGCTCAATAACTGTTATGGTACTTCACTACGTATTATAAAACAAAGTCACTTTTTTTACCCTATGTCGCTTTGTATGATTAAATCTTTAAAACTACGCAACGGATTTTGATGCGGTTTTTTTAATAGACAGAGTGATTAAAAAGGAAGGTTTATATTATGTGTAATAACATCCCTTAAATTGTGGAGAAATACTATTATTTTTGAGATTTTTAATGTGATGTCATAAATAATTAAATATTTTCTACTTTTATCGTGAAACGCTGGCTTAACACTACGGGATTTATCAAAATAATGTACTAATTTGCAACATTGAAAAGGTCTACAAAAAAGTCCGTGATGGTATATGTCTATCTCTTATGGATATCCGACAATGACAGTTTTTGTCCTACTTTTTACGGATAATTTTCGAAGTGATTTTAACCAATACACCATTAATCCTTATTTAATATCTTTAATACATTTTTAAATTAATATAAATCTATATCGCCCTTTACAGCATTTCATTTAAATGAATATTTTCGAAGATATTACAGATAAAAAAGTTGCGACGGCAGCAGTAGCGGGTCGCTAGTATATTAGTATAAGATAAACGTTGATATTCTTTACAGATTATGTAAGTCGTAACCAACTGGTTTCCCTTTGTGGTACCAGGCTTAGAATAGTGCCAACCCATATCATCCCGTGGGTGTCGAACGGAACTCTCACCGGGGAAGCGGGCAGCAGCGGTTCTACTGTGAAATATCAAATTATTGTGATCCCTAACCCGCCTGACCAGCGTGGGAATTATGGCAAATCTCCCATTGCAATGAAAGCCTTGGAGGGGAGGCCTTTGTCCAGCTGTGAGCCTCTATAGGCTGAAGAAGGAGAAGTATGCAGTGTTTCTTGTTTTTGAGAGAAATGTCTTAAAGTAGATTTAATAGTTTTAAATCGTGCCTGTCCCATCTTATACCTATCATAATACTGTCAAATCCGTAATCTATAGTAAACCTTCGCACAATAGGCTCTGACCCAGATAAGTTATTAACTTTTCAGGAACATTGATTTATAGCTGTTATATTTATTTTGTCATTTAGAAACTGGGACTTTTCTGTCCTACTTGCCTATCTGTTCCAAATGAGCAACCATGAAGAATCCCTCACAGTTTATTGGTTCCTTCTCATTAAGATGTTAACAATGGCTCTATACACTTCAGATCACAAGAAACAAAAAGCTTCACACCTTCCCAAACGTATTGTTGTTTATCTCTGTGTTACCCAAGTTATGCTGAACCCTTGTAACGAAGGCTTTATTTCGAATTAATCAACGGTTTCGATAACTGTTTTGTTACAGGTAAGCTGACGCTGTAAACTGTGAGCTGAGCTGCTAATCTCGGCTCCAGGATGATTTATAGTGAGTTATGTAATCGTATTTGATATTGGCCTAACTCTGCTCAAATGAGAATGTTTAAATTGGGATTATGTTGGGTACCGGGGTGGTTGGAATAGGAACGGAATCGTTGAAAGCTTTTAGAGAAAAGCGGTTTTTTTGAATCAGAAGTTTGACTGTATTTAGAATTGACATTATGGCGGAAATAATAATTATTTTTGTTTGTAATAAGTTATGTAGGTTTCCAATATGATTGGCACAATAGTCTAAATAGGACATTCCATTCAAAAGATAGAAATAAACCCAAGAAAGTAAATAAAATAGTTTCTAGTTTCGCCTCCTCACCAACAAGCTATTTTCATAAATATCAAAGCACCTGCCGTTTTCCCCGAGGTGGTTAGTAGGTACACAAAACTTGTGACAACTAACAACCACAACGTCTTTTATTCACAACTTTGCAACAAGATGTATCACTTTAGACTGAACTAGCATATTCTCGTTTGAGAAAAACTTGGTCCTTTTGCTCAAAGAAACTCATTCCCTTAAAGTTTATCGTAAATTATGTTGCGCTCCTAATTCAAATTTCGGTCCTTCAGGACAAAATTACAAGATGGCATACTTTCGCGCCAAAGTTTTGACAACTATTTTCTTGTTAGGTTCTAATTCGGGGTGTGTCACCCTGTCATTACTCTAAGAGTGTCGTACTTAAGTTAGTATAATGGATTCATTTCTTTTTTTATCACTCAATTTGTTGAGGAAATTGTGCGATGGATAGAATGTTGCGCATTTATGAGGAATATGTTTTTCTATGAGTAGTTTTCACCTCCCCTGTATTACGTCAGTTAGTGCACTTATTACTTTCACGGATACCAAATATAACAGTCTGTCGTCGCACAAAACAATTAAATATAGACTGTTGATTGTAGTCTACAACTCTACATAATTGCGAAATGTAATTCACAAACACATGAGCCTCTTTGTATATACTTTAGTACCTGCCGGCTGTTTTGTTTGATCACATTATTCTCAAACTTTGTCTGCGTCAGTTAAAACTTGAGTTTCAGCTGAATTGAAAGGCTTTCGAGGCTTCTTCTGTGATTATCATAATAATCACCGCGTGATGATGGTCTTTTGTTATAATCTATTTTATTATAATTAAATAATTTAACGATAAAGTGGTGCAGGCTGAACGATCGAGTGTTGCGCCGCGTGTTCGATTCCCGCACGGTTCTGGTTGTTAGTTTACATATTTAATTTAAAATTTAAATGTTGAAAATGCACCTACGATACAGGAGCTATTCCCAGTGTGGGCAACGTTTAAAAAAAATCATTTGCAATGACAGCAACATTTCAAATTCCTAACTAATATCTACTATCATTACTAATATTGTAAATCGGAAAGTTAGTTTGTTTGTTTGTGCCGCTTTCACGCCGTAACTACTTATTCGATTGCTTTGAAATTTTACAGACGTAAAGTTAGAAGTCCGGATTAAATAATAGGGTACTTTTTATCCCGGAAAAAATTCCCACGCGGAAATCTGAAAAGTGCGATATAACTGAATTCCACGCGGGCGAAGCCGCGGGCGTAAAGCTAGTACCTATGTTATAAAGGAGAATGCATGCATGTAGGCATATAAGTTTCTTACTATTTCACGCAAACCCTACTGACATTTAACACATAGATGGTGGATTTTTAGGGTTTGGTTTTAGTTTTATCAATCGTTAGTTTCTCACTGATCCCTTCTGTATACGTCCGTTTCCTTATGTCTTGTACAATCAATATGATTCCGTGGACATTGGTGTGGGTTATATGTTTGTTTACTGTGTATTCTAACTTAGCCGACTATTAATATTGTAACATGTAACTGTTTTTTGTCCCAAATAAATAAAATAAATAAACTTAAGGGATAGTCAGTGAAATAAGTCAGCGGCCGACAAAAAAGACGTCTGCTCTTGTAATAGTTACTGTTACATACTATAGTAGCAAGAATTGTCCACAAAGACGGTTTTGGCAGATTAGTTTTTTAACAAGCGTCACTCATAATTAAAAAACAGCCAGAATAATTGCTTTCACCTGTTTCCAAGTTCATAAATACAACAGTAAAACGTATCTACGTTAATAGACATTATAATCTTGATGTAGTATCTCGGAGCGGGGCTGATTCATTATTTCATTGAGAACGAGCTAGAATGGGAACGTACACACTTACGATTCTATTGTATTAGTTTGTGTTAGTCATTCATTATGTTATAAGAATGGCAGTGTAATGGAAGATTTTCTTATCGAGTACTTGGGTATTTTTTCTTAACTGTTTCATAATAACCTTCATTGAATTTTATGAAAATAAATAAATAGTTTCATGATTACTGATAATCTACCATGATGTCATGTAGGCTTTGTCTTGTGGTTCTAGTACAGCAAGGCTTCGCTTTTCGAAAAGTGGGTTTCGTAAATGTGACTTACGAAAACATTGATAGCAGTAGATTATTTTTTTAGAGTTACATTCCCAAAGATTGCCATCAGGACTCACAGAGCTGTATTTTAACGAAAATAAAATACAGTTTAAAGGGAGACGTCCTTTAATTCCAAGCATTTTGATAGCTTACAATGTATGTTCGGGTGAATTTTTGAAACTCAATTCATTGCCAATGCATTATTAATTATGTGACATCATTCTAAATCCTACATGGCAGAACACCCAAGTTCGCGGTTAATGGACATGTCGTTGAAGATCTTCTTATTGAAGAGCTAAACTTTCCGAAATTAACTTGCATCCTTGCACCAATGATGCAGTGAATGAGAAACAGTAGCAATGCAATTAAAAGTAACAAAAAAAAACAACCTTTTTAAGCGTCAAGTTTTTGTATCATATGCATGAATTTTGCCAAATGTGAAATGACGCATTTTTTTTCTTAGCGCATTTCATATAAAGCCTGTTTTTTAAAACGGCTTTTAACGGCCTATTCACGTATTAAAACAAATAAAATTTAGTTTTTATTAGATATTCTACGGTGCTCTTTTCTTACTTTACAACATTTCTGCAATCAGCAATAAAGTTGTTAAGCCAAGTCTTTATGACAATATCTTCTCTGTCTTTTATGTGTTCAGATATAATTGCGCAAGTTATGTCGAGCAGCAGGATCTCCGCTATCATTTGTTGTATGTATTTTGAAATAGTCAATTAATGGATCAATACACAGTGATACAGTGAACTATCGCGTGTCGACTAAAATAAGAGAACACAGTTAGCTGTGTAGTTAATCGTTGATTATGACGGTTAATGGGTAGTTGGGGTGTTCATTTAAAAGTTATGTCGATATTTTAAGTTTATAAGGTCAAACATCGATATCGACATGTTTTATCGAACAGTTTTAGTGAAATTTTATTACTTATATTTAAATGGAATTCAATAGATCCATTTCCATTTCATACACATACATATATTCAATTTTGGTAGTTATACTTAATAAAGATTAATTGTCAGGCTGAATATACCCTGTGCTCCATGGGCGACTTTGGACCTGAATAGGCTTATTTTCCCTATTTGATCGGTAGAGTTGACCATCGGGAACTTAATGGAAAGCTGAAGAAAAATGGTCCTCAGAGTCTATATAGAAACGACTATAAGGAAGCTAATATTTGTTAAATAGACTTCCGATAATACACACACACATGCATCAATACCGTCACAATCCAACATCACACGATGACACCCTTGGGGATCAGTATACTATGTGCCACCAAGTAGAGAGGCACACGAAGTCAACTTCACTCTGCCTAGCCTTATCTCAAATGTGTTGGCGTCGCTAACCACCGGCTACTAGTTTACTGGGTAACAGAATACCCATTTTAGAACTGGTTCTCAGAAATTCGGGCATCTGACGACCCGTAACGAATGTCAAAGAGCACGTGTTTGAGATCCGGGACAAACGACTTAACTGCTTTCCGAGACCCGGAGGGTAATTGTACGTAATGGAGATGGTCACTGATCCGCAGGCCAACCGCGGTAAGACCCATGCGGCTGTTATTGCTTAGCCGAGCCCACACTATGTTATACAACGTTATTCTTTGTATATTAAAAACCCGAAACACGTGTCCAGTATTTTTAAGTAAAGAATTTATGTACAAAATTTCAAGAAGCTATCATGAAAAATCACAAAGTTATGAGCTTGTTATGTTACCTATTTGTCCCTACAAAAATATGGTCAACGAGCCGCTCGCCCGCCCGCGCCTGCAGCGGTCCGAACAGAACTGTGTTGTTGCGCTCGGTAACAACAATGCAACATTTTTAAAAAAAATATAATGGTGTAAAAATTATTGAAATCGATATTGGTTACGTATAAAGAAAAAATAACATTGAATAATTAACCCGGCTCTAGATGTTTCTCGTGGTTTAGAAAATATTTGGAGTAGGTAAAGGAGGAAATTGTAAGCACAGATATAATAATATAATATATGACACAACAACACGATTTGTTTCCTTGTATGTACGTGTGCCTTTACTGTGTCAGTACCATAGCCACACCACGTTTGGCAAGTGGTTGTAACAAGAAAAGTGTGTTATAAGCTGACACTGTGTCTTCTTTAATACTCTTTTATGTCAGTTGTGTGTCTTATATGTTAAACGTGTTTTCCTTCCATTATCCTCATCAATATAGGATCAATGTAACACCGTCTCCCCTCCCTCCCGGGGGATGCTCTTCAGTAATTGTTTCTGCTGGCCGGCGGGCACCCCGGAATACTAATTAAGGCGAAGTTCGGGAGTGAAGGCTTTGTTTGTTTACAACATTCTGAGGTGGGAATACCGTTGTTATGTTTTCCTTGTAGGATGTTAGTGTTGTAATAATCATTTACACACAACAAACACACCTGTTACCCTCGGAGGGTTAGGCGGATTTTATTATATCTACTTAATAAATATGAAAAGAAAATATGTTTAAAATAATACAAAATTGATGACCAATTACTACTTTTGTAACTGCAGGGACTTTAAAACCCATACATAATCAAAACTGCCTGTATTTTTGTTGCTTTAATTATCGTTTCATACTTTGAAATGTTCTGTATAATCTCTAGATTTTGGCCGCAACCGTCTTGTTCCCCTGATCTCTCGTATCGCATCGCCCTGGCTGCCCTGTTCCTTATGTAGTTTTTGCTTCTCTTTTCTCGTTCTTTGCAACATTTTCCTTCTTGCTCATTTCATTTGGGTCCTAACGTGATGTTAAATAATCTATAAATTCTGAACCTTCCTCGATAATTGGGCTGTCAAATGCAAAAAGAATTCCGATGTTACAGAGTTTATAACAAACTCTTTTGCTTTATAATCTGAATAAGCATGCTCTAAGTATAAAATGTGATAATAATAATATAAAAGTAACTACCTAGTAGGTACCTGTATAAATGTAATAAAATATCTTATGGAGTCACCAGCTGACTAGCGCTGCCAGACCAGCTTTAACTGGAATAATGAAAACTGTTTATTATGATTTAGGATCATTACAAACAATTTTCATTATACCAGTTAAAATGTTTTTATTTGTAACAAAGGACTACAGCGTTTTAGAAAACGTGTAATTAATTAATGAGCGATAATCTGTCGGTTGTTAAACTGCAATGTAATTGCTAATTACCTCACCTGACAGATGCACGCGATAATAGGACTTACTGCTATAAATATACATGTGTTTGTTCTTTAAATAGGTATTTATTTCATTATAGCTATTTAGCCTGTAGTTGTAGCTATTTGCTTTGAGAGAGAATCAGCGTGATATTATAATATATACATATTAGGTTGGTTCCATTCGTCCGACTCGCAGTTACATTTCGCGTCGGTACGGAGCAATCAATCGAAGCACCGCGCACCGCAATTTTCACACTGTCATTGGTAATTGGTACTAGGCAACCGGCTTAGTATCAAAATCAAAGCATTTATCTCAAATAAACTAATTACAGATACTTTAAATTGTCAAAGCTCCAGTCGACATCAAGATGAAGCTAGACGCCCATTCCAAATAGCAGGTCTCTCTAGAGAAGAACGGATAGGAGCGGACACTCTTTAGTAGATAGCATCATCCGATAACTAACTATGGACCTAGAAATATATATATTGAACCAATGGCTACTTTTAATGAAAGTGTTTTAAACACAACCAGAGGAAAGTGTGTATTTTTAGTCCGCATGTAGCCAGTAAATTGAAGCTGTTGAATTTAATTAATTCCTATTATTCCAGAAACGTGAAAGGGTTCAATATGACCCAGAACTCGTCACTCAGTATTTCTAAGTCTATCAAATTAACCCTTTTATTGCGTCTCGGCCATAATCGGATAAAATATACGTGGATATGAGTGCTAACCACCATCCCCATCCACCTGAAGGCACTTGAATGTATTAAACTTAGTCAAGCACCGTTTTGACCCTTTTCAAGGACACTGCGATGGAAGAGTTCTGACCTTCGGGTAAGACCCTTTTAAAATGTTAATTTGATCACTATCTTTAGCTGTCGTGTGAGGAATTGAAGAGCCATGCATATCTTAAAATGAAACAAGTTGCAAGAAAGATAAGAATACTTGAGATTCTTGTCGAAGGCGCAAAATACGGGGTGAGTGGTAATATGGGAATTGATGAAAGAGTCTAATGAAGATGAAGATGCAACTGGACATTGCGTGAATGCAGATATATGTAAATTAAAAGTACCTAACTAAGTAAGTACCTATAATTAGGTAACGACTCACGGGAACTTTATAAAATTCAAATCCCGCCATATTGGAAGGTATGAAATGTTCATAAATATTTAAACATTTTCATACAGGCAAATTCATTTTTAAAACATAAAAATGAAAACGCAACATGAATCTAAATTTAACTTAACAGAAATGGGTGATATTTCTCGCATTGTTTACTACAATAAATTAGCAAACAAACAAAATAAAAGCCTCATCTGGACCCTTTGGTATCGGGTTATGGAGGTCAGTGGGGTAATCAGGAACACGCAGTGATTTATCTGTGGTGGCTGTGTTGCCATGGTAATGGTTCTCGTCGGGGTCGACGAGTATTTACGAGGGTGAATATGTAGCGTATGTATGTATGTGGAAGCATAACGAAAGGAAGTGTTAATTCGACAGGGAGTTATTGGGGCTTTACATGGATCAATTCGTACTAGGACGGATACGCGTCGAGAAAGTGGTACCGGGATCCCAGGTAATGGAACGAGAGTGTTGTATGAATTAAAATTCTAACGTTTCGGATTAATTGGTACGGATGGCAAAATATAATTGTTTTTAAATTTTGCTGTGCACGACAGGGTCCATATTTATCTTTCGTTTTCATTTTTAATCTTTTAGCATACACGATATAACACATAAGGAATGCAGTAAAGATTTGACTATTTGAGTATACTTGGTGTATTGAAAAAGCGCCTCTGCCCATGCAACTTTTAAACGGAAAATGGTTAGAAAACAATTCAATATGGGTTTGGAAAGACCCTCGTTCGGTTCCCAAAGATTACGTGTAACAAAAACAAGTCCGGTCCTCCCTTGATTAAAGGGCTATACGAGTATAAATTCCTATAAAGATGCCTCTTTATCTTAGCAGGATTCTCTCATAAAGTTAAGCGTCCGATAATGTGGAACGTTTAGCCCTAAATATGAGTACATCGAACCCTTTGCCGAGGATTAGGCGCATGTGCCGGCTGTGAGGTCACTGGGCCAGCATGGTGGGTGATTTATCTGCAGCGAGTGAGCAATATTAATGGGATGGTAATGAGCTGGGGGCGGGAGTACCCCTTGTCATCCACGTGAGGATGTTATCCATGGATAAAGTTTCGTGAGGAAGACAAATTATGGAAAATTAAGCGCATTAAGTGTGTAATTAGTTTCTGAAAAGATGTTTGTTGCGGGTATTCTTGTATTGTTTTCTTTATATGGGTGTATATTAATTTAGAGTGTTGTTTAGTAAATTTCACATTACTAGAATGAAAATAGAAATGAAACAATTTGCAGCAATGGTACAAATCTTATGTCTGGCGCAATGGAAATTGGAATCCAATATGCGAGGATATATGTATATATAACGGTGCGTGACTGGTGAATTTTCAATATTGTATTCTGTTTTGTATTGAAGTCGATTGATCGGTTGTTATTCGGATAAATTATGATTTTTTTTACTAAGACCGGGTAAAACCGATTGGAGTTGCGTTTGACATAGCGAGCGACCGTTAGCGCGAGCAGTCTGTGCTTACAGCTTGCAGCTGCAGCTTCGATCGAGTGTGTTAGTCATAGGTACTCAAACCCAGTGGCTATTATCTGTTTTAATCTGAGATTATCATTGTAATCCCTTAATATTAAAGTCATCTAAGTGTCTGTACAGTTAAAATAATAAGAATCGAACATCACACTATAGTTATTGTTCAACATTTTCTCGAAATACTGCCCACGATGGATGCTCATGGGATGAAAAGACGTCTCAACTATCCGGAACTTCGGCCCCGCCTTCTTGACGTTTCCCCTTCATATATAATCTAGTTTCCCAAACTATACTATCCTATTCTAATAGGATTACTTTCGGATTGAGATCCAGAATTAAGCACTGCGGAAGTGCTGCCCCGTATAAATAGAGCGAAACGCCAAAACACTCGGAGAATATCTTATTTTAGATTCAATTTTATTTACGCACCCTCTGCACGTAGTCTATTGAGTACTCTGTACATACCAAATAGTTCAGTAACCAGATTAATCAAGAAACTACTACCCTAAATCAAAAGAAATCTCTTTTACGTCCAGACATTTAATTCCGTTCATCAAAGTAATGCGGCCCCTAAATCGTCTAGATGACTCAATTAAGTGTTAGATTAAAGAAAGTGCGTGATTGTTGTGCAAAAGTGATGTGATATCATTGGTCGAGCTCGGTATCGCGTGACCTCGCTCACTTTACATTTATGTGTCACGTCACGACTCACGACTGCACTCATGTATGTCGGTTACGTTCCGGAGAGTCTTAACATCTCTAAGGCTCGGACAATGATAGTCGTTCGAAGATTGGGTGATGGCAAGTGCGAGATTGGAAAAGTTTTAGTAAGGACGGGAGAGTGTTGGATTCATGGCTTGCGGGGGTTGTTTTTGGTTTTTGAGAATATTACAGTCGATGTAAGGTCGTACCACACGTATCAACTCGGAAAGGTACCATCAGAAAATCAACTCGAGCCGTTTAGTATTATTTATATGAAGCTTCGTACTGTAACGCACACAAATCGGAATCGTAACGTAATCGCCGCGCTTCGAGACAAGCTCACGAATCGCGGTGCATGGTTCACTTGCAGTCCCCCCGCTTACGGCTCTCCGTACCCTGGGTTACCAGGATACCAGGTTGACATATATATGTTCTGTGACCAGTAACCAGATTTGGGCGAATATTGTAGTAGGTACAAAGGTGCAAGACATGTTTCAGAACATGACGTAATAAAAAAACACAGACATTGTGTTTCTATAAATTCAAATGACATTGAACCCATTATATTAATTCAGCGTAGTCTGGAAATAAAACGACATTCGTTCGTGTCTTTGCGAATTTCACAAATGTGACATTTACTAACTCCATTAGTAAATAAATAACTTATGTTCACTTGATTCAATACTTCATTCCCGAATACGTTACTTCACTCAAAGTGGAAACAAATTAAATGGAAAATGGAGGATGGAAGGTTTCATTAATATAAGCAGCACTTACTTCACTACACATATGTACATACATGAGAGGACGTCACAAATTGTTATCCAGTTTTCGTAGAACAAGGTTTGCTCAAAACGGGTATCAATTACTCGCGAGAGTCACTGAGTGATTAAATTTATGTTTAACGTTTATTTTCACTCAGAATAGAATGGAAATTAATCAGCAACGTGTGAAACTTAGTAAATTTATAGAAGGTACTCCACCTAGAGCTATAGCAGTAGTATTACATTCAGATACCTATAGCCTGGCCTAAAACAATTAGCAGATAGAGCATTGTTTAAAATAATTGTACCATAGGGTAGTAAGGTATTATAGTTATTTTTAGCACATAAGAGGCTTATATCCAAAGTGCAAACTCCAAAGTAGACTAATGCTATACTAATATCCCACAACAGGCAGATTTAAGGATTCCTTGAATGATCTAGTCTAAGCTTAGAGACAGTGAATGAAGTGTAAGTAAGGAAGAAAAAAAGTTTTTAGGTGATGTTGTGAACCAAGGATATTTGAAAAAGTCGTGGATGCACAGGAAGATGGAGAAACTACTGAATTAAAGAAAATTATAAGTAATAATAGTTTTAGTACATAAGAATATTGTTACAAATTGATTGAAGTCCCTGATACTGTTGGTACCAGAACCATTCTTAACTCAGAGGCTTTTCGCCAATAATAAATTGCCTTAAAATTCATCTATAATGTTGTGCATGTTTATTTGCAAAGTAAATAATACTGGCAGACGGCTTCAAACAGAGAATGTGCAGCACATTAACACTAGGCACTAAGAGGCTAAGAATTGGATTAAGATGGCTTAAGTTTAGTGTTAATCATTGGTGACCCAATTAAATCTCGTCGTCTGGCCACTCAGAGCAGACAGACTTCGTAATCTGAGACGTCGCGCCGGCCGGCATTGCTCGGCGTTATAGTATTCGGTGTTGACTTACTAAAATTGTGGCGGGATACAATAAATACAATTTAGTGTAGCTTTGTTTCCTAAAAAAATCAAGAAATTAGACTATGTAAATCAAAGATCAGTATAAATCAGCTGTCAACCTTATTCTGGTCTCCAGGCCTAAAACGAATTTGACAGGAGTTTCCCTGATCAAAGTGAGGTTTCCAGAAACAGGGCTTAAGCGTGTCAACACAAGGACATTACACAGATTACCATACAAAATCTCTAATAGATATAAATTTTCGATCGACCTTGACTGGACGGTATCTAGCTCAGACGCGCAGTAAATCTTGGTCGATGCCGGGGCAAGGTTATGTCGCACATCGAATTAAATGCGAGCAGTGATTGGTGACACGGCGACACCCACACATTATTCTTATGTGTAGTTCGACTGTGAGAAGGGTCACTCCAGGCAAACCTTGAAAATGAACTAAGAATTGGATAGTTCCCAGCTTTCCTATCATATATTAGTGGAAGGACTTTCCTTTTAAACAGTGATATATTTTAAGGCCTCTTTTCAAAAGGCTGTGTGAGGCCTTATCTCTTCTATTTATTCTCTTATATGAGTTTTGTCTGCGTTCCCAAGATCAAAGAAATTATCGCAATAAAGTAGTGGTTTTCTAATTAAACATTTTCCTTATTACAACTTCTGTATTTGTGTGTACCTAAGTTAAAGCAAAATCAAGTTACCAAAATGAACGAATCATTATTTTAAGATGGATCTGTTTGCCTTATAGCTTGCAGCATTGATGGATCATTAAAAGCCATGAGCTAGATACGTGTCTTGGGTCCTGAACCTTCTGCGTCTCCATGCATTTATAGCGTTCGTGAGTGACACGAATTACCGCTGCCTGCTCATACAATATGGCGCCCCGTGACGTCATCCTCTTAGATGATATCATCCCCTATTTGAATTATTCCCTCCCCTATCTTATTGCGATCTTTAAATGTTATTATGGCACGTTCTGTGAAGAGTTTAGCGTAATGTGTGTATATGGGACGCATGAGGCAATGTTCAATATTATGTTGATGTCATTTAGGTGCCGGCTTGTATCCTGATATTCGTATTTTATTTCTATTTTAGATTTTATATTAAATATAGTCATATATATAGTCATGATTTCTAGTACATATGTTATGGCATAAGATAAGTAGGTACTAGAAATTATGACTCCCACAGATTAATGTAGGTGTCTATAGATGTTAGAAAGAGGGGTTACGTGTAGCAGTGAGTGATCAATACTGCTCATTTCTAGGTCTAATCTCTTTGAACTTCTTCGATAGAGTCGACATAGCCGAAAAGATTTCTTATAACAAGACTATAAGATCTCGTTTCTGCTATATCGACTCTATCGAAGAAGTTTAAAGAGAGATTAGACCTAGAAATGAGCAGTATTGATCACTCACGGCTGCACGTAACCCCTCTTTGCAACATCTATAGACACGAGGTGCAATAGGCATAACCCAGGTGCCAGTTATGCGGGCACAATATCACACATGTATCAGTGAATCCTCGTGCTAAACCAATCGAGGGATGCATGTGTCGGACGCAGTGCGGCAGCACGTGTGCTGTACGCAGTCGGCACTATACTGAGTACATAGTGCAGTGAACTACACTTGCTATGACAGAGGCAGTGTGTAATAGGGTCAAATGATTGGGTCAACAATGAATACCGGTCAGTATAAAGAGTTTTAGGAGTATTCTAAGACAACATAGCTTTTGAAAGAGATGGTGAGAGAGAGCAAAATATATTAAATATGAATACAGTGAAAAATTTCGTACTATTTCGGCTTCAAAGGCAAAATATACTAAACATTAGATAGACAGAATATACAGTATGTTAACTAACAGAGGGCGTTCCCGTTAACCCGAAATAGTATAGCATACATACATGCTAAAAAAAATATTTCCATTCGAAAACAATTTTTTTTAATTTTTCCAATAAGAAAATATTCAATAAAAATTTTAAATTGACATGTAAAAGAACACACTGTACACGCGAACTTGAAAGACGGCAAGGTCGCAATTTGTTTATGATACTACGCTACTATTTTGATTTAAAACAGGAGGTTTCAAATTTATTTCCAATTAGAATTTTTTTTATTCGGATTTTTTTATGCTTATTTTTCTATGCTGATATTTTTATTTTAATCTATTAATGATATATATTAACGAGTTTAAGGAACGCCCTCTGTTATTTAACATACTGTATAAAAACTAAATAAAAATACAGCGAAGCTAAGTTAATAGAATATCAAGACAAAGGCATTGACACAAATAAAAGTTTTGCACAATTCATAATCATCTCAGAAATATTAAATAAAGCTAGAAGTTTATTGTAGTCTCGAACATTCACCCAAATTGGAAGCAAGTTTTAACTCCGTCTTTAATTTAAACATTGAAGCTCCCACGTTAATATACCTTTGAAGGGTCGCGTACGATATAATAATACCTTTAACTAAGTTCTAATTTGTTACAAACTTAAGCGTAAGGAAATACTTAAGGAAACTTGACACAAACTCTGACAACAATATAATTATACTATTAGAGAAGCGGATATTAAAGCTTTAAGTCGTGAATGTATTGTGATTTTAATGTCTTGAATCCTGGCGCTGGAGGTTAGATACTGGCTGTCGTAAACAAATTCTAACGTATTCAAGGGGAAGAAAGTTTAAATAAATATCATCAAGGCTACAACATCTACAATACATAGTATCTACTGCTTGCATCTTTTTTAATGCGTATAAAATAACTATTGTACATATTTGTTATACAATATAATTACTGTGATTTATTTATTTACTAGCTTTCCGCCCGCGGCTTCGCCCGCGTGGAATTCTGCTATATCGCGCTTTTTAGATTGCCCTCGGGAATGTCAATTTTTTTTTTCAATAAAAGGTAGGCTATGTCCTTTTTCAGGGCCTAAAGATTGTCTGTGCCAAATTTCATCAAAATCGGTTGAGAGGTTTAAGCAGGAAAGCGTAACAAACAGACAGACAGACAGAGTTACTTTTGCATTTATAATATTAGTATGGATAGTCTTTTTCGCCTGAGACAAAATAAAGAGTGCATACAGTCATTATTTAAGTACAATTAATAACTTCTCTGTATTAACGAATTGTATGTAAGACAATTTGAAGAGCTTCCTTGAGAGTTTTCTTACAACTACATACTTACTACTCTATCAACATCTACTTTTATTTTTTTCCGTTTTATGTATAACTGAACATAATACACCTCCAATATGACATGAAACAAAATCGGTACGCAACTATTTAGGAAATCTTACTAAACGTCCGTTAATGAATGTTACATTTCATACCTACTTGAACTTGGAATTTCCCGCTGTAATTAATATATTGTAAAATAATAGAGAGAGGTTGTTGGTGTTCCTAGGGTACGCTGTGCCACGGCATATCGTATGAGCTACTATATACCATGCATACATGTTCCAACTATTAATATTAATAAAAAAAGCTGGTACACGAGTAGCGTGACTACTTTTTAAATAATTTATTACATTAATCGCTTCAAATGTGCGAAAGAAATGCTCTGAATGTAGACTTTTGCATTATTCATGTATGATTTGATTATTGTAAAGGTAAGGTGTTTAATCTTCTTATACATATGTATACTAGGTGACCCGTGCGATGATGCGTGATTTTTTTTTTTTTTTTTAATAATTATAAGCTAGTGCTTGACTGCAATCCCGCCTGATGGTAAGCAGTGATGCAATCGTTGAGTGTAAAGCGCACTAGTTTATTAAGCCTATTGTCATATTGTAAAAGCGTGTCAAATTAAGCTATTTCATAGACAGTTTTGGCACCGGTGAAAGTCGCGGGAAGTCGATAGATGCGGGTAGCACAAGACCGGTCATCGTGGAAAGCCTTGGAGGCCTTTGTCCAGCATTGGACCTCTATAGGCTGCAGAAGAAGAAGATAGACAGTTTAGACGTGTAAACATGGCGACCAAAAATATATCAATTTACGTCATTTAAGCGCGGTAATTTGACAGATCTAAACTAACATATATTATTCCCCCTTATTCATAAACGCTGCTTAAAGTTAACTAGTGATTACCGATTCTTTAACCATACATTTTTGACCTTTTAATGTCACGTAACTGAAATGATCCTTTACGAATAAACACTACAGTGTTTAAGCGATTTATTCATAAACGATGATTAAAGTTAAGTGAAGTGCAAACGTCTAAAATGTATGTTTAAACAATCTCTAATCACTAGTTAACTAGCAGCGTTTCTGAATAAGGAAGATTATGTTCTGTCCTTTTGTTAATCCATACTAATATTATAAATGCGAAAGTAACTCTGTCTGTCTGTTACGCTTTCCCGCTTAAACCTCTCAATCGATTTTGATAAAATTTGGCAGAGACAATCTTTAGACCCTGAGAAAGAACATAGGCTACCTTTTATCCCGGAAAAAAATGATGTTCCCGAGCGAAATCTACAAAACGCAATATAAGCGAACTCCACGCGGGCGAAGCCGCGGGCGGAAAGCTAGTGAAATATAAACAAAAAGATGCACTGAACTTATATTCAGTTTGTGAACAAGGGATTCATGGCCGTTGTCGCACTCACTTGTTACCACGACTAGCAACTCATGTCACTGTGACATATAAGCGAACTCCACGCGGGCGAAGCCGCGGGCGGAAAGCTAGTGAAATATAAACAAAAAGATGCACTGAACTTATATTCAGTTTGTGAACAAGGGATTCGTGGCCGTTGTCGCACTCACTTGTTACCACGACTAGCAACTCATGTCACTGTGACATATAAGCGAACTCCACGCGGGCGAAGCCGCGGGCGGAAAGCTAGTGAAATATAAACAAAAAGATGCACTGAACTTATATTCAGTTTGTGAACAAGGGATTCGTGGCCGTTGTCGCACTCACTTGTTACCATGACTAGCAACTCATGTCACTGTGACATATAAGCGAACTCCACGCGGGCGAAGCCGCGGGCGGAAAGCTAGTGAAATATAAACAAAAAGATGCACTGAACTTATATTCAGTTTGTGAACAAGGGATTCGTGGCCGTTGTCGCACTCACTTGTTACCATCACTAGCAGGTCATGTCACTGTGACATATAAGCGAACTCCACGCGGGCGAAGCCGCGGGCGGAAAGCTAGTGAAATATAAACAAAAAGATGCACTGAACTTATATTCAGTTTGTGAACAAGGGATTCGTGGCCGTTGTCGCACTCACTTGTTACCACGACTAGCAACTCATGTCACTGTGACATATAAGCGAACTCCACGCGGGCGAAGCCGCGGGCGGAAAGCTAGTGGAAATATAAAACAAAGATGCACTGAACTTTATATTCAGTTTGTGAACAAAGGGATTCGTGGCCGTTGTCTCACTTGTTACCACGACTAGCAACTCATGTCACTGTGACATAAGCGAACTCCACGCGGGCGAAGCCGCGGGCGGAAAGCTGGTGATAAAACAAAAGATGCACTGAACATATTTTCGGTTTGTGAACAAAGTTCGTGGCCGTTGTCGCACTCACTTGTTACCATGTTAGCAACTCATGTCACTGTGACATATAAGCGAACTCCACGCGCCGCAGGCGGAAGCTAGTGAAATATAAACAAAAAGATGCACTGAACTTATATTCAGTTTGTGAACAAGGGATTCGTGGCCGTTGTCGCACTCACTTGTTACCATGACTAGCAACTCATGTCACTGTGACATATAAGCGAACTCCACGCGGGCGAAGCCGCGGGCGGAAAGCTAGTGAAATATAAACAAAAAGATGCACTGAACTTATATTCAGTTTGTGAACAAGGGATTCGTGGCCGTTGTCGCACTCACTTGTTACCATGACTAGCAACTCATGTCACTGTGACATATAAGCGAACTCCACGCGGGCGAAGCCGCGGGCGGAAAGCTAGTGAAATATAAACAAAAAGATGCACTGAACTTATATTCAGTTTGTGAACAAGGGATTCGTGGCCGTTGTCGCACTCACTTGTTACCGACTAGCAACTCATGTCACTGTGACATATAAGCGAACTCCACGCGGGCGAAGCCGCGGGCGGAAAGCTAGTGAAATATAAACAAAAAGATGCACTGAACTTATATTCAGTTTGTGAACAAGGGATTCGTGGCCGTTGTCGCACTCACTTGTTACCATCACTAGCAGGTCATGTCACTGTGACATATAAGCTCCACGCGGGCGAAGCCGCGGGCGGAAAGCTAGTGAAATATAAACAAAAGATGCACTGAACTTATATTCAGTTTGTGAACAAGGGATTCATGGCCGTTGTCGCACTCACTTGTTACCACGACTAGCAGGTCATGTCACTGTGACATTATGTGTGATGATCATTATAGAGGTTACAGTGTGGGCAAATCTGGCGATTTAAATATCATAGCTTCACTCATTGATCATTTAATTTACTAACTAGGCACAACGCGTTTAATTTTAACCCTGTCTTTATTTATTCTGCATAACTTTTCGCTAATCATATAAAATTTAGTTTACTCCACCGATATATTTGAGTTTTAGAAGTATTGTAAATCTTCTGAGAATGAAACTAAGTATGCTTTAATTTATAGCTACTAATTGTGTGTGTGTGTGCGTGTGTTGTGGACCAGTGGTGGCCTGCTGGTATCGACCGGGACTTGCAAGTTGTAGGTCGTTCGAACTCCGTCTGGCGTTTTACTTTTTGTAAATATTTTTTCACCACTGCTCTACAGCTGCTGGAAAACATTGTGAGGTCACACCAACACATGGTGAACAACCGGCATGTCCTAAAGGTAAAACTTCGAAGACATGCGTCATCTACCAAACCCCACAGGACCCGCATGGTAGATTGCGGCCCACTTATTTATTTATTTATTTATATATTCTTTTATTATACACCAAACAAATATCGAACAAAACAATCAACACAAAAAAAAAAAATCCACTCACCACCCACCCACTTCCTCTCACCTCAGGAGACCTGTGTCCCAGGAGCAACATTATATGCTAATTACGTATGTTATGTTATGTTGTGTTTATAGGCAGTTCAGGTTTTGTATAGAAATAACTTTGTTTACTTAGAAAAGTCCTTGATATAAACTTCAGTGTCGAGTTAAATAAAAAGTAAGGTTTGTACTCCATAAGGTACTAAAAATAAACGAACAAAGTTTCTGAACGTAAAAGTTTTATTTATAAATTCTTTATTAAAGTGAGCGATACGTATTTTTCAGAAGTTTTGAACATTATCGTATTTGTTTTTTTACTTATTATAAACTAGTGCTTCACCGCAATTCGGCTAATGGTAAGCAGTTATGCAATCGTTTATGGTATGTACCTAAAGCGCGCTAGTTTAGGTATTAAGAGCATGGGCTCTCAGCAGCATAGGATTTCAGTGTCTTTAAGGCTACAGTGAATAGTCACTCTAGCCTTAAAGACACTGAAATTGTAATCAAACTTAAACACCGCCACTGGCAAATTGTTCCAGTCCCTCGATGTACGCGGTATAAAAGTCGAGGTGAAATGCTTCATCTTGATCGTAGTGGTGTCAACCATGTAACGGTGAATACTCGCCGGGTCGTCCGATGATGGAACGCAGATGGGGGAATTAAGTCATGCAATTCCCGCACACACTCTCCAAAATGCATCCAATAGAACACCGACAGGTTGGCTACATTTTGCCTGCGCTCCAGGCTTTGGAGCCCGTTTTGAACCAAATCTGGGTCGCCCATTAGCCTCTTCGCACGCATCTCCATTGAATCCAAAGTTGCCAGGTGGCATTTTGCAGCACCAGCCCAAATGTGGATGCAGTAGTGCACACGAACGGACCTGTGCTTTGTGTAATATTAGAAGCTAAACATATTTTAAACTGATTGTAATTATTGAAACTTCTTGTTCAGAAAAGATTACTTACATTATTAAAGGGGTAAGTGCGTTAAGGATGATGACAAAGTCGCGCAGCTAATGCCTCATAAAATGAAGGTCAAGAATGTTGTATTAGAGAGACTTGTGGCTAAGGACTATTTATTAGCCGCACTGGTCAACCAAGCCTAGGATGAGCGACCATTTTAACATACCGACACTTCCCGTGCCTGGTAAACAACGAATGGCAGTAGGGCTATGTTTTATTCTACATTGGTTTATATTTGCCGTCCAGCTACCCTAAAAAACTTTTTGGTCTATTGTTGTGTAAATCTTACAACACAAATCAAAACACACATAATATTAGGACTAAGCAGCATCGTCTCCTTTAAAACTGCGTACGTATTCAGTTATTAATTCAAAATAGCGGGCACTTAAGCGTAATGCGCCATTATGCTAATGTAAGCGATCGCAAATAGCCGCGCACACTCGCACCGAGCAGCACCGCGCACCGCCGAGCTAGGAGCTCGGGGTAGGGGCACCATTTCAAAATATGAATTAGGTCCTTAGTTAACTCATGGACATGTATATTTGCACATGTCAATAAGTCTCCTCCTATAAAGACAATGTTTGTTTACCATATGTGAGTCCCCATTCTCACATATGGTACAAAAACCACTTAAAAATAGGTTTTTTGGTTACGGGTTAAGGCGTAATAATAACTTTATAGAGCGTTTGGTCGTCCAGGGCAGAATGGAAGGGAACAAACCTCGTGGAAGGTCACCGATGAGGTGGACCGACCAAATCAAGTCCTGTAAGTGAAGGCTCCAGACTATCATCTAACAGAGATAGATAGATGGAGTGAGATCGTGCGGCGAGCTACATCAACGTCTCGAAATCAGTAATAATGACCACGACCGTTCTGTCAAGAATGAAACGAAGAAAAGAAAAATCAGCAGAAGGTCACAGTTGAGGTTTGCGAGAGGTCTTTGGAACGGAGTATTCTGAGCGTCAAACATAAAGTCCGGGTTAGGAATATTATTATTAGATAACAAAAATAAGTGATGTCACTTGGAAAGCTGCCACGTTAAAATGGGGGAATTGCGCTGGGCACATCTGCCGCATGTCAGTCGACCAACTCGCCAAACTTACAACCCAATGGGTCCCTCTTAATGGCAAGCGACGTCACGACAGACCCAGATGAAGAAGGCAGGATGAGCATATATCTTTTTTTTTAATTTTCCCTTTATCGAAAACCCCCGTGTCAGTGCAGATAGGGAGGAGGCTTATACTCAGCTGAGGGTGGAACAAGGCTGTCAATAATGATATGATGAGACTGAGTCCGGGTTGTGACTAATAGACTCGTCTCCTATCTATGGGCCCTAAACACAATACTTTTGGACGAAGTAGGGCCGCGGTTCAAACAGCCGACATGTCCGGACACGTCGGGACGGATGGTGACCCTAGCCTGTAGAACGCGATGTATGGAGATCGCACGCCGTTACAACGTCAGTGCACGCTGTTATAAAACGAGTTTTGTATTTTGAATTACTATTTAATAACTTGGATATTTTAGTTGTCCTTCATAGGAATGAGAGGGATTTGGTTAAAGAGCCGATTCTAAGACAATGTTATTTGGACAAGAGGAATCAGTTTTGTCAGGTTCATAAGTCAATTGATGCATGCTTTAAATTCCGTAACAGTACTGAGTTACCTATAACGATATTCGTCTAAGCGCAGTGCGGAAGTATTAACCACAAAAACATATTTTAAATGAAGGAATATAATATAAAAAATACTTTTTAATGTATTAGACTAGACACGCATGCTCCGCAATGAATCATGTCTCCGCCTATCATGAGGGCGTAAGCACCATTTAACAACATCATTTATTTTCAGCAAAGGGCGGGACGGAAGGGTGGAATGCCGCAAGGTTATATATCCCGCCCGACGTTTACATAACGAAGTGCTAAAACAAGAAGTTTGTGAAAAGAATCGTATCACAAAGTTTTTGTAATATCTGAATGCTGTATCTCACGGCTTCGCGGACGTCAAACCAAATAATTGGGTTCCTGTCCTTAGAGGATTGGATTCGATTCAACATTTGTACACGTATGTACTATCAGCTGTAGAAGTCCATTCCCACCTATTATTTTAGATATTTTTGTTGTCAGCATTCATAACTCACCAATAAACATTTAAAAAATATTTTTGTAAGTTATTAGATTTGAACTCGAACCACCTTGAACGCCTATCAAGGCGAAAACCGTTAGGCCATTGAAACACTTACTGTAGACGTTGAAATTAGTAAGTAGTACCTAACAATCATAAGCGGGCAGCAAGTGTTTGAGTGTGTATCAAACTTTATTATAGAAGAAGGTCGTAACTACAACTAGTATTGCTTGGCCATAGTTTTGTGAGATTGCAACTCGACTTTTGGTCTTGACTGTAACTACAGTGCGGTAGATTGTAAAAGTAACAACACCGAATGTATTTTCTACTACTTTCTGCTTGGTATTCATGTTGTGACCTATTTCTGATATTATGTTATGTTCTTCTACCAAATAAAAGATTATAGTATTGTAGGATATGGAGACATTCAATAGTAATGGTATCTAACCATATTACATTTGATTATCCCCATAGCAATGGTAATCCGCCACAATCTATGATAAAATTAATTTTAATTGAGCTTTATTTAGGACAAATAAAATCTAATTCTAATGAAAATAGTCTTCAATGGGTAGGTATTACTGAAAAACTTACTGATACAACTTTTAAATAACACTATACCTAACGGTCCAGTTGATAAATCGCTTCTAACTTACAAATTACAGAGAAGCAGACAAAGAAAAAATGGAGAAGCTAGAACATAATCACGAAGCTATTGACAAAACTATTGTGGCAGATAGTTATGTTAGCGCTCGGTCAACAGAGGCACCAACAAGTGTTTGTATTATGTATGGGGTTATTGTCCCTTCTTTTTTACTTTATTCATCGATTGAGGTTATAAAATTATATGATTCTGTCTTCATGTCATCAGCGTCTGGTTTATCTTAGTTATTTCTATGTTTATTTCGATTTAGGCGAAAGCTTTAGGTAATCGAGCACTTTATTGATCACAGCAGATATTATTGATTATTAACCACGAAATTCTCTTTTTATTTCACATCCGTTTATAGAAACTATAGAAATTGAAAGATGAAGTAACATATTCATTATATACACAGTACTATGAATTACATGAACATTTGGTTTACTTTCAGTTATTTTGAATTTATGAAAACTTCTATCCAAAACGTTTGAAAAACCTTGCAAGGTAGCAAATCATATAACGAGCAAAAAATACAAAATAAGTGAGACCTCTTTAACCTCTCCAACTCGCTCAGCGGAACGTGCTTCAAACTAGTGTTGCTCATTATATTTCTGAAGTCGCCAGTTCATGTCAATTAGTAGACTTCACATATTAGTTCGGAGTTACCTGCAGGCCTGCTTTTGCAGTATCATGAAGTCATGTTGCATTTCTACAGGTTGCTATTTTGTGCTAAGCAAGTGCAGTATGAGACGTGACGTACCTACATGCATATATGTCGGGTGTCACTGTGACAAGTGTGATATGATACCGTTCCGTTTTTGTCTTTGCCATAGTAATTTTAGATTCTTCTTCTACTTCTAGATCCTCCTAATAACAAGAATGCTCAGTAATGATACTAACTTTGAAAATGCTCCAAAAGAGTTTTTTTGCTAAAGATTTACAACATTTCTGAGTCTTCAAGGTCCTGCTTCTCATCAATTGGTGCACTTTATTTATTTCGTTCCTATGCATAAGTTTATTACTATTGAGATCTCCACATTTCAGTTCAAGTAGTTTACTTGCAGGGCAGTTGTTGTTTCATCAAGTAGCTGTTTGTTTGTATGTGTACTGTGTAGATGTGTTTGTCTGCTTCCCCCGAGGCCTTGTGTAACTGCTGTGTGTGCACGCAGAATGGAAGTGAATTGATTTGTAGAATATATGAGTCTTTGTGGAGTGGTGTTGCTCTCCACAATTTCCACGTCATCTTCTTTCTCATCATGTTTGTCTTATCTTATGTTTATAATATTTTGTTCATTTATTTATAGAATATTGTTTTTCCTGTCAATCAGTAATTATTGGAAGTGAATTTAGTCACAATCTCATCTCGGCGATAAAAAATTTAAAAACTTGTCAAATGTGAGAAAATTAGAGGTATTTCCGACTGATTGAGACTGAGATCAGACTGTGAATGGTCGCAAAATTACGAGAATTGCCGCTCAGATATCTTCATAATCACATTCCTGCGTCCTTTGACAAACATACAACTAAGTATGATATAGCTTTTGTATGTCATCAATAAATTCCGGGTATACAGATATTTACGGCAAGCGTCCTGTACTTCAAAACAAAATTACTTTCAATTTTGATGAAGAAAAGTCTTCGTTTGTGAAAGTTAATTCCCGCGAGATCAATTCCTTTGTAATCTACGGACATACGAATCTAAATTCGTCACCTATTCCTCAGAATTTATTGTTTTCTAACAAGAACTTTCAAAATCGCGGTTCAAAGCTAGTATATGTAGGTATCAACTATAAGTAATTATCAAATCATTTCAATTAAAATCATCATCACGGAGGATGTACTAACACAACGTTCTTATTTAACTTAATCTTTCCCCAACAGCATCCAACGCCCATGTGCCGCCATTTCGAAGGATGGACTCAGCAACTACCATCAAACAGAAAAAGATTACCGTTACGGGTTGCATATTAAAGTGAAACTTTACTAATTATGCTAATTCCGTGGCTTCAACTGTTAATTATTCTGACCTAATTAGTTCTGCTCAGGGCTGTTGTGGCTCCATCTATAAAGCGCCTCTTGGAACTGCATTTAAATGGTGACGGTAATGGATCACCTTCAGGCTACATCTCACTTTTTCTTTTTTTACGATACTCTATGTTTTTAATATCTCCTTTACAAAACACCAAAAGTGTTTTATTCTTTCTCTTTATATCCTATAGGGGCTTTGAAAAAAATGCTTTCATCGATATGACTGACTACTGTATTGTACTGTTTTAATCCTCTTTGTTCGAATTCGTTTAATGTTTGTTACATGTAGAAAAAAGATAATGGACCGAATCCGATCGATCGACAAATCTGTTGACTTTGGAATCTCCCCTCTGCGTGATTAATATGGATTTGTTACGAATCTTTCTTTCTCCTTTACTGAAAATACATTTCCACTTTTAGCACACCGTATGAGTTCTAATTTTACTTTCCTGCCAATACTGTTAATCCTAAAACCGTGGTCACAAACTGTTTGAGAGTTCTGTGTCGACCGGTCGGCCGGCACTCCTAAATACACAACAATATAGTGTATGTTGTTGTTTAGAGTATGTTGTTTCCAAACTACCTTCATAATGTTTTTAAATTGTGAATTAAAGTCGGTAACAAATATACGAGATGGAGTTCGTGAAATCGCTTTTTCTATTGATTTTGTAGGAATTGTAAGTTTTCTAAATCGTTTTTAGCGTAATATTTATGTTGATATTTGGATCACTAATTGCTGTTTAACTTAACGTGTCACAGCGGCCATTGCTCTATGTATTCCTTAGCCACAAGGATATTAACCCCATGTGAATCATATAAAAAGTGTTGAACAAAACGTACACACAGGTATAAGTCAACATATTGGAGTTAATATAAAAAGTGCAATACACACATACGTGCGTGACACACCGCGATAACCGAGCTCGGCGTACTGCCAATCGTACGGTTATACAGAAGCGTGCGTTTTATGATAAACCTCAAGCTCCACCGGGAAAATGAACTTTTTACGACCGTGAGTGAGACCAGTATTTTGTTTCATTATACATTGTCGTAATTTTACGTATGTTTGGAAATTAGTATAAAGAGATAAGCAACTAAAACTAATTTTAACCCTATGGTAAGCATGTAATAAATATTATGAACAGCAAAAACTTCTTGATCACTCATCAGAGTTTATTTTGCATTTAAACAGCTGTGAAGCCTGACTGCGAATTGCCAAAATTTGCTGATATATTTTATTCTTACTGCCAAACTAATCTTAAGTGTTCTACTGTGTAGAATATTCGCGTATCACAGTAATAACAAATAGCAATCCTATTTGTATAGCAAATGGAATCCATCCAATACGGCTCCGAAGTACGAGATACATATTTATTAGCCGCTTATCGTGCCGAGACGAGCACAACCGTCTCGTGCGGGATTACACCTGGAATAGGATTAACTACGCCCTTTGTAGGCGCTGTAATAGGAAGCTGTGTAGCTGGTTGAGGGACGCTGCAGGTATGTAGTGTAACTAGATTTAGGTATACGTATGACACTGTGATTAAAGTTTGTCCAGCGGAGCGGATGAGAGCTTTGTAATATTAATATTACCTTTTGCAGAACATATTAGTATGTTTGTTTTGGAAATCTAGGTTTCATGGGAATTGTTGTTATGTCTTTTATGCTTGGAGAAGCTTATAGGGCTATTCGGCTTAAAGGCGTCTGTCGTCAGAACAGACAGGCCCGAGCTGGCGCCGCAGATCTTCATGCGCCCCGCTCGAGAGTGGGTGGCTATGGGTGTGGAAGAGAATGAGATTGACAATGATAAGAATGAGAGCTGAGGAACAGCGGTTCGATGTCTGAAGAGGGTGCGGTGAATGGTTATGCTAATCCCGTACCCGCGACCATAGGTACGGATGAAGTACCTCGGTGGTTTCCCCTCTGTCACTCCCACGTAGAATGAAGTCCAAGTGGATTTCCACCGCAAAACCAAAAAAAGTAAATTTTAGGCTTTCTGAAAGACCGGAAAATTCCATTTTTTTTTTTGGTTATTATAGAGAAATATTGACCAGTCTGTCTTTTTTCAGAAAAAAGCGACGTAACTACTTGAGGGCCTAAACAAATTGAAATTCTATCAGCGAGAACGATAATAGAAAAGTCAAATATTTTGTTAAAGGCTGATGTGAGCTACCGAAAACCTTTTGTCAATCTCGTTGAAGCCAAAAGGCTTTAAAAGCGATTTATACTTGTCTTGTCCCTCTGACCTTTCCCACTTTTAGATAAGCCGAGTAGGTTATACAGGTGCACACCTATCATTTACCTTTTCAAGACTAAAAGCAGTACCTCCAGGTTTATTGCGATATAAAGATAAGTGGCGCTGCACGAGGGTGCGGCCACGCTGCGCAACGCCCATCTATTTGGGCGCCGGCGCCGGGGGTAATGGAACTTGCTAATACACTTGAGTGAAAATATGTTTAAGCCTGAATATTAAAAAAAAAAATAAAACGTTAGACAATCGCTCTTAAAAAACGTTCAGCGATATCTGCCTGAGGGACATGCAAAAATTGGTCTTTTGAACATCGTACAAGTTACTTACAGCAGATGCCTTGACATAAGTTGTCTCTTTGCAATACCTGTAGTTATGTAGAGACTACTACTGCTGGACATAAGTTATTGACACTACAACTAGTCTTGTAATTCCCGCATCCTACGACTGGATACTGCTTCCTCATTTGCATTCACTCTATTGGATTTCTATTGTAACTTCTAGTTGGAAACAACAATCCATATCAAAACATGTCCCCACATATTATGGGCCAGTGTTTGACCGTCCGGCGTAAGTATATGCCAATGTCGCACTGTCATCCACATAGCCTGCAGTACATCGAATACGCCGCGTATTCATAAACGTGGCCACTTATAGTAGTCCGCCGGGACGGTGCGGTACGAAATATGATTTGTGCGTGCCCGTGGCCACGCTAGGGCTGTCGCTTGCTCCAGTAATAAAAATATTATGACTGAAGTGAAATTATGAAAGATAACAAGGGTCAATTTTGTGACGTGATTAACGTTACGATAACAAGTCATCTCGCTCTGGATGCGGAAAACACAGGACAGAGATTTGATGCTTGACGGTTGCTTAGCAGTGAACGCGTGAACGTCTTTCAGCTAAATCTATGGATATATCTATAATTTGATCTGCATGTAACAGTGATTGAGTGTATAAATTCTATTTTTGAACCAATTGGTTATTAATCATTATTTTTTTTCTTAATATATCAAATATACTGTTCAGAAATTTTGTGCGAAGAACTGAAATTATCAGATTTTTTAGTTTGTCAATTTTTTTTACCTCGGATCAAAATTTACTTATGGAAAAGACTTAAAAAAAAAGAAACAATATTTAAAAAAAATATCAAAATTAGACTGAGGATCAGAACTTTTTGAACTTCAATATTCCATAAGACAGAATCCCCAAAATGGCCTCTCTAATTTGTGAGCTAAGATAAATAGGAACTCACACGTAGAACTTTTGTGGAGTACTTCAGATTTACTTATAAAGAAGTCGGAACTCTGAGTGGTAATGGTGCCTAGGAAGCACCACTTAGACTGGATGTGTCGGATTACAGTTACTCGGCGTCGTCATTTGCTCGGCGATTTTGTAGAAGAAAAGCTCTTTGAGTGTTCGATAACTTTTATTGCCTGTGAAGATAGCTTTAAAGGAGATTCTTGTATGTCATTTTATAGAGATTATTTGTCTCTTCTTTTTCCTTAATAAAAATCTTTAAATAGTTTAGTGATAGACAACTCAGTGCTTAAGTCACTGGGCTTAGAAGCATCATATTTGCACAATAATTCCACAGATAAAGAATGGTAAAACATAAGGAAGGTCCAGTGATGAAGGTTTTTTATAGAAAACCGTACCAATTTTTCTGTGAGTAGTCCTATCATTCCCACGTTTGGTTTCGTAATAATCTGATATAAACATTAAGTGTTTTTGAACGAATTTTGGCAGACATCATTGGACCACTATCTCTCGTTGATGTATAGCAATAATAACTGTTTAAGTTTTAGCAAGCTTTTCGGGTACATGTATGTGGTTATCGTCTCAGCCGCCCAGTCTAACTGTTATCCTCTCCTGTTATTGCTAACAATGTGTACTTTCTGAACATATGTACCTACATACATTTTGACAAGCTAATAACCACATTACATCGAACGGCTACAATATTGTTTAACAATAAAATAGTTACACGCTTGTGGCAGCCCTGAAACAATAGTGCGCCCTCGGGACGTCCCGATGCTGTCCTGAAATAGTCGTTTCTTAGATAAGTTAGCCAAACTACGGCCATTGTATCGTTGACGTACTCGCTTTATATTATGTTAGTATATTTATACATGTGTTTGGAGATCTCTAATGTAAACTTTCAAATATTATTTGATATCGTTTTGTGTGTACACGTTAGTCGTCGTATCTGTTAGGCATCGATGACAAGTTTACTTAGTTTTAACTTAATAATGAAACGTTTTGACACTTAGTATCATTGCTACACTTCAAAAATTCTTATCCATTCCACAGTTTATGTGTAGAAGCAGAACTTCTACATAAAAGAAAAAGCAAACTTGGAACAGTTTAATTATGTATCTTGAAGAACTTTTTTGTGCTTAGGTTTGCATTGCTGATCTTAACCATGCACCATCAACCAACCACCATCTTTAACCAACACAATGTTGGTTAAAGATACGGCGCTCATAGTCCAAAGACTTATGGTTAAACCGAACAATTGCTTTGAACCAGCCAGTGTTAACTAGAAAAATACTCTCGAGATGACAATGCATATATATATATATATAGTATAATAGTGCCATACGTTGTTAGACGGATTGAAATACGAAATTTTTGTCTCATCTCTTCTCCAAAAATTTGGTTCCCAAGGCCATAGACGTCCAAAATGTTTTAAATGTAAGTAATATCAGACGACAAACCCAAGTTGTGTGAGTTTTTTGTCGCGCAGGCTATAAATTACTGAAATATATGTGCGGTACGGCTGGTATATACCAGATATAACTAGTGTTAGTTCCTTTGTTTATTTTCTAGTCACGTATTTGGAAAGCTGTGACGATTTACAGATGTTTCTTCTTGTAGCTCAGGTATAAGGGTTTTTCTGAAGGAAATCCGATGAATACGGAATTAGGGTTGTGTTATTTGTTTTCATTAAATGTTATTTATATAGTTGTTGGTAAAGAATATGTATCACTGGATTTGTTGTCTCGTGGGTAGCAATAATACGTAATATTAGGTAAATGTCACGTGGGTGCAACGACTGGGTAGTCAATGTGGAGTACTACAATATTAAGTCCAACAAAAGGTAGCAAAATGTATCGGGCTTACGAGTGTTACTAATAATTTAAAGATACTTACTTCATATTTAAAATAAATACTTAATGGCAATAGTTTTTTGGAAACCAAAAACCTTTCATGATATATTTTTTTATGATAACAAAATTACCTTGTGTAACGAATTTAATAAATAACTTTTAGACTATAATTGCCAATAAAACATCAGTGAAACACTCTGTAGCGTATTAACAATTTGGTTAGCGTGTGGACAAAAGTTTTCCGGGCTGATGGACACCACTAATTGGGCCATACGTGACAATTGTCCCAGTTGCGGCGCAAACCCAGGACACGCCGGGGGACATACTTATAAAGAGGAATAATTGCTTTTATATGGGCAACTGCACATCTCACTTAATTGGGATACTAGAGAAATTATAACTACCTACCCCTAGGGAATTTATATTTAACTTTCAGTAGGTTTAATGTTAATTATATACTAATATTTATTCCCTTTGCTACTTTAGGTGATATTATCGCAGTTCCGTCCGTAGGTACCTGAATTACGACAGTGCTATAAGACACTGATACAGCACTTTACATCACAAGACCCCTGCGTGCCTCGGACCTTCAACACAAACCTTTGGTCTCAACTGTTATTCGTGAATTTCTGGCATTTGTTACTGGTCATCAGAAGCTAGCAATTCTGACGACCAGTCTTACCAAGGGACCTCCACAATCTAATTACTGGGTAATACGATAGTCATCCAGTAACTGGGTTGTGGAGGTCAGAGGGTCAGTCTTTCTATGTAAAATACTGGTGTTCAGCTGCATCCAGTTAGACTGGAAGCTGACAGCAACATAGTCGGGGAAAAGTAGATGAAGATGACCTGGGAAAGTAGTTGCAAAATAATTTGATGTTTTTTTAACAATCATAATTTAATTAAAACAGTCCTAATGTAATTAAAACAATCATACTTTAATTAATAGTTTAATTAAAACAGTCATAATTTTAACTTTAAAGGAACGTAAAATTTCCGTCTGGGCAATCCACACAGAAATTTTAAGATTTCTGTCAAGTGCTGACGATCTCTGGGACCCTAGTCTGCTATTACAATAGTGTCAGAATGGTAGATCAGTGATCTCATAATGATAGATTTTGATAAGTTTCGTAATCTACTAACAAAATGGCGTCATTATGACTTCCCAATGGTCAATCACTGACACTCCACTTCAAATTAATAAATGTTCAAATTGAGTAGTAGTTTTTAGAAAATCGATTCTAGTAACGGGTTCTATATTAATACAGCAATGTCATTCTATCACCAATCCATTAAGTCTGCTATTACAATAGTGTCAGAATGGTAGATCAGTGATCTCATAATGATAGATTTTGATAAGTTTCGTAATCTACTAACAAAATGGCGTCATTATGACTTCCCAATGGTCAATCACTGACACTCCACTTCAAATTAATAAATGTTCAAATTGAGTAGTAGTTTTTAGAAAATCGATTCTAGTAACGGGTTCTATATTAATACAGCAATGTCATTCTATCACCAATCCATTACGTGACAACTGAGATAATGGATCGATTATTATGAATTTAGCAGATTAGGTACTTTTAAGCACAATGACAATGGAATCGTGGTGGAATGACAAATTTAAGTGAATTGCAGACTAGGTCCCCTGTACCGTTGCAAGCCCCCATTAGGACATTATTTGCGTGCGTTACCTTGCGCTCTACCATACACGCATCGAATTAACACAGAAATTTCATCCAAAAAAGGCGTTTTCTAGTACTTAATTATTTTTGAAAAAAAGTTTTTCACTTTGATGTACGGAATACGTAGATGAAGGATCTTTCAACTCATTAAACTAAGTGCGTCCGTAATTATTAAAACATAAAAAGATGGTTCATTTTGTAAGCTCTCTTCATATACTAAGCTGAGCTAACAAGAATTTACAATTACTTAGAAATACATACGTTTGTAAATCTAAGTAATTGTAAATTCTTGAGAATTCTTAAATATTCGGATAATACTTAATTTATTTCAATTATAGTCTTTATATCCGCTCTTTTTAATATTATTTCTATTATATAATAATACAGCTCCGAAGATTATGAAAGCGTTATTCATTGAGTTGAACCCATTTGGAAGAATTCCTTTGCATAGAATCTTAAGAAATATCTCTTGAGTATCTAATTTGTGTGAAAGCTTACCTATCTCAGCAATTACAATTTTGTAAAGCCTCTTCAAACGATGTGGTAAAGAGAGCGTAACACGATAGATAGTTGTGTGCACAACACACATATTCTGGTTCTAATTTCTCGTGAACCATTGGCCCCACAGGTCCTCAGGGACGTCCCCCATGACGTCAGAGCCGGTGGGTTTATTTACATAATGAAAGTAAATCGTGCGGAAACAACGATAAACGAGGATCCCACGTATGACGTGACGTAATGCTATTGGCTTTGGAATTGATTTCCTGGGTTCGTTTGGTTTTTGAATACTATTGGGATAGCTTTGATGGGTTCTCATTTACGAGTAATGAGCTTAAGTTGAAATATGGGTCGTATAGTAACTAAGATCTGTATTGTATTTAGCGCTGGGTTATTTGTCAATTTAATACCTGACAGTAAATGCTATTTACTTCTTTTCATATAAAACTTTGCTAATACCAAACTACGTTTTGATGTTTCAAGTTTACTCCTTCAACGGGTCAAGTCTCAAACGGTCTTTAACGTTTCAAAGTAAAGTATTTACTCCAACGAGACCCTTTTACAAGCACACTACACCTTTAAATAAGTATTCAATAGGTCCTTTGAAGTCGCAATTTATCATTTAGAAGAAAAGTTTTCAGGAGAAAAGTTCCAACAGTTTCTTACCCTGAATAGTGGTAGTGTAAAGATAAGATATTAGTTGAATTTAACACTGTATTAGTATTCTGACTCAGACGGCCATTGAGCCTGTGATCTTGATCCAATGATCCCGCGTCTTGAACAAATAGTCCATTGCTAGATCTAGATATCACTTGTCAGCTTTCAGCCGTGAATTCGTCCACGTGTTTCAACGGTACCTTATGGCACTCGCCATTAAAGTACTTTTCAATTAGTAAAATAATCTTTGTTATAAATTACAAACATATAAACAAGCAACTTTATGTGTTTATTTATATTAGTGTCTTTTTTCACAAATGGGGGAAAAATTTGTAGTTACCAACGGTGCGATTGATATAGGTGATAAAACAGTATTATTAAAAGTATCTTTACTGGAAACGAAGTCTCCGACTAAAGACTAAAGTATGCACAACAAGCACTGGACGGTCGGCATTTACACACCTGGCGCCCCGAACGAGAAGAATACGTTTTAATATTTTAATCACAAATAGACAAAAAGCGCCACTTACATGACAATATAAGACCATATTGTAACAAAATTAGTATAGGCACCGGTCACTGCTGCAATACAATATACCTACTTAGAAATATTTTATTTTCAAATATGTGGTTAGCGCTAGTAATATTATTAACGAGTGGTTTCCAATATGTGAGAGTTTTGATTTAAAACTGCTTTTTTTTGTAAGATGGTAATAGTAGATTAGTAGTCAAGGGCTGTAAGTCATCAATTGCAGCCTGAGATATTTCCTATAATTCGAAGGTACACTCGAGCTAACTTCTCTGCTTTACATCTCGATTGTGAGCTAAGTACAAAAAAACCGCCATTACAAGAATAAACAATATTTATTGTAAAAGTTTTCTATTCCCACCTTTTTTCATCTTCTTTTTAAAATTATTTTTTTTTAAAACGAATTTGAGATTCGCCGTTCGATATTTAAAATGGATGACTATTATTCTCACACGAAGACAAGGCTGAATAGCGAAGCGACCTCTTTTGTCATTGGGCTGAATGTATGATGGTTACCTAAGTGTACCTACGCGAACTTTTTGGAAGAATGAAGAGTTTTTTTTAATTTTTTTACCGCCCTAGGGCTTTTCTAGCTACATTATTATCCTAGAGCGCTAATTGGTCACCTACAAGCATTTGAGGGTAACAAGGACTTGCTTACCGAATATGAGAGATGTAAATTAATATTAATCCGTGCTCCCTCATAGATGTTAATCTTTTTAATATAATTTGTAAGTGTCCTTGGCACATGTAAGCTGCGCCGACGTCATCATTGTTAGGTATTTGACGACGGTACATTATCTTAAATTGATTATAGTAGTAATCTTTCTAGTTCACTGATAGACATAAGCCTTCCCAAACAGCGCCAGGACATCTTGTCCCCTTGATCTGCCGATCCATCTTTGGGAGAGTTTCACACTACGTTAGACAATATTGTTATCTAAAATATTAATGACAACGTTCCGGTTTTCCAGAGTATAACGATCCATCTTCAGCCTTTTTTCACGAGGAAACTATTCCGATCGAGGAATAAATAAGAGAAATGATGTTGGATTTTCCGCGCTATTTCATATCAAATACATTGCTAGATGGGAAAGAAAATATCAGGTTTATTGATTCTATTATTTATGTGATGTGGGCGTAAGACATGTTTCTTTCTATTTGCTAACTGTCTTCCGACTTCTCATTACTTGCTACTTAGTCGTCATTTTGGAGTGTAATGCTCCCATCTTTGGTATATATAGTATAAGGATTTTTTTTTCTATCCAAACCCATAGTACAAATTTCTATTTTTCCATATTCTGCAATAGTTCTCCATTAGCCAGGGGTAACATTTTGTTTTGCGGATGGGTAATCATCAAATAACTTCTCCCGCTCTGAGGGGGAGCAGAAGGCCGTGTCAGACTTTTACTGAATAAAACCTACCCGTGTTCCTTCACTTGCCTGTGCGCCAGGGCCACGGCCACGGCAAACATCTCGCAGCCTTAGCAGGCATCGATCTTCGTAGACCCCGTCACGATGTGACATCTCTTTGAGGGGTGCGTGGAACAAAACGCGTCCTTACCAGTCGGCGAGCTGTCCACTGCACTCCGTCCGTAAGCCCGTGTCTTCAGTGTGATCCCCAGAGTTGTGACACCGTGACGTATCCTCCCACCTTATCCGGAACAGGAACCGCGTAAAACAGCACGGAAAATCGGACTTTTTTTTCATACCAGTAAAATTTCCTAACGGTCATCCGTGAGTTAGTATTGGCCCCTCGCATATCTTCTAAAATACCGGGAAAACACGGTCCCGAGATACGTTAAAACAAACAAACAAAAAAAAAAACTACTTTTCAAATTTTCTTGTAAAGACGAAAGAAGAAAAGGGAAGACCTCGTAAAACATCATTCGTTTGACAAATTGTTTTTATTGACATGTTTCATTCGACATCAACATTTAATTATGTCGGTGATTCCCAAATGGATATTATATGTAATATAATGAAGTGACGCGTTGGATTGAATTATCGGATGTCCATCACGCATCACGCATGATCAATGATTAGTGAGTCCTATTAACATGTGTCAATTGACCATCACTATAACCGGGGCCCATGTGAGATACATGGCTACAGGCATGGATATCAGACTTTGTAAAATAAACAATGCAATTTGTAACAGTACTTGGATTTTATAGAGTGTCCATGGAGTCTCTGCTGTTTCTTCTGCATGGGGAACCTACTACGATTTGAAATGGGTATTACCTTGGGGGGATACCTGCACTTTCCTCATTAACCTACTCCTTGACAATTCAAAATTAAATTATGGAATTAAATTAAAGGAGTTGGTTCTTGAATATTCAAAAGTGCCTATAATTTAATTGTTTATATTCATAGGAGGGTAGCATAAATGGTAGATTGTATCAGCAAGTTATTCCACGCATACATTTTAAAGACTACTTGTAACTTCTGTCCAAACTCATCACAATAGTAATAAAAATGGAGCCAATTATATAAACCAGTAAGCTGTAACCAGTTCACTTGACATGCTAGATGTGATACAACATGAACATGAAACTATTGCAGACTCGGGACTGTGTCCCCATCCATTTCCTGTCATGAATGATACACCAACAGACAACAAATAAATAAAACCCTGAGAAAGCATTCGAAGAAAACTCGATTCAAACGGAAAAGTTTTCACAAAGATTTTACAGGAAGACGCTGATTTCTCTGAAAAACAATTTTACGAGTGGCACGAGGTGGAGTCAATTGAGTCTGCCACTGTGAAGATTGAGATGTCATAACAACTTGAGTATTGTCAGTGCGATCGTACGCGTATAGGGAAACAGCAGGTTCATGAATATTTTATTGTTTAGGATATCGCATGTACGCAGTTTAATGATAACATGGATATAGTTACCCTAAAATATGTATTATTTTCTTCCGTTAATTTTTTTTTGGAAATCTCGTAAAGAATTTCTTGTTTCTTCTAATATATATAAATAAAAGGAAAGTAACTAACCCATAGTTACACCAATCTAACATTACATTTAATAACTCGAGAACGGCTGGATGGACTTACCTAATCTTTGGATTATTGGATTTGTGTCCGCTTCGAATAGGAGAATAACTATTAAAACTTTGGAATTAATAGTAATGAAGATAATTATGTCATACATTAGTTCTTATTGGTTCTGATTGGTCGAAGTTTGTTGGGTTAGCTAGTAATTACGAATATAAAAAGAACCTTAATCGAGCGTAACAAAGAATCCATTAAGTTAAGAACCGGAAATAATAAAAAAAGGTAACTAGAAATGGTAAAATAGAAAAGGTAACTTATATTGAACACCCAGTCCAAATTGTCAAAATCAGGCTAACTAACCCACTTTTGAAACGTAAATGTAAACGAATACTGATTGAAACTAAATCGTCATCATCTCATAGCGTTTTACCAACTATATTGGGGGTTAGCTTTTAATCCGCCCGGATGCAGCTAGATATCGGGATTTTATATGGAGTGACTTACACTCCTACGGGCAACGTGGGGCACGTTCTCCGTAGGAGTGCCTGATGCCCGAAGGGGCCGACGGGTTCTCGAGTGGCAACCACGCACCGGAAGCGTGGGTAGGCCCCCGACAAGGTGGACCAACGATCTGTTGAAGGTCGCGGGAAACCGCTGGATGTGGGAGACGCAGGAGCGGTTGTTGTGGAGATCCTTGGGGGAGGTCTATATCCAGCAGTGGACGTTTTTCGGCTGAAATAATGATGGTGATGATAAATGCCTCACTCTCTAATTAAATTTAGTAATCTAATATAATCAAGATATAATTACAAAACGGCGCATAATTTAGTATTAGACAGCCCAAAGAAAATTTTGTGTGGTAGTAAAACCAAAGGACAGGGAAAGAATACTGAGAATTGGCTGCAATGTGAGCAGGCAGAGGATCGTACGTTTTATGGAGGACGCCATTTTTTTATATCAATGTTGATATGAGCAGGTTAGACGAATGGCAGATGTCGATAAGTATATTTTCGGGATACCAAGTTAAAACCAAATATTTTTGTAAATGATAGCAACAAATTACCAAAATTCAAAGAAATTATACCTAGATTGATTGTGGGAAAGATGATATGGCTACAAAAGAGATAAATATGGCTATAAAAGAGATAAATATGGCGACTAATAGAGAATGTGGAAGACAACAAGACATATTGCGTCGATCTCACATCAATTAGAATAATCATCGTCTATAAGTAATAACATACAAAGTAAAGTAACTATCAATTTAGAAGTTGATGCCATATATTTTTCAGCATCACCTACTAGCCTATTAAAACATCACTAAACGCCAAAACAGGGTAGAGAGGACCACAGTAATTTACATAGCAGACCATCAAATTATTACAAGTTATCTGACCACTATCTGAAACTACTTTAAAATTAGCCGAAGCTTTCATTTAGATATAATCTTTAAATTACCTCTTCAGAGTTGTAATTATCATGTCAAGTCAAACTGTGCTGTGCTGTATTATATGTACTATGGTCGCTGTCAGTAGCACTGTGGGTGTGGGCGGACGACCAATTACATTTACGCAGAGCGGAAATAGTGAAAAGTAGAGGAGGCAATTTCAACAATCGCCTCTTAGTCATTGACATTTTCTCGGTGGTAGGCCATAACATCGGCTGCCGGCAGAAGTTACCACCCACCAGACAAAGTCTTGCCGCCAAGCAATTCGTCGTGTTCCGGCATGATGTCTGGTGAAGCCGTACGGAGGACGGGTCTGAGCAGTTGTGATGCGATGTGTGGCGGGTACGATGCGCCAAATGTTGTTGTGTCGGGAGTTTGGTCGTGGAGAGTCTCCAGATCAATCTCCCTCTAGCGCAGCATCGTTTGGTCGTGTTGGTCTTGGGTTTAACATTGCATCACTCGCTCAACTGCCGTCATCCTTCCTATTCCTAAGTTTTTTAAGTGAATAGGCTTAATAAACTAGTGCGCTTTACCATCAACGATTGCATCACTGCTTACCATCAGGCGGGATTGCAGTCAAGCACTAGTTTAAATGATTAAAAAAAAAAACATGTGCAAAACACAGAAGGATCATTTGCTTGTGTCGAAGCTGCTGACTTCATAGTGGAATTTGTTTAATCTGTTCTTTATCTTTACACTCAGTTTCTAAATCCTCATAAGGATTTGAGATTTACTTCTATTGGTGGACTATAACAATAAAAAAAAACCAAAAAAAATGTTTATTGTAATCAAAAGCAAACAAGCAAGCAATTTCAAGCTGAGAACTTGTAAAGGCGAGACGTCGCAATGCAACTTTAATAGAATCATTTCTATGAAGACTACAATGTAATTGTTGTATCAGAATAGCGCTACACTGTTGCATCTCTTCTGGTGCATCTTGAAGGTGAATTGGAACCGTGGCGTGAGACTTCTAAAAGTAGTGTTTAGACTTTTAAATAGTATTTTTTTGCCTTTAATTAGTTGTGTTGAATATTGAGCTATTGAATTCACGAAGTATGCAGCATTAGGTTTCTTTAGAATACTGTTTGTATTTTGCCGCTGTTATTGAATAGATCCTATTTTCATTTTAGTGTTTTTGATGTATTTTGCTGTTTTTATACATTGTAAACTCGATGTATAATATAATCGATGAATAATATTTAATTGCATTTTTAAATAGATATGGTATTATTCGAAGTTACGTTATTTCTTGAAGTTAATTGTTTCCTTGTGGGTTATGTAGGTATCGTGTATCAGGCTAGTTTCTGCGCTATTATTATGTTAAAAATTAAATTAAATTATTCTGGAAAGTATCAAAAGGTTTAGGCAAGACAAGATTACTTACTTAACTCTCTTTGAAGGCCATTTGAGCCGGAACACGTCAGCAACCTTTAGTATCAACTAGTAGTTCCCTCGTCCTTACTTCTCGTCGTACTGTAGTGACATTGACATACGCTTACGTAGCATTGGCGTACGGATTAACGGCGTATGGCGCGTATGTCTGACCTTTGCCGCTTAGTAAGTGCTCCGAAGAAGCCCTAGGCACTAATCGTTCGCGGGTGTGGTAATAATTACTGGTATTACAAGTAAAACATTTTCTCGGTCAATATAATTACAGTTTTATTTATATTTTTCTTTAATGACTGACTCAATAATGTTCTCCGATGTAATGTTCCATCCCTCTGTGCTATTTCAAATGGATTTGTAAACACTAGCTCATGCACACCACACACAGAAGCAATTCTCATCATTTTATGAACGACCATAGTCTGATCTCAGTCTTAATCTATCAAATACGGTCTCCAATGTCTGGAGCATAGGCGAAGAATAGCCAGCCTGTCGGTGTTCTATAGGATGCATTTTGGAGAGTGTGCGAGGGAATTGCATGACTTTATTCCGGTATCTCCTTTCCATCACCGGACGACCCGTCGTACGGCGAGTATCCACCCTTACAATGTTAACTTAACACCACTACAATCCGTACGAAGCATTTCGCCTCGTTTTTAATACCGCGTACATCGTTGGACAGGATTAATTCACCAGCGGCGGTGATTCCGTCTGACTACAATTTCAGCGTCTTCAATAGGCATGAATAGGCTCTTAATAAACGAGCGCGCTTTACCATCAACGATTGCATCACTGCTTACTATCAGCCGGGATTGCAGTGAAGCATTAGTTTTCAATACCTATAAAAAAATACTTAAATTTTCCTAACATTTTGACAAGTTTCCTACGGGAATTGGCTTTTTGGTGTGGTGATGAGCCACAGAATCTTACAGTTTCAGCAACAAAAAATAGGTAAATCAGAAAAATAAATCTATACTTAATATATAAAGCTGAAAAGTTTGTTTATTTGTTTGGTTGTGCGCACTAATCTCAGGAACTACTGGTCCGATTTGAAAAATTCTTTTTGCGTTGATAGCCTATTAATCCAGGAAGGCTTTAGGCTATATAACATCCCGCTATGACCAATAGGAGTAGAGCAGTAACAAAAAATGTTGCAAAACGAGACATAACTAACTTCACGCGAACGAAGTCGTTGGCGGCCCCTAGTTTTAAATATTTTGGAATATTACCTGTTAGCTCAAACTGATAAAATCAATAAACATTTTGACAATGCTCAATGTTACAATATTATTACAAAATTGATTTCACCACTACTTACCATCAGGTTGGATCGCAGTCGAAAACTACTTTATAACATTTAAAAACAATTGAAGCGTTTTATATCAGGCGAGTAAATCCATCTAGTGTTAGTGTGTGTGTTAAAGTAATGAGTAAATCTTGTTACCAATCACAAGTGTATTTATATCTCTATTTTATTTGATTCAGGTGAGACGGAAAGTTAATTACAGCAAAAAGGTGCTACAAGAGTGAGTTATGGCTCCACAAGGGGGCTTAATGTTAACGCCATTCTGGATTACGGCCTAAAAGTTTAGGTCTTTAGGAAAACGCTGGCTCATTAATTACTTTTATAAGAAGGATGTGAAATCTTGGTATTGGCAGAAAAAGGGTACACCTGGCTCTTGAATTAACTGCCAAGTCAGTATGTATGTCTTTGGAAAGAGTGTAAGATTTGTATTTATCCTGCGTTCGCGATTTAATTACCAGAAATATAAACGAATATGTATGAATTTAAGCTCATGCGTGTATGTTTGGTCTTCTGTGAAAGAAGGTTTGCGAGAGAATCCACTGTTGCCAGTTAGTTTTTAATTTATATTTCTTTCTATGTTAGTTAATTTAATTGGTGTTGCATCGTTTTAATCCATACTTCCATACTAATATTATAAATGCGAAAGTATCTCTGTCTGTCTGTCCGGCTTTCTGCTCTTTCCAAAACTACTGAACCGATTGTAATGAAATTTGGTACACAGATAGTCTAGAGCCTGAGTAAGGACATAGGCTATAAAACATCCCGCTATGACCAATAGGAACAGAGCAGGAACAAAAAATGTTGCGAAAACGAGAGCAAACGCGGACGTACATAATGCTCCCATTATTTTAACAGGCGCTTATTTTATATGAACTGAGCTCTTTCGATTCGAAGCTTACGCGGGTGAAACCGCGGGGCACAGCTAGTTAACTATAAATAAATGAAACACGGTTAATTCCTACAGAATAAAGTTCAGTTTATGCTACAATTTCGAATCCATACTAATATTATAAATGCGAAAGTAACTCTGTCTGTCTGTCTGTCTGTCTGTTACGCTTTTCCGCTTAAACCTCTCAACCGATTTTGATGAAATTTGGCACAGACAATCTTTAGACCCTGAGAAAGAACATAGGATACTTTTTATCCCGGAAAAATTTGATGTTCCCGAGGGAAATCTAAAAAGCGCGATATAACTGAACTCCACGCGGGCGGAGCCGCGGGCGGAAAGCTAGTATTTTTATAAATTTTTTAATAGCGCTGGTTTGAAATCATAATTATTTTGTTGAAATAAAGTCGACATGTATGTATTGATTAACTTAAAATAAGGTGGGGATGGCCTACTCTGCGCCCCCCATGTATCTATACATATAAAATAAACAATATAACATTGCGCCTGTATTCTATAAACGGTAGACAGAGGTATACTTTTCTGCAATACACTCACATTTTACCAGACGTCAACATACCGTCTCAAAAATTTCGTTCATTACCAGCTATTGTGACAAACTCGTATGTTCTGGATTATCAAACATATTTTTATGAAAATACACATCCAAATTCGTCGAGTTTTGCGTAAATATGTTGGTAATATCGTCGACACGGTAACATTTGTCGCTTTACGTATACGCAGCTTTATGTAATTCTCATTTACCTTTTTCGTCAAAAAAAAAACGAGCCAACCGAGATAATAATCTTAACGAGGTTTTCTCGTTTCTTAGTAAGTGTTGCGTCTCAATCGACTTCGGAAACGTTTGCGAGGCTTCACTTCAAGCGAGATTTGAGATAGATTGGCTCTTCGATGTTTGAGAAGTCGCCAGAGATGTCTGATGTAAGTAATTATGTGTTCTGGCATCTACCTTACGTTCTTTCAAATATCACAAGTACCTCCTGTAAGGATTCAATGTAGCAGACGAGAATAATCTTGTTATACTCTTCTCTCTCGACTGATTTTATCATATTAGTTGGTATGAATAAGAGACAGCCTCCGTGGCGTAACGGTAGCCGACGCGGCCGCTGCGCAGGGTGGCGCGGGTTCGATCCCCGCACAGTGCAAGTATTTGTATGCATGAATATGATTATTTGCACTGGTCTGGTCGTGCCTCGAAAAGCACGTTAAGCCGTTGGTCCCGGTTGTCATACGAACATCTAGTGGCAGTCGTTACGGGTAGTTGGAGCCCTCAAAAGTCCAACAATTGGTCTAACTGCAATGCTTTGATGTCGCCTTCGGGTTGTGGAGGTCAGACGGCAGTCGCTTCACGGAAAATGTCGAAGTTTAGCCATATCAGCAGTTGGACTGGTAAAAGCGGACCCCAGACTCCAAAGCTGAAAAGGCTTCGGATGCGACTGGGATTAACGCTGTATTTAGCGGGCCCCGGGCTCCAATGCGAAAGCCGCGGATGCAACCGGGACAAACGCTGAGATGATGATGATGAGTTGGTATGAATAAAAGAAAAGCTCATGCCTTCTTAAAAGCAGTACCGAGACCTACATACATAGACTGTACCAGACCACTGAAACTTATCGTAGCTCGAAGACTTGATATTTAATAACCGTTTTCACTTACAAGATTATCTAGAGTGTTAGAGCTAAAGAAGCCCTAACCTTGTAAGAAGATGGTAGAAGCGGAGTAGATAGCCAAACTAATAAAATACTACTTATAAAATTCGTAAGGAATGGTAACTACATCGCATTTCACCAGTAAAGTATACGACCAATTTCCTTAATTCAAAAGAAACGAAGGGATACTAACCATATTCTCTAAACAGAATATATATAAAAAGGAAAACTTTTCCTGAGCGTTGTTTTAGTAATACCTAAATAGGAATGCCAGGCGCGCTTTTTTGTTGCCTGATAATATATTGTGTTAACATATTTTCATCAGGCGTTCTATAATGTAGGTGTTGAGATAATTTTTGATTCTTGTGGCTTATTCGTGACGAGAACAAAATAATATTTTTGTGTTATTGTGAAACATGTTTCTAAGGACTAAATAATAGGCATTATGAAATGGTGCAGGCTTGTTGCGCCACTTTTATCCTGAGCTAAAGCACTGGGAAGTGGTGGGTTTGGGGGACTGTCTTATGTAATTTGACATTCAAAAAGTGTAGATTATCAGCCTAGTTTGAACAAATGACTTTACCTTTTTTATTATGATTGCTACTATCTGACTGCAAACAATTCCTTTCAGTACATAGGAAGAACAAAGTTTCAACGCATACCTACCAGGTAGATTAGTTACCTTACAGTACACAGAGATAAGTATAAGCATAATATATTTCCAAACAACTTCAATATACTAAAGCTAACATACTTAATTGTAACTTAGCTGTAGGTAAATAATAAATAACACTTAGCACAAACGCGGAGTTTCGTTTGACTTAGATTTGAAGGCGACGGAGGTAAATGTTAATATAAGTTTACACCGTGTTAGATTAAGTTACAGTTAATATGGATACTAAATACTGTTACCATGTAGGTTTCTTAGTTGGTCTAGTTTTATAGACCTTATATTTCTATGGCTTGATTCCAACTAGCTTTTGTCCGTGGCTTAGCCGCATGAAGGTCGGATATTATCCCTCTGGAACGTAATGATGGGTAAAAAAATGTCCTAAGTGTTATCCAGGTTATAAACTGTTTGTGCGTCAGTGTGTCAATTGTTATGCAAATCCGTTCCGTTGTTTTTGCGTGATTTAGGGCTAGTTTCTTAAATGAACTTCAGATAATTATAAAATTATTCCTACTACTACTAATTGTGAAGATGTATTACTCTTTCACGCAAAAATCTTCTTCTTAGTTATCTGTTTTATTATTTATATACACACAATAAAATTCATAAGGATATGTCAAAATTAAGTTCTAAGTACAAAGGTGCTGCGTATTTCTAAAGTTTCTCCCAGCAGACCTGCGAAAGGAAAAGTTAAACAAAAATGTGTGTAATAATAAGGAGGAAATAAATGAATGTGATAAGTGGTAAGTAGTAAGTAAAACTAAAAATAGGTATAATCCATAAATAATTTTACAAGTATATTTAAAGAAGTACACAATACTAAAATATTGTTCTTCTTCTCAGCCCATATTCCATTGGGGGGCATTGCCATAATTCCCACACATGACAATCGAGTTGGGCATCACAGTAATTTGTTATACCACAGGAGAAGCGCTGCTGACCGCTTCCCTGGTGAGAGTTGCCATAGTCGCCTCTTAGGACACCCACGGGAGGATATGGGTTGATACTATTCTATGCCCGGTACCGCATGGGATAAACGCAAAAATACTAAACGAATTCGGATGAAATTTAGTACACGGTTTAACACAAAGGCTACTCTTTATCCCGATATTCCCATAATTCGCGGGTGAATCTACAGTGCGCACCATGTTAAAAATAAAAATTGACGTGGGACAGATTTCGTATGGAAGAACTGTCAAAAATTCAAAATTATTCCTGTGATAAAGTTATTTGGCTTTGAAATACCAGCCCTTAGTGAGCACAAACGTCCCACGCACAAACTTTCACATTCAAAGTGTTGTAAACAGACGAGAATAGGTACCTACACCGAAACATTAATAAAACAGATTACCTCCGCCAAAAAAGTATATATTCAACTCAAATCCTTTATTTAGAACTGAAAAGTATTTTTATAACAGACTTTTTTTGTAACAATTCGGCGTGATGAAAATTGAACGATAAATTGGTTTAACAAAATGGCTTGTGAAAAATGCCCGTACCTTCGCAATTTTATACGAATGAGTTTTACCTTCGCTGATTTGTTGCCATGTTTACGAAAATAATATTCTTATCTACAACGGCAGGCAATTTAATGAATCATGGGCTGATACCTTTTTTATTATATAGACAATTATCTTTACAGTTTTATTGACGTGCGAGCGAAATTGAAACTAACGCCGCCATCTTGATATTTCAGTAAATGAATTTTAAAACATTGACATAATTAATTGCTTAACTACAATGCCTCATGTCAAGATCATTCGGGCGCATACTTCTTGTAGCAGTGCAATTTGAATTCTAACTAATCTAGCGTGCCTAATCACATAAGGGAAAATGTCTCTCACAGAAAACTATAACGATTTATGTTTTTGCGGAATCATCATAAAACTTCCTCCCTAGGTCCGCCATTGATCCCTATGTAAAATGATGAATGAATGCAGGTATTTCTTATCAATAATAATTCTCCAACCATACAATAAATATTGGTCACACGAGCTGCAAATAAAATACATGTAAGTATACCAAAATGGATTCAATTTCATCCGATGATGGCCGTTATTTTACACATTCATAATCAATTAAGTAAATTGAATTCCAGTTAAATTAATTTCGACAAGCGATCGAAACAGGCCCAAATATAATTTAATTGATATTCATCTATCAAATATCCAATCAATTATGATCTGATTTCTATGGGTTAACCTAATGTTTTATAGATAAAGGCTAGACAGATGATTAGTGGCCTGTAGTGTTTCAGATCATATCTATATCATAGATATACCTATATCATCCCTGATCCCATGGGTTTCGTAAGTGGCGATTAAGGGAACTCACGCCAGGGAAGAGGGCAGCAGCGCTTCTACTGTAGAATAACAAATTACTGTTATCCCCAACCCGCCTGCCAAGCGTGGGGATTATGGCAATGCCCCCCAGTGGAATAAAAGCCTTTGGGGAGGCCTTTGTTCAGTAGTGGACCTCTATAGGCTGAGAAGAAGAAGTGTCCCAAAAAGTTAAATAATGTTGAAAGTTAAGTTAGGAAATGCTATTTCTCATATTGAGAAGGTAAGAGCAACAACGTGTTTGCGGATGTTAAATCATGATTTATTACTTACGCAAAAAAAGTCAGCGTAGAAATAACATCTGTTGATTGAACCATAACACATTGCCCTCTGACATAACTGTATTATTACGAGAGCGAACATTCAAATAGCTACGTTTTATTGACACATTCATTACAAGTATTACATAAAAATCGAAAGCGACACAAGAAATATGCGCAAAAGGAAAAGCACAAACTCATCGTGTAATTTATTTGTATGACGAATCAGAAGAAATGACACCATCCGTATTATAAGGCGACTGAGCGAACGAAATCAGTCCACAAGACCCCCGAGATCTTCAACATTCCAAGAAAATGTGAAGTCGGGAGGTCTTGCTTAACTGGCACGTCACATATATTTTATCCAACTGTTTGACATCTACGCTCCGATCATCTTATGAAGTCTACGCTCCGTCCAGCGTCAACACAACTCCAAAACCCCGAGAGCTTTCAGATCGAACTACAAAACCGCTTCGAATGCCTCGGTGAATGCGTAGATGTGGACGACTACAACAACAGGTTTGTGGAAACTCTCCAAACGGAAGGGTCTAAGTTCTACAAAACCCTCCGTTCAAAAGGACAGAAGAAGATCTCCGGTCCCACCCGCCGGCTAATGGAAGAAAGACGGGAGGTGATCTTAAAATCCCCTGATGACGCTTCGCGCATCAGATGCCTTAACAGACAGATCTCAAAGTCTCTGACTCGCGATATACGCCAATTTAATACAAATTGTATTAAAGAGGCTATCGAGCGGAACAAAGGCTCCAAAGTGTTCGCACGAGAGCTGTCTGTTGGACAGAGTCTACTTGCGAAGCTGAAGACTGGGGATGGTAGGATCGTCACTTCCAAGCCCGAGCTTTTAGGTGAGATGGAGAAATTCTACGGAGAGTTATACACATCAACACACGCACCTGTTGTAAGCCTGGCTAATGATCCTAGAGCCAGACTAACCCGACACTATACCGACGATATCCCGGACGTCAGCCTGTACGAGATTGGTATGGCCCTGAAACAGCTCAAGAACGATAAGGCGGCTGGAGATGATAGAATTACGGCTGAGCTTCTGAAAGCGGGTGGCAAACCGGTTCTTAAAGCGCTTCAGAAGCTATTTAATTCCGTCATTCTTAAAGGCGAAACGCCTAAGGCGTGGCACAGGAGCGTGGTGGTTTTGTTTTTCAAAAAAGGTGACAATACCCTCCTGAAAAACTACAGACCGATATCCCTCCTGAGCCATGTCTACAAGCTGTTTTCTAGGGTCATCACGAATCGTCTCGCTCGCAGGTTCGACGACTTCCAGCCTCCCGAACAAGCAGGCTTCCGAAAAGGCTTTAGCACCATAGACCACATTCATACGCTGCGGCAAGTTATACAGAAGTCCGAGGAGTATAACAAACCACTATGCTTGACGTTTGTGGACTATGAGAAGGCCTTCGATTCGATTGAGACTTGGGCGGTGCTACAGTCTCTCCAGCGGTGCCAAATTGACCATCGATACATTGAGGTGATAAAGTGTCTGTACAAAAACGCCACCATGTCAGTCCGTCTCCAGGATCAGGACTCGAAACCGATCCAACTGCAACGTGGAGTGAGACAAGGAGATGTCATATCTCCTAAATTGTTCACTGCTGCGTTGGAAGATGTCTTCAAGCTCCTGGACTGGAAAGGACTTGGCATCAACATCAACAGCGAGTACATCACTAATCTCCGTTTCGCAGATGATATCGTGGTCATGGCTGAGACCCTGGAAGACTTGGGCAAAATGCTCAATGACCTCAGCAGAGCTTCCCAACAAGTGGGTCTAAAAATGAACATGGATAAGACGAAGATCATGTCGAACTCTCATGTCGCACCCACTCCAATTGTAGTTGGTTGCTCTGCACTCGAAGTTGTTGACGAGTATATATACCTGGGACAGAAAGTCCAACTAGGTAGGTCCAACTTCGAGAAAGAGGTGTCTCGGCGAATCCAGCTCGGTTGGGCAGCGTTCGGGAAGCTACGCTACATCTTCTCGTCGTCCAAGATACCACAGTGTCTCAAGACTAAAGTCTTTGACCAGTGTGTGTTGCCAGTGATGACTTACGGAACTGAAACGTGGTCGCTCACAATGGGCCTCATACGAAGGCTCAGAGTCACACAAAGGGCAATGGAAAGAGCTATGCTAGGAGTTTCTCTGCGTGATCGAATCAGAAATGAGGAGATCCGCAGAAGAACCAAAGTCACCGACATAGCTCTGCGAGTCGCTAAACTTAAGTGGCAGTGGGCAGGGCACATTGCTCGTAGAACCGATGGCCGATGGGGCAGCAAGGTTCTGGAGTGGCGGCCACGTACTGGAAGACACAGCGTAGGGAGACCCCCAAAAAGGTGGACCGATGACCTGGTGAAGGTCGCGGGAAGCCGATGGATGCGGGCAGCACAAGACCGGTCATCGTGGAAAGCCTTGGGGGAGGCCTTTGTCCAGCAGTGGACATCTATAGGCTGAGGAAGAAGAAGAAGAAGTTTGACATCATTTGTCAATGTTTTTTAAAGTCGGTCTCTTTACCACTTGTTAGCCTTCCAAAAGCTTTGCATTCTGCACGAAAACATGAAACGGGTAAATCCTACCATTCTTTTATATTTGCAACGAGATCCTAATCCACATTTTCCCATACCGACACGTCCTTCGAATCGAGTACACTCAGTAATATTTTCCCGGTTAAGAAAGGTACTTTTGGGAACAGTTATTTTATTTTATTCGAATTTCGAAATTCTAAATTGATGGCAAAAACGTAAAGGAAATGTTTCAGAAATATATGGAGCCTGGGCCAGCACATTGTACACTTAATGCTAGGTGTAGTTACGCTGTAGTTAAAAGTTTTTAATGTTAATTTCCTATATTTTGGCTTAGTTTTTATACAGATTCAATTTAATTCGGCCAAGGACTGCAACACAACTACAAATAAATATGGTGATCAGCAATAAGCGAATTAAGATTTTGACAGTGACGTTTGATTGACGTGTCATGTATCTAAGGCTATCGTATCTATACTATCTACCATATGACTGCGAAAAAAACATAACATGAATTCCGAACATACGGCCCATTAAATAAACACAATCAGCTCAAATCAACACTCGACACGAACACAACGGGAAAATAGAACTGTCAAAGTCGCCAATTAAACGTCATAAAAAGTGTCATTGCTACCTTAATAAAGGTTTATCTCACTAAAAAACGTTTCAAACAATTAATTATATTTACTTGTATTTTTATTCAAATTAATTTAGTTCTATTTTTATGAAAAGCTTCTATTTTTTTGCTCTTTATCTATATAGCGTACATAGTGCTGGCCCAAAATGAAACATCTCTCTTTCTACTTTAATGTTACTTAGATTGCTACAATACGAAAAGATTTCCTTGTTTGAAGTTCCTATATCGCTGTTCAAAGAAATAACTTCTGTTTTATTTTTAATATCATCTGTAAAGCCTATGTCGACTATTCTGCCAATGTCAAAAGGAAATAGGAATGTTTCCTGGGTAATTAAAAATTGATTCTATTTAGTCCGTCATTCAGATTAGAAAAATATTGGATAGGTACGTATATTTCGTTTTATCTTTAATATAAAAGGCATCAAAGATCAGGAGCGATGGCTAATGACGTCACTCGTTGCTAAAAAGTGTAACAAGGAGTGACGTCACACGATCACCCTATTGGAAAAGAAAGTGCGTTTTTAAAGTAAAAAGAAGACAACAAAATATTTCGATGCTACACCTTACTGTACTATCTTCATGTAGATCGTGTGGGGTTGTTAGTGTACTAAATTACATACAAACAAAAAGATAGAACTACTAATTATATTATATTGTTACAACATCAACATACACACACTCAGATACCACATCCAAACATACAACATATTTGAGGAAACATATTACAATTTTATGTTGCTGTATGAATATCATTAGCGCCACAAAAAGTGCTAGAGGGGGATATGTTAGATTGGAGGAGAAATTCATTGGACGAGGGACAAAAAACACATCGTAAAAGAATAAAGTTGTCTTAATAAATAAGTTTACACAATAACGAAGTTAGTGAACGACCGAAACAAATATAAAGTTCTATACGACTGAACTCAATCTTTCAATGATATAAAAACACACGAGTCCTCAATGGGCGCGGCGCCGCCTATAAACATATACAGTGGCTGTTTATAGGCTTCGTACACAACGTTGCGGTTGTAAAACCTCATACATTTTGAAGTTACAAAACTCTTTGTTTTCTACAAAGTAATGTGAAATAAACCGACCTTCGGCAGCCGTCATAAAACGTGTGAACGTGACGCTTCTTCGCTACTTTTACATCTCTATGTACGGGTGACAGCAGGTCAAGCTACCCCAAACTGAAAAATATTCCTAAGCACCCTTGAGTCTTAATGCTTTAGAGATACAGTTGAAAATCTAATAAAGAAATCTGACATGTTGTAGTAGCTTGATGTGCTGTCGTCTGTACTTGTTCCTTCGTCTCGCTGGTTGCACATAGATTTATTTGTGAAATTCTACACTTTCTTCATGTTGAATGGAGTTTTTAATTAAGACAAGATATTGTCTGTTCGGTAACACCTCACTTCCGAGTAAAAAGTACTCTGATTACTTCTCTGAATTCAACTGCATGCAGTTACGTCGCTTGAACTGTGTTCGATTAAACTTTTCTAACTAATGTGGCGGTTCGATGTTGATTCAGAACTACGATTGCTGATTCTGTTTGTTGTTAGACGAGTTTGTAAGAAGATAGAAAACTCAATTAATGTTGAAAGCAAGGAATCGAAGTTCGTTAGTGTTTGCTTGCTTACTGTGTTAACAATGTGATGTAGTCGTGATTCTCTTTCACTTGTGCGGGTCTCCAATCTACATCATCATCATCATCAACAACCTTTATATCGTCCCACTGCTGGACACAGGCCTCCTCTCATATAGAGAAGGATTGAGCGTAATCACCACGCTTGCTCAATGCGGGTTGGCGATTCTCCAATCTACATCATGAAGTAAAATTCGATACAAGTATTCAGAACATGCGATGGAGCATACGGTGGAGTTCTGTCTGGCTTGGGAATTACACCGTCGTGTCTTCGTGGCGGTGATCTCTCGCGTCCAGCCCTAGTCCAGACGGACGGACACGCTCCGTACGAGCATGAGTGCTTCCGAGCCCGTCACTTCCTTCTGCGAAGTATTAATGATCACACAGGAGGAGGCGGAGCGCGTGAGCGAGATGTGATCTCTGCGGCCTTGGTCGCTGCAGGAGACGCTCTGGACGTCGCCCCCGTAGGCACGGGCCTTCGGGTGGTGAGCAATGCTTAACTTCTGTTCCATGCGTGCCTCAAGTAGACATCAGCAGATAGTGACGGAAAAAAGACATACTGTGGCTTCTGGCACAGACAACTAAAGTAACATGGGTGATTTTTAGTCAGTAAAAGTCTGTAGCGCGAGAAATAATTTGATGATTACCCACACAAAAAAAAAGGGAATGTATTCAGAGTCTCCCAACTGATATTCTAGTAAAATAACTTCACTGTTAAACGACGAGATCGCAAATGTTTTTCTAAAAAAGCCCAACCGTTCTAAAAGCAATCGTTACCGTTTCCCGCACATTTTATCACGGAATGCTTACATCGGCATCGCCTTATTCGCTATTTTCCTTAAAAATCGTCCCCTGTCTCACGAACCCAATTTTGTGTTTGTTACTTCCTCTTTGCCGCTAAGCCTTCCTTTGTGCTTACCTCCTCGCACACTACCATTAACTACATACGATATGGTCACAGCATGCAGACAGAAAAGAAGTTCCATTCTTTCCAATCGAGGTGTTACACTTAGATACTTGCACTTACCTCGCAAAGTGACGTGAAATTTTAGTTTGGACTTTTATTTAAAATGGAAGCACTAGCTTCTCTAGAATATTCTTAGAAAGTAGTTGCAACTTTAGAGATTTAACTTCCACTTCTAGAAGTGTTACCTAGAATCTCTAGTTTGCTGCTTTTAAGGAATAGAGTTAGTAAAATGTCCACTGTGTTTTTAAGCAAGATTGAACGGACAGATTATTATAACAAATTTTTGCTAATGACTGCAATCTCTAGCAGTACTCACACTTGCCGTTTTTCTAGCTGCATAGCATGACAATAGTCATATGTATAACTGGCACAGCAACATCAATGATGTTAAATTCATATAACAATTTTAAGTCTGTGTTAAACCACTGACGACACGGTTGGCGTAGTGGCTGAGTCCAGACAGACCAGATAGACCGCTGCGCTGCGTGTCCCGAGTTTGATTCCCGCACGGAACAAATATTTGTATAGGTAGTTGTTTCGGATCTGGTTGTTTTTGTATGTGAGTTTAAATTTTTGTAACCGCACCCACGATACATGAGTAATTCCTAGTGTGGGTAATGTTTTTTTTTTTTTATAAAATGACTAGCTTTCCGCCCGCGGCTTCGCCCGCGTGGTTTCGGTTATATCGCGCTTTTTAGATTTCCCTCGGGAACATAATTTTTTTTTTTCAATAATTGGTAGCCTATGTCCTTTCTAAGGGTCTAAAGATTGTCTCTGCCAAATTTCATCTAAATCGGTTGAGAGGTTTAAGTTTGAAAGTGTAACAGACAGACAGACAGAGTTACTTTCGCATTTATAATATTAGTATGGATTAAACCAAGTATTAGTATATGTGCAACCCAAAACAGGTATTCCATAATGTATACATAATAGTTGATATATTTAAATATCGGATCAATTATGGACCCTGTCGGGCACAGCAAAGAGTTTTTATTTTTAATAGGAAGGAGGATGAAGGCGCTCTTGTTACGGAACAAAATAAATAATAATATGAAATTAATACAGCATACTTTTATGGTATTTATATAGTGTTTTATCTTGAGCATTATTAATTATAATAAACTATGTAGTTAAATATTCACAATTTTGTTGTGTACGTATTGTAGAATGTTATTAACATAGATAAATTGTGCACTGATTAGCACATTCGATTTCAAATTAACAATATGTGTTTTAAAATAAATTTATTTTCTAGGCTATAAAAATGAGAAATAGAATGTAGGTAATACGTACAAAACCGGCCAAGTGCATGTCGGACTCACGCACAAAGGGTTCCGTACCATTGAATTATGAAATTAAAGGATTTAAGTTATTTGTATGAAAGATTACGCGGTAATAAGCGGTTTACGATTAACGAGGTATTAAAAAAAAATACTTACTAGATCTCGTTCAAAACAATTTTCGTTGGTAATTTTTATGGTAATGTACATCATATTTTTTTTAGATTTTTCATTTTCTTATTTTAGAAGTTAAAGGGGGGGTGTCTGTCACGCAAACTATTCGGTTTAGAAAAAAAGTATTTTAGAAACCTCGATATCATTATTGAAGATCTATTCATAGATACCCCACACGTATGTGTTTGGTGACCTACCAAGTTTCAACAGTATAGTTTCGGAAAAAAATGGCTGTGACATACGGACGGGCAGACAGACATGACGAATCTATAAGGGTTCCGTTTTTTGCCATTTGGCTACGGAACCCTAAAAAGGTTTTTATTTTTGTTGAAATTTATCGCTAAACTATTCGCCAATAGCTTTAAGTTATGAGGAGTTGTTTTAATTTTTTGGTAAATATATTATTTTTTACCACAAAAAGACCCTTCGCTACAAACTATGTAGTGTACCTTCTACACGTGTCTTGTCGTGTGATGCGGTCCTCCGTTTAATCTCATATCGGTAAGAGCGTCCTCAATGTCTGTGTTGCCAGTGTGCGTCTCTCCCATATTTGAGGGTAACTTGGGTGCTATGAGTTATCAATTTTATGGTCATCGCGGCTTTAAGGAAAATGTAGTGCCATCTCTGAAGAGTAGTTACCAAGAAAAGTAAATGGGTAATGTTATCTTTTTTTTCAGGTTCCTACTTAGTAGATGAAGCTTTCACAAGATTTCAGACCGATTTCAATTAACGTGACATTCCAAAACTTTTTCTGAATGATCAGCTCAACATGTACCTTATTGAAATATCCGATCACCTGTGTCAAAGGCTTGCCTTATACTCGGAGTTCTCATGAAGATTTCTCAGTGAAGATTCACATAGATCACTTTAGAAGCACGGTATTACGTCACAGTTATTACATTGTACACCTTTGATTACTCGAGCACGATAATGTAGCGAACTTCAATGTTATATATATTGTAACTTAGTGACTTTGACAGTCACCGGCGCGGAGTCTGAAGACCTTTCAGACCAACTTGAAAGTGGATTGAAGCGTGTATAGGTTTGTGCTCAAAGAGTTTGCTCTTTTGCTTTTGAAGTTAAGGAGACTTGTCATTGGAGTGGAACAATAGATTCGTTTATTACAGAATTGTCTGAGAATAAGTTGGTATTTGTGATAATGTGTAAATGTTCAGTATTGTTTTTTTTCTTGAAAGAGAATAACTTGTACTTTTAAGGGTTCCGGTTCACGAAAGGAAAACACTGAGCACACATCACTTTGTTGTCCATCGGTCCGTCTGTCTGTCAAGACTCTTTTTCTGAGGTATACGGGGAGGTGTCAATCTGGAATTTATATCAAATACACAGGTCTGCTGTCCCTTGGAGATGTGAAAAAATTATTAATTATGGAATTGATTAGAAAGTAAAAGAAGTTTAGCGTGTATTATAAATATAAAGCACACAGGAGACGGACAAATGAATAAATCGATTGTTTGTAAAGTTGATTCACTGACGATAGTTGAACGTGACAACGTCATAAGAAAATACTGATGGAATAGTTGCATTTTCAAAACTTTATCGCCACAATTATCGTTGCTATTGTTACGAATGGACCTTATGCCGATGGCATAAGGTTCAATATCGCGTGACATGCAGTGTGTCAGTTTTAAGCCCTATTTCCCCAGATCTAGACATTTTCTAGGTACAATATAAAAACGCATTGCTAGACTTAGGATGGTCTATCGAATGGTACAGGTCTCAACAGTTTTGTCAACAAAGTGTCGACATCGAAATTTCTAGAAACCCGTTTCCGGGAATTACCGTAGGTACTTACTCGGCCGGTGTCAAATTCACTAAATTCACTACGCCTAACTTATCATCGTGAGATTTATTCAAAATCGATCACAGGATTATTTTATCAATTGTCTGGTACTTGTTCACAGGCCTTTGCTTTCCTTCCATACTCATTGTAATATAAAAATAATGCAAAAAATATTTTTAAAAGAGTAACTGTGAAGTTCCTTTTTTCTATATTTATAAACTAGTGCTTGACCGCAATCCCGCCTGATGGTAAGCAGTGATGCAATCTTTGATGGTAAAGCGCGCTAGTTCATTAAGAGCATATACGCAACTGCTCAGACCTGTCCTCCGTACGGCTTCACCAGCTCTTGTCCATAGTAAGCAACCAATTAGAACGGTGAACGTAGCTTCTGATGTTTCAAAGTGCCCATATCGGTTCATGTGAAATCAAAAACATATTTTTGTTATTATTCTTTGGATTCTGTATTGATATCCCACATTTTATGGGTATCAGAACCAAGTTCTATCATAAGTTCGTTATGAATGTTATAAAAACAAGCAGAAGCAACGGTAATAAACTGTTTACTGTTCAGCAAAACAAGGGGTTATTTTAAATTCCATCTAATTATCTTTGCCTATAGCCAGAAACCTCAATTTTTATTTTTCACAGAAATTCATAAATTAAATATGTATGTCGGCAATATTTTGTGGCTTGATTCTTTAATAACGGGCGGAATTATATAGTTCTGCACGCAACCGGGACGTTATCGTGAACTTGAAATATTTCGCTGTGTCCTGTTCAAATTATATTTTATTTGCATGTATTTTTGTTAACAATGGCCATAGCATGATGTTGGATGAGCCCTTGCCCGTGTTCAGACGTGTTTTAACATCAATCATTTTATTTCAGTGTCCTCAAGTTCTAAATACACTGCAAAAAACATAGTGTCCATGATTTAAAAACATAGGTAGAGATTGTGACACTTGCCTTTTTTAAACCATGGAGTGATTTAAAAAAGGCAACTGTCACAATCTCAACCTTATTGATCTCCTCGATTCTCTCGATCATCTTACGTACCCAAGTTGTTTAGCAATTTTATTCCATTGAAAATAAGTTTTATAACATAGGCAATAAAACAAAACTTTAAATTTTAGCAAAACTTGCAACATTTTATCCAAAACAGACCCAGATTTGGTTCAAAATGGTCTCGACAGCCTTGGGTTCAGGCGAAAAGTAGCCAGCCTGTCGGTGGTCCACTGGATGCCTTTTGGAAAGTTTGCGTGGGAATTGCATGACTTAATTCGTCTATCTCCGTTCCAACATTGGACGGCCCGTCGTACGGCGAATATCCACCCTTAGGTTGTTGACACCGCTATGATCCGGACGAAGCGTTTCGCCTCGTCTTTTATACCGCGTACATCGAGGGACTGGAACAATTTAAATTCATAGCACGCATTACCACCAATGATTGCATCACTACTTACCATCAAGCGGGACTGCGGTCAAGCACTAGTTAATAAAAAATATACATAGGTATCCTATATTACTAGCTATGGTCTCTCTCTCGCTACCACATACAGTTAGCTCCTAGTTTCAAAAGCTTCCTAAAACTAGTCAATAAAGAACAGCAGCAGTGGAGGGTTGATAGTCGATAGGCGTCGGAGCGCGTTAACGAAGTTGCAGCAACACAATAAAACTACTTGTTACAACACAAAATGTGCTGCACCAACTAACTGGCAAACGAAAACATCTACGAAGGGTTGTCACTGGCCAGCTTATTGGGTTATTCAGAGAAATATGGCGTGATTGTGTTGAGTTATGGGTTGTCAAAGGCGGAAATTCCGAAATGAAATTATTTGGGATTAGATGGATGGCATAGATTCATCTATGCGACGACGATAATTCATATTGGTTCGTGCGTTGCTCCTCATTTATAGCATAGATGGAATCATGAGTGTCTCTAACAGAACTGCTTTGGTTTGTTTACAGATAAGGTAAACTGTATATTACCTTTCTTAAATTTTCCATACAATTAAGGAAATTCAAAAAAGTGAGAAACATTTTTCCTAAACGACCACCTTCCAAATAATATTAAACTTGCTACAACACCTTGAGCGTGCTTTTATTTCATGCCATTTAAGAAGAAAATCCGCAAACATTCAGCTGAAAGCCTCAAAAAAGAAAGCACAAAGCAATGCCCTCGAAAAATCTGGGTTGTTTAAAACTCGTAAAATATGTGTCACTGTCAACCCTATACAATTGGTAAGTAGGTCAGTGCCGGTACTATCAAACCGACTTTATGTTTACCATTGCCACAGCACGGCCGGTCGCTTAATTTATGTACACTGCCCGCTCCGATCCCGATTACATTGCCGCCGACACGACCGTCGAGCAATGGATAGCGTATATTTAAAAATGTTGATTTTTTCTCCCAGCTTTTAGTAAAGTTGTACGATGTTTACTTAATATGGGCTTGATTTATGTTATGGGGCTCCGCTTCGCCGATTTCAGGTATTAATGCTAACAGATGATATTTATTTTCATTTGTGAATTTTATTTGCATAAATTCTTGATAGAATATGAATTGTCCGACAGTTAGGTACTACTTAGGTACTTTTTCGTCTATATATTTCAGTCTTTCATGACACAAGAACTTATTAAACTTTAAAATGCTTTGTCAAACTCTTTAGATATTTGATCATTATGAGTTGAACTGATTCTGATCCTAGTTTTATATTTTCAGATTCCCAAGTACGCTGATAAAAGTTCACGATGAACTCCGAAAACCCGATTTCTTAAGTAATCAAAACAAAAGTACCTCCTCATAATTCTTTAAACCTCTCACCACTAAATATCCAGCAGGGACACTAAAGTTTATGAGATTATGCGACTGCGAGGGGCCGAGACGTAGTTGTTGTCCATTTGATGGCACACAATGCTCCGCGAGCATCGCCTTATCAACAACTAATGTACACCAGAACATTACTTAAACATTGTTTGACTACTTAGTTTATGTGGAGAGGGCTGGGGGACTAAGTTATATCTACACAGTGGAGAAAATCATCTTTTTCTTGCTGATGCAAACAATGCCATAAATCAAAAATCGTGATTCCATTCATGATTCACTATTGTGCAAGCATTCTTAGTCATAGATATTTTCTTACTGAGTTCCCAATAAAAAGTAAAGTCCGAATTTAACATCAAAACCATATAAACGATAAATTAAAATCCCCATAAAATCAGGTCGACCATTACCAGGAGGCGAGCCATTAATTTAATCACTTGAACATTCAAACGTTCCATTACCTCCCTTCTGCTGCCAAAGAATTCCGAAATTCTTCTATAAAACGATTTTTGTGTAAAAAAGTAACGTTCGGGGATTAGCTCCGTCTCTACGGTACCTAAATGTGAAATATGTGAAGTAGACGTAGTGGGGAGAGCGCTGGCAAACGAGTAGCTGCCGGCCAATAGAATAGCGCCGTTTAAAATCGAAGTGGAATTAGGTGTGTCCAGGTTCCGTTTGATGTTTTAATCTGGAATTAGAAAAGGCTGGCGCCTAAATTATGTCCTTGTGTTCCAGGGATTTGGTCTAATATTTTCTGAGGTGTGAAATGTTAGGAACAGTTTTACGACGCACAGGTTTTGATTTCAAGGCTGCCTTTTTTACAACTGCAGTAGGTGAAGAAATAAAACAGAAACTGCCTTGCAGAAGGGTAGTTCTATATTACAGACAATTGAAAAACCTTAGCCTACTGCATCTCCCCTAAAAATACAGAAAGTTTTCACGAGAAGTTTATTAGGCTTATACAATATTATTTAAGGAAACTCCCGCCCAAACTTCCGCGATCTTTGCCAAAGGGCCCTGAAACATCACTGAAACCTAATTTACAGCCTTCAACACTGTTTAATAGTTGGATCGATTTAGCGATCACTTACAGACCGTATCAAGTTCTTTCATAACTTTCAACTGCCATTCATCGACGGTAATGTACTTTGAAAATCGTAGCCGAGTAAAGTTGAGCTCTGACTTTATCGAGTTACTGATGTAGTTGTTGAATAATCATGATTTCGTATAGAAATTATGTAGGGTTTCGTCTGTTCCTGAAATTTTCTTCTTCTTCTTCTTCTTCCTCAGCCTATAGACGTCCACTGCTGGACAAAGGCCTCCCCCAAGGCTTTCCACGATGACCGGTCTTGTGCTGCCCGCATCCATCAGCTTCCCGCGACCTTCACCAGGTCATCGGTCCACCTTGTTGGGGGTCTCCCTACGCTGCGTCTTCCAGTACGTGGCCGCCACTCCAGAACCTTGCTGCCCCATCGGCCATCGGTTCTACGAGCAATGTGCCCTGCCCACTGCCACTTAAGTTTAGCGACTCGCAGAGCTATGTCAGTGACTTTGGTTCTTCTGCGGATCTCCTCATTTCTGATTCGATCACGCAGAGAAACTCCTAGCATAGCTCTTTCCATTGCCCTTTGTGTGACTCTGAGCCTTCGTATGAGACCCATTGTGAGCGACCACGTTTCAGTTCCGTAAGTCATCACTGGCAGCACACACTGGTCAAAGACTTTAGTCTTGAGACACTGTGGTATCTTGGACGACGAGAAGATGTAGCGTAGCTTCCCGAACGCTGCCCAACCGAGCTAGATTCGCCGAGACACCTCTTTCTCGAAGTTGGACCTACCTAGTTGGACTTTCTGTCCCAGATATATATACTCGTCAACAACTTCGAGTGCAGAGCAACCAACTACAATTGGAGTGGGTGCGACATGAGAGTTCGACATGATCTTCGTCTTATCCATGTTCATTTTTAGACCCACTTGTTGGGAAGCTCTGCTGAGGTCATTGAGCATTTTGCCCAAGTCTTTCAGGGTCTCAGCCATGACCACGATATCATCTGCGAAACGGAGATTAGTGATGTACTCGCCGTTGATGTTGATGCCAAATCCTTTCCAGTCCAGGAGCTTGAAGACATCTTCCAACGCAGCAGTGAACAATTTAGGAGATATGACATCTCCTTGTCTCACTCCACGCTGCAGTTGGATCGGTTTCGAGTCCTGATCCTGGAGACGGACTGACATGGTGGCGATTTTGTACAAACACTTTATCACCTCAATGTATCGATGGTCAATTTGGCACCGCTGGAGAGACTGTAGCACCGCCCAAATCTCAATCGAATCGAAGGCCTTCTCATAGTCCACAAACGCCAAGCATAGTGGTTTGTTATACTCCTCGGACTTCTGTATAACTTGCCGCAGCGTATGAATGTGGTCTATGGTGCTAAAGCCTTTCCGGAAGCCTGCTTGTTCGGGAGGCTGGAAGTCGTCGAACCTGCGAGCGAGACGTTTCGTGATGACCCTAGAAAACAGCTTGTAGACATGGCTCAGGAGGGATATCGGTCTGTAGTTTTTCAGGAGGGTATTGTCACCTTTTTTGAAAAACAAAACCACCACGCTCCTGTGCCACGCCTTAGACGTTTCGCCTTTAAGAATGACGGAATTAAATAGCTTCTGAAGCGCTTTAAGAACCGGTTTGCCACCCGCTTTCAGAAGCTCAGCCGTAATTCCATCATCTCCAGCCGCCTTATCGTTCTTGAGCTGTTTCAGGGCCATACCAATCGCGTACAGGCTGACGTCCGGGATATCGTCGGTGTAGTGTCGGGTTAGTCTGGCTCTAGGATCATTAGCCAGGCTTACAACAGGTGCGTGTGTTGATGTGTATAACTCTCCGTAGAATTTCTCCATCTCACCCAAAAGCTCGGGCTTGGAGGTGACGATCCTACCATCCCCAGTCTTCAGCTTCGCAAGTAGACTCTGTCCAACAGACAATTCTCGTGCGAACACTTTGGAGCCTTTGTTCCGCTCGATAGCCTCTTTAATACAATTTGTATTAAATTGGCGTATATCGCGAGTCAGAGACTTTGAGATCTGTCTGTTAAGGCATCTGATGCGCGAAGCATCATCAGGGGATTTTAAGATCACCTCCCGTCTTTCTTCCATTGGCCGGCGGGTGGGACCGGAGATCTTCTTCTGTCTTTTTGAACGGAGGGTTTTGTAGAACTTAGACCCTTCCGTTTGGAGAGTTTCCACAAACCTGTTGTTGTAGTCGTCCACATCTACGCATTCACCGAGGCATTCGAAGCGGTTTTGTAGTTCGATCTGAAAGCTCTCGGGGTTTTGGGGTTGTGTTGACGCTGGACGGAGCGTAGACTTCATAAGTCGAGAGCGTTCGAGCCTAATGTTGAGGTTCAAGATGCCTCTAACAATACGGTGATCACTCCCGGTTTTTACCGCATGGATCACGGAGACATCGTTGAACACTTGCCTTCTCGTTGACATTATGAAGTCTATCTCATTTTTGGTCTGACCATCGGGGCTGAGCCAGGTCCACTTGCGGTGCAATGGTTTCCTGAAAAAAGAATTCATCGCAAAGAGTCCTTCCCTTTCCATGAAATCCATTAGCATCTGACCTCTAGGATTCCGATTTCCAACTCCAAATTGCCCCACTTTCGTCTCGTCCGCCTCTCGCCTGCCCAGTTTTGCGTTAAAGTCTCCCATGACAACGGTGTAGTGGGTTTTGGAGGAATGTATGGCTCTACTGACGTCCTCATACATAGCCTCCACCTCATCGTCAGAGTGTTTAGACGTCGGGGCGTAGACCTGTATAACCTTTGTATACCTTGGAGGTATGGAAGAGCAAAGAGCTTCACGGACGCTTCTTTCGAGCCCTACACGGGCCAGATGTAGATTTTCAAGCGTCCGTAGCCTGGCTACGTTTCGGTGACCTCTTTAGGGAAACCGAAGGTTTTGTCTTTGCAATTATGGACGAAGTTATGATGACGAACAATTACCGGAGATTCATTGTGAAAGACGGCACAGTTGACATCTGTCGGGCATGTCACCGGCCGGGAGAATCAATTAGACACATTATTTCCTGGTGTTCTCGTCTAGCTAACGGAGAGTACTTGCATAGACACAACCTTGTAGCCAGGATAATTCATCAGCAACTTGCTCTTAAATACAACCTTGTGGAATCGGAGGTGCCGTACTACAGGTATATGCCCGACCCAGTTCTCGAAAATGGCCATATCACATTATACTGGGATCGATCCATCATCACTGACAGGACTATTGTTGCCAATAAGCCTGATATAGTGCTGGTGGATCGATCAGAGCGGCGTGCAATGATTGTTGACATAACCATCCCACATGATGAGAACCCCGTGAAAGCTGAGAAAGATAAACAAATCAAGTATCTTGACTTGGCTCACGAGGTTGTCGACATGTGGGAGGTGGATTCAGCAATCATTGTACCGATAGTCGTGACAGCCAATGGCTTAATAGCCAAGAGCCTCGACCAACACCTCAGGAGGCTCTCGTTAGGCAGCTGGATCAAGGGCTTGATTCAGAAAGCGGTATTGCTGGACACGGCTCGCATCGTCAGGAAGTTCCTCTCTCTGGAGCCCTGACCGCCGGTAGCTTGGACCCTGTTCCCGATACCGGTGGGCTACTATTTTTTTATATTTTTAAATGTTTTTTTAAATATATTTTTATGTACTTAGAAATATTTAAAAATATAATTTATATGTACATAAAATGGAATAAAGGAAATAATAATAATAATCCTTTATTTGCGAGAATGTAGGTGTACAAAATAGTAAGCTGTTCAGAAAAATAAAAAGTCCCAATTACATTCTACCAATAGATGTGGTGTGCAAATATTTAAATTTACATAATTACAAAATGTTAAACTTATCACATTATATTAGCTACTCAAACAATTTATAAAATGTTAGATTGTATATAATAATTGAAATGTCCATAATCATTAGATTTTATAATGTCAAAACAAAATTAATGCTATTAAGTCAATGTCAAATTAGAATACATAAAATATAATCAGAAACAAATTTATTGACATTACTTTCTTTCAACATAAGTCAAAAATTCATTTACAGTGTAAAACTGTTTTTCTTTTAGCCACTGTATCAATTTCTTTTTAAATATAAGCAAAGGTAGTTCTTTAAATGCGTTTGGTAATTTATTATATACCTTAATAGCCATGACATAGGAATTTCTTTTATACAAATTAAGCTTGCATTGTGGCAAGCAGAGCCTATGTCTGTCTCTAGAGGCAACATTCCTTTTGGTTACATCTGTATGCTTAATAAAATTTTCAGGATGTTGTCGTACTAGTAAGCACAATTCTTTAATATACATACATGCTAAAGGTAATATATTGAATTTTTTAAAAAGAGGCTTACAGCTATCCATGTACCCCGCTCTACAGATAGCACGCACACATTTTTTTTGTACTATAAATACTTTATTGATATCCACCGAGTTACCCCACAACAAGAGACCATAGGACAGAACTGAGGAAACGTATCCGTGATAAGCACATAGAGCTGCTTCAGTTGAGACCGTGTCTCTTAACCGTCTTAATGCATAGATGAATCTGTCCAATTTGTCACAAACATAGACGACATGCTGTTTCCAGTCGCAATTTTGATCTAATTGTATGCCCAGAAATCCCGCACTTACTACTTGTTCTATAGTAGTATCATTATATTTAATATTAAAATTTAATGGGTTTCTCATGTATGTTTGAAATTGGATCATTTTTGTTTTCTCCATATTTATATGTAGGTTGTTGGATTTCAACCAGTGTATAACATTTCTGATGGCTTCATTTATCTCATACTCGTAGGTGTCGTCTCTCTCACACTTTACGACAAGAGTCGTGTCATCAGCAAATAAAACTACCGAGTGGCGAGTGATATTTGGGAGGTCATTGATGTAGAGAAGAAATAAAAAAGGCCCCAATACACTTCCCTGTGGCACTCCGAAATTATTTTGCTGGTACTCGCTTCTATATGCTACTTTTTTGCCATTACTGATTCTGGAGATTTCTACACATTGTTGTCGGTTTTTTAAATAGTTTCTTATCCAGTCATTCGCTTTTCCTCTTATTCCGTATTTTTGTAACTTATATAAAAGCAGTTCGTGATCTACAAAATCGAACGCCTTACTCATATCTAGGAGGATTGCCGCTACCGGTAAACCTTCGTTTATCGTGTGAGTGACATTCTTCATTAAATTAAAACATGCCAAAGAAGTTGTACTGTTTGTCCTAAAACCAAATTTTTCGTCCTTAAGTAAATGATGACTAACCGCAAAATCTTGGAGCCTTCTCAGCATGATTTTCTCCAAGATATTTGACATAATGGGTATCAGAGTTACTGGCCTGTAGTTCCTCATGTCAGATGCGTTACCCTTCTTAAAAAGTAGCTTTACCACTGACTTTTTTAAAATCACCGGGAATGCTCCTTCCAAAAAAGATAAATTAATAATATAACTTAAGGGTTGACAAATGCACGAAGCTCCCAGTTTAATAACTTTTGTTGTTATGTTATCCAGTTCTGCTGCACTTGTATTTTTAAGACTTTGTATTATTCTAAATACTTCCGTAGCATCAGTAGGCTTAAGAAATATTGTGTGGTCATTATTGCTATCGATAGTTTTGTTTATCTCGTCAATATTGTATTTAAAATTAGAGTAATTGGTCGATTGTATATAAAATTGATTAAACATGTCACTTATTTTCTTAGGGTCTATAATTGTCCGTTTATCTATGTTTATTTCGTCAATTTGTGTTACAGCGATAAAATCATTAATGTTTTCATTAACCACCGTCCATGTGGCTTTGCACTTATTTTTATTATTGACAATATACTTCTTACTTTGCAGCTGTTTAGATTTATATATACACTTTTTAAGAATGTCACTATATGATTTATATTTTTTGTTTGGTTTTTGTCTCTTAGATTTAATGTGTTGTTGACTAAGATATAGTATCCTTTTTTTAACGCACGATTTTTTTATGCCTTTTGTCAACCATTTGTAGCTTTCTCTATAAGAAGACCTCTTTTTTGAAAATATTGGAAAGCACAAATCAAAAAATAGTTTAATAACACCGTGAAATTCCCCAAACGCTTCCTGGAAATCATGCGTTTCATATACGTTTGAAAAAGTGAGAGACGATATGCAACTATGGAACTTATTCATGTTTTCTTGACTGAAACTTCTGACCTCTTCATACCAAGAGCATGTTTCGTACTTTTTATTGATCCTTAACGACAGCGTCTGGCCCGTTTTATGATCGGACAAGGCAAGATGATGCACCTCTGGTTTAGCTTGCTTGAAATTGCTTGCTATCTGATCTAGGCACGCCATCTGTCTTGTGGGACTTTTAATATGTAATTCCACATTAAAATTTTTCAAAAGGCCCTTCAGAACTTCACAGTATTTGTTTGGCTTTAATAAGTCCAAGTTCCAATCCCCGCATAAAATAATTTTATTATGCTTTCTCGTCAATCTTATTAATAACCGTTCTAAATTTTCGAGAAATATTTGAGGATTACTATTTGGCGTTCTATATAAACAAATAATAATAATTTTGTTTATTTCTACGCCACAACATTCGAAAATAAAATTACATGTCAAGTCATTAATATTACTCAATTTTTTATATTTAATATTATTGTGAAGCAGTATACACACCCCTCCTCGTTTATTGTCACGCGAGTATGATGCGACCAATTGGTACCCAGGAATTTTCAAAAGCTAAGCTAGGAAATGCTGGTGTAAAAATTGTTACCTGTACAACTTTATACAACGTGTAACAAAAACGGTGTATACATACCAAGGGCTGTTGGAGATGTAAACTTCGCCAATATCAAACCAAAGAGGATTGTAATTAGATATTTTTATAATTCTCTATATTGTCTGTGTGTGTCACTTACTTCTCGTTGTCATGTGAACGATGGTGTCGTCTAATAAATAAATTCATTAAAACATCTCCTGGGTAATTACTTTTTTCCATCATAACCCAACATGTTATGGGCCCAGGACGTTAGTCTCGCGTCGAAATTATTATTTTCGCGTGTTTTGGTGGAAATAAGTATTATTTCAAAATTTCACGTCAGTTACGTTTTTCAACAAAATGGCTTCAGGGGTTTCAGGATCTTCAGTGGGCATTCCAATAGACAAATTAAAAGGGATGGAGGATTATAATATTTGGAAATTTATTATGAAGATGATCCTAATACACGAAGACCTGTACGAAACCATTGAATCGGAAGATTGCAAAGATGAACGTAAGAAACAAAAGGCACTCGCGAAAATTTGTCTGTCTGTTGGACCGTCTGCTTTGCAGCATGTGCGCAACGCTAAAACTGCTCATGAAGCTTGGACATGTTTGCAAAAAGCTTATGAAGATAGGGGCCTATGCAGAAGACTAGGGTTGCTGAGATCGCTTTTTGGGGTGAAATTGAAGGAGATGGAAGGCATGCAAGCGTACATAACGAGAGTCACAGAGTTAGCACAACAATTGGCTGATATTGGTTCACCTTTAGATGATGAGTTTGTTGCTGTCATTTTATTAAGTGGGCTAACAAGCGATTTTGACCCACTAATAATGGCTCTAGAAAATTCTGACAGTAAGTTGACCAGTGAAGTCGTGAAGTCTAAACTGATGCTGGAACAGTTGCGTAGGGATGACAAAGAGGTACCAGGTGTGAGCGCATTGGCTACAAAGAAAGTGTACAAGTGCTTCAGATGCAAGAAGGCAGGCCATATGAAAAAGGATTGTCCCATGAAGGGTTCATATTCTGTTGGAAAAGATAAGCCGAAGAAGGATAGCAGTACTCTTTGACAGCATTGTCAGTGTATCCAAAACGTCAAATTTGGTATGTTGATTCCGGTTGTACAAACCATATGTGTAACAGCAAGGATCAGATGATGGACTTTGAGCGATCCAGGTCTACAGAGGTGAATGTGGCTAACGGAGAGAGCATATTTATGGAAGGAAAAGGCAGAGTTTGTATAAATTTAAAGAAATTAGGTTACAAAACAATAAGTAATGTGTATTATGTTCCTGCATTATCTACCAATTTGCTATCTGTAAGTGAATTGTCTAGAAAGGGATATAGGGTAATATTTACTTCTACAGAATGTAGGATTTTGGATGGAGGTAGGGTTGTAGCTACTGCTACATGTAACAACGGCCTATACGAATTGGATTGTTACAAAGCAGGCAAGCGACAGTCAGAGAGGGCCATGACTTCTTTCTGTGTGGATGGGGAACCGGATGCTGGCTTACAAGGTGGTCTTGAGGCGGCATGGGGCATCGGACATAAAGTAAGTCAGGAGATTTGGCATCGGAGACTGGCACATCTCAACCAGAAGTATGAACCTAATGAAGAATGGATTAGTCACAGGTATGGATTATGATGTTTCTACTTTTAATCCTTGTGTTCCATGTATTGAGGGCAAACAACCTAAGCTGCCGTTCTCTAAGAAAAGTTATAGTAGGTCAAAGGAGCTATTAGGGCTTGTACATACGGATGTATGTGGACCTATGCAGGTACCATCGCTAGGTGGGATGCGTTATTTTGTAACTTTTATAGATGATTTTTCTAGAAAAACATTTATTTATTTTCTTAAAAGGAAAGTTCAGGTTTTTGAAAAATTTAAATTATTTAAGGCTTTAGCCGAGAATCAGACGGGAAAGAAACTAAAGGTCCTTAGGAGTGACAATGGGGGTGAATATGTCAATCATGTTTTTCAAGAGTATCTAGAAAACTGTGGGGTAAAACATGAAACTACAATACCCAAATGCAGTTCACAGAACGGAGTTGCTGAGCGAGGCCACAGATGTATCATGGATAAGGTTAGGTGCATGCTGCAGGACTCAGGGCTTGAAAAACATTTTTGGGCTGAGGCGGCAAACACAGCCGTGTACCTCAAGAATCGCTCACCCACCAAAGCCGTCATGGGACTAACTCCAGAGGAAGCGTGGACTTCAAAGAAGACAAACGTAGCACACTTACGTGTCTTTGGTTGTCTGGCATACGCTGTGTCTGATAAGTGTAGGAAACTAGATCCGAGAAGTATGAAGTATGTATTTGTAGGATACTGTGATACTAGTAAGGGCTACAGATTAGTAGATCCTTCTTGTCCTAAGACTTGCATAAAGGCTAGGCACGTCGTATTTCTCGAGAATAGTTTCATAAACAAAAATGTGTCAAATGGTGATAAAGTGGTATCTGACAGTATTGGTATAATACCAATGGAAAATAGTACTATACCGTTGAATACTTCAGTGACTCCTGGTGAGTCAGGAGAGCAGTCGCTGGACACATCTGTCCCGTTGAGTGATGAAATGTCGGGTGACAGAAATCTTCGCAGGCAAACTGTATTTAGTCTGAATGAAACCGATGATTTTCAGGTCACAGACCACTCATCCGATCCTACATATATTCCAGGTTCCTCCAGCATTAATTCTGATGAGTCAGCAATGACATTTGAAGATGCTGATCAATCCGTCGAGTTTGCGGGGCTCGTGGGGACTACGGGGGACGATGACTTTCCAGTCACGGCAGAGCAGGCATTGAGTAGTGGTGAAGCTGCACACTGGCGTAAGACAATGATAGATGAGTATGATTCGTTTATACAAAATAAGTGTTGGTCATTAGTAGATCTTCCTAAAGGGCATAAAGCTGTAAAGTGTAAATGGATCTTTACTAAAAAGAGGGGTTTAAATAATGAATTATTACGTTATAAAGCTCGCCTCGTAGCAAAAGGGTTTACGCAAAGGTATGGGGTAGACTACTATGAGACATTTTCACCGGTTGTTAGATACTCAACTATTAGGATTTTATTGGCCTTAGCTGCTCAGTATGATATGGTGATAGAACATCTTGATGTCAAAACGGCATTTTTAAAAGGTGACTTAACAGAAATTGTTTATATGGAGCAACCTGAAGGCTTTATTGATAGGAAAAACAGGGAAAAAGTTTATTGGTTACATAAAGCAATTTATGGTCTAAAACAGGCAGCAAAAGCTTGGTATGAAAAGATAAACAATGTTTTAGTCAATAAATTAGGTTTTCGAAGGTTGTCTTCTGAACAATGTGTTTATGTCTATAATCAAGATGGAGAAATAGTTTTCATTGCTTTATATGTAGATGACATATTGTTGTTCTCGATTAAGAATTCTCGAAAACGAGACATTTTTAAGAAACAGCTTAAGGATGAATTTAAGATGAATGACTTGTGTCCAAGTAATCACATTTTAGGTATGAAAATTACCAGAAATTTAGATGGAAAGTTTACTTTGGATCAGTCGTCTTATATTAAGAAAATTTTAGATAAATTTAATATGTCAGATTGTAAACCATGTCAGACTCCAATGGAGGTTGGTTTGAAATTAGAAAAGTCAGAAGATAATGACTATAATAACAACTATAGAAGTATTATAGGTTATTTAATGTATTTGGCAGTCTGTTCCAGGCCTGATATTGCTCATAGTGTATGCTACCTCAGTCAATTTAACAATTGTAATTCAGAAAGCCACTGGAAAGCAGCAAAAAGGGTACTGCGGTATTTAAAAGAGACTTCTGGGTATCATTTGTCTTTTGAAAAGGGTAATCTAGAGTTAGTGGGATATACAGATGCCGACTGGGGTGGAGATCAGTCAGATCGCAGGTCATACACGGGTTACTGTTTTTCTCTTAATAAATCTATTATATCTTGGGAGTGTCGTAAACAGCGAACGGTAGCCTTGTCCAGTGCAGAGGCTGAGTACATGGCAATCTCTGACTCTTGCAAGGAGGGTTTGTTTTTACAAACGTTTATTCGGGAGTGTACTGGTGTTGAATGTAGCATAAGTTTATTCAATGACAATCAGTCAGCTCAAAAGATTTGTTGTAACAAGACATCATTTTGTCAAAGATTTAATTAACAAAAATGTTGTAAGTGTTAGTTATGTAAGTACTGAAGAAATGGTGGCAGATGTACTAACGAAGTCGTTATGTAAAGATAAACATATGAAGTGTATATCCAAGATGCTAAACATAAGCTAGGATATAGGTTGCGCTTTGATTATGTGTACATAACAGTATAGGTTCTTTGTTACGTGTTTTATTTATCTGCTGTAAACTATTTTTATTGTACTGTTTATATAATATTTATGTCAGAGGCACTATGTATAACAGAGTTGTTTTAATTAGACTTGTGGAAGTGGAGCCTACATGTAACTTAGGTTTCATGATTGTTTAATTTTCAATATAGTGTGTTCTTTTGATTAAGGCCTAGAACTTAGAAGGTTAGGTAACTGATATTGTCTTAGTTTAAGGCCTAGTGTTGGAGATGTAAACTTCGCCAATATCAAACCAAAATATATCAATTAGATGATTATACCCTGCATTTCTCGTTGTCATGTGACTGATTAAGTATCATTTTTTCCATCAACTTAGATGATACCAAAACCGATACTTGAAATAGTTTTAAACCCCTAAAATAAAATACTCAAAAAAATTGGTACCAAATTTTCAATGTGTTTTAAACAACGATAAACGTGTTAATAACTCATCGTTACCTGTCACGTCACTGCCAAACTACGAAATGGCTCACATTCTGACTAGTATGATAGTAGCCTATCACAGGCGGTGTTTTTCCTCATAACTTCTTAACATAAAGAGATAGGATTAAAAAACCCTTCCAATATCGTTTGATATCATGTAAAGATGCCATGCCTTTATTATGTATATACCCTTTATGTTACACGTTGTATACAACGTGTAACAAAAAGGGTATATACATACCAAGGGCATGGCATCTTTAGATGATATCAAACGATATCGGAAGGGTTTCAACTCAAAATAAAATACTCAAAAAATTGGTACCAAATTTTTGGTTTCATGTGTTTCTTAAAATAAAATTATAACAAACGTGGCAGCACACTACATACGTTAATAACTACTCGATACCCATCAGGTTACTTGCCAAAATCTGATAAATGTCTTCAATATCTCTGTGCGACTAGTATGATAGTAGCCTATCACAGGCGGTGTTTTTCCTCTTAACTTCCTAACACAAAGAGATAGGATTAAAAAACCCTTCCAATATCGTTTGATATGATGTAAAGATGCCATGCCTTTGTTATGTATATACCCTTTATGTTACACGTTGTATAATATAATATTCAATATGTAAAAAAACCTTGTCCGATCCGTGAAGGTATTCTTAGGTATCGATAACTGATTCTACTAATGACATTGATAAAATATTAAACAGATACGATATATTCTAACAAACTGACCAAAAAAAATGTGCCAAACACAGCAGCAGCACACATGCATATTTTTATTCGGCATACATTGGTACAGTGTGAGTGAGATGGGGCGCAATCTAAAGCATAGAGAAGAAAAGGATGGCTAGTGTTTGTCGTTTGCGCTGTTAGTGTTTGTCGTTTGTTTTTACGAGTGTATCGAGAGTGACTAAAGCGAGATACAGGACTTACCTCCTTTTGTACGCTTCATTTTTAGTGCGCTAGTGACATATCTACCTTAGTTTAAGGCCCGGTTATAGTGCGGTGTGTAGGTATGAACGCGCTTCCTCAGCCCCCGCAAAA